>CAMRHE010000329.1:1225000-1825000 GCA_947044405.1 Leptodactylus fallax | reverse complement strand
ACAAAAAAAAAAGTATCACAAAGGTCCAATTCCAAGTCTTTGTTTCTTCATTTCTTCATAGTGTAAAGTCCATTAAGTAGAGAGATAAAAAACAGACAGAGAAAGAAAAAATAAGAGAGAGAGAGTCTCAGAGCTGCCGACCAGGCAGCCACTTCAGCGGCGCCATCTTGGAAAAATGGGACTGCATGTGAGGAGGATGAAGGGAGGGAGTGATGTATTTACATGGGACTGTATGTTGGGGGAGGGGGAAGCACTTGGAGCATCTTCTCTCTAGACACTTCCCTTCTCTTTTCTGATGTTTTCTCATATTCTGGGGATACAGACCAGGGATTCGTCCTATGCAGTATTATTAATGTCTCTCTTGCTGGGGGTGATGGTTCTGCTATTTGTAACAGATTTAGTAAAATGTAGCATCTCTTTGGCTCATTTAATAACGGTCTCTCCTCTTATTCGGGCACAGTTGGATTTTTCTCTTTAGCCCCCACCGTTGTCGAGCAATCAGTGCAGTTAGTTTTGGTTACTAATAGTTATACTAAGAATCTATACTGTTAGGTGATTGGTGCTCTAAGCCACGCCCCCTTGCCTGCTTCAGCCTGACACTGCCCACCTGACGGTACAGAGACTAAGTAGCATATCAGGCATCAAATCTAACAGCACCGATTACTCGGTAATGATGGGGGCTAGAAAAAAAAATTCCATCTGTACCAGAATCAGTAGAGCGGAGCCTATTAACAGACACTAAGGCTAGGTTCACACGGCGGATAATGAAGAGAATTTCCGTTACCGTATTCGGCTGTGGGATTGCCGTGACGGAGTGCCGATGCAGAGCATCCCGTTGCGGCTTTCCTCTGCTGATTAGGCTCAGATAAATGATTGAGCAGGACACATATTTTTTCCGCAACCTGCTGCAATCTCTGCGCCTTATTGAAAACAATGGAAGGTAGATTCGGAGCGGAATCTGCCACGGATTCCTCCGTGTGAACCCTAAAAACTGGAGTTGGTGGAGGGGGCGAAAGGGGTTAAAGGTCTCAGGTCTTTATTAATGGGATCTGGACTGAGCTCTCCATTTGGTGGTTTGGGCTCTTGTTCTGTGGCTTTTCTTATTTTAGGGGGCTGTCAGGGGTCTGTATTTATTTAGTGGTCACTCCTGAGGTTTATGTTAAGCAAGGGGGTTAATAGTTTACAGTCAGCGAGTACTAAAGGGGTTTTCTAGTTAAATAAAAAAAACTACTGAAAACAGCTCAACATGGGGCCTCTAATATAAGAAATCTTTACTTGCTTCTCCCTCTGTGCAGTAAAGCTGCCCAAGTCCGTGCCTCTCCCCACTTCCTGTTGTCTCTCATCATACAGGAACCACTAGCTGAGGAGGCCACCATATTGGTCAGTGATTGGCTAAATGGGTATCTCTAAGCATTTCCTGTGTGTCAAGAGATACCAGGAAGTGGAAAAAAGCAAGGACTCGGGCAGAGTCAGAACTGGAGGGGCAGGGATCGCTGATAGGTGGGTACTGTTTCTTATATTTGGGCTCCCATATTTACCTATTTTAGGTAAGGGGTTCTCTGGAGAGGCTTTCAGCACTTAATTCCCCAACTTCTATTTCAGATGAACCAGGGGATTCTGAGCTGGTTCCAACCACCTCCTCTCTCGTGTTCACTCCTAGTTACCTGTGCTGGGGGGCTGGCTGATGTCACGTAAAGATAGGAGAGGAGGGTGGAGAGGTGATTCGGGGGTCGGGTGCTGATTCCAGTCACATGACCCAAGGCCAAAAAACCCTGGTTGATATCAATGGGAGCTGAGCTGCAGTAACGGTGCCTGACCGCTATACGGGGTATAGAACCATCTGCTTCCAGCATTGTACACTAAGGAGCCAATAAATCCCAATGATAGGGCATAAAAAAATTCTAGGCACCCCTTTAACTTTATACTCAACTATTGGCTGCCTTACTTTGGTCCAAAATGTTTCAGCATAGCCTTGGTTTTTATAAAGACTCATTCTAAGCCACACAGAACATGAGTTCTAAAAAAGCAAAAAACACTTGTCAAATCCTTTCTACATTGTTGTAATGACATTATTTGTAGCAGTGATTCCAGTATGTACATCATATAACCAGTGACCAACTATTCACCTCATGTCCAATGTCTACGAAAAGAGACCGAACATCATCTACACCGAAATATCTCAACATTATCACATTGTTATCTCCAGTTATTGTATTTTATTTACATTGTCTCCTCTTCACTGTATTCAGATTCCTACAATATAGAATCCTCTCAGTATCTTCTATATAAGACAATATTCCTGACTGTCCCATTAAGGATGGAAAGAGACAGGAACAAGATGGCGGAAAGTCTATTAAATCTCACCCTAGAGATAATCTACCAGCTTACTGGAGAGGTGAGAGATTCTGATGATGTCACATTACATCATTCTTATCTATAGTAATAACAGATGATATGACTGGAGAGGTGATGGACTCTGAACATGTATGTGGTGATATTTGTTAATGTTTCTCCCCATTACCAGGATTACACAGTAGTGAAGAAGACCTCTAGTGGGCGCTGTCAGGCTCCTGTGTATGAAGGATATGGAGGAACCCTGAGCCCAATCCCGGGGCCTCCACCTCACTCCCTGATACAGGAGGAGATCAATGAACAGAAGATCCTAGAACTCACCAAGATGATTGAGCTGCTGACTGGAGAGGTAACACTGCTGGGAATGCTGGGACATTATACAGTAACTGTAGGGGTCTGGGTGATGACTGTATCATTGTGTTGTCAGGTTCCTATAAGGTGTCAGGATGTCGCTGTCTATTTCTCCATGGAGGAGTGGGAGTATTTAGAAGGACACAAGGATCTGTACAAGGAGGTCATGATGGAGGACCACCAGCCCCTCACATCACCAGGTAATAGACATGACTATATACACATGGACTTCCATTATTTGTATGTACAGAATGAATTCAGTCCCTGTCTGTGTTTCCTACAGGTAGATCCAGTAAGAGGACAACACCGGAGAGATGTCCCAGTCCTCTTCTTCCACAGGATGATCAGGTAGATGGAGATATTCCCTATCATGTGTAGATGAGCTGAGAAGTCCTTGTGGTCAGTCTTGTTGTATCCAGCAGTATTATATGGTTATATACATAGGCGGTGTCATTGAGCCGCCATCTAATATGTTTATCCAGCTTCTCATAGACCTGCAGCTACTGTCAGGATATCTTTGATGTTCATGCGGATTAATGATCTAGAACATTCTCTGTGACTTCCCCATTTGTCCAGCGACTTTTACATTATTTGTTTCTCAGATTTTCCATCAGGATAAAGATCTGAGCACTATTAATACTACAGAGCCGTATGTGAGTGGTGATGAGGAGTGTGAGGAAGACGTTCCTACAGGGAACCGCCCAGGTGAGGAGTCACCACTATATAAAGCACAGAAGTGATCTATGAAGCTAGGAGTCCCTGCTTCCTTGTGACTACACAGATCCATACTACATACTGTATGGGACAGCAGATACGCGGTGACTTCGGGCTGGGAAATCCAGCTGATGTGGTTTGGATTCTGTTGTGTGTATGGGATGTAATACAGTAACATTTATGCATCCTAAAGTATTATTCCACATAAGTGGCCATATTTAAGCAGCCATGGATTGTCTTCACCTCTACAGTGACCTACAGCAGTGGTGGTGTCTCCTGTCCCGCTTCATTACTATTCACTATCACTGACCTCTGTCTCGGCACAGTGAATACTAATGAAGTAGGCCGCGCTGTTGTCGTTTGCTGCCTGTGCTACTGACTTCACTTCTTAACACGGTCTGAAGCGTCTCAGGCAGCGGCAGCTCAGTGGGGAATATACTTATAAGGTTTCATTATTCAAAAATAGTAACATCAGTTTTTGTTTTGTCAGATGACTGTACTAGGAGCTCAGAGGGACATGTGATATCTACAGATTATAAAGCAGAGGATCATGGTATCACACAAGATCCATATGAAGAAGATGTCATTGCCTTAGATATTCCCTCAGCCCAGAGAATTCACAAAGTAGAGAAGCCCTGTTCAAGCCCAGAATGTGAGAAATATTTTACCTTTAAATCAAATCTTGTTAAACATCAACGGACTCACTCAGTAAAGAAGCCGTATTCATGCCTAGAATGTGGGAAATGTTTCCCTCAGAAATCAGAACTTGTTAAACATCAAAGAACTCACACAGGAGAGAAACCATATTTATGCCTAGAATGTGGGACATGTTTTACTCAGAAATCAAATCTTGGTGAACATCAGAGAATTCACACAGGGGAGAAGCCATATTCATGCTCAGAATGTGGGAAATGTTTTACTCAGAAATCAAATCTTGGTGAACATCAGAGAATTCACACTGGGGAGAAGCCATATGCATGCCTAGAATGTGGGACATGTTTTACCTCTAAATCAGATCTTGTTAAACATCAAAGAACTCACACAGGAGAGAAGCCATATTCATGCCCAGAATGTGGGAAATGTTTTACCTTTAATTCAAATCTTCTTGAACATCAAAAGATTCACACAGGGGAGAAGCCATATTCATGTGTAGAATGTGGGAAATGTTTTACCCAGAAATCACATCTTGTTGCACATCAAAGAACTCACACTGGGGAGAAGTCATATTCATGCCCAGAATGTGGGAAATGTTTTACTCACAAATCAAGTCTTGTTGAACATCAAAGAACTCACACTGGGGACAAGCCATATTCATGCCCAGAATGTGAGAAATGTTTTACCTTGAAATCAAATCTTGTTAAACATCAAATGACTCACACAGGAGAGAAGCCATGTTCATGTCCAGAATGTGGGAAAACTTTTACTCAGAAATCACATCTTCTTAGACATCAGAGAATTCACACAGGAGAGAAGCCATACTCATGCCCAGAATGTGGGAAATGTTTTATCTATAAATCAGAACTTGTTAATCATCAAATAACTCACACAGGGGAGAAGCCATTTTTATGCCCAGAATGTAGGAAAAGTTTTACTCGGAAATCACATCTTGTTAGACATCAGAGAATGCACACAAGAGAGAAGCCATATTCATGCCCAGAATGCGGGAAATGTTTTATCTCTAAATCACATCTTGTTACACATCAGAAAATTCATGCAGCGGAGACATTGTTTTCATGCCCAGAATGCGGGAAATGTTTAATCTCTAAATCAGATCTTGTTAAACATCAGAGAATTCACACAGGGGAGAAGCCATATTCATGCCTAGAATGTGGGAAATGCTTTACTCAGAAACCACATCTTGTTCAACATCAAAAAATTCACACAGGGGAGAAGCCATATTCATGCTCAGAATGTGGGAAATGTTTTACTCAGAAACCACACCTTGTTCATCATCAAAAAATTCACACAGGTGAGAAGCCATTTCCATGCCCATAATGTGGGAAATGTTTTACTCACCAATCAAGTCTTGTTAGACTTCAGAGATTTCACACAGGAGAGAAGCCATATTCATGCCCAGAATGTGGAAAAAGTTTTACTCGGAAATCACATCTTATTGAACATCAGAGAATTCACACAGGAGAGAAGCCATATTCATGCCCAGAATGTGGGAAATGTTTTACCTCTAAATCAGAACTTGTTAAACATCTGAGAATTCACACATAATCGTTGATACTGTTTTGTATCTCTTGCAGTTGTAAATCTGATAGGGGACCCCTAAGATTGTAGAGATTTTGGTAGTAGTCTCGAAAAGATTAAGCTATAGTGTCAGGAAGGGACAGGGACTTCCCAATGTCGCTTTTCGAACCTTTTAGTGCATTTGTGTACTTCATATTTGTTGTCTACATGGCCTTTCACTTTGCATCTGGCTCCAATATGTCCACCAGTTTGTGATTCCCTGTTGTATTTATCGGAGGATTCAGGTGTTGGTATGTGAGTAAGATGTCACCTTTTTGAATGAAAACCCTCGCTGACACTTTAATGCTTCCCATTGTATCGGAAGAGGGGTCTTGTCACGTTCATGATGGTGATAAAAGTTCGTAATGGCTTGTGTAATCGCTGCTGTACATGCTGGGTGTTTTGAAGGTTGAGGTTAAGAGTCCAACCACACTCACCTCTAGACTGATCAGGGATCGTCAAGGAAAGATGGATGGGAGCTTGGTCAGACCACTTGGAAGGATCTGTTAGTATGAGGATCCTATGCGAGCAAATGGTGATTGATAAGGAAGTAGTCTAATCTACTGTGAGTGTTGTGGACTTATGAAAAATAGGTGTAGTCTTTCACCTGGGGATGTAGGATCTACCAGACATTGACAAGCCTCATGTCGGTGATCTTACATTTCAGGGCCTGTAAATGTGACAAAGGAATGGGGAACCTGCCCGACGAGAAATCCATTAATGCATTCATGGTTAAGTTCAGCTTTCTTGCCATGACCACCAACCCTTCAGCAAACTTAACTAAGGCACAAAGAAAGGAGCGATAGACTTGAGCTTGGCTCTGGTTGGGGAGATTGAAATTAGGGATCGTGAATAATTTCTCATGGATAGATATTTTTATTATTAAGTATCTACCCTGTGCATCAGAGCACTGGGAAATGACCATGACTTGGAGATGTTTATGTAACCCAACACTAACTCCCTTTGATTTACCGTCAGGGTTGGAGCTGTGGAGCCAGCGAGGAAAATATCTGTTTACTATCGTGGGCACGTGGCCCATCTTAAAGTAGGTTTCCTGTAGCAGTAAGGTGTCAACCCTTATCTTGTGAATGTTGTAGAGTACCTGGGTCTTCTTCTGCGGCACATTGAAGCCTCTGTTGCTCCAGGAGCACAACTCAAGTCTGGCCATTCTTCCGTGGGAAGGCAATACCTATAAAAGAGGAGAAGAGAAAAAAAGAATAGGGGAGGAAGGCGAGGGAAAGGAAGAGGGCGGAGAAGAAGGGGGGAGGTTAGGTAGTCAAGGCATTTAGTGGTGCCTCTTTAACCCTGGGACTTAACCCGTGGGAAGGGTAAAGGCAAAAATGTTCTATGAACACACCTTAAGGACAGGGATGTCCGAGTCAATATGTTTCTACTACACCAAACTTCTTATCAAGAAAAAAGAAAAAAAAATGCTGATGTCGGGCGTTCTCAGACAAAAACATTGCTTATCGATTTATGTACTCGATCTCTATGATTTTGTGAAGTTACAATGCGTCTTCTTATCATACATGGAGTCTGATATGTTGTAATAAAATACGCAAACTCAAAGGGCTAAATAATGTAACTGGGGGTGGAGCGGGGAGTGGGGTTAGAACAGTCAGTAGGCAGTGGAAGAGTAGGGATAATGATAAACCCTTGAAATGTATGTATACTAACGCCAGAAGTCTCACTAACAAGATGGAGGAACTGGAAGTGATAATTTTGGAAGAGAAATATGACATGGGGATAAGTGAGACATGGCTGGACTCTAGCTATGACTGGGCTGTAAATATATAGGGGTACAGTATGTTTAGAAAGGAGTGTACCAATAGGAAAGGGGGAGGGGTTTGCTTATACGTAAAATCCTGCCTTAAGCCAGTTCTACGTTAGGACATCTGGGAGGAAAATGAATATGTGGAGTCCTTATGAGTGGAAATTAAGGAAGGAACAAAGAATAATAAAATACTGATAGGGGTTTGTTATAAATCTCCAAATATAATGGAAGAAGCTGAAAATGTACTAATAAAACAAATAGATGAGGCCACAAAGCACAATAAAGTCATTATTATGGGGGATTTCAACTACCCAGATACCAACTGGGAGGCAGAAACCTGCAGGTCCAACAAAGGGAACAGGTTTTTGTCAGTAATAAAAGACAATTACCTATCGTAACTAGTGCAGGACCCAACAAGAGGCGAGGCACTTTTAGACCTAATTTTAACAAATGAACCTGACACAGTCAAAAGTGGAGTTTGGGGGTCATCTTGGTAATAGTGACCATAACATAATAAGTTTAATTGTACACACTAAAAAAATGTTCAGTAGAGGGGGAATAAAAACACTAAACTTCAGGAAGGCCAATTTTAACCAGCTGAGAGAGATTAGCAGCATAAACTGGGACAATGTCCTCAAAGTGACCGGAACACAAACAAGATGGGACATTTTCAAAAGCCTTCTAAATAGGACCACTAAAAAACATATCCCATATGGGCATAAGTGGGCCAGAAATCACAGAAAACCAACTAAAACGGTAAGGAGTGCAATGAGGGATAAAAAGGAAGCATTTAAAGTGCTAAAAAAAGAAAGTAGTGACACAGCATTGAACAACTATAAAGAGAAAAATAAATTGTGTAAAAGACAAATAAAGGAGGCAAAGATTGAGGCTGAGAGAAAAATTGCGAAGGAAAGTAATAATCCAAAAGTATTCTTCAATTACATAAATAACAAGAGAATAAAAACTGACAATGTGGGCCCTCTCAAAAATATTTTGGTTGTAATGGTGGAGGAGGATGAGGAAAAAGCACAACTATTAAATGCCTTCTTCTCTACGGTGTTTACACAAGAAAATTCAATGGCCAGCAACATGATTAGGGGTAATGTTAACTCTCCATTAAATGTCACCTGTTTAACCCAGGAGGAAGTGCGGTGCCGCCTTCAAAACACTAAAATAGATAAATCACCAGGCCCAGATGGCATACACCCCCGAGTTCTGAGGGAATTATGCACGGTGATAGACAGACCCTTATATCTAATATTTAAGGATTCAGTAATGACTGGGTCTGTTCCACTTGATTGGTGCATAGCAAATGTGGTGCCAATTTTCAAAAAGGGGTCTAAAAGTGAGCCTGGAAACTATAGGCCAGTAAGTTTGACTTCTGTGGTGGGTAAGATATTTGAGAGCTTTCTAAGAGATGCTATCCTGGAGTACCTCAATGTAAATAATCTTATCACACCCAATCAGCATGGGTTTATGAGGAATCGGTCCTGTCAGACTAATCTGATCAGTTTCTATGAAGAGGTCAGTTCAAGACTAGACATGGGTAATGCAGTGGACGTGGTGTATCTGGACTTTTCAAAGGCTTTTGATACTGTACCACATAAAAGATTGGTATGCAAAATGAGAATGTTGGGACTGGGGGAAAACATATGCATTTGGGTTTGCAACTGGCTCACTGATAGGAGACAGAGGGTGCTTATTAATGGTAAATATTCAGACTGGGTAACAGTAACCAGTGGGGTGCCACAGGGGTCAGTATTGGGCTCTCTCCTGTTTAATATCTTTATTAATGACCTGGTAGACGGTTTACAAAGCAGGGTGTCCATATTTGCAGATGATACTAAACTTTGTAAGGTAATCAAAAATGAGGAGGATAGTAGAATATTACAAGGGGATCTAAGGAAGCTGGAAGCATGGGCCGAGACTTGGCAAATGAAGTTTAATATTGACAAATGTAAGGTTATGCATTTTGGACGACGAAATAAAATGTATGATTATGTACTTAATAGTAAATTACTGGGTAAAACTGCCAATGAAAAAGACTTGGGGATTGTGGTGGACAATAGGCTTACCTTTAGTGACCAGTGCCAGGCAGCGGCTGCCGAGGCAAATAAAATTATGGGATGCGTCAAAAGAGGTCTAGATTCTCATGACAAGAACATAGTTATGCCTCTATACAAATCACTGGTATGGCCACACTTAAGACTATTGTGCACAATTCTGGGCCCCAGTATACAAGAAAGGCAAAATCGAACTAGAAAGAGTGCAAAGAAAATTATTAGGGGGATGGGTGGATTGGAGTACAACGATAGATTAACAAACTTGGGGTTATTCAGTTTAGAGAATAGACGTCTATGGGGAGATCTAATAACAATGTACAAATACATGAAGGGACAGCACAAAGAACTTTCTAATGATCTTTTTACTCCTAGGCCAGTGACAGTGACAAGGGAACATCCTCTACGTCTGGAGGAAAGTTTCACCAGCAACATAGAAGAGGATTCTTTACAGTAAGAACAACAAGGCTATGGAACTCTCTGCCCCAGGAAGTGGTGATGGTGGATTCATTGAACAAGTTCAAAGAGGGCCTGGATGCCTTTCTTGAACAGAACATTATAGGTTATGGGTTCTAGATTTTAAGGGCACGTTGATCCAGAGTTTTATACTGATTGCCAGATTTGAGTCGGGAAGGAATTTTTTTCCCATGAAATGGGGCAATTGGCATAAGCCTCATGGGGTTTTTGCCTTCCTCTGGATCAACACTGTAGGGGACTGTAGGGTTATAGGTTGGACTTGATGGACTGATGTCTTCATCCAACCTCATCTACTATGTAACTATGTATATGTAAAGAAATCATCTGGAGTGCTGTCCATCCTTTTCCTAAGTTTATCATCTATCCCAGCAGCCATCCCCCACTGCTCTGACACTTATCACCTATCCTGACCCTGCCATCATCAGAACAGGGGTCCTGCATTTGCACTACTGCTCCAGTCATCTCTATGGGAAGGCTGATAGGAAGTAGAGTTCAGCATTCCATTATCTCTGGCAGTCCCAAAGAGATGAACAGATTGGCATCATTCTATTCATTGGGAAGAAACAGGACCCCTGTTCTCAGGATCAGTGGGGGTCCCAACAGTCACATCCCCAGTATACAATCGATAGGGATTTATTTGTTTTGACTAAAATATTTCCTTTTCTTACGTGTGTAGCGCCAACATATCCTGCAGCGCTTTACAGAAATCCCCCTTTCAATGATCCGCCGCTATCACCTTGGTACCAGATTCCACACGACAGCTCCAGAGGTCTTGTGCAGTTGATGCCTTGATGGATCTGAGCTGTTCAAGTGGCACAAGATGGACCTACACAATATTAGGCAGGTGGTTTTAAAGTAATGGCTGATCGGTGTATGTACAGCAGTGTTTAATATTCCCTCCAATAGATTAAAATATCCTGTACCCGGAACTTTCTAATAATAGAGGACACAGCTCGGCTCTTATCTATGTCTGATTTTGCATCTTATCTCCATTCTCTCATCAGTCAGACCCAACATACACATCGCAACCCCCACCAATAATGACCATGGAGATCCTGAGTCCCCCATTATCAGGTATGAGTAGATAGAAGTTTGTAGATGAGGCTGCAATCCCATCCACACATTGTGAAAAAATACAGCGGAAACGCTGAGATTTCCAAAACCATTGTGGTTTTGGAAATTGCAGAGCAATTATAAATGTCATTTATACCTACGGAAAAGTCGGCGGTTTCCGTATAGGTATAATGGAAACAGCGCAATGCGTTACTGCCGCAGTTTTTACCATAAGTCTCGTTTGCTGCAGCCCCCCGGATCCCGCACAGATCAGTTGGTCTAGGCAGCCTCTGGTGCTGAAACATCTTCATTCCCGGTATATCTGCAGTGTCGGAGTATAACAGCTCTGCCCCCAGTCAAGTGAATGTGAACATGTGGAAAAAGGCCAGAAAAGTTGCCTAATGCGACAACTTGGGGAATTAGACTCAAAATGGCGGCTTTTCCTGGTCCGGACAGCGGTGGTTCGTGGTACTGGCACCGGAAAAATAGCGTTCAGACGGTCCAAGTGTAAAATAAAGAGTGGCTTTATTCAGCTTAACTGCAACATAACAAAACAACAAAAAACTTATGCCACAGTTAGGGCACTAACTAACTCCTCGAGCCCCTAACTAGTCTGACTCCTGCTCAGCTCTAGCAAAAGTCCCCTGTGGACCCCAGCCCTCCTGGCACAGACCGTCTATCTGTCCAGGTGGGTCCACCATCTCCTGCTCCCTGCAGGTTTCTCCAGCCTTCTGGAGATACACGCCCCCACCCAAAGGTGTGGCTGAGGGCCTTTTCAGGGCTGGCCTGGGTCGCTCCCTAGCGCCCTCTAGGTTCACATACTCACACTACCTAGGAAAATAGATACTCAACCCAATATTGTAGAAAAATACATATAACAAATCTTTTTTGCATTAAAGCTCTAGGCTGTAAGTTGGGGAAGAAGGTGCCAATAACAATATATGTGGAATCTGCTCCACACATTACATCCGCGACACACGTTAGCTGTTATTGTTACCAAAATGATGCAATGAAATATATAGGACAAAATAATGAAGAGAAAAAATAGATACAAAAAGACGAATTGATGTGACCTCTACAGTAGTAAGACACAAAGAAATGTCATATATATATATATATATATATATAGATTTATGTGTACAAAACCCAATAGTGCATATAAGGTGTGTGTCAAGTAATCTGTAACTGACCCTATATATATACTATATAAATGCCATAATAGTATCCCTGTCTGTTCGGCCATATTTCCCCACACGTATCGCCCACTCGCCGGACTTCCTCAGGGGAATTATAATAGATGCTAATATTGCATGGTCCTTATATATAAGAATATCTACCCAACAATTGTCTGCTTGCAGATGCCGGCATCCTATGCTTTCTCTTGGATCTCTCATGATCTCGTCCCCCAATTGGAGATTGGGGGACGTTATTCAGTGGAATTCTGAGTGTATCAAATCTTGTACAGTGCCTTGCAAAAGTATTCGGCCCCCTTGAACTTTTTAACTTTTTGCCACATTTCAGGCTTCAAACATAAGGATATAAAATTTTTATTTTTTGGTGAAGAATCAACAACAAGTGAGACACAATTGTGAAGTGGAACGAAATTTATTGGATATTTTAAACTTTTGTAAAAAATAAAAAACTGAAAAGTGGGGCGTGCCAAATTATTCGACCCCCTTAAGTTAATACTTTGTAGCGCCACCTTTTGCTGCGATTACAGCTGCAAGTCACTTGGGGTATGTCTCTATCAGTTTTGCACATCAAGAGACTGAAATTCTTGCCCATTCTTCCTTGGAAAACAGCTGGAGCTCAGTGAGGTTGGATGGAGAGCGTTTGTGAACAGCAGTTTTCAGCTCTTTCCACAAATTCTCGATTGGATTCAGGTCTGGACTTTGACTTGGCCTTTCTAACACCTGGATACGTTTATTTGTGAACCATTCCATTGTAGATTTTGCTTTATGTTTGGGATCATTGTCTTGTTGGAAGATAAATCTCGGTGCTAGTCTCAGGTCTTTTGTAGACTCCAACAGGTTTTCTTCCAGAATGGTCCTGTATTTGGCTCCATCCATCTTCCCATCAATTTTAACCATCTTCCCTGTCCCTGCTGAAGAAAAGCAGGCCCAAACCATGATGCTGCCACCACCATGTTTGACGGTGGGGATGGTGTGTTCAGGGTGATGAGCTGTGTTGCTTTTACGCCAAACATATTGTTTTGCATTGTGGCCAAAAAGTTGGATTTTGGTTTCATCTGACCAGAGCACCTTCTTCCACATGTTTGGTGTGTCTCCCAGGTGGCTTGTGGCAAACTTCAAACGAGACTTTTTATGGATATCTTTGAGAAATGGCTTTCTTCTTGCCACTCTTCCATAAAGGCCAGATTTGTGCAGTGTACGACTGATTGTTGTCCTATGGACAGACTCTCCCACCTCAGCTGTAGATCTCTGCAGTTCATCCAGAGTGATCATGGACCTCTTGGCTGCATCTCTGATCAGTCTTCTCCTTGTTTGAGATTAAAGTTTAGAGGGTCGGCCGGGTCTTGGTAGATTTGCAGTGGTCTGATAATCCTTCCATTTCAATATGATCACTTGCAGAGTGCTCCTTGAGATGTTTAAAGTTTGGGAAATCTTTTTGTATCCAAATCTGGCTTTAAACTTCTCCACAACAGTATCACGGACCTGCCTGGTGTGTTCCTTGGTCTTCATGATGCTCTCTGCGCTTTAAACAGAACCCTGAGACTATCACAGAGCAGGTGCATTTATACAGAGACTTGATTACACACAGGTGGATTATATTTATCATCATCAGTCATTTAGGACAACATTGGATCATTCAAAGATCCTCACTGAACTTCTGGAGTGAGTTTGCTGCACTGAAAGTAAAGGGGCCGAATAATATTGCACGCCCCACTTTTCAGTTTTTTATTTTTTACAAAAGTTTAAAATAACCAATAAATTTTGTTCCACTTCACAATTGTGTCCCACTTGTTGATTCTTCACCAAAAAAAAAAATTAAAATTGTATATCTTTGTTTGAAGCCTGAAATGTGGCAAAAGGTGGAAAAGTTCAAGGGGGCCGAATACTTTCGCAATACACTGTATTTCTCTGAATTTGTCTTCTGTGCCTGCTTCCATGCCTGACTATTGTTCAAGATGTTCTGTTGATCTTAGAGGTTGGCTGAGAGGTTCTTGCAAGTCAATGCCATTTGCTATCCCAATGATATGGCGGGAACCAAAGGATCATGTCACCGACTGTTACTTCTGACAAACCAATATCTCTGCTAAGAATAAAAAATGCATTGAATATCCCAATCTGGCTTCAGCTATGAGCCCAGTGCCACATGATGACACTTTTCCAGTACCAAAGCCAAAAGAGACATGGAGCCTAGAGGAGGCAGCCGATGAAGATGTTGCAATCCATAGGTCAGAGATGGGGAACGACGCTGATTCAGACATTGAGCCATGTATGTCTGGTGAGCCTCATCTTATAAAACAGCCAAAACTGAATGACTTGGTCCGGGACTTACTTTTGTCAAAAGCAAATGCAGAGTTACTGGCTTCAAGACTTCAAGGATAGCACTTGCTCTCACCTGGTACAAAAGTTTCTGTCTTTTGAAGCTGCCAAGATGACTTAACACAGTTTTTTGAACAGGTTGACAACCTGTGTTTCTGCACAGACATTGATGGGTTGTTCGCAGCTTTGGGTTGTGTGCATGAGCTGAATCAGTGGCGTCTCTTTATTGACTCATCAGTGTTAAGTCTCAAGACTGTCTTGTTACATAATGTTCATCCCTCAATACCTGTTGGCTATGCTGCACACATGAAAGAAACATACGAGAACATGGAACTGTTGTTGAAAGACATCAAGTACAGCAACTACAACTGGAACATCTGTGGAGATGTAAAAGTAGTGGCACTGCTGCTTGGATTGCAGCTTGGATATACCAAGTACTACTGTTTCATTTGCGAATAGGACAGCCATGCTGATCAGTCACATTACAGTAGAAGGAAGTGGCCAATCCGTGACTAGTTGACTCCTGGGCAGAAAAATGTTGCACATAAAGCACTTGTAGACCTAGCAATGATATTTCTGTCTCCACTTCACATAAAACTCGGGCTGATGAAAAATTTTGTGAAAGCAATGAACAAGGAAGCAGAAGGTTTTTGTTATTTGAGACAAATGTTCCCAGGAATAACCGATGCCAAGATTAAGGAAGCCATTTTTGTTGGTCCACAAATCCGAAGTATCATGAATGACAAGCGCTTCGAAGAGCTGCTGGTAGGGCCTGAGAAAATTGCTTGGAAATCTTTCAAGGATGTTTCAGAGAACTTCCTTGGCAACTATCGAGCACCAAACTACATCGAATTGGTTGACAACCTTCTTGAAGCATAGAAAGAGATGAAGTGCAACATGAAAATTCATTTTCTGCATTCTCATTTGGATTTTTTCCCTACAAATCTTGGTGCAGTCAGTGACGAACATGGCAAACGGTTTCACCAGGATATTGCCCTGATGGAAAAACATTATCACTGGAATCCATCAATGCCAGCTGACTATTGCTGGACACTAATACAGGATGCACCAGACATTGAGTACAAATCAAAATAAGCGGCAAAACACTTTTTGTACATTTGAACTAAGAACTGGTAACATTTACACGCTTCATAATCACTAACACTTCATTTCATGTTTCTCAAAATTTCTACATGATACAGACTAGCCGAAATTATATTTCTGCTTAGCTTGAATGGGTTTATCATAATCACCACAAATTTTTAAGGAAGCAAAAACTTTGAAAAAAAAATTATTGTCCAGTCAAGATCCCCGATGGATTACGTGACGGTCGATGCTCTACCTCTGATTGTGGGATAAAGCCACAGCCTGAACATTTTCTAATATCTTTGGGAGCCAGAGCTATTCTTAATCACATGGCCTGCCTCCCTCACATTATGTAGATGTTACAAAACTTACTAGTTTAACTTTCTAGATCAATTTTAGATACAAAGTAGTGTATCAAGTCCAACCTATAAACCTACCAAGTTGATCCAGAGAAAGGGAAAAAAACCCACGAGGCTGATGCCAATTACCCCATAAGAGGATAAAATTCTTTCCCAGCTCAGAATGTGACAATTGGACTAAATCCGTGGATGGACATTCCAAAAATTTCTAGCTCCCATAATCTGTGATATTCCTACTTTCATGAAAGGCATCTAGGCCTCTCTTGGACACAAGATTCAGTTGTCAAAAATATTTTATAGATAGGGAAAAAAACTATTAAACTTGATTATTTTAAATAGTTCTTAAAGGGGTTGCTTAAACGTACAGGGCTGAAACAAAACAAGAGAGTTTATTCTCGTGTCTACCAGTTGCCTGCTGCTGCTTCTTCCCACAAGGGAGGAAAATGGCTGAAAATGCCTGCTCAGCTAATCAATGGCCACAGCACTGACCCACCCATTGTGGTACTGGCAGTGGATCACTGGAGGTGAGCGTAAATGGTTTTGTTTTTTACATCTGTTTGCAGCCCTTGACACACATTTTATAACTAGAATCCCCCTTTAAGTCAGGGAGTCAATGATTACCTTTGCCAGACTTTAGAAATTAATTTATTACCGGTAATAAACAACAGCTTATTCTTTGGGACTGTATATTTTTCTGTATATATTGCTTGTACATTCTACAGGCAGCACAGAAGGGTTGGGTTTAGTTTGACCCCTATTGCAAAGAACAGAATCAAGCAATTACAACAATTAACCACAGGTTGAGCTCCCCATAAGACCCCTTGGATACAGCAACCACTTGTGTTTTCTTACGTTATTGGACAGTCTGTTTCAATTACAAAATATAAAAAAAAATGAGTGACATCAGCATTATTTATTTATTTATTTGCCTGGCCTGCCAGCAAGAAAAGAACCTGGATTATCCTGCCGGTTATCCCTGTATGGGAGCACATGCCACAGCAACATCGCATTGGCAGAGTGACAATTTACAGAATTTAAAGAAAAAAATTGCTGCCGGTTGAACCCAAGGTTGCTGTGGAATATTGTGTAATCTTGTTAGTAAACCATGGGCAAGAAAAAGAGAATTTCAGCTTGTAAAAAAGCAGAGAAGTTATGCACAGGTTTATTAGTGCAGCAGTCTGAATGCAGAGAGACACAAAACCCGGAACAGAGCATGTGGAATGCAAGTAAAGATAATGGCTTGCATGAGAGTGACTTAGTGTTTCTAAAGCACCTCTGTTCTGTGAATGAATATGTCCCTGCTGACTGTATGTCTCATACTGAAGTGCATCAAAGCGCCAAAGATGAAAATATTATGGTGCAGCAGCTTCAAGATGAGAATAAAACCATCAGGTTCATGTATGAGGATGAAATATCTGATTGGAAATGGCAACTTGAGGTATCAGAAAAAGAGAACCTTAAGTTAAAGAAAGAACTTGAAACTATAAAGAGTTCATATCCTAGTCATTATGAAAATGTGGTACTGGGTTTGCCTGGAATGGACTATGTCACTAAGAAGGAGTTTGCAGAAATGAAATGTGCTCTATCTAATAAAGTTATACAGAGCGTAGAGCAAAAGCAAGTGCTTGAGAAGCAATTGCAGGATTTAAAGGAGCAGCATGTCCAAGACTCCATTGCCAAAGAGAGTGTCATTGAAAAATTAAGAGATGACCTTGAAACTGCTAAACGTGAGAGAAGTGAATTTTTGCAGTGTCAGTCAGAATGTTTGGATGAACAAATCAGGAAGTGTGAAAAACTTTCTGCTGCATTAACTGACAAAGAAAATGAAATTGCAGAGCTGAGGAAGCATGTCTCTGACCGAGAGAGTGATTTAGAATCTGTGGCGCAGACATTGCAGTCAGAGCAAAACTTGCATGCACTAAAGCAAGTTCGCCTAAATAATGAAATCCACGAATGGCGAAGCAGAGCTGGAGTTCTGGAACAAAGAGAAATGGAACTCAAAGCTAGAATATGTAGCCTGGAGAGGGCGCTGTCAGGATCTTGTGAAGATAAAGAGAAATTGTCTGTTTTGGTGCAAAATAAAGACAAAGAATTGATGGAGATGTCGTCTGTCCATGCTCAGAAAGTGCAAACCTTACAGGAGAGTCACAAAAAAGTAGAGACAACTTCAAGAGCTGCAACTAAAAGTCACAGAAGGGGACAGGTTTCAAGCAGAGCTGCTAGACAAGGCAAACGGTCTGCAGGTGGAATTGGATAATGTCACAGGGCTTCTTTCTCAAGCAGACAGCAAGTTTATCAAACTTTCCAAAGAGTTGTCTACACTAGAATCTCAGCTTCAGGACACTCAGGAGCTTTTGCAAGAAGAAACCCGTCAGAAGCTTGACCTTAGTACAAAACTAAAACAAATGGTTTCCTTGAGCATCTAGAGGAAGAGGAGGAAGCAAAAAGTGATGTAACAAAGCAGATTTCAACATTGCAGGCTCAGGTGACTGATATGAAGGAAAAAATGGAGGATTTGGTTAGCTCCAAGGATGAAGTTGAGAAAAACCTGGAATCTGCGCAGATATTGTATGAGAACCAAGCTAATGCTTGTGACAAGCTGGAAAAGGCCAAGAGAGAATTGGACCTCCAGATAGAAGACATGAGGATTCATTTTGAGGGAAACCTGTCTAATTTATCTGCTGAGATTGTAGATCTAAAAATGCTTGTTGCTAAACTAAAGATGCAAGTGAACAAGCAGGAGGAAATTGCACGCATCAAGGAACAGCTGGAGTTTCAGATGGATCAAGTGAAGCGCGAGTCAGAAATAAAGTTGGAAGAGCGCACTTTTCAGATTGAACAGTTAAGAACCGAAGTGGAATATAAAAGAGAAGAGTTGGATCGATTGCAGCAGTCTTTATCCAATACTGAACAGTCAGCATCTGCCCTATCTTCAAAGCTGGCAGCACTAGAAGCTGAGAGAGACTCGCTGCAGAGCCTATTAACCTCTAAAGAAGCAGAGCTGCAAGGTGCACTAGTAAAAACTCAGATGGAAGCTGCTCAGAAAAATGTGGCAGTGAAGAAAGTTCTGGAGCTGGAATCATAGATTTATGCGCTACAGAAGGCGTTAGAATTGGAGAAAGCTGCCAGCATAGTGGCAGAGAAAGGAGAATCATTAAGTCAGACAGACATGAGTGACCTGTCCACTGATGTTGATACCAATGATCAGATTATGAGGAAACCACGTGATTCGGTAAAACGTCAAGTAGAGGGTATAGTTCCCCAGGAAGATGCTGTTAAAGGTGGACTTCCTGCAAAATGTGAGGAGGCCAAAGAAGGTCCAACAGAAGAAGAAACTGTGATTGGTCACACACTGCCTGTGACAGAGTGGGTCCAGCTTCAAACCAATGAGGTCCAAAGCCTAGAGGGCTGTGAGATGGTAAATAAGGTGAAGGGTCACCAAAAGTGTGGAACAAGAGTCCGTAAGAAGACTGACCACGCATATGTTGTCCCAACAGCTAAAGTTTCTGAAGCCATTGTGGATAAAGGTGTTGCTGTGTCTGTCTCTAGCTAAATGTCTAGTGAACAAACGGTGAATAATGACTCCATGTTGTCTGTGAAGGGGGAGTCAGGAAGTAAGAGATGGTTACATGTCACCAATGATATGACAGTTGTTAAAGACATGCCAGAAAATGTAGTTCAGCGTGATCTATTTTGTGAGGGTGTACGGTATGGCCCTTGTGCAGAAGGAGAAGATATTGCAGTACAGAGATTGTGTATCTCAAAGAAAGAGGAGAGCAAGCGGCCTATGTCTCCTAAACTTCTAAGCCTTGATGGTGATGGCAAAGTTTGCTTTAAGATGAAGGTTACGGAAAAAGTACTCATGAAACAGTTATACTCTAAAGACATTGATGTGCATGAAGTACGTGTTAGTTGGTCTCTGAGCTCCTGTGGATTCATGATAGGTGAAGATGAAGATTCTTACGGCTATTTACTAAAGGAATCAAAGTCATGCAATGGGATGGCTGAAGACTATGGCGAGAAATGTGATGAAAATGATGTGATCCACTGTATGGCAAATTGTGACGGTGATGAAGCAAAACTTGCCTTTGCACAGAATGGCCAGGATCTTGGCGTAGCAGTTAAAGTGAGGAGAAACCGGAAATGTCAAGTAACCGGAATCTGGAAAATGAGACCGCCAGATTGGGACATGTGGACAATTACAGGACAGGCATACATGGTTGAAGAGGGACTTCGACATAGCATGCCTCGTCCCATTGTAGCTCACCCCATGGGCAATGAGCTGAGGGGGAGGGTATGTGAGTATGTGAGCCAGAGGGCGCTGTTGTGCGACCCAGGCCCAGCCCTGAAAAGGCCTTCAGCCACAACTTTGGGTGGGGGGCATGTAACTCCAGAAGTCTGGAGTATCCTGCATGGAGCAGGAAATGGTGGACCAGCCTAAGACAGAGAGGCAGTCTGTCCCAGAGGGCTTGGATCCAGAGAGGACTTACAAAGACTAAGTCAAGCTCTTATTGCCCCAGAGGCTAGTTAGGGCCTCAATGAGTGAGTTAGGGCCCTAACGGTGACCTAGGTTTTTGGTTGTTTTTGTTATGTTGCAGTTAAGCTGAATAAAGCCACTTTTATTTTACATTTGGACTGTCTGAATGCTATCTATCCGGCGCCCAGTACCATGAACCACCGCTGTCCGGACCAGGAGTCGGCCGCCATTTTGAGATTAATTCCCCAAGTTGTCGCAATATATATATATATATATATATATATATATATATATATATATATACGTGAGCTCACAGAGAAAGAACTAGCCTGACACACACAGTCGGTGTTTAAGCAAGTTGTGTTTATTACAAACATAGCATAAGATTTTATACAGAAAAGGGAAGGGTCAGGTCATTCATAATAGAGCATGTGTAATAACTGGTAAACCTGATTGACAATTGGAGTGAGGAGGGTCTTGACACACCCCCTTGCTCATCTCAATAATCAAAGTATATTAGTATTAACAGCTACATATTGCAAAGGATGGCTGGGACCTGTTGTTCTACATTGGTACATTTGAAGGGAAAGACTTTGATTGTAAACCGTGCAGCTACGTGCTGGGGGCTGGTTACGTAAGCAGTGTTAATTTCCAGTCTCTCGGAAGGACAAGTTATAGTGAGACATGTTGACCCAGGCTGATTGTCTGGCCTTGCTTTCAGTATATCCTTATCATCAAGAGCTGTAAGCTTCTTCTTCTGCTAAATGCATTTCTATGATTTTTGAGAATAGCAAGCTAAAAATTAAAGAGACATGACATTTCTATAACAATTTCCCACCTTTTGTGATTTCTAATACAATACATGCCGGTACCTTCAGTTTCTAGAACTGCTGGACTTTAATTCTCTTCAGCAGATTCCAGGTCATGTGGACATACTATTGTGTCAAACATCACAACATCCTGACTTCCTGCACACGTTGCGGCACATTCACTTATGTCTCTTTCTTACAGCTAGTACATTTCTCTACAATACACATGATCAGTCTGTACATTGCATAGAACCATAACAGGATTACGGGTGCAAGTCCATCCGTCCAACAGTCTTTTAGGTTTCCTTCTGAGGATCCATATTCTTTAACAGTTTATTGTCCCATTTGTCTTTAAGAATGTTACCTAGCGGGGACCGACCACCATGACAACTAAGTTTTCATTGGCCTGTCAACAAAGATGATCATGGGAAAAAATAATAGTATGGTCTTGGTCACTTGGTGCCACTGTCAATTCCATTTTGCCAAATGAGCTGGTTTTGCCATTTCATGTGAGTACGGAGAGACCTAGTTCCCACATGTGAGCCTGTATGCCCATGGTTATTTATCTGCTTGCAGATCTTGGACTTTGTCACTGATTTGTAATTAGGTAATGTACAAAGAAATACCCATACGGGAGATGACCGCACATACCTGCTACCGCCAAAGCCAGCAGAAGTACGATACGTGTCTGCCAGTGCCACCCCCACCTGAGCTTGCCTTAGAAATACCCCAGGCAGGTCTTTTGGATTTTGGGGCTGCACAACAGATGGAATTCTTACTATTGCAGCTGCCAATCACCCTCTTATGTCACCCTGACCCAGTTGCCAGGTCTTATCTGTAATAGAATTATCATGACATTCAGTAATATCATCTTCACCATATTTTTGTGACTCATCATGGCAATGGGATTCCTATATGCTCTAACAGATCCCAACAGATTTCCCACCAAAGCTCCTACCAACATTACCACCAGTAGCACACCCCCTCACCACTACTACCTCCATTAACACTCCATCTTCCACCTCTACCTCCTCTACATCCAGAAAACAATGGAAGGTCTCATCCAACTCATCAAGAAGCAGAAGTCTTGGGCTATAAGTAATATCTCTCTCAGCATATGCCACATGACTACTAGAGAATGGGATCTATGTTAGTGAAAAAGACAAGGTTGACAGTATGGAAAGACAGCATGGTAAATTATGTGTTACAACAGAGGAGGAAGAGGAACACACAAAATCCTGACTCACCATTTGTGTTTCACTGCTTTCAAAAATGTCTTTTTTTTGTAAGCTGTAATTTTTATTCATTTTATAAAGTTTTACAAAATGACAAAAGAAAACCACAATAACATAAAGTGATGTAGCATAACAATTGCCAATCAAGAACAATCATAGAAATAATTGTACAAAAGTATTACACACACATCATAGAGGACATAGGGGAGACGACAAGAATGTAAGCGGGGAAGGGAGGAAGAGGGACCAGAAACCTTGAAGGATATAAAATATATACCATGGGGATCAGATAGATTGGAATGCTTCCATGGTAATGTTGAGTGTGGCAGTCAGGTATTCCAGGCTACATACATCTTTAATACAAGCAACAAGAGCAGGGCCCGTAAGAGGATGCACGCTCTTCCAGTGGAGAGCCACAAGTGTTTTAGCAGCAGCGCAGATGTATGAAAACAGCTTAGAGATCTTTTTACCAAGGTGTCAAGGAGGTAGATTAAGCAAGTAGATGAGTGGGTCCAGCTGGACACCTTGTATAAATAGTGTGCCAGTCAGGGCTTTAACTTCTGTCCAAAAAGGGCGGATTAAAAAGCAATCCCAGAACATATGATAGAATGTACCCAACACTGAGAGGCATCTCCAGCAGGTGGAAGGGACACTAAGAGCATGCAGTAGGGCCAGGGAATGGTACCAATGCATTAAGATTTTATACTGGGTCACACGAAAGGTTATGCATGTGGATGACTTAGCTGTGCGGGACTATATGGTCTGCCTTTGAGTGTGTGAGATCTACTTACCTAGAGCCTCAGTCCACTTAACCATGGATTTGAGGACAAGGGGAATCTGTCCCTCCAGAGAGGAAAGTAACCGATATATATCTGAGATCAGGCCCTTCGTGGAGGTACCAGACTGGCATATCCTCTCAAAAGCGGTGGGGACGGATATCCACGGGCCCAAAAAAGAGTAATTATGAAGTGGACTATCTGCTGGTAGTGAAACCATTCAGTAGTTGGTAAGTGCAAGGTAGAGGTGAAATAATCAAAGGGTCTGAGCTCAAGAGTTGAGGGGTCCATCAAATCATAGCAGCCGTCAGTCCCAACGCAAGGAGAGGGTTAAAGAGACAGGAGACCATAGAGGAATTTTGTGAGGCAAGTGGGAAAAACTTATGACACGTAAGCCAGATAGCTCTAGTAAAACGGATGGGTCCTAAAATGAGAGTGTCAGGCAGGGGGGATGAGCGGAAGCACAAGAAAGCATTAGGATGAACTGGTACTAACCAGAGCTTTTCAATTTCATAGCACTTGGTGTAAGCCTGGGAAGCTGCCATCAATGGAGTAGATTGTAAATGTATCACCCAGTAGTAATGAAGGAGATGTGGCACCGCTAGACCCCACTAAGTTTTACCAGCCAACAGAGCGCGGATTGTGATGACGCTTTGTATTCCATATAAAATATAAGCCTTTTGGAGGGAATGTAGTTCAGAGGAACAGCTACAGGTAGAGTCTCTAAGAAGTAGAGGACCTTTGGGAGAAGTGTCAGTTTAATCGCTGTGTTGCGACCTATAAGTGATGTATGAAGGGGACGCAATTTGTCCAGTAGTAGGGAATGGAGATCATGAAACAGATCTGTACTGGAAATGCCTGAGGCCCTCCTGAAAAGAGATCAACACACACACAAGCATGTACTCATAGCTTCCCACCTTTGGTAACTGCACAGTTAACCTGCAATCTCTGGAATGGGTACAAGGGATTCGGGTGTGTTTCTGAGTAACCTTTACTTTTTGGCCTACATTGTGTCTGGTACATGTTATGCAGGCTTGCACATATCTGGCTGCAGTGGTGCTAAAACGTGGAACTACCCATCATTTGCTCACCAAGTCACATATGACTGTTTTTGAGTGTTGTACTTAAGAATGAGCTGCTTGCGCCATCATTGGGAACAATGCTCTCGGTAAACATATTCTCTTACCACTGGCCATAATTTTTTGCTCCTTGCTGTTCCCATGTCTTTTCTTCTGGGCTGGATTGGACCTGCAGCACTTTTAGAACCTGAAAAGAGAGCTGAGAGTTTTGGTCCAGTATGATGACCACCTGTGTTGAGCCACGTTCCCTAAGCTTTTCTGCATTTAGTTTGGTGGCAGCATCTGCCCACATGTATCCTCTACTGTCTTTTGTTTCAGCCTTAGTGTATGCCTTAACTTTGACTATACCCACCTGTTTGGGTAACAGCAGGGCCTCCATCAGTTTCTGAACAGCCTGGACGTAAGGAAAGCTCTTGCTCTCCAGATCAGACCATAGTTGTGTGCTATACCAAAGGCACAGCGGGCTTACCCTCAGCCATTTTACACTGTTTCAGTGAAAGCTTTTAGGGGGTTCCGGTTGTTTTACCTCGTGTTCAGTGACCATGGCATATCCGGTGTAGAATTTGCCATCCTTCCCAAATCAAGAGCCATTTACAAAGAACTCAAATCAGAGATAGAAATAGGTTAATAATTTACATGATCAAACCCTACAGTTTCTTGTTGTATACAATCATGTTGTTCCATATAGTCATTAGAAAATACTTGTGTGTATAAGTTGTCTGACTGTCCTTCCTTTCCTCCCCTGAATCTATTTGTAATAGGGTAAATTGATTGAGTGACGTGCAGCCTGTAAAGGTGACATTAGGAGACATAAGTAAGGTGCACTGTAGTCTGAGTAGTCCACAATATACCATGTACAACCTTTGGTGGCTTCTATTCCTGACTAATTCCAGACCCATATAGGTTTCCCATCTGTATTTCTAATGCTAATTTTATTATCACTTGTTAACAGTGTCTTCCCAGGTCTCTTGGAAGAATAAACTTATAGTTCAGTATTTCCAAAATTCAAAATCTGCATTAACAATGGTTCTTCGTCTTCTACATTGTCTAAACCTTGTCGAATTCAGTGCTCTACAACTTCTACACACTCCAGAATTACAAACAATTCAATGAGGTTACTAAAAATACACAAAATATATCAGCATAGCAGGCAGAAGCATTAAATAAGTGATCAAGTCAATCTCCTGATCACCTTGACACACACAAGTTCCTTTTAACTCTCAACATAGCAAAAATTATAACCAAAAGACATTACAGACCAGATATGTGAGTGACTTCTAATTCACATGGTCAGCATTGAAACAAAGGAATTTTTCTCTCTTTTTTCTCTACATCTCCTTTTGATTATTACAATGTACACAAATTTGGGACAGGTGCACCTTGTTATATCCTTCCACAATGGAGAACAGCCCTAATTTATTTGGGCATGGTTCATAACAAAGTAACACAATATGCAACAGATTTTACTGTCTACCCCTAGGGAAGATCCAGACTAAAGATGGTGCCGAACGACTAGGGCTACGCCCTTCCTCTTGCATACCATATCTGAAACACTGATACCAAATCCTTTGTGTGTTCTCAATGGACTTAAATCAACCCTTGTGCACTTTCTACCAACACATTGCTTTGTCTGTCCAAACCTTTGTATGATAATTAACCATCCTTTATTTGTATATTAACACATTTCTTCATATTTCAGCATTCAAAGTTCCATCATTTGGTATCCTAAACTTAGGCAACATCTAAACATCCTGTCTTAGGCTTACCAGCCTTTCTGAACATTTTCTGGCACCCCTTCACTGCATCAGCATCCTCTTTTGCTCTTACAATCTCTGTAGCTGGAATTTCTCTATTCTTGGGATCAGCTCCACACACCGTCCCGGGAAAATTCCTCAGGATTTGCCTAACTTCTGCCTCAAAACCTCACCTTAGGCACACTAAGTGTTAATCAAGTCCACGTCTGTCTTGAACCTTACGGCCCACACAGGATTATTTGAGTGCAGCTTCTTGTTTAGAACCTTGAAAGATATATCCCAGGCGCCTAACACTTAATTATACCCAACATCTTGTCCTAAAACCTCAAAATATATATACCAGGTGTCCAATGCTTAACTAAAACACAAGGAATCACACAGTAGCCACAATCTTGAGGAGACAGGCGGTGGGGCAACCTATCCTCCCAACTTTCCACATGATTCAGCACATAAACAAAGCAAATGGGATGCCTGCCTAAAACACAGCACAAAATCTTTACACTGGTCGTTCTTCAAATATGGATACTTTATAAACAGGGTTCTTAAAAAGACCAGAGGATTTACTTTTCTTACAACTCATCCGACATAAAGAGACCACTCGACAAGAGGAGAGCAGAAAGTGGCCATGATAAGGCTCCTTAACTTGTAGCTGCATTTTGGACCAGTTTCCAAATTTGCTGCTTGTCAGGTTGCCCCCCTGTCCGCTTATACAGATGAATAGCAAGCCACCTCCGGCCCCACGTGACAGGCGCCAATTTCTGTGAGCGCAATCTGCTCTAAGTATCACCGTATTGAAGTCCAAATTAGTATAAAATGTTTTATGAGCAACATCAAATAAATACACACAGTCACAGGGTGCAAGTATGTGACCAATATGGATTCTGGTCTATAATGGAGGATAGTGAGGTCTCTATATATTGTAAATGTGGTTATACATTGCAGAGACAGAGAAGGTGCGATTAGTATAATTAACATAACATCATTGGGTAAAAAGCTGTTACATAAGATTTAACATATAACTATTGGATAAGGCACGAAGAAGAAGATTCATCCCAATACAGATAAGTTTTCATCAAAGGAGCGGGATGAGCTCTGGGAGAAAGGAATGTCAGGATGGCCACAGGCACAAGCTGCATCCCTCACACTACTATATAGTGGCATAATATGGAGGCCGTACTGTATGGGGTCCCCCATGTCCTCCTCTCTCTCCTCCATGTCCTCCTCTCTCTCTCCTCCATGTCCTCCTCTCTCTCACACCTCTCTCTCCTCCATGTCCTCCTCTCTCTCTCTCCTCCATGTCCTCCTCTCTCTCACACCTCTCTCTCCTCCATGTCCTCCTCTCTCTCACACCTCCTCTCTCCTCCATGTCCTCCTCTCTCACACACCTCTCTCTCCTCCATGTCCTCCTCTCTCTCACACCTCTCCCCTCCATGTCCTCCTCTCTCTCTCTCCCTCCAAGTCCTCCTCTCTCTCACACCTCTCTCTCCTCCATGTCCTCCTCTCTCTCACACCTCTCTCCTCCATGTCCTCCTCTCTCTCCTCCATGTCCTCCTCTCTCTCACACCTCTCTCTCCTCCATGTCCTCCTCTCTCTCACACCTCTCTCTCCTCCATGTCCTCCTCTCTCTCACACCTCTCTCTCTCCATGTCCTCCTCTCTCTCACACCTCTCTCTCTCCCCCATGTCCTCCTCTCTCTCACACACCTCTCTCTCTCCATGTCCTCCTCTCTCTCACTCTCTCTCTCTCCTCCATTCTCTCTCTCCTCCATGTCCTCCTCTCTCTCACCTCCCTCTCCATGTCCTCCTCTCTCTCACACCTCTCTCTCTCCTCCATGTCCTCCTCTCTCTCACACCTCTGTCCCTCCATGTCCTCTTTCTCTTCTCTCATTACTTTCCACCATTATCACCTCACACAACAATCTCTTCTATAGCTCCGCCCACACAGGACTCTGGTCACATGATCATGATGTCATCACAGGTCCTTTATCTCAGCAGTAAATAGTATGTACATGTGTGAACTGTGGGTTGCCACTAGAATGGAGTTGCTGGAGGGAGAACCTGCTAGAAACAACTCCAATGTAGACAGTTCATTACTGAGGTGACTAGAATGGAGATATTACAGGAGCTGCCGCCAGAAACTCCAATCTAGTCACCTCACTACAGGAGAAGCCGGAGAGGAGTCTTTATAGGGAGGATCCATAACTGGCCAAGAGGGACATTAGATATATATATATGATTATCAATATGAATGGAGGAAAAACACATTCCCGGACATATATACATATAGCACTCATAAATTATTTGTATGTATATATATATATATATATATATATATAGTTTATAAGTTATATAAATTATTTTTATATATATATATATTTATTTATATTTTTAAATATATAGATATATATATATATATATATATATATAATTTATGTGTGACATATGTATATATAATTTGCACCAGACCAGTTCTGAGACATCACGCAAATATGGTCTGAACATGGCGGTGACGTGTTTTTTTATATCTCGCGACACTTTTTTGTTGTGATAATGGAAATCTATGGCAATTCATAAATGACAAAGATCTTAGATTCTAACGTATCGCTGTGTGCCTGATTTATGAGTATATAGTTACTATAGGTAGGTTTACAGTCTCGGTGTATTCTGTAGTTGCTATAGGTAGGTCCTCCTTACAGCAACTCCATTCTAGCTGTCTCACTACAGAATTGACTAGAATGGAGTTGCAGCAGGTAGGTTCATAGTCTCGGTGTACTCTGTAGTTACTATAGGTAGGTTCATGGTCTCTGTGTGTTCTGTAGTTACTATAGGTAGGTTCATGGTCTCGGTGTACTCTGTAGTTACTATAGGTAGGTTCATGGTCTCAGTGTATTCTGTAGTTACTATAGAAAGGTTCATGGTCTGGGTGTATTCTGTAGTTACTATAGGTAGGTTCTTGGTCTCAGTGTACTCTGTAGTTACTATAGGTAGGTTGATGGTCTCAGTGTATTCTGTAGTTACTATAGGTAGGTTCATGGTCTGGGTGTATTCTGTAGTTACTATAGGTAGGTTCATGGTCTGGGTGTATTCTGTAGTTACTATAGGTAGGTTCATGGTCTGGGTGTACTCTGTAGTTACTATAGGTAGGTTCATGGTCTCGGTGTATTCTGTAGTTACTATAGGTAGGTTCATGGTCTCTGTGTGTTCTGTAGCTACTATAGGTAGGTTCATGGTCTCGGTGTATTCTATAGTTACTATAGGTAGGTTCATGGTCTGGGTGTATTTGTGTTCTTTGATTTCTCCAGTGCTTTTAACACCATACAGCCCAGGTTACTGAGAGACAAGCTGGGCCTTGCTGGAGTGGACCACCACCTCTCCAACTGGATCCTAGACTACCTCACAAATCGACCTCAATACGTGAGAGCCCAAGACTGTGTGTCAGGTACCGTGATCTGTAATACGGGGGAACCTCAGGGTACGGTTCTCGCCCCTTTCCTCTTCACACTGTACACTGCTGATTTTAGGTGCAACTCATCCAGCTGCTACCTACAGAAGTATTCTGACGACTCTGCAATAGTAGGCCTCATCACAGACGATGATGACAAGGAGTACAGAGAACTGAACCGGTTTTTTGTGGACTGGTGCCACCGGAACCACCTGAAGATTAACGCGGGGAAGACCAAGGAGATGGTGGTGGACTTCCGTAAAGGCAGATGCCCTCCAAAACCAGTGGACATCCTGGGGACGGGCATCGAGATTGTGAACACCTATAAGTACCTGGGTCTGCTCCTTAATAATAAGCTGGACTGGGCAGGTCATATGGAGGCCCTGTACAGGAAGGGCCACAGCAGGCTCTACCTGCTTATGAAGCTGAGAGCCTTTGGAATCCGGGGGGCACTTCTTAGGACTTTCTTCAACTCGGTAGTGGCATCAGCCATCTTCTTTGGAGTGGCCTGCTGGGGGAGCAGTATATCAACCAGGGACAGAAATAAACTTGACAAGCTGATTAGAAGGGCCAGCTCTGTCCTGGGGAGCCCACTGGACCCAGTGCAGGTGGTGGGTGACAGAAGGATACTGTCCGTGGTGAGCTCCATGCAGAAGAATAACTCCCATCCCATGCATGAGACTGTGATCGCGCTGAGCAGTACTGTCAGTGACCGACTGCTCCACCCTAGGTGTGAGAAGGAGCGCTATCGGAAGTCTTTCCTCCCCACCGCGGTTAGGCTGTACAACCAACACCGACCTAAGCGGAGATCAATACACACAGAGAACTGAAATATCTCTCTGCCTGTTATATCCCCCCCCCTCCTCTGCTACGTCCTATCTGTCTGTCTGCTATTAATGTAATGCCTCTCACCTTGGAACATTCCTGTACATGTTGTATTTGTATCTGCTTATCTTATCTTTGCTGCTGTAACACACTGAATTTCCCCACTGTGGGACTATTAAAGGACTATTATTATTATTACTGTAGTTACTATAGGTAGGTTCATGGTCTTGGTGTATTGTGTAGTTACTATAGGTAGGTTCATAGTCTGGGTGTATTCTGTAGTTACTATAGGTAGGTGCATGGTCTAGGTGTATTCTGTAGTTACTATAGGTAGGTTTATCGTCTAGGTGTATTCTGTAGTTACTATAGGTAGGTCCTCCATACAGCAACTCCAGTCTAGCTGTCTCACTACTGCTCTGATTAGAATGGAGCTGCTGCAGGTAGGTTCATGGTCTCGGTGTACTCTGTAGTTACTATAGGTAGGTTCATGGTCTGGGTGTATTCTGTACAGGTTGGTCAGTATAGGGTCTATATGTAACACTAAGCTCCCCATACAGTAATATTAATAAAACAAACAACATCGACATTTTAAAAAATATATTTGATTGAAATAAAACCCTCCGCACAACCCTCATTAACCATTTTATTTATTTATTTATTAAAACCCCACCTCCCCTGGTTATCACCGTAGTCTATCATAGCCAAATAAAATTCCCCTCTGCCGATTTCTGCGGCCAATGTGAACTTAGCCTCAAATGAAGTCTAGTAAACCCCCCTTTTTTGGTTATTTGAGCACCAGAATGTGAGGACTCCTACTGAGAGGACAGTAACTCAGGATAGGTAATGTCGGGGTCCCCGGCTGATCTCCGCTGCTGTACTGTAGTGGTGAGTGTAGGTACCGCAGCGCTGCCCCATTAATGTCTCTGTACCAGAGATCTGGAGGGGTATCAGGTGTTAGGCCTGGCCTATCCTGAGAAAGCGGATAAATCCTTAAGGGGAGGTGCTCCATGTGGCCTATACGCCGCGGTTTGCCAGCGGCAGAAACGTGGCAAAAAAAATGCGAATCCTGTCCCCACTTTGCAGTAAAATACACACAGCGGACACACCATCATGGTTTTGGAAATCGCAGCCTGTCAATTCTACCTACGGAAACGCCGGAAGCTTCCGTATGTGTATAATTGAAGCAGAAAGTCCGCAGAGGAAATCTGCAGCTTTTCCTGTAGCTTTTTTGCTGCAGGACGCTACGTAGGCCCTTAGCCTGAACCACAGTTATGTCAAGCTTGTGATTAACCCCTTCTTGGGTAATCAGCAATTCAATCACTTAGATGGAATCACTGATTGCAGGAGGTCTGGGGAGTCCTTGGTGAATACATTGGGGGTCAAGTTATATTAATGAATATGTGGGCAGAACACAGACAGCCTGCTATGCAAAGTATAGCAGCCCTAATGTACCTTAGGGCTGCACCTGCTATACAGAAAGATTATAGTGACATTAACATTTGTTAGAGTTGCTAACTCATGGACTAGAAAGGGTTAATTGCAGTCATAACTTGACCACAACTAAACCTAAGTGCAGGGGTTAGTCACGGTCAAGGGTTTACACTTGGTCAAGAAACACAGACAAGTTATGTCTTGGATTCGCCCCTTCTAATGCAGGGACTCCTCCTGCTCTGAAGGAGTCCCTACATTGTGGGTAACCTCTTTATACAGCAATGAGTGTCAGTTTGGTGCCAGCAATCATTGCAGGGTTGGAAATTGTTTATGCATACAGCTCACACCCTGGATATGAAAGGGTGATGCATTAGGCTGTGGGGGCCATTCTATTTATAATGCAGGAGGAGTGGGAATACATTTAGCATAGGGGCACAGGAGGGCACTACTGTATGTTATACCTCCAGCGTCCCTGTGCTATGTAACCAGAACCACGTGATTTACACTGCCCCACAACCCTGCCTACACACAAGTAGCCGCCCTCCCACAGGACCCCCACAACCACCTCCTCCACACATGCAGGGACTCCACACACACTCGAAATGCGACACTCCCCCGGGACCCCCTCCACCAACACAAAGATGGCACCCCCCCAAAAAAACCTGACCCCCTCCCCCAACAACACACAGACGCAGGAGTGTAACTACCAGGGTATCAGCAGTAGCAGCTGCCACAGGGCCCAGGACATTTTTTTTTTTTTTTTAATAGGCTGTTACCTTCTGGAGTAACCCCAGCAGGTAACTGGCCCTATTTACTTACCAATCCCCGCTCCTGCTCATGGCCGCCTGCGCTTCCCATTCTGCGGAAGCGGAGGTGACTGTGAGCAGGAGCAGTAAGTGAGGCCGCGGGCCAAAACCCACAAACACTGCTATCATTATACTCTGGGGTCATTTCAGACCCCAGAGTATAATGATCGGAGGGCCAGGGGAGGTGAGGGAACATAAAAACAACATTACTTACCTCTCATACGCTCCGAAGGCTTCGGGCCTGTTTGGTGACGTTACGTGGGCTGGGCCTGCGTCATTGTGCATCGCAACGCCGGCCCAACTCAAGCGAGATCTGGTCCAGCATTGAAAATGGCCGAAGTAGCAGGGAGTGCGCCGGAGCCAGGAAGAGGTAAGTGACATTGTTTTTTTTTTTTTGTTTGTATCCTCTCCTGGTCTGAAATGACCCCAGAGTATAATAATTGTTTATGGGTGGTCCACAATGGGGCATTATACTGGGTGCAGGGACCGCTATGGGGCATTATACTGGGTGCAGGGGCCGCTATGGGGCATTATACTGGGTGCAGGGGCCGCTATGGGGCATTATACTGGGTGCAGGGGCCGCTATGGGGCATTATACTGGGTGCAGGGGCCGCTATGGGGCATTATACTGGGTGCAGGGGCCGCTATGGGGCATAATACTGTGTGCTGGGGCCGCTATGGGGCATAATACTGTGTGCAGGAATGCGGTTTGTGTGGGGGGGGGGGCAGCAGTTCAGGGGGGGACCCCCATGTCAAATGTTCGCCTTGGGGCCCAGCCATTCCTAGTTATGCCACTGCACAGACGGCAGTCCCTCATGGATCCCCCACATGCACAGAGACAGCAGCCTGCCCAGGGACCCCCACAGCCTACCCTCACACACAGGCAGCACCCCCAGAGACCCCCCCCCATTTACATGAAGACAGCACCCCAAACAGGCAGCAGCCTCTCAGGGACTCCCCTTCCCAAAGCACAAATGGCAGCCCCTAGGGACCAGAACCACACACACACACAGACGACAAGTCCCCAGGACTGGACCCCCCTAGCACACAGGCGGCAGCCTCCCAGGGTCCAGATCACAACAGCACACAGGCAGCAGCTCCCCAGGTACCGGAGACCCTAGCACACAGGCGCAGACCCCTTCAGCATACAAGCGGCATCCCCCTAGGGTCCAGATCACAAACAGCCCTCAGGCGGCAGCCCCCCCGGGGACCGGACCCCCTCAGCCCTCAGGCGGCAGCCCCCCGGGAAACGGATCCCCTAAGGCACACAGGCGGCAGCCCCCCGGGTACTGGAGACCCTAGCACACAGGTCCCAGACCCCTCAGCATACAAGCAGCATCCCCCTAGGGTCCAGATCACAACAGCACACAGGCGGCAGCCCCCCAGGGACCGGACCCCCTCAGCATACAGGCGGCAGCCCCCCAGGGACCGGACCCCCTCAGCATACAGGCGGCAGCCCCCCAGGGACCGGACCCCCTCAGCATACAGGCGGCAGCCCCCCAGGGACCGGACCCCCTCAGCATACAGGCGGCAGCCCCCCAGGGACCGGACCCCCTCAGCATACCGGCGGCAGCCCCCCAGGGACCGGACCCCCTCAGCATACCGGCGGCAGCCCCCCAGTGACCAGACTTCTCCCAGCACACAGGCGGCAGCCCCCCAGGGACCAGACTTCTCCCAGCACACAGGTGGCAGCCCCCCAGGGACCAGACCCCTCAGCACACAGGCGGCAGCCCCCCAGGGACCGGACCCCCTCAGCATACAGGCGGCAGCCCTCCAGGTACTGGAAACCCTAGCACACAGGCACCCAGATCCCCTCAGCACACAGGCGGCAGCCCCCCAGGGACCAGACTTCTCCCAGCACACAGGCGGCAGCCCCCCAGGGACCAGACTTCTCCCAGCACACAGGGGCCCCCCAGCGGCCCCCTCCCCAGCACACAGGCGGCAGCCCCCCAGGGACCAGACTTCTCCCAGCACACAGGCGGCAGCCCCCCAGGGACCAGACTTCTCCCAGCACACAGGCGGCAGCCCCCCAGGGACCAGACTTCTCCCAGCACACAGGCGGCAGCCCCCCAGGGACCAGACTTCTCCCAGCACACAGGCGGCAGCCCCCCAGGGACTGGAGCCCCCCAACACATAGGTGGCAACATCCCAGGGGCCAGACCCCTCCAACACACAGGCAACACCCCCACACGTACACAGGTGGCAGCACCCCAAGGACCACCATCATCACCCCCCCAAACAAATAGAGGCAGCACCACAGGAATCCCCCACTTACATGAAGATGAGACCTGCACACCACTCAGACCCTCCACCAGCACCCCCAGGGACCCCCAAACATGCACACAGGTGGCAGCACCCTGAGACCACCTCCAGAACCCCCTCTTACACACAAGCAATACCCCAGGAACCCCACACAGACACATGCAGCAACCCCCCAGGGACCTGAAGCCCACAAGACCCTGCCCCCATTTCATGCAAGCAACACCCCAAGTACCCCTGCCCCCCTTTAAATGCCAGCAGCACCCCAAAGGACCCCCTGCCCCTCCCCCCCTTTAGATACCAGAAGTACAGCAAGGACGCATGCTCCCATATTTAGATGCCAATGGCACCCCAGAGACCCATGTCTCCACAACCCTTTAGTTGCCAGCAGCACACCAGGGACCCCTGCCCCCCATCCATGCCAGCACATCCCCCCTTAGATGCCAACAGCACCCCAAGGACCCCTGCTCTCCTTCACATGCCAGAAAGACCCCCCACCTCTTAGATACCAGCAGCACAAGGACCCCCGCTCTCCTTCAGATGAGAGCAGCACCCAAAAGACCCCTCTCCTGGCGCCCCAGGAACTCCTATCCCACCCTAATCATCAACCCAATCCCCCAGACTCTCCAGGATACAGTCCCATGTAAATACATCACTCCCTCCCCTCAGCCTCCTCCATCATGCAGTCCCATGCAAAACACTCCTATCACTCCCCTTCTATCATGCAGTCCCGCAAAACAGTCCTCACAGCTTTCTGTTCTCCATCTACACGGGCTCAACTCCTGCTTCCTCTATACAGCACAGAGACCCCGCCCTCATCGGAGAGGCTCCGCCCCTTCCTGTGACATCATACCTACCAGGTGCAACTCCACTCTAGTCACGACCATATGTGAGCTGTGCTGAAGAGGAGAGAGAGACTGCGGGGTAAGAGAGAGGGGATTACATGGGATTGTATGTGAGGAGGATGAAGGGAGGGAGCGTTGTATTTACATGGGACTGTATGTGAGGAGGATGAAGGGAGGGAGTGATGTATTTACATGGGACTGCATGTGAGGGGGAGAAGGGAGGGAGTGATGTATTTACATGGGACTGTATGTGAGGAGGATGAAGGGAGGGAGTGATGTATTTACATGGGACTGTATGTGAGGAGGATGAAGGGAGGGAGTGATGTATTTACATGGGACTGTATGTGAGGAGGATGAAGGGAGGGAGCGTTGTATTTACATGGGACTGCATGTGAGAAGGATGAAGGGAGGGAGTGATGTATTTACATGGGACTGTATGTGAGGAGGATGAAGGGAGGGAGTGATGTATTTACATGGGACTGTATGTGAGGAGGATGAAGGGAGGGAGCGTTGTATTTACATGGGACTGCATGTGAGAAGGATGAAGGGAGGGAGTGATGTATTTACATGGGACTGTTTGTTGGAGGAGGATGAAGGGAGGGAGCGTTGTATTTACATGGGACTGTATGTGAGGAGGATGAAGGGAGGGAGTGATGTATTTACATGGGACTGTATGAGGAGGATGAAGGGAGGGAGTGATGTATTTACATGGGACTGTGTGTGAGGAGGATGAAGGGAGGGAGCGTTGTATTTACATGGGACTGTATGTGAGGAGGATGAAGGGAGGGAGCGTTGTATTTACATGGGACTGTATGTGAGGAGGATGAAGGGAGGGAGTGATGTATTTACATGGGACTGTATGTGAGGAGGATGAAGGGAGGGAGTGATGTATTTACATGGGACTGTATGTGAGGAGGATGAAGGGAGGGAGCGTTGTATTTACATGGGACTGCATGTGAGAAGGATGAAGGGAGGGAGTGATGTATTTACATGGGACTGTTTGTTGGAGGAGGATGAAGGGAGGGAGCGTTGTATTTACATGGGACTGTATGTGAGGAGGATGAAGGGAGGGAGTGATGTATTTACATGGGACTGTATGTGAGAAAGATGAAGGGAGGGAGTGATGTATTTACATGGGACTGTTTGTTGGAGGAGGGGGAAGCACTTGGAACATCTTCTCTCTAGACCAGGGGTTGGTAGCCCCCGGCACGCGTGCCGAGAGTGACATGTGAGGCTTATTTCTCTGGCACGGCAGCGGAGTCCTCACCCAGCAGTTTCTATCGGACCTATCATGGTCAAAACGAAATTGCTATTATTATACTGTGGGGTCTCTTCAGACCCCCGAGTATAATAAGCGGAGCCCCCGGGGAGGTGAGGGAACATAAAAAACACTGTTACTCACCATTCCAGCTCCGCAGCTGCTGTGTTCTCTTCGGGCACTTCTGCCTGAAGTCAGCAACAGCTGATAGGGCTTCAAGGGTCCCGTCTGCATCTGGCGTCATTAGGCATATTGACGCGACGTAACCCCTGAGACCCAATGAGCGGTCGCTGACTACAGGCAGAAGCGCCCGAAGAGAACAGCGGCTGCGGAGTGTGGAATGGTGAGTACATTGTTTTTTTATGTTTGTCACCTCTCTTCGCCCGCCACTTATTATACTCTATGATCTGAAGAGACCCCACAGTATAATAATAGCTAGTGAGTGGCACAAATTAGAATATTATAAAAGTTAGAATATTATACTGAGTGCAGGGGCCACTATGGAAGATAATACCGTGTGCAGGGGCCACTATGGAAGATAATACCGTGTGCAGGGGCCACTATGGAAGATAATACCGTGTGCAGGGGCCACTATGGAAGATAATACCGTGTGCAGGGGCCACTATGGAAGATAATACCGTGTGCAGGGGCCACTACGGTACATAATACTGTTTGCAGGGGTCGCTATGGGACATAATACCGTGTGCGGGGGGCCGCTATGGACCATAATACCGTGTGCGGGGGCAACTATGGACCATAATACCGTGTGCAGGGGCAACTATGGACCATAATACCGTGTGCAGGGGCCACTATGGTACATAATACTGTTTGCAGGGGTCACTATGGGACATAATACCATGTGCAGGGGCCGCTATGGGACAAAACACCATGTGCAGGGGCCACTATGGACCATAATACCGTGTGCAGGGGCAACTATGGGACAAAATACCGTGTGCAGGGGCCACTATGGGACAAAATATCGCGTGCAGGGGCAACTATGGGACATAATACCGTGTGCAGGGGCCACTATGGGACAAATACCGTGTGCAAGGACCACTATGGGACATTATACCGTGTTCAGGGGCCACTATGGGACAAATACCGTGTGCAAGGACCACTATGGGACATAATATCGTGTTCAGGGGCCACTATGGGACATATACCGTGTGCAGGGGCCGCTATGGGACATAATACCATGTGCAAGGGCCGCTATGGGATAGAATACCATGTGCAGGAGCCATTATGGGATAGAATACCATGTGCAGGGGATGCTATGGGACATTAATACCGTGTGCAGGGACCACTATGGGACATTATTCTGTATAACAGTGTGTTTTCTATATTAAGGATGTGTTTTTGCACAGAAAACTAAGGCTTTTTTTTTTTTTGCAAAAATGCCCCAGTTTTACATTGAAGTAAAAGTTCCAGTGGCCTAAGAATATAGCTGCGTCCAGATACATAGTGTGTATTCACCATAAGGTGCTGCCATACGGTGCTCCTGGACACATTTACCACTAATTGGGGGCCGCACATGGACTTTCATTGCTTCTAATCGAAAACTACAGGAGTGTCCCAGGAAATAGCAGTAAATGCATGTGTCCTAAAGCATCTGGTGGCAGCACTTCTGTGTTATGGTTTGTGGTATATGACTTTAGTTTAGGGGTCGTCAGATTTACAATTATTTTTTTTATTTAACTGTAATTTGTATTGAAAAATTTTTTTCATTAACAAGGTATAAAGAGAAAAAAGATCAAACAAGCAGAAAACAATGAGGTAGGTAGAGGCTATCCGCCTCTTCTCCCTTAAGCAATATGCATTCAAATTAGACAGTAAACAAGGGAGGGGAGGGATGAAGGGATTAAGAAGACAAGGGTAGAAGCAGAGGAAAGGAGGGGAGGGGAGAAGAGGACTAGAGATCAGAGACCCTGTGATGTACAATACATACCCCAGGGCGCCCAGATAGCCCCAAAGGCCTCCTGTGAGTTGTTTAGGCCCGCGGTCAGGCATTCAAGACTCCTCACATCCTTCACTCTAGCCACAAGTTCAAGACCAGATGGGGGACTCACTTTCTTCCAGTTTCTAGCTATGAGAATTTTAGCTGCAGTACAAAGGTGCAAGAAAAGCCTGGATGACTTATTGCTCAGGTGCCTGGGGGGAAGGTTCAGGAGATAGACCAGAGGGTCAAGAGGGACCTCTTGCAAAAAGAGAGCAGTCGTCAAAGTCCTGACCTCCCTCCAGAAACCCAGGATGAGAGGGCACGTCCAAAAGATGTGGTGCAGGGTACCCACCGCAGCTCCACAGCGCCAGCACCATGGGGGAACCAATGGGTTTAAAGTATGAAGGAGAGCCGGGGTATGATACCAATGCATCAACAACTTATACTGCGCTTCCCGAAATGTAATGCACTGAGATGATTTCTGGGCCCGAGACCATACAATCCGCCACTGTTCCTGGGAGATGGGTCTACCCACCGCCTCCTCCCATTTAAGCATATAGCGATGGGTAACTGGGGAGCCTGTAGTTTGTGAGGTAAGAAGTTGGTAAATAGAGGATATAAAGCCCCTAGTGGACGTACCTACACGGCAAATCTTTTCAAAAGCGGTGGGCAGTGACACTTTAAGGGACCCATGGAGGGAGTGGACAAAGTGAACCACCTGTAAATAATGGAACCATTCAGAACCTGGCAGGTTTTGGTTAGCTATAAGGTAGGCAAAGGACCTGAGTTCCAAGGTTCCAGGATCAACCATGTCCGCAATCCGGTAAAGACCAGCTTTAGACCACACCTTAGTCATGGCAGAGGTCAGGCTTTCCGGGAGAAGGGGTTGTATAATATGGAGACCATAGATGAGTGCTGGGACATCAGGGAGAATCTAGTACGACAGGCAGACCAAATAGATCTAGTAAACCGAATAGGGCCCAGCAGGTACGAGGCAGGGGGAGCGGGGGGAGAGCCAACCCACAGAAGCGCGTTAGGGTGCATGGGAGCCAGCCAGAGCTTCTCTATCTGCACCCATCTAGTATATGCTGGCATAGCCGCCCAAAGTGGGATATGGCGCAAGTGGGACGCCCAATAGTAATGTAGCAGATGTGGGACGGCCATAACCCCAGACCCCCTATCCGCCAGCATAACAGATCTGGGTATTCGGTGTCATTTTGCCTGCCAGATAAACTGAAAAATAGCTTTCTGCAGGTTCCGTAATTCTTCCCGAGGAATCGCAACCGGGAGTGTCTCGAAAAAATACAGTAGCTTCGGAAGGAGAGTCATCTTGACCGCGGCAATTCTCCCTAAAAGGGAGATGGGTAAGGGTTGCCATTTTTCCAATAGGGCTCTTAACTCACGAAACAACCGCGGGTAGTTTGCCGAATAGAGGGTCGCGTAGGAGGTGGATATATGGACTCCCAGGTAGCGGATAGAGGACTCCCGCCACTGGAAATCGTAATTACTGCGGAGAAGGAGAAGGTCCTGTGGAATGTTGAGTGGGAGTGCCTCAGTCTTTGCAGGGTTCACCTTGTATCCTGAGAGATCGCTATAGGTCTCCAGCAAGCGCAACAAGTTTGGAAGGGTAGTATGAGGGGAGGTGAGAGTGAGGAGTACATCATCTGCGAAAAGAGAGACCTTAAATTCCTTATCCTGGACCATGATCCCCTTGATATTAGGGTCTCGCCTAATCTTGGCTGCCAGCGGTTCAATGCAGAGGGCAAATATGATGGGAGACAGGGGGCAACCCTGCCTAGTGCCATTTCGAATAGGGAAAAAGGGCGAGGATGCATGGGGAAGCTTGATTGCTGCTGTGGATAGGGAGTAGAGGGCCTGGATAGCTGTGAGGAAAGGTCCCGTGAGCCCGAACGCCTTAAGCGTAGCATGCATAAACGATCAATCTATGCGATCGAAAGCCTTTTCAGCGTCCAGACTCAAGAGAAGGGCCGGGGTAGAATAATGATTGGCCACCTCCACCAAATCCACAGTCCTCCTGGTGTTGTCACCACCCTGACGACAGGGGATGAATCCCACCTGGTCCTTATGGACAAGCAGAGGGAGCCAAGCATTTAACCTATTGGCTAGGAGTTTGGTAAAGAGTTTCAGGTCCGCGTTCAGCAAAGCAATCGGTCGATAATTAGCACAGTCCTGCAAGTCCTTACCTGGTTTAGGGACCAATGTGAGCAGTGAGGAGAGCATAGTCGGGGGTATGGGGGAGCCTAAGAGGAAGGAATTGAAGAGGGACAATAGATGAGCATAAAGTTCACCCTGGAAAACCTTATAATAATTGTAAGTGAACCCATCTGGGCCCGGGGCTTTCCCATTTGGGAGGTCCCTCAGGACCCCCTCTAGTTCTTCCCTGGTGATGGGAGTGTTTAGGGAAGTCAAGGCCTCAGGAGGCAGGCGTGGGAGACAACAATCCTTTAAATAGTCTTCTAGCAGTGTTGAGTCATCCCCAGGGGGTAGTGCTCGCGGGGGGGGGTAAGTTATACAGCTTAGAATAGTAAGAGTGGAACGCCAGACCGTCAGGGTGGTGTTGAAGGGTACCCGTGGAGTCACGGACAGAGTGTGGTGTGGAGGAGGCCTGATGATCCCTGAGGGTTCTTGCCAGGAGGGTGTGAGACTTATTACCTCGTTCAAAGAACCTCTGGCGAGTATAAAGCAGAAGTCGTTCCACATGGCGGGTCTCCAAATCACGGAGGTCAGCCCGTGCCAAAACCAAACGGCGAAGAACCCCCAGGGATGGATGTGCTGCCAAAGTTGTCATAAGGGACCGAATACGAGCTTGGAGAAGCTGTTCCTGGGCCTGTCTGTCCCTTTTAAGCCTAGAAGCCAATGCGATACAATGTCCTCTCATGACCGCCTTATGGGCTTCCCAGAGAATGGCAAGAGAGTTTACCGAACCTAAGTTGTCCCTGAAATAATCCATCAAGTGTGTGCGCAGGATCTCGAGGAAGGTCGGTGATCTGAGCAATGTTTCGTTAAGACGCCAATGACATTGGCGAGTAGGCACTGGGGTCGTAGATAGAGTAACCACAACTGGGGCATGGTCAGACCAGGTGAGGGAGCCAATGTTCGTGTCCCTGAGCAAACGAAGGGCGGGAGCATTACCAAAGAAATAATCAATGCGGGTGTGAGTGTTATGAGGGTGAGAGAAGAAGGTGTAAGAGCGTGCAGTAGGGTTGTCCACTCGCCAAAGGTCGTACAAAGAATGGGCGCGGATCAGCTTACGGAACTCCCGTGCAAGCTGAGCCATCCTATGGGGGTTGGACCCTGGGGTAACGCCAATCGGTCCGCCCGTTCAGAGAAGACCATATTAAAGTCTCCCCCCACAAGCCAAGCTGATGCCGGGAGAGCGCGCAGGCGGGAGAATACCCGACGCAAGAATGGGATCTGCGCTGAGTTAGGGGCATAAACATTGCATAAAACAATCGGGGCACCATGAAGGAGCCCTTCCAGAATAACAAATCGGCCCCCTGGGTCTATGTGGGAGGTCGTCACTGTAATTGGGCAGGAACGGGAAAGAAGGATAGCCACCCCAGCTCTGCGTCGATCGTGGAAGGCCGAAAAGGCTATGGGAAAGTAGTGCTTAGCGAAGGCAAGGGTACCGGAGCGGTCAAAATGAGTCTCCTGAAGAAACGCCACATCCGCTCGTAAGGAGCGGAGTTCTCTAAGGACATGGCGCCTTTTACTGTTGGAACCCAGGCCCTTAACATTAATTGTCACGCACCTAACCATTGGGACTCAGGATTGGAGGACAGTGGCGGATTGCAATAAGCTCACCCATCTCACATGATGCTGGCAGGTTTCCCTCGAAGAGGCAGAAGGGCGATCCACAAACAGGAACCCAAAGTCGAGGCAAGGTCTCTAGATCAGGGAGGGAGGGTGGAAAAGGGGGGGAGGCAAAAGACAACATAAATGACAAAGTAAGAAGTATAACAATTAAACAATACTTTGTGGGCGAGGCTAAGTCACTCGCCTGGGGACCAGTGAGGACAGCCAGAGGTCCAACCAGGATCAATGGCCGCATAGTCCAAGTATCCCCTTAGGGGGGAGAGCGTGGACAAGAGGTCGGAGGGGAGGTGGCAGATCCCCAACCACCAGTAAAAAGAAGGATGTAAGGGGAGTCACCGGAACCCCATCCCGCCCCACTCCGCTAAAACAATCCAATAATAAGCATAATAGTTGAGACCCGTAGACCTAGAAAAGGAAAAAGAGAAGCAAACATAACGCTAAGGCTTGCAGTTTTCAAAGCACTACCGAAAAAAAAAAACGTCTCAAGGAGGAGCATCCTCCTCAGGAACCAGACTCCAGTCGGGGCCTCCGAGCGGTCGCCGCCGCGGAGGGTGCATGACGTCGTCTGGGCTCCAGTCGATGCCAAACCGGTGGTGGGGGAGGGGGTGGAGGGATTAGCTCCCAGTCTGTTAAATCCGGCAAGGGGACATCCAGCAGGTCGCAGAAGAGAGGTAAATCCGAGAAGGAGCGAAGCGTAGTGGAGCGACCATCCCTACGTGCAATGAGAGCAAACGGATAACCCCACCGGTAAGGAATTTGGTGTTCCTGAAGGATCTGGAGGAGGGGTCGGAGATGGCGGCGTTTCTGGAGGGTGATTAGCGAAAGATCCTGATAAAATTGTAGTTGAGCTCCCTCAAATTCAAAGTCTTTGAGTTTGCGCACCTTGCTCATTATAGCCTCTTTAAGGGTGAAGTCGTGGAGGCAGCAGATGACATCACGGGGTGCAGCGGAGGATCCTCTGGGTCGAAGGGCTCGATGTGCCCTGTCAAACTTAATTTTGTGGGACGGGGGGCTCCTGCAGTATAGTGTTGAAGACAGCCTCCAGCAGAGCAGGCAGATCCTCAGATTGGTCAGCTTCCGGGAGTCCCTTGACGCGTATATTGTTGCGCCGACCCCTGTTGTCAAGATCCTCTAAGTGACGTTGCATGTCCCGTATAGCTGACCCCTGGTTAGCGGTAGTATCATGCAGCGAGGCAACATAGTCCCTGGTAGTGTCATGGTCATTCTCCAGCGTATCCATTCGGTTAGCAATGGAGTGTAAATCAGTGCGGAGGGTAGCAATTTCAGATCGGAAGGATGCTGTGATTTCCGCAACCATACTTTTAAGGTCTTGTTTAGTAGGTAGCTGAGGAAGGAGGTCCACCAAAGGTGGCGGTGCTGAAGATGGACCTGGGAGGCAGCTCTGGGGGTACAGGACTGGAGGGGGGGAGCCATAATCCTTGGGAGTGTTGGGCGGAGGAGCCCCTACGCCAGCACCTTCCACCGCGCCATCCCCCCTGAGCTATGGAGGGGAGGGGCGATGGGGGAAGATAGGTGGGGGGCCACAGAGACCAGCTCTGTGGCCACAGGCTGTAACTCATCAGCGGTGTGGGAGGGAGCAGAGCCACTGACCTCAGAGCCCCTTGAAGAGCTGGAGACATCCGGGGTCCTCTCATGCCACTCTGCCAGAAGTGCTGGTGAAGCAAAGTGTAGTTGCTGGGACATCCCAGGGTGAGGAGACTGTGGGAGCACTCGTGCTGGAGAAGCTCTGGGCTGCCCAGGCGCCGACAGGGATCTCTGCTGGAGCGGTGCTCCGCTGGCTGACAGGGGGAGCGCGGGAGGAGAAAGGCTGCGCTGCGACCCCTGTGCCTGAAGAGCGGAGGGAATCCAAGATGGCCGCCCCGCAGCAGCCTGGCCCAGCAGAGAAGGCTGCTGAGTGAGGAAGCCGTCCAGGGTGTCTCTCCCAGACCTCTCCACAGGCGCTGGAGTGCCTGGGGCCACCCTCCTCGGTAAGCGCTTGCCAATGAGTGCAATTCTGAAGGGTCCACGGGTCTCAGCTGCAAGCGGTGGAGCGGAGAAGGTCCTGCACGCGACCTACTCCATGCGCGTCCAGGCCACGCCCCCAGATTTACAATTATTGACCGGCACTCCAAGTACCTCAGCTTTGATTTTTTAATTAAAATCGGCACGCCGAACAAAAAATGTTGCCTATCCCTGGTATAGAGACTAATTAGCATATTAGACATCAAATCTAACAGCAGCGATTACTCGGTAATGATGGGGGCTAGAAAAAAAAATTCCAACTGTACCAGAATCAGTAGAGCGGAGCCTATTAACAGACACTAAGTGTGAAGAATATCGCCTCGCCCCGCCGCCTGGCACGCCTGCGATCAAACTTCTTTCTTAACCTCCCACTCACACACCATGAGTAGACCGGGTCATAGGATAGGACGAAACGAGCGATATAAATTTTATATGTTTAATAACCCAAGTGGGTCGGTATGGATTAATAGCATATACAGAAATATACAATATTAATATGATCAAGCATAAACATACAAGCAAAAGAGAGATGGTACGGCACATAAAAAAAAACGGAAATAAATATAGAAAGATACCTGAGCACACAGCTCTGTCTTAGCCGTGTCTCTTCCAGCTTCCAGCCCTTTCCTCACGAAAAGAGGAATCTATGCTGGTTAGAAGGAAAGATGGGTGCCTGGGTTAGTTGTAGGTCATTAGCCCACCCTCCCCCCTTTGGACATCTGGGATATCACACTGACGGGCCAGACAGGCCCTCTCTCCATGATATGCACATAAAACCATTGGAGCGAATTGACCACCAATGTAAACACAGCTTTACACTCCTACAGATATGTGACTGATACGAATGAGGAATGATACATGTCCAAGAAAGATACATAAATTGAGGTTCTCATCATCACACTAAGGCTAGGTTCACACGGCGGATAATGAAGAGAATTTCCGTTACCGTATTCGGCTGTGGGATTGCCGTGACGGAGTGCCGATGCAGAGCATCCCGTTGCGGCTTTCTTCTGCTGATTAGGCTCAGATAAATGATTGAGCAGGACGCTTATTTTTTCCTCAACCTGCTGCAATCTCTGCGTCCCATTGAGAACAATGGAAGGTAGATTCGGAGCGGAATCTGCTACTGATTCCTTCGTGTGAACCCTAAAAATTGGAGTTGGCGGAGGGGATGAAAGGGGTTAAAGGTTTTAGGTCTTTATTAATGGGATCTGGACTGAGCTCTCCATTTATTTGGTGGTTTGGGCTCTTGTTCTGTGGCTTTTCTTATTTTAGGGGGCTGTCAGGGGTCTATATTTATTTAGTGGTCACTCCTGAGGTTTATGTCAAGCAAGGGGGTTAATAGTTTACAGTCAGCGAGTACTAAAGGGGTTTTCCAGGTAAATAAAAAAAAAAAAAAAAAAAATACTGAAAACACTTCAACATGGGGCCTCTGATATAAGAAATCTTTACTTGCTTCTCCCTCTGTGCAGTAAAGCTCCCCAAGTCCGTGCCTCTCCCCACTTCCTGTTGTCTCTCATCATATAGGAACCACTAGCTGAGGAGGCCACCATATTGGCCAGTGATTGGCTAAATGGATATCTCTAAGCATTTCCTGTGTGTCAGGAGATACCAGGAAGTGGAAAAAAGCAAGGACTCGGGCAAAGTCAGAACTGGAGGGGCAGGGATCACTGATAGGTGGGTACTGTTTCTTATATTTGGGCCCCATATTTACCTATTTTAGGTAAGGGGTTCTCTGGAGAAGTTTTCATCACTTAATTCCCCAACTTCTATTTCAGATGAACCAGGGGATTCTGAGCTGGTTCCAACCTCTTCCTCTCTTGTGTTCACTCCTAGTTACCTGTGCTGGGGGGCTGACTGATGTCACGTAAAGATAGGAGAGGAGGGTGGAGAGGAGATTCGGGGGTCGAGTGCTGGTTCCAATCACATGACCCAAGGCCAAAAAACCCTGGTTGATATCAATGGGAGCTGAGCTGCAGTAACGGTGCCTGACCACTATACGGGGTATAGAACCATCTGCTTCCAGCACTGTACACTAAGGAGCCAATAAATCCCAATGATAGGCCATAAAAAAAAATCCTAGAAACCCCTTTAACTTTATACCCAACTATTGGCTGCCTTACTTTGGTCCAAAATGTTGCACCATAACCTTGGTTTTTATAAAGACTCGTTCTAAGCCACACAGAACATGAGTGCTAAAAAAGCAAAAAACACTTGTCAAATCCCCACCAACCAGCACCGCCGACCCCTTTATATCCTTTCTACATTGCTGTGATTCCAGTATGTACATCATATAACCTGTGACCAACTATTCACCTCATGTCCAAGGTCTACAAAAAGAGACCAAACATCATCTACAGCGAAATATCTCAAAATTATCACATTGTTATCTCCAGTTATTGTATTTTATTTACATTGTCTCATCTTCACAGTATTCAGGTACCTACAATATAGAATCCTCTCAGTATCTTCTATATAAGAGAATATTCCTGATTGTCCCATCAAGGATGGAAAGAGACAGGAGCAAGATGGCGGAAAGTATATTAAATCTCACCCTAGAGATCATCTACCAGCTTACTGGAGAGGTGAGAGATTCTGATGATGTCACATTACATCATTCTTATCTATAGTAATAACAGATGATATGACTGGAGAGGTGATGGACTCTGGACATGTATGTAGTGATATTTATTAATGTGTCTCCCCATAACCAGGATTACACAGTAATGAAGAAGACCTCTAGTGGGCGCTGTCAGGCTCCTGTGTATGAAGGATATGGAGGAAAGTTGAGCCCGGGACCTCCACCTAACCCCAAGATACAGGAGGAGATCAATGAACAGCAGATCCTAGAACTCACCAACAAGATGATGGAGCTGCTGACTGGAGAGGTGACACTGCTGGGAATGCTGGGACATTATACAGTAACTGGAGGGGTCTGGGTGATGACTGTATCATTGTGTTGTCAGGTTCCTATAAGGTGTCAGGATGTCGCTGTCTATTTCTCCATGGAGGAGTGGGAGTATTTAGAAGGACACAAGGATCTGTACAAGGAGGTGATGATGGAGGACCACCAGCCCCTCACATCACCAGGTAATAGACATGACTATATACACATGGACTTCCATTATTTGTATGTACAGAATGAATTCAGTCCCTGTCTGTGTTTCCTACAGGTAGATCCAGTAAGAGGACAACACCGGAGAGATGTCCCAGTCCTCTTCTTCCACAGGATGATCAGGTAGATGGAGATATTCCCTATGATGTGTAGACGGGCTGTGAAGTCCTTGTGGTCAGTCTTGTTGTATCAAGCAGTATTATATGGTTATATACATGGGCGGTGTCATTGAGCCGCCATCTAATATGTTTATCCAGCTTCTCAGAGACCTGCAGCTACTGTCAGGACATCTTTGATCTTCATGTGGATTAATGATCTAGAACATTCTCTGTGACTTCCCCATTTGTCCGGTGACTTTTACATTATTTGTTTCTCATATTTTCCATCAGGATGAAGATCTGAGCACTATTAATACTACAGAGCCGTATGTGAGTGGTGATGAGGAGTGTGAGGAGGACATTCCTACAGGTAACCGCCCAGGTGAGGAGTCACCACTATATAAAGCACAGAAGGGTCACTGATTCTATTCAGTCATTTTTTAGACTATTTGTTGTTCCCCGATTCAGCTAAAATACTAATAATACATGAATATAAATGTGATACCGCTATAGGGGATAATAAATGTAGTATAGAATATAACGTACAGCAGGAATATGAACTTGACATCTACTGTATGTGAACGAGGCAAATTTCTTCATCTCCGGCTGTCAGTACTCGTGAAGGAAAGAATTTACCCAGAATGGTCCCTCTACACTGGGGTCCTTTTCTGTTTGCTGGGGTCTGCATTCACCATGTCCACCTCATCTACAGGTATATTACGAGAAAACACTCTTGATCTGATGCTTTATTTATAATCCTGTGGATATTTTTTTATCTACTCTACTGTAACGTCTCTGCCGTTTCGGGTCTCGGTGCCGCCCTCCGCTCACACGCTGTGGCGAAGGAGGCGTGTTCAGTTTGGTTCTTTGTGTAAGTTTCTTGCTGCTCAGTCTGAACATGGTCCTAGTCAGTGTAATGGATTTCCGGCCCCACCCGTGTTCTGAACATTTCTCTCTGGACGGTATAGAGTTAATCTCTTCCTGGCCTGTGTGATTGACACCCTGTGTACCTATCAGGTCTGGGGGCTGGTCCCAGACTTTCTATAAACAGGTTGTCAGCCCTCACATAGTCGCCGGTTATTGCTCTGTCTTTGCCTGCTCTCCTTGTTATATCCCTTGCTATTTTGTTACCTGTTTCTCTGACCCTTTGGCTTGCCTTTTTGACTATTCTCTTGGATTTTGATTTTGTACTGCATTGCTCGTTTGTTACTGACCCCTTGGCTTGCTCACTCTGCTTCTGTGTTGTTTTTGTCTTGTCCTGTTCTCTGTGTCACTTACCCAGTATAGGGCTTGTCTTCGAGTTGTCCTTTTACCGTTTAGGGTAACTGAGGCAATAGGAAGGGATAGTGGCTGGGGTGAGATTAGGGCTCACTTGTCTCTGTCCTTCCTCCCAGACCGCTGCAGTAGTGTCAGGGTTGCTACGGTTGGCAAGACCCTTACACCTACTGGATTGATTTGTAATCTATAGTCTTTATATGCTCTGCTGCCTTCAGTATTTGTCCATTACCTTATTCATTATCTGGCTATTGTTATAACTTTCACTTGATTATTATCAATATGTTCAGAAAGTTTTGTATTTATTGTTATTTACTCCTTTCTGACCATATATGGATGTAGTGCTGTAAGCTTTGTATCCAGTGTTATTTACCTCTCTCTGGCTACAGACAGTGTATTTGTATATTTTCTTATATGTGTGTGTGTGTCGATGTAGTGTAACTGTTGTCCCGAGCATTATGTGTCTCTAGTTGTGGGTTTTTTTGCCATCTGCCCCTTTCTCTACTTTTTCTATCAGTACTTGTCTTTATATATTAGTGTAATTAATAAAAACTATTTATTTATTCTTGAATATATCATTGATTGTGTCTTCTATGACGACTTTTTGTTTATGCCTATGGTGTTTTATATGGTCGTGAATCTTAATCTGATGACAATATTTTTTGTATGGTTAATCCTAAAGTATTATTCCACATAAGTGGCCATATTTAAGCAGCCATGGATTGTGTTCACCTCTACAGTGACCTAGAGCAGTGGTGGTGTCTCCTGTCCCGCTTCATTACTATTCACTATGACTGACCTCTGTCTCGGCACAGTGAATACTAATGAAGTAGGCCGCGCTGCTGTCGTTTTGTCGTTTGCTGCCTGTGCTACTGACTTCACTTCTTAACACGATCTGAAATGTCTCAGGCAGCGGCAGCTCAGTGGGGAATATACTTATAAGGTTATGTTATTCAAAAATAGTAACAGCAGTTTTCTTCTTGTCAGATGACTGTACCAGGAGCTCAGAGGGACATCTGATATCTACAGATTATAAAGCAGAGGATCATGGTATCACACAAGATCCATATGGAGAAGATGTCATTACCTTAGATATTCCCTCAGCCCAGAGAATTCACAAAGGAGAGAAGCCATATTCATGCCCAGAATGTGAGAAATGTTTTACCTTTAAATCAAAACTTGTTAAACATCAAAGGACTCACACAGGAGAGAAGCCATATTCATGCCCAGAATGTGGGAAATGCTTTACTCAGAAATCAAATCTTGTTGAACATCAGAGAACTCACACAGGGGAGAAGCCATATTTATGCCCAGAATGTGAGAAATGTTTTACTCAGAAATCAAATCTTGTTGAACATCAGAGAATTCACAAAGGAGAGAAGCCATATTCATGCCCAGAATGTGAGAAATGTTTTACCTTTAAATCAAATCTTGTTAGACATCAAAAGACTCACACAGGGGAAAAGCCATATTCATGCTCAGAATGTGGAAAATGTTTTACTCAGAAATCAGATCTTGTTGATCATCAGAGAATTCACACAGGGGAGAAGCCATATTCATGCCTAGAATGTGGGAAATGTTTTACTCAGAAATCAAATCTTGTTGAACATCAGAGAATTCACAAAGGAGAGAAGCCATATTCATGCCCAGAATGTGAGAAATGTTTTACCTTTAAATCATATCTTGTTAAACATCAAAAGACTCACACAGGGGAAAAGCCATATTCATGCTCAGAATGTGGAAAATGTTTTACTCAGAAATCAGAACTTGTTAAACATCAGAGAATTCACACAGGGGAGAAACCATTTTTATGCCTAGAATGTGGGAAATGTTTTGCAAATAAATCAAATCTTGTTAAACATCAAAAATTTCACACAGGGAAGAAACCATATTCATGCCCAGAATGTGGGAAATGTTTTACTCAGAAATCAGATCTTGTTGATCATCAGAGAATTCACACAGGGGAGAAGCCATATTCATGCCTAGAATGTGGGAAATGTTTTACTCAGAAACGACATCTTGTTCGACATCAAAAAATTCACACAGGAGAGAAACCATATTCATGCCCACAATGTAGGAAATGTTTTACCTCTAAATCAGAACTTGGTAAACATCTGAGAATTCACAATCGTTGATACTGTTTTGTATCTCTTGCAGTTGTAAATCTGATAGGGGGCCCCTAAGATTGTAGAGATTTTGGTAGTAGTCTCGGAAAGATTAAGCTATAGTGTCAGGATGGGACAGGGACTTCCCAGTATCGTTTTTTGAACCTTTTAGTGCATTTGCGTACTTTTCATATGTTGTCTACACAGCCTTTCTCTTTGCATCTGTCTCTAGTACATCCACCAGCGTTTGTAAATCCCTGTTACGTATTTGGGAGGATTCAGGTCTTTGTATGTGAGTAAGATGTCGCCTTGTTGAATAAAAACCTCCGCTGACACTCTTTAATGCTTCCCATCTGTGAAAGATCCTCAGTGCGCCAACACCACTGTGGCCACACCTGAGACCTCTTTCATATAAAAACCACACTCACCGCCAGTGAATGTCGGGTTCACCAGATAAGTACAAGACAAGCTTTCTAAATTTTATATATTTATTAACCCCTAAATGGGTCGGTATTAACATCTAACATATACAGTTCAGAACAGATATGCAGATATATGCAAGCATTAACAGTTACTAGTTACAAGATACAGTACAAATAAAATAAAAGGGATAAAGGTGAAATAGTTACTTTACCACACATGTCCTTGATGTGGTTCTGTAGTCCAACACTCACACATGCTCTGTCATGTGTGAATAACCAGTGGAGGCCGTTTAGCATGTGGCATTAAAACAGTAATCCAGCCTGCATGCTTTTCACAGGAATCTCAGCATTAGTCCAGTAGTCTCAACAGAATCTCATCACAGCAGCCTCTCCTCATGGTCTGTCTGTGTCAACTCCAAAGCATGATCTCCATAGCATCAACTCTATAGCATAATCTCCTCCCACTGACTCTTACCTCATCTTTCATACCCTTTATGCCACCTCCCAGAATGAGATCACCGGCGGCAGCTGGTCTCATAGAATAATCCACTCAAATCCAGATCTTTTGTATGTAGATGAGACCAAATGACCAGATACAATGTTATCAGCCATATCTGGTCAACCAGTGCAGCTGGACAATGCATGTTTGTTTGATCAGCCAGGACTGTGTATGAATTCAATGGAGCCCTATTGTTCCAGCCCGGCCACTACTGCCATTATACACCTAGGCTCATAGCTGCACACAGTATGAATAAATGGAACTAGAGAGAAATACGCTACCCAGAGACCAAAATACATCTCTGAATTATGGCCATATTTAGGCAGAATCATCACACCATCGTACTGGGAGAGGGATCTTGTCATGTTCCTGATGGTGATAAAAGTCCGTAATGGCTTGTGAAATCGCTTCTGTACATGCTTCGTGTTTTGAAGGTTGAGGTTAAGAGTCCAACCCCACTCACCTCTAGACTGATCAGGAATTGTCAAGGAAAGATGGATGGGAGCTTGGTCAGACCACTCGGAAGGATCTATGCTACTGTTCAAAAGTTTAGGGTCACTTAGAAATGTCCTTATTTTTGAAAGAAAAGCGCAGTTTTTTCAATTAAGATAACATTAAATGAATCAGAAATACACTCTATACATTGTTAATGTGGTAAATGACTAGCTGCAAACGTCTGGTTTTTAATGCAATATCTACATAGGTGTATAGAGGCCCATTTCCATCACTCCACCCCAGTGTTCTAATGGTACATTGTGTTTGCTAACTGTGTAAGAAGGCTAATGGATGTTTAGAAAACCCTTGTGCAAGTATGTTAGCACAGCTGAAAATAGTTTTGCTGGTTAGAGAAGCTATAAAACTGACCTTCCTTTGAGCTAGTTGAGAATCTGGAGCATTACATTTGTTGGTTCGATTAAACTCTCAAAATGGCCAGAAAAAGAGAACTTTCATGTGAAACTCAACAGTCTATTCTTGTTCTTAGAAATGAAGGCTATTCTATGCGAGAAATTGCCAAGAAACTGAAGATTTCCTACAACTGTGTGTACTACTCCCTTCAGAGGACAACACAAACAGGCTCTAACCAGAGTAGAAAGAGAAGTGGGAGGCCCCGCTGCACAACTGAGCAACAAGACAAGTACATTAGAGATTTGAGAAATCGACGCCTCACAGGTCCTCAACTGGCAGCTTCATTAAATAGAACCCGCAAAACGCCAGTGTCAACACCTACAGTGACGAGGCGACTCAGGGATGCTGGCCTTCAGGGCAGAGTGGCCAAGAAAAAGCCATATCTGAGTGACTTATAAAAGGAAAAGATTAATATGGGCAAAAGAACACAGACATTGGACAGAGGAAGATTGGAAAAAAGTGTTATGGACAGACGAGTCGAAGTTTGAGGTGTTTGGATCACACAGAAGAACATTTGTGAGACACAGAACAACTGAAAAGATGCTGGAAGAGTGCCGGACGCCATCTGTCAAGCATGGTGGAGGGAATGTGATGGTCTGGGGTTGCTTTGGTGCTGGTATAGTGGGAGATTTGTATAAAGTAAAAGGGATTTTCAATAAGGAAGGCTATCACTCCATTTTGCAACGCCATGCCATACCCTGTGGACAGCGCTTGATTGGAGCCAATTTCAGCCTACAATAGGACAATGACCCAAAGCACACCTCCAAATTATACAAGAACTATTTAGGGAAGAAGCAGGCAGCTGGTATTCTATCTGTAATGGAGTGGTCGGCGCAGTCACCAGATCTCAACCCCATTGAGCTGTTGTGGGAGCAGCTTGACCATATGGTACGCAAAAAGTGCCCATCAAGCCAATCCAACTTGTGGGAGAGACTTCTGGAAGCATGGCGGGAAATTTCTCCAGATTACCTCAGCAAATTAACAGCTGGAATGCCAAAGGTCTGCAATGCTGGAATGGCTGCAAATGGAGCATTCTTTGACAAAAGCAAAGTTTGAAGGAGAAAATTATTATTTCAAATAAAAATCATTATTTCTAACCTTGTCAATGTCTTGACTATATTTTCTATTCATTTTGCAACTCATTTGATAAATAAAAGTGTGAGTTTTCATGGAAAACACAAAATTGTCTGGGTGACCCCAAACTTTTGAACGGTAGTGTATGTTAGTACGAGGGTCCCATGCGAGCAACTGGTGATTGATAAGGAAGTAGTCTAATCTACTGTAAGTGCTGTGGACTTGTGAAAAATAGGTGTATCTACCCTGTGCATCAGAGCACTGGGAAATGACCATGGCTTGGAGGCGTTTATGTAAGCCAACACTAACTCCCTTTGATTTACTATCAGGGTTGGAGCTGTGGAGCCAGCAAGGGAAATATCTGTTTACTCTCCTGGGCACGTGGCCCATCTTAAAGTAGGTTTCCTGTAGCAGTAGGATGTCAACCCTTAGCTTGTGAATGTTGTAGAGTACCTGGGTCCTCTTCTGCGGCATGTTGAAGCCTCTGATGTTCAAGGAGCACAACTGAAGTCTGGCCATTCTTCTGCGGGAAGGCAATACCTGTAAAAGAAGAATAAAAAGAATAGGGGAGGAGAAAGAGGAGGAAGGCGAGGGAAAGGAAGGGGGGAGGATAGGTAGTCAAGGCATTTAGTGGTGCCTCTTTAACCCTAGGACCTAACCCAGGGGAAGGATAAAAGCAAGTGTTCCATGAACACACCTTAAGGACAGGGATGTCCAAGTTAGTATATGTTTCTATCACACCAAACTTGTTATCAAGAAAAAAGAAAGAAATTGCTGATGACGGGCGTTCTCGGACATAAACGTTGCTTGTTGATTATGTAATCGAGCTCTATGATTTTGTGAGGTTACAATGCGTCTTCTTATACGTGGCGTCTGATAGGTTGCAATAAAATACACAAATTCAAATCATCTGGAGTGCTGTCCATCCTTTTCCTAAGTTTATCATCTATCCCAGCAGCCATCCCCCACTGCTCTGACACTTATCACCTATCCTGACCCTGCCATCATCAGAACAGGGGTCCTGGATTTGCACTACTGCTCCAGTCATCTCTATGGGAAGGCTGATAGGAAGTAGAGTTCAGCATTCCATTATCTCTGGCAGTCCCAAAGAGATGAACAGATTGGCATAATTCTATTCATTGGGAAGAAACAGGACCCCTGTTCTCGGAATCAGTGGGGGTCCCAACGGTCACATCCCCAGTATACAATTGATAGGGATTTATTTGTTTTGACTAAAATATTTTTCTCTTACGTGTGTAGCGCCAACATACTCTGCAGCACTTTACAGCAATCCCCCTTTCAATGATCCGCCGCTATCACCTTGGTACCAGATTCCACACGACAGCTCCAGAGGTCTTGTGCAGTTGATGCCTTGATGGATCTGACCTGTTCGAGTGGCACAAGGTGGACCTACACAATATTAGGCAGGTGGTTTTAAAGTAATAGCTGATCAGTGTATGTACAGCAGTGTTTAATATTCCCTCCAATAGACTGAAATATCCTGTACCCGGAACTTTCTAATAATAGAGGACACAGCCCGGCTCTTATCTATGTCTGATTTTGCATCTTATCTCCATTCTCTCATCAGTCAGACCCAACATACACATCGCAACCCCCACCAATAATGACCATGGAGATCCTGAGTCCCCCATTATCATGTATGAGTAGATAGAAGTTTGTAGATGAGGCTGCAATCCCATCCACACATTGTAAAAAAAAATACAGTGGAAACGCTGGGATTTCCAAAACCATTGTGGTTTTGGAAATTGCAGCGCAATTATAAATGTCATTTATACCTACGGAAAAGTCGGCGGTTTCCGTATAGGTATAATGGAAACAGCACAATGCGTTACTGCCGCAGTTTTTACCATAAGGCTTGTTTGCTGCAGCCTGCTACATGGGGCCTTAGCCTAAAGCAGTTTCCTGGACTGGGAACATTTCTGATATTGGTGACTTGTCCTCAGTATCAGATCAGTGGGGTCCGACACCCGGATCCCGCACAGATCAGTTGGTCTAGGCAGCCTCTGGTGCTGAAGCATCTTCATTCCCGGTATATCTGCAGTGCCGGAGTAGAACAGCTCTGCCCCCAGTCAAGTGAATGTGAACATGTGGAAAAAGGCCAGAAAAGTTGCCTACTGCGACAACTTGGGGAATTAGACTCAAAATGGCGGCTTTTCCTGTTCCGGACAGCGGTGGTTCGTGGTACTGGGCACCGGAAAGATAGCGTTCAGACGGTCCAAGTGTAAAATAAAGAGTGGCTTTATTCAGCTTAACTGCAACATAACAAAACAACAAAAAACTTATGCCACAGTTAGGGCACTAACTAACTCCTCGAGCCCCTAACTAGTCTGACTCCTGCTCAGCTCTAGCAAAAGTCCCCTGTGGACCCCAGCCCTCCTGGCACAGACCGTCTATCTGTCCAGCTGAGTCCACCATCTCCTGCTTCCTGCAGGTTTCTCCAGCCTTCTGGAGATACACGCCCCCACCCAAAGGTGTGGCTGAGGGCCTTTTCAGGGCTGGCCTGGGTCGCTCCCTAGCGCCCTCTAGGTTCACATACTCACACTACCTAGGAAAATAGATGCTCAACCCAATATTGTAGAAAAATACATATAACATATCTTTTTTGCATTAAAGCTTTAGGCTGTAAGTTGGGGAACAAGGTGCCAATTACAATATATGTGGAATCTGCTCCACACATTACATCCGTGACACATGTTAGCTGTTGTTACCAAAATGATGCAATGAAATATATAGGACAAAATAATGAAGAGAAAAAAATAGATACAAAAAGATGAATTGATGTGACCTCTATAGTAGTAAGACACAAAGAAATGTCATATATATAGATTTATGGGTACAAAACCCAATAGTGCATATAAGGTATGTGTCAAGTAATCTGTAACTGACCCTATATATATACTATATAAATGCCATAATAGTATCCCTGTCTGTTCGGCCATATTTCCCCACACGTATCGCCCACTCGCCGGACTTCCTCAGGGGAATTATAATAGATGCTAATATTGCAAGGTCCTTATATATAAGAATATCTACTCAACAATTGTCTGCTTGCAGATGCCGGCATCCTATGCTTTCTCTTGGGTCTCTCATGATCTCGTCCCCCAATTGGAGATTGGGGGACGTTATTCAGTGGAATTCTGAGTGTATCAAATCTTGTACAGTGCCTTGCGAAAGTATTCGGCCCCCTTGAACTTTTCAACTTTTTGCCACATTTCAGGCTTCAAACATAAGGATATAAAATTTTTATTTTTTGGTGAAGAATCAACAAGTGGGACACAATCGTGAAGTGGAACGAAATTTATTGGATATTTTAAACTTTTATAAAAAATAAAAAACTGAAAAGTGGGGCGTGCCAAATTATTCGGCCCCCTTAAGTTAATACTTTGTAGCGCCACCTTTTGCTGCAATTACAGCTGCAAGTCGCTTGGGGTATGTCTCTATCAGTTTTGCACATCGAGAGACTGAAATTCTTGCCCATTCTTCCTTGAAAAACAGCTGGAGCTCAGTGAGATTGGATGGAGAGCGTTTGTGAACAGCAGTTTTCAGCTCTTTCCACAGATTCTCGATTGGATTCAGGTCTGGACTTTGACTTGGCCATTCTAACACCTGGATACGTTTATTTGTGAACCATTCCATTGTAGATTTTGCGTTATGTTTGGTATCATTGTCTTGTTGGAAGATAAATCTCCGTCCCAGTCTCAGGTCTTTTGCAGACTCCAACAGGTTTTCTTCCAGAACGGTCCTGTATTTGGCTCCATCCATCTTCCCATCAATTTTAACCATCTTCCCTGTCCCTGCAGGCCCAAACCATGATGCTGCCACCATCATGTGTGACAGTGGGGATGGTGTGTTCAGGGTGATGAGCTGTGTTGCTTTTACACCAAATATATCGTTTTGCATTGTGGCCAAAAAGTTGGATTTTGGTTTCATCTGACCAGAGCACGTTCTTCCACACATTTGGTGTGTCTCCCAGGTGGCTTGTGGCAAACTTTAAATGAGACTTTTTATGGATATCTTTGAGAAATGGCTTTCTTCTTGCCACTCTTCCATAAAGGCCAGATTTGTGCAGTGTACGACTGATGATTGTCCTATGGACAGACTCTCCCACCTCAGCTGTAGATCTCTGCAGTTCATCCAGAGTGATCATGGGCCTCTTGGCTGCATTTCTGATCAGTCTTCTCCTTGTTTGAGATGAAAGGTTAGAGGGACGGCCGGGTCTTGGTAGATTTGCAGTGGTCTGATACGCCTTCCATTTCAATATGATCGCTTGCACAGTGATCCTTGGGATGTTTAAAGTTTGGGAAATCTTTTTGTATCCAAATCCGGCTTTAAACTTCTCCACAACAGTATCACGGACCTGCCTGGTGTGTTCCTTGGTCTTCATGATGCTCTCTGCGCTTTAAACAGAACCCTGAGACTATCACAGAGCAGGTGCATTTATACGGAGACTTGATTACACACAGGTGGATTATATTTATCATCATCAGTCATTTAGGACAATATTGGATTATTCAGAGATCCTCACTGAACTTCTGGAGTGAGTTTGCTGCACTGAAAGTAAAGGGGCCGAATAATATTGCACGCCCCACTTTTCAGTTTTTTATTTTTTACAAAAGTTTAAAATAACCAATAAATTTCGTTCCACTTCACAATTGTGTACCACTTGTTGATTCTTCACCAGAAAAATTAAAATTTGATATCTTTATGTTTGAAGCCTGAAATGTGGCAAAAGGTTGAAAAGTTCAAGGGGGCCGAATACTTTCGCAATGCACTGTATTTCTCTGAATTTGTCTTCTGTGCCTGCTTCCATGCCTGACTGTTGTTCAAGATGTGCTGTTGATCTTAGAGGTTGACTGAGAGGTTCTCGCAAGTCAATGCCATTTGCTGTCCCAATGATATGGCGGGAACCAAAGGATCATGTCACCGACTGTTACTTCTGACAAACCAATATCTCTGGTTTCTCTGCTAAGAATAAAAAATGCATTGAATATCCCAATCTGCCTTCAGCTATGAGCCCAGTGCCACATGATGACACTCTTCCAGTACCAAAGCCAAAAGAGACATGGAGCCTAGAGGAGGCAGCCGATGAAGATGTTGCAATCCATAGGTCAGAGATGGGGAACGACGCTGATTCAGACATTGAGCCATGTATGTCTGGTGAGCCTCATCTTATAACACAGCCAAAACTGAATGACTTGGTCCGGGACTTACTTTTGTCAAAAGCAAATGCAGAGTTACTGGCTTCAAGACTTCAAGGATGGCACTTGCTCTCACCTGGTACAAAAGTTTCTGTCTTTTGAAGCTGCCAAGATGACTTAACACAGTTTTTTGAACAGGTTGACAACCTGTGTTTCTGAACAGACATTGATGGGTTGTTTGCAGCTTTGTGTTGTGTGCATGAGCTGAATCAGTGGCGTCTCTTTATTGACTCATCAGTGTTAAGTCTCAAGACTGTCTTGTTACATAATGTTCATCCTTCAATACCTGTTGGCTATGCTGCACACATGAAAGAAACATACGAGAACATGGAACTGTTGTTGAAAGACATCAAGTACAGCAACTACAACTGGAACATCTGTGGAGATGTAAAAGTAGTGGCACTGCTGCTTGGATTGCAGTGCGGATATACCAAGTACTACTGTTTCATTTGCGAATGGGACAGCCATGCTAAGCAGTTACATTACAGTAGAAGGAAGTGGCCAATCCGTAACCAGTTGACTCCCGGGCACATAAAGTACTTGTGGACATAGCAATGATATTTCTGCCTCCACTTCACATAAAACTCGGGCTGATGAAAAATTTTGTGAAAGCAATGAACAAGGAAGCTGAATGTTTTCCTTATTTGAGACATATGTCCCCAGGATTAACCGATGCCAAGATTAAGCAAGGCATTTATGTTGGTCCACAAATTCGAAACATCATGAATGACAGGCACTTCGAAGAGCTGCTGGTAGGGCCTGAGAAAATTGCTTGGAAAAATTCAAGGAAACTTCCTTGGCAACTATCAAGCACCAAACTACATCAAATTGGTGGACAATCATATTGAAGATTGCAAACAGATGAAGTACAACATGAAAATTCATTTCCTGCATTCTCATTTGGATTTTTTCCCTGCAAATCTTGGTACAGTCAGTGACGAACATGGCGAATAGTTTCACCAGAATATTGCCATGATGGAAATGCATTATCACTGGAATCCATCAATGCTAGCTGACTATTGCTGGACACTAATACGGGATGCACCGGACATTGAATACAAAAGAAAATCGGCAGCAAAACACTTTTCGTTCAGGTGAACTAATAACTGGAACCATTTACATGCATCATAATCACTAACACTTAATCTCAAAATTCTCAAAGTTTCTGTGTGATACAGACTATCCGAAGTTATATTTCTGCTTAGCTTGAATGGGTTTATCATAATCACAAATTTTCAAGTAAGCAAAACTTTCGAAAAATTTACCACTACCACTCCCCCTCACCACTACTACCTCCATTAACACTCCATCTTCCACCTCTACCTCCAGAAAACAATGGCAGGTCTCATCCAACTCAAAAAGAAGAGGACGTCTTGGGCTATAAGTAATATCTCTCTCAGCAGATGCCACATGACTACTAGATAATGGGATCTATGTTAGTGAAGAAGACAAGGTTGACAGTATGGAAAGACAGCATGGTAAATTATGTGTTACAACAGAGGAGGAAGAGAAACACACAAAATCCTGACTCACCATTCTATCATTGGGCCAGATGACAGATGTTGTCATAAAGGCAGTTGATAAAGGAGGAAATGTCATCTGGCCTGTTGATATGTATGAGACTGAAGCCTTCAAACAATTGCGAGATTCCAAGTGTTACAAAAAACTAACATATAATCCACTTCCTTCTTTCAGTAGGGGGTTGGAGGAGATTCTATTGTCAGCTTTGGAAAACCGCGTTTTCACAAGAGATTTATTCAATGCCCTCAAAGTAGAGGAACCAACTGTTCCTACATTATATTTACTTAAATACACAAAAATAAAAAAAACACCACCTGGCAGGCCTATCATCTCAGGTAAGAACGAACCAATTGAAAATGTGTGTAAATATATTGAATTCCATCTTAAAAAGCTCTTAGAAACACTCACATCATATCTTAGGGATACAAGCAATTTACTAAAAAGTGTTGACGGTCTACCATTGGATGACAATACCTTTTTGGTAACATGTGACGTTGAGTCTCTCTATACAAGCATTCGTCATGAAGATGGCCTTAGAGTGGTTAGTTTCTTCCTTTGCACGAGTAATATGTTGCCAGAACTGGGCCAGTTCATATTGGCCCTCCTTGAATATGTTTTGACCCATAACTTTTTTATTTTTAAGGGGTCCTTCTACCTACAGCTCCAGGGTACAGCAATGGGAGCTGCTTGTGCACCCTCATATGCAAATTTGTTCCTGGGTCTGTGGGAGAGGGACCTCTCCCTGAACGATTGGGACATCTCGATGGGCCACATCCATACCTGGATGTGGTACATCGATGACGTCCAGATCATCTGGTAGGGTACAGAACAGCAACTTCATACTTTCATTGATGATATCAATCATAATGAGGTAAATATCCATCTTACCTTAAAATAAGATCTAGGATTGATTTCTTAGATGTTTGTCCTTATAGGGATAACTCTGATACCATGCAAACTGAAGTGTTTAGAAAAGAAACAGCAGTTAATTCGCTACTACTCGCCTCTTCATCCCATCTATTTCAGACAATCAATGCAGTTCCCATTGGTCAATTCTTACGAGTTAGACAGATTTGTTCAACAGAAGAGAGTTTTGAATGCTATGCTTATGATCTCAAACAACATTTTACAGACGGAGGATATAGTCAAAAACAAATCAAACAGGCCTATTGGAGAGCAAAAAATACATCACGTTCAAATATGGTACATTCCACACTGTAAAAGAAATGTAAAGAGAATAGGATACGTTTTATAACCCAGTTTCATTCCCATTGGAGAGATGCAGAGTGCTCTTTCTAAATTTTGGCCCATTTTACAGGGTGATACAATTCTAGAACAATATGTCCCCTCGTTTTTTCAGCTTTTTATTTTTTACAAGTTTAAAATATTCAATAAATTTCGTTCCACTTCGCGATTGTGTCCCACTTGTTGATTCTTCACCAAAAAAATTAAAATTTTATATTCTTATGTTTGAAGCCTGAAATGCGGCAAAAGGTTGAAAAGTTCAAAGGGGCCGAATACTTTCGCAAGGCACTGTATTTTAAGCCAGGTCCTGCCCCATTGACACCACCCCCGGATGAAGGCATAAGCACCGAAACGTGCGTCGGGTGGTGTCAGCGGGCACAGGCGTACAAACTTTTCTACAGCTTGATTGATATGGGTATATAGGGCTTTATACTATGCACTTTAAGGTGTTAGCTCCATGCGACATCTTTTGCACATTAATAGGACTTATTGATAGGACTTATTGACAGGACACATTAATAGGACTTGTATATATTTTTTATATTATTACTTATACTATTTAATCACTTTTATGTATGAATTGTATGTAAATAATTTCTTTCTGCAATAACTTTATATTATCTGTACTGTTCAATTACTCTTATGCATGAGGTATATGCAAGCAAGTCTCTTGTGCAATAACTTCTCCAATGCAAACCATATAGTCTATGACTTTTCTGCTTTATTTTTCTAGCCTCTGTCTTTTATTCACTGACACCAGTATTTCTACTGTTGTTTCTGTTGTGTCTTTTATATTGTTCTATGTTTTTTTTAATCATGTCTTTAATAAATTTGTGTTATTTTTATTATGATGTGGATGACTTAGCTGCACCATAGGGGCCATATGATCTGCCTTTGAGTGGGTGAGATCTGCTTACATAGAGTCTCAGTCCACTTAACCATTGATTTGGGGTCTGTCTCTCCAGAGATGAGAGTAACCGATATATATCCGAGATCAGGCCCTTTGTGGAGGTAGCAACCCATCATTGCCTCTCAAAATCGGTGGGGACGGATACCCACGGGCCCCAAAAAGAGTAATCATAAAGTGGGCTGTCTGCTGGTAGTAAAACCATTCAGTAGTTGGTAAGTGCAAGGTAGAGGTGAAATAATATAAGTGATGTATGAAGGGGACGCGATTTGTCCAGTAGTAGGAAACAGAGATCGTGAAACAGATCTGTACTGCAAATGCCTGAGGCCATCCTGAAAAAGAGATCAACACACACAAGCATGTACTCATACCTTCCCACCTTTGGTAACTGCATAGTTAACCTGCAATCTCTGGAATGGGTACAAGGGCTTGGGGTTCTGTTTCTGAGGAACCTTTACTTTTTGGCCTACATTGTGTCTGGCACATGTTATGCCGGCTTTCATGTATCTGGCTGCAGTGGTGCTAAAACCTGGAGCTACCCATCGTTTGCCCACCATCATTGGAAACAATGCTATCGGTAAACATACTCTATTACCACTGGCCATCATTTTTTGCTCCTTGCTGTTCTCATGTCTTTTCTTCTGGGCCGGATTGGTCCTGCAGCACTTATAGAATCTGAAAAGAGAGCTGAGAGTTTTGGTCCAGTATGGTGACCACCTGTGTTGAGGCATGTTCTCTAGGCTTTTCTGCAGCTAGTATGGTGGTAGCATCTTCCCACACGTTACCTCTGCTTTCTTTTGTATCAGCCTTAGTGTGTGCCTTAACTTTGTCTATACCCACCTGTTTGGGTAACAGCAGGGCCTCCACAAGTTTCTGAACAGCCTGGAAATTCTTTATGCACTTACCATTAGACGTAAGGAAAGCTCTTGCTCTCCAGATCAGACCATAGTTGTGTGCTATACCAAAGGCACAGCGGGCTTACCCTCAGCCATTTTATACTGTTTCAGTGAGTGCTTTTAGTTCAGCTTCTTGAGCTGAGACATGTGGGGTTAATGGTTCTGCTTGCTTTCCCTCATGTTTAGAGATGAGCGAATCAAAGCTGACTAAGTGGAATTCGATCCTAATTTCAGGAAATATTCAATTTGTATCGAATCCAGATTTCCTCACACTTCGTGGTAACGAATCGCACAGCTCCGATCAGGAGTTGTAACCCTTTGGATGCCGCGATCAAACATGACCATGGCATCCAAGGGGTTCTGCCATGCTACATGACCCCCTCAGCACCTCCCGTGGCAAGATTGGGGGTGCCAACAAGGCCGGCGTCAGCACCCGGTGTACCCGGACAAGTGCCGGGGCCCCATGATAGCGGTCGGGGAAAGCCTGGTTCCCCAACCACTATACATACTGCTAATGGAGAGAGGCCTGGCGATCGCAGGGCCCCTTTTCATTAGATGCCAGGCCTGGGGATGTGATTAAAAATAAAAAAATAATAATAATATAATAATACGTTTTATTTTTATAGCGGCAACATATTCCGCAGCACTGTACAAAAAATACTGATACTCACCTGTCCTGGGCTCAGCATCCACTCCAGAGCTCTTCTGGCCGGTGACTGAGGTCCTGCTCCCCAGGCCTCACTGCTGGGGCCTGTGATTGGGCCCCAGCGGTCACATGGAGCGCGCCGGCGTAATGACATCATCACGCCCCACATTGCCTTTGAGGCCCAATCACAAGCCCCAACAGTGATGTCTGGCGAGCAGGACCTCACTCGCAAGGAAGCAGAGGAGTTAGTAGGAGGCCTGCAGACAGCCAGATTCCCATGAGAGGGGAGGTAAGGTGAGTATAATGTAAGTGTTTGTTATTTTTAATCCATTCCCCTGGGCCTCCGATTATTATATTCTGGGGTCTCCTCAGACCCCAGGGTATAATAATAGCACTAGCTCTAGGATGAGGGGGGTTTAAACTTTTTTTTTTTTTACTTGTTTTTACATTTTTTCTTTTTGTCCCCATAGGGGATTGAAGCAGCGATATTCTGCTTACTTTACCTCGTGTTTAGAGATGAGCAAATCGAAGCTGACGAAGTGGAATTCGATTCTACTTTCAGGAAATATTCGATTCGTATCAAATCCGGATTTCCTTACACTTTGTGGTAACGATTCGCACAGATCCGATCAGGGGTTGTAACCTCTTGCTGCATTACACGTGTATTGCAGTGTATAACAGGCTGTCAGCCATGCAGATGCATAGGCTGACAGTCTCCATTCAAGGCAGGATCAACCAGGTTTGCAGATGGACATCAATGAGGCAACCCGGGGTCACTGGTCAGACCCCGGGCTGCCGAATAGTAACATCGGCACCCCCTGAAAAGATCGTGGGGATAATAATAATAATGTTTGACCACGGCATCTCAGGGATTAACACCCACAATCGGACCTCAGCTCCAACTGGGGGTGTTAGAGGACAGTGTCAGCCGTTACAGCTGACACCTGCAAAGCAGGGTGCGCATACAGTTTCTGTGTGCACATCATGCTTCCGCCGTGGTTTGTGGGAAGTCCATCGCGGCAGCGCCGTACTATTAGGGCATATGTCAGGAAGGGGTTAACGCAATTCGCCACAAATTAATTCAGATCAAATCGAATTGTTACGGAAAATTTGGCAAATCGGCCAATTCGAATTTTTTAAAAAATTCTCTCTACTCGAGTTCAATGATGAAAATCGAGAGCCATTTACAAAGAACTCAAATCAGGGTTAGCAATAGGTTCATCATTTACATGATCAAACCCTACAGTTTCTTGTTGTATACAATCATGTTGTTCCATATAGTCATCAGAAAATACTTGTGTGTGTATAAGTTGTCTGACTGTCCTTCCTTTCCTCCCCTGAATCTATTGGTAATAGGGTAAATAGATTGAGTGACGTGCAGCGTGTAAAGGTGACGTTAGGAGACATAAGTAAGGTGCACTGTAGTCTGAGTTGTCCACAATATACCATGTACATCCTTTGGTGGCTTCTATTCCTGACTAATTCCAGACCCATATAGGTTTCCCATCTGTATTTCTAATGCTAATTCTATTATCCCTTGTTAACAGTGACTTCTCAGGTCTCTCAGACACTTGCAAGAATAAATTTACTGTTCAGTATTTCCAAAACTCAAAATCTGCATTAACAATTGTTCTTCGTCTTCTACATTGTCTAAACCTTGTTATAAACAATCATATTCGTCTATGGAATTACTTTACATACTGAATATAGTGGAAGGAAAAGACTACTAGTCAAGGACAGAACAAGACAATCCAACAGTGTGTGTTTTTTTTTCTTATCAAGCTCATCCCACACATAGCTGCGCTGTCTCACCTGTGGAACTATATAGCCCAGCAGAACCTGCAATACTTAGTTTTTAAAGTGCCAGCAGCTTAGTTATACAATCCCATAGTAATCCCAAGTAAATTCAGTACTCTACAACTTCTACACACTCCAGAATTACAAACAATTCAATGAGGTTACTAAAAATACTCAAACTATATCAGCATAGCAGGCAGAAGCATTAAATAAGTGATCAAGACGATCCCCTGATCACCTTGACACACAAATTCCTTTTAACTCTCAACATAGCAAAAATTATAACCAAAAGACATTACAGACCAGATATGTGAGTGACATCTAATTCACATAGTCAGCGCTGAAACAAAGGAATTTTTCTTTCTTTTTTTCTCTACATCTCCTTTTGATTACTACAATATACACAAATTTGGGACAGGTGCACCTTGTTAAATCTTTCTACAATGGCGAACAGCCCTGATTTATTGGGGCATGGTTCATAACAAAGCAACACAATACGCAACAGAATTTACTGTCTACCCCTAGGGCAGGTCCAGCCTGCTGGTCACCCATACAGTGAGGGAATTTAGACTAAAGATGGTGCCGTTATCGAAACCCACACTGGGTTCAAAATTCTGATTGTCAAGTGGTGCCAAATTATTTGTAATCCGTATATCTATATATATATATATATATATATATATATATATATATATTGTGAGTTCACAGAGAGAGAACTAGCCTGACATACACAGTCGATGTTCAGCAAGTTGTGTTAAAATCACAGCATAACATTTTGTACAGAAAAGGGAAGGGTCAGGTCAATCATAATAGAGCATGCTTAATAACTGGTAAACCTGATTGACAATAGGTGTGAGGAGGGTCTTGACACACCCCCTTGCTCATCTCAATAATCAAAGTATATTAGTATTAAGAGCTAAGTATTGCAAAGGATGGCTGGGACCTGTTGTTCTACATTGGTACATTTGAAGGGAGAGACTTTGATTTTGTTTGCATAAGCAGTGTTAATATTCAGTCTGTATATTAACACATTTCTCCAAGTTTCAGCATTCAAAGTTCCATCATTCGGCATCCTAAACTTAGGCAACATCTAAACATCCTGTCTTAGGCTTACCAGCCTTTCTGAACATTTTCTGGCACCCGTTCACTGCATCAGCATCCTCTTTAGCTCTTACAAGCTCTGTAGCTGGAATTTCTCTATTCTTGGGATCAGCTCGACACACCGCCCCGGAAGATTCCTCAGGATTTGCCTAACTTCTGCCTCAAAACCTCACCTTTGGCACACTAAATGTTAATCAAGTCCACGTCTGTCTTAAACCTTACGGCCCACACAAGGTTAGTTGAGTGCAGCTTCTTGTTTAGAACCTGGAAAGATATATCCCAGGTGCCTAGCACTTAATTAGACCCAATGTCTTGTCCTAAAACCTCAAAATATATATCCCGGGCATCCAATGCTTAACTAAAACACAAGGAATCACATAGTAGCCACAACCTAGAGGAGACAGGCGGTGGGACAACCTATCCTCTTAACTTTCCACATGATTCAGCACATAAACAAACCAAATGGGATTAATGCCTAAAACACAGCAAAAAATCTTTACATTGGTCATTCTTCAATTATAGATACTTCATAAACAGGGTTCTTAAAAAGACCAGAGGATTTACTTTTCTTACAACTTACACAACATAAAGAGAGACCACTAGACAACAGGAGAGCAGAAAGTGGCCATGATAAGGCTCCTTAACTTGCAGCTTCATTGTGGACCAGTTTCCAACTTTCTTGTCAGGTTGCCCCCGTCTGCTTATACATGTGAATAGCAAGCCACCTCCGGCCCCACGTGACAGGCGCCAATTTCCACTCTTAACCCTGCTGTTCTGTTCGGTTCTACTATACACATATAATGTTCCAGTCATTTTTGACCGGGCCTATTAAAGTCTGGATTTTTAACTTAATTTAAGTGTTTTATTTGAATTTCTTTTGCATTATTATACTGTATGTGAACATGGTTGTTCATAAACAAATGAAAAATGAAATCAAAAACTTAATTTTTATTTTTTTTTTTGTCAAAAAATGTTACATGGCCTTATTGCATTATTCCTATATATTTTACATTTGCACAAAAAAAAAATCTTTATAAAACTGTAAACTATAACTAATAACATCAAACTGTATGTAAATATATTTTTTTCAAAAAACAAAAAAATAAAAAGTCTAGTTTTTTCTATATAAAATGTGAAATAAGGTTCAAGGTGCTAAATTTACTGTTTGCATTCGTCCCAAGTATAATTTTCATGTCTTTTGCATAAGTACTTTGCACATTTGCAACATATCACATTTGATTTGCGATTACTTGATGTTGGACAGAAGGCGCATTGTTTCCATTTTAGGCTGCTTGCACTGCTGGTGGAGGCCGTGGGTATCGTCGCAGTGCTAGCGGAAGCCCTTGGTTCACTTTCTTCAGCATGCTGTTGGATCCTGTGGACAATGGCTGCAGCTCCATCATCTCTGGGTGTTACTTTTCTTTGTTCAATATATGCACTAACCAGTGATTTTCCCAAATCCTCTAAAAAAAATTCTTCTTTTAGTTCCAATTTGGGTCTATTTCACGCCATAACACAAATGCATCGTACGCCGACACATCAAGAATGTTGTAAAAAACAACCGTTGGCCACCGATTAGTTTTGCGTTTACAGGTGTCCATCTACAGTATCATAATTTGAAAATGTATGTATGTGTAACTCTGCATGGACCAAAAGGACCTAGATAAATTGATAAATAGTAGTAGATGAACTATATAGACCAAAATGAGATTATAACTCCTTTATTTTTTTTTAAAAAATGGCTGGAGATTAGTATAAAAGGCTATCGGTCATTTTTGATCGAACAGTACAAGTGTAAAAAAAGACGTGGAGCAAAAAGTAAACAAAAAATAAATAAATAAAAACTGCTATTAGTAAGAACCCCTCAAATGAGGAAAAGTCAATGAACCACAAGTTTCAGAACCGCATAATGAATATTTAAAAAAAATATCAAATTTCAAATTCGGTCATTTTTGACTGAACAGAACAGCAGGGTTAAGTATCTCCATATTGAAGTCCAAATGAGAATAAAATGTTTTGTGAGCCAGTTCAGAGAAATACACACAGTCACAAGGTGCAAGTATGTGACCAATATGGATTCTGGTCTATAATGGAGGATAGTGAGGTTTCTTATACATTGTAGATGTTGTTATACATTGCAGAGACAGAGAGAAGGTGCAATTAGTATAATTAACATAACATCATTGGGTAAAAACCTGTCACATAAGCTTTAGCATATAACTATTGGATAAGGCACGAAGAAGAAGTTTCATCCCATTACAGATAAGTTTTCAGCAATGGAGCGGGATGAGCTCTGGGAGAAAGGAATGTCAGGATGGCCACAGGCACAAGCTGCATCCCTCACACTACTATATAGTGGCATAATATGGAGGCCGTACTGTATGGGGTCCCCCATGTCCTCCTCTCTCTCCTCCATGTCCTCCTCTCTCTCCTCCATGTCCTCCTCTCTCTCACACCTCTCTCCTCCAGTCCTCCTCTCTCTCACACCTCTCTCCTCCATGTCCTCCTCTCTCTCCTCCATGTCCTCCTCTCTCTCACACCTCTCTCCTCCATGTCCTCCTCTCTCTCACACCTCTCTCCTCCATGTCCTCCTCTCTCTCCTCCATGTCCTCCTCTCTCTCACACCTCTCTCTCCTCCATGTCCTCCTCTCTCTCACACCTCTCTCTCCTCCATGTCCTCCTCTCTCTCACACCTCTCTCTCCCCCATGTCCTCCTCTCTCTCCCCTCTCTCTCCTCCTGTCCTCCTCTCTCTCCCCTCTCTCTCCTCCTGTCCTCCTCTCTCTCCCCTCTCTCTCCTCCTGTCCTCCTCTCTCCTCTCTCCCCCATGTCCTCCTCTCTCTCACCTCTCTCTCTCTCCTCCATGTCCTCCTCTCTCTCACCCTCTCTCTCCTCCATGTCCTCCTCTCTCTCCCCCTCTCTCCCTCCATGTCCTCCTCTCTCTCCACCTCTCTCTGCTCCATGTCTTCCTCTCTCTCCCCTCTCTCCTCCATGTCTCCTCTCTCTCCTCCATGTCCTCCTCTCTCTCCCTCTCTCCTCCATGTCCTCTTTCTCTTCTCTCATTACTTTCCACCATTGTCACCTCACACAACAACCTCTTCTCTAGCTCCGCCCACACAGGAGTCTGGTCACATGATCATGACGTCATCGCAGGTCCTTTAGCTCAGCAGGAAATAATATGTACATGTGTGAACTGTGCTGAAGAGAAGAGAGAGAGACTGCGGGGTAAGGGGGGAGGGGATTACATGGGACTGCATGTGGGGAGGATGAAGGGAGGGAGTGATGTATTTACATGGGACTGTATGTTGGAGGAGGGGGAAGCACTTGGAGCATCTTCTCTCTAGACACTTCCCTTCTCTTTTCTGATGTTTTCTCATATTCTGGGGATACAGACCAGGGATTCGTCCTATGCAGTATTATTAATGTCTCTCTTGCTGGGGGTGATGGTTCTGCTATTTGTAACAGATTTAGTAAAATGTAGCATCTCTTTGGATCATTTAATAACGGCCTCTCCTCTTATTCGGGCACAGTTGGATTTTTCTCTCTAGCCCCCACCGTTGTCGAGCAATCAGTTCAGTTAGTTTTGGTTGCTGATAGTTATACTAAGAATCTATACTGTTAGGTGATTGGAACTCTAAGCCACGCCCCCTTGCCTGCTCCTGCCTGGCACCGCCCACCTGACGGTACAGAGACTAAGTAGCATATCAGGCATCAAATCTAACAGCAGCGATTACTTGGTAATGATGGGGGCTAGAAAAAAAAAATTCCAACTGTACCAGACTCAGTAGAGCGGAGCCTATTAACAGACACTAAGGCTAGGTTCACACGGCGGATAATGAAGACAATTTCCACCACTGTATTCGGCTGTGGGATTGCCGTGACGGAGTGCCGATGCAGAGCATCCCGTTGCGGCTTTCCTCTGCTGATTAGGCTCAGATAAATGGACGCATATTTTTTTCACAACCTGCTGCAATCTCTGCATCCCATTGAAGACAATGGAAGGTAGATTCGGAGTGGAATCTGCCACGGATTCCTCCGTGTGAACACTAAAAACTGGAGTTGGTGGAGGGGATGAAAGGGGTTAAAGGTCTCAGGTCTTTATTAATGGGATCTGGACGGAGCTCTCCATTTATTTGGTGGTTTGGGCTCTTGTTCTGTGGCTTTTCTTAGTTTAGGGGGCTGTCAGGGGTCTGTATTTATTTAGTGGTCACTTCTGAGGTTTATGTTAAGCAAGGGGGTTAATAGTTTACAGTCAGTGAGTACTAAAGGGGTTTTCCAAGTAAATAAAAAAAAACACTGAAAACAGCTCAACATGGGGCCTCTAATATAAGAAATCCTTACTTGCTTCTCCCTCTGTGCAGTAAAGCTGCCCAACTTCCTGTTGTCTCTCATCATACAGGAACCACTAGCTGAGGAGGCCACCATATTGGCCAGTGATTGGCTAAATGGGTATCTCTAAGCATTTCCTGTGTGTCAAGAGATACCAGGAAGTGGAAAAAAGCAAGGACTCGGGCCGAGTCAGAACTGGAGTGGCAGGGATCACTGATAGGTGGGTACTGTTTCTTATATTTGGGCTCCCATATTTACCTATTTTAGGTAAGGGGTTCTCTGGAGAGGTTTTCAGCATTTAATTCCCCAACTTCTATTTCAGATGAACCAGGGGATTCTGAGCTGGTTCCAACCACCTCCTCTCTCGTGTTCACTCCTAGTTACCTGTGCTGGGGGGCTGGCTGATGTCACGTAAAGATAGGAGAGGAGGGTGGAGAGGTGATTTGGGGGCCGGATGCTGGTTCCAGTCACATGACCCAAGGCCAAAAAACCCTGGTTGATGTCAATGGGAGCTGAGCTGCAGTAACGGCGACTGCCCGCTATACGGGTTATAGAACCATCTGCTTCCAGCACTGTACACTAAGGAGCCAATAAATCCCAATGATAGGCCATAAAAAAATCCTAGAAACCCCTTTAACTTGATACCCAACTATTGACTGCCTTACTTTGGCCCAATAACCTTGGTTTTTATAAAGATTCATTGTAACCCACACAGACCATGAGTGCTAAAAAAGCAAAAAACACTTGGCAAATCCCCACCCACCAGCACCACTGACCCCTGACCCCATGAGCACCTTTCTACATTGCTGTAATGACATTAGTTGTAGCGGTGATTCCAGTATGTACATCATATAACCAGTGACCAACTATTCACCTCATGTCCAAGGTCTACGAAAAGAGACAAAATATCATCTACACCGAAATATCTCAACATTATCACATTGTTATCTCCAGTTATTGTATTTTATTTACATTGTCTCATCTTCTCTCCATTCAGGTTCCTACAATATAAAATCCTCTCAGTATCTTCTATATAAGAGAATATTCCTGAGTGATCCATGAAGGATGGAAAGAGACAAGAACAAGATGGCGGAAAGTATATTAAATCTCACCCTAGAGATAATCTACCAGTTTACTGGAGAGGTGAGAGATTCTGATGATGTCACATTACATCATTCTTATCTATAGTAATAACAGATGATATGACCGGAGAGGTGATGGACTCTGGACATGTATGTAGTAATATTTATTAATGTGTCTCCTTATAATCAGGATTACACAGTAGTGAAGAAGACCTCTAGTGGGCGCTGTCAGGCTCCTGTATATGAAGGATATGGAGGAACCCAGAGCCCAATCCCGGGTCCTTCACCTCACTCCCTGATACAAGAGGAGATCAATGGACAGAAGATCCTAGAACTCACCAACAAGATGATTGAGCTGCTGACTGGAGAGGTGACACTGCTGGGAATGCTGGGACATTATACAGTAACTGGAGGGGTCTGGGTGATGACTGTATCATTGTGTTGTCAGGTTCCTATAAGGTGTCAGGATGTCGCTATCTATTTCTCCATGGAGGAGTGGGAGTATTTAGAAGGACACAAGGATCTGTACAAGGAGGTCATGATGGAAGACCACCAGCCCCTCACATCACCAGGTAATAGACATGACTATATACAGTGGGGAAAAAAAAGTATTTAGTCAGCCACCGATTGTGCAAGTTATAGTCATAGGTAGACCTCAACTATGAGAGACAAAATGAGAAAACAAATCCAGAAAATCACATTGTCTGATTTTTAAAGAATTTATTTGCAAGTTATGGTGGAAAATAAGTATTTGGTCAATAACAGAAGTTCATCTCAATACTTTGTTATATATCCTTTGTTGGCAATGACAGAGATCAAACGTTTTCTGTAAGTCTTCTCAAGGTTGGCACACACTGTTGCTGGTATGTTGGCCCATTCCTCCATGCAGATCTCCTCTAGAGCAGGGATGTTTTGTGGCTGTTGTTGGGCAACACGGACTTTCAACTCCCTCCAAAGGTTTTCTATGAGGTTGAGATCTGGAGACTGGCTAGGCCACTCCAGGACCTTGAAATGCTTCTTACGAAGCCGCTCCTTCGTTGTCCTGGCGGTGTGCTTGGGATTATTGTCATGTTGAAAGACCCAGCCACGTTTCATCTTCAATGCCCTTGCTGATGGAAGGAGGTTTGCACTCAAAATCTCACGATACATGGCCCAACTAAATACTTTTTTTCCCCACTGTAAATGAATGTAAATATATCTGTGTCAGCATGCACATGTACACATACATACACCTGCATATATATATATGGCACATTGGAATGGCCTTTAAAAAGGCCATTCTTCTCCTACCTTTCCTTGTTTTCTTCTCCCAGTCGATTCCAAGATAATTTGTTTCTTCATGTATGTAAATGAGCACCCGGGGCGCACTTTCTCTTCTGCAAGCACCTATCTCGTCATCACTTCTCACCGCCCTTTCAGCCGTTGCGGTGACTCCCCTCTTGGTCCTCTTTCTTCTCAGTTCTCGCTGGCAGCGAATTCTCGCAAATTTGTTTAAAAGTACAGGGCCAAAAATACAAGAGAGTTTTTTCTCGTGTCTACCAGTTGTCTGCTGCTGCTGTTCCCACAATGGCGGGAAATGGCTGAAAATGCCTGCTCAGTTAATCAATGGCCACAGCACTGACCCACCCATTGTGGTATTGACAGTGGATTGATGGAGTTGAGCATAAATGCTTTTGTTTTCTACATCTGTTTGCAGCCCTTGAGAGACATTTTATAACTAGAATCCCCCTTTAAGTCAGGGAGTCAATGATTACTTTTGCCAGGCTTTATAAATTACTTTATTACCAGTGATATACAACAGCTTATTCTTAGGGGCCGTATATATTTCTTTTCCCTTACGTCCCACAGCAGCACAATATGGGGTATTCCTGCCCCTGTGTGCTGGTAGGACAGGCGGAACTTTTAATTAACATAAAATATGCATGACTATGCTACCCTATAAGAGGGAAAAGAGACCTCCCCCCCTTGTGTTTTTTTTCTGTCCTGTCTGGTGGGACAGGTGGAGGGAGGTCTTTTTGACCTCCCATAGAGTTTCTTCTCTTTCTCATTACTTACTGTTACTGTCTTCTTCTTTCCCTCTGTGAAAGGAATGTTTTCTTGACAGCTTCGGTCCTTGCTGTCTTATTCCACGCGCAGGAGTTCCGTTGCTCTGCTGGTTTCATCGCGCCTTGCCGCGACTGAAAGTGACGTCGGCCCTTTTTCTTTCCGGAACCTTTCTTTCGTGCCGGGTTTCCGGGGGAGGCAATTTCTGGTCGTACTTATGCTGCGGCCTACTTCCGGTACTGCGGAAATTTGAAAATGTATATTTTTAGAGGGTTTTTATTGCGTTTTTTTTGTTGCGGTTTTCTTCTATTATGAGCTACTTTATTGTCAAGGTAGCTCTGTTGCACAAATTTGAAGGGGAAAGGTTTGTGTGAGGCTTTCCATTGCTCCTCCCCCTTTTCCTTGCAGTGGTGGGCTTGTTTCTCTCTGAGTCCGGCTCTTTATCCCTTGGATTATTTTGCCTGCTGCAAAGCGCTTCTGTCTTTCTCTGATTCGCTTGATTCTCCAAAGGTATTTTCTTGCTATTTATATTAGCTGTGTTTATCGTCTGGTGACTTCTGGTTTCCTTATAGATGTCCTCCTCAATCTCTGGGGCTGATGGTGACGATTGTAGAAGGAAAAGATCCTCTAAACGCGAGCATGTGTCTTGTTTAGACTGTAATACTCCCTTGCCGGATGGGTATGAGTTTTCCCGTTGCCGTCAGTGCCGTGGACCCCCCCTGATGAGCCGTCTGTACGTGACATCATCGTGTGGGTCAAGGAATATTTGCTGACTCCTTGCAGGAAATCCGGGACTCCATCTTGCAGATTTCCAAGAAACCTCGTGTGAAGAAGCAGACTCTGGTTCCTATTGAAGATCTCCAGGTGATTGATGAGACGTTTTGATCTGATGATACCTTGGAATATTACAGCAGACCTCTCTTTCCTCTTGAGAAGATAAATAGGCTGCTGAAGTCCATCCGGTCAAGGGACCATGATGTTGACGGGGAAGTCTCCTTTTCCTCCTCTAGGGGGCCTAGGGCCTTCCAAATGGACAAGTCACTGGAAAGACTCATGCTTGCAGAATGGAAACATCCAGAAAAAGCTCCCATATATTCCAGGAAATTTAGAACCCTGTTCCCTATTGCGGAGTCCTAGCGGGATCAGTGGAGTCTCCCGCCTAAAGTTGATATGGCAGTGGCCAGGTTGTCCCGTCGCACGGTGGTCCCAGTTGATGATGGATCTAACCTCCAGGATCCCATGGATAGACGCATAGAGTGTAATCTCAGGAAGGTTTTTTCTCTGGCCTCTGGTCAGACTTCCGTGGCTATTGCCTCTAATTCTAGCCCAGCTTGCAAGAGACATTGACTCTGGAGTGTCCAGAGATGATCTCCTAGCTTTTATGAGCTCCGTTTTCTTGTAAGCAGATTATTTAGCCGAAGCCTCCCAACATCAGTTAAGGCTGGTGGCCAAATCTTTGGCCCTTTCTACGGCAGCTAGAAGGCTGTTATGGTTGAAACCCTGGAGAGCGGATAATGCCTCCAAATTCAACCTCTGTTCACTACCCTTTGAGCCGGGTAAGCTTTTTGGCAGAGGCCTAGATGAGATTATGGAAGACCTTGCCGATAAAAGGGTAAGACTCTGCCTCAGGCCTTTAGAGGCAGGTCAAGATCTTCCGGCCTGGGTAGAGGTTATCAGCCTCAACCTAGACCTCAGTTCCATAGACGTCCTAGGTATCAGCCTGGGGGATTGGGACAAAGGTTTCCCAAGGATGAGGATAAAAGGAAGCCTAGCTTTTGACGTCAACTGCCTTCTTCTTGTGGCCGAGACTCCTGTTGGAGGTCGACTTTCCCAATTCTACACCGTCTGGCAGGAAAAAATTCAAGACCCTTGGGTTTTGCAGGTTGTTCAGCGAGGTTATGTGATCGAGTTTCTTCATCCCCCTCAGGATCGATTCATCTTAACCCGCTCCTTTCCAGCGGCTCAGCAGGATATATTGGACTGCTCCATTCATGATTACATCCGCAGTGGGGCCTTGGAAGAAGTTCCCCCCTTGGAAGAAGGATTCGGTTTCTACTCCCCAGTTTTTCTGGTGCCAAAACCATCAGGCAGCTGGAGAATGATTATAGACTTAAGATATCTGGATCGCTTCATAAAGAAAAAGCATTTTCGTATGGAGACCGTAAAGTCCATTACATCCTTTCTTCAACAGGGCGAAGTTTTCGTCACCTTAGATCTAAAGGATGCCTATCTGCATGTCCCAATATATCCTCCACACAGAAGGTTTCTCAGAATCGCCGTTTCAGTTTTCGGCCACAGGAAGCATCTTCAGTTCGCAGCCCTGCCCTTTGGCGTCACTTCAGCTCCTCATACCTGCACCAAAGTTGTGGCTCCTATAGCTGCCTCTCTCAGGCTTCAAGGCCTTTTTGTAGTGCCATATCTGGACGACTGGCGAATAAAAGCCAAATCAGAATCTATTCTGCTCCAACAGTTATTGATAGCCGTGTCCCTTCTCCAGAACTTGGGTTGGCTAATAATTGGGAAAGTCAGGAACAGTTCCCTCACCCGGGAGTCCTGGGGTATCAGTTGGACTCAGACCGTTGGAGATTCCTTAACACCTGCGGGGAGTTGCAGCGGTCCGGTTTCTCTTAAGGACATGTCTGGTATCCATCAGAACATCCATGAGAGTCCTATGGCTGATGTCATCCTTAGCCATTGCAGTCCCTTGGGCTTTATGGCATTTGCGTCCTCTCCAGATGGAAGTACTAAAAGCCTGGAACCATACTCCTTTCGGTCTCGACAAGAAGATCAAGCAGTACCCGTCTTTCCCTCAGATGGTGGATACACCTGAAAGACGGAATGTCCACGGTCAAACCTCGTTGGACCCTATTGACTACCGATGCATCCCTCTCGGGATGTGGAGACCACCTGTACGAGAAGACCATACAAGGAGTTTGGAGCAGTCTAGAAGAAAAAACATCCTCCAATTGGAAGGAGCTCAGAACCATGTACCTGGCACTACTTCATTTTTCTCCTCTTCTCGGAGGGAGAGCGGTCAAGGTTCGGTCAGACAGCATGACGACCGTAATGTACCTGAGCAGACAGGGAGGCACCAGATCATTGTCTCTCCTTAGAGAGACAGATCTGATTTTTACCTGGGCAGAAAAAAATCTGTCCCACTTATCCGCAGTTCACATCAAAGGTTCCTTGAACATAGTAGCGGATCAGTTGAGTCGGGGTCATGTCGTATCAGGAGAATGGTCTCTCAATTCAGATGTATTCCATCAGATTACCCTGAAGTGGGGTCTCCCAGAAGTAGACCTCATGGCGACCAGACTCAACGCCAAGGTAGAGACGTTCTGATCACTGCATCAGGAGGACCATCCCTTGGCAGTGGATGCTCTGTCCATCCCTTGGAGGTTCAGGCTGGCATACATCTTCCCTCCACTTTCCATGATACCAAAGGTATTGATGAAAGTCAGACAGGACCAAGTCTCTGTAATAGCCATCATTCTATTCTGGCCAAAAAGGACTTGGTTTGCCCAGCTCATGTACATGAGTCGAGGGACTTCCCCCCACCCAGAACCTGGTTTCCCAAGGAACTCAGAAGCACCGGGATCTGAGGAGATTCAACCTGACAGCCTGGAGGTTGACCAGTCCCTATGGAGATTTAGTGGACTGTCAGAAGCCGTCTTGAAAACCCTTTCCTGTGCCAGAGCAGAGTCTACCAGGAAAAGCTACCATAGGATAGGTAACATCTTCAAGCAGTGGTGTTCCAGAAGAGAAGCTGATAGTTCAAACCCTACTACGGCAGAAATTCTGGATTTTCTTCAAAGCGGCTTGGATACAGGCCTTTCTCCTGCTACACTGAGGGTACAGGTTTCAGCCTTATCCACCTGTTTTGCAGACATTTGCCCAAGATTCCCTTATTGTTGGGTTCCTTAAGGGTGCTACCAGACTTAGACCGGCGGTCTCTGCCCCGGTTCCCCAGTGGGATCTCTCGACTGTTCTTTCAGGTCTTTGTCGTCCTCCCTTTGAGCCTTTGGAGGATGTAGATCATAGATTTCTTGCCTTTAAAACCACCTTTCTTTTAGCCATCACTTCAGCCAAAATGGTGAGTGAGCTCCAGGCTTTTTCTTCCAAGGAACCTTATATATCCTTTTTTACGGATAGGGTCCAGCTTAGGTTTCTTCCTGGGTTTAATCCTAAGGTGCCTTCCTGCGCCAATATTAATCAGTTAATTGCTTTACCCGTGTTCTTTCCTTCCCCTTCCTCTGAAGAGGAGAAAAAACTGCATACACTAGATGTTGTGGGATGTCTCCGGATTTACCTCTTACGTACACGGTCCCTTAGGAGAGCCGAGAATCTCCTAGTCAACATGTATGGTAGAGACAAAGGTCTCAAGGCTACCAAGCCTACCTTGTCTAGGTGGATAAAGGAGGCAATCAAAGTCTCTTTTTTTGGTCAGGGGTTAGCTCCACCCGAATTTTGCACAGCTCATTCAACCAGGGCTGTATCAACCTCTTGGGCTGAGAACCGGGCCTTACCGCTGGATCAGGTCAGTGCAGCTGCTTCTTGGTCATCTCACCTAATCTTTATTATTTATTTATTATCGTCTAGATGTTCGGAGTTCTGTGGCGACTGCCTTTGGACAGTCAGTTCTAAGTGTTGTAGAGCAGGGAAACTCTCCCTAAGGGAATTACTTGCTATATCCCCATATTGTGCTGCTGTGGGACGTAAGGGAATCATTGATTATGATGTTAATCTGTTTTCCCTTAGTCCCAACAGCAGCACAAACTTCCCTCCCTAAATTTAGGTCTCTTTGCCCTCTTATAGGGAAGCGTAGTCATGCATATTTTATGTTAATTAAAAGTTCCGCCTGTCCTACCAGCACACAGTGGCAGGAATATCCCAGATTGTGCTGCTGTTGGGACTAAGGGAAAACAGATTAACATCATAATCAACGAGTACATTCTACAGGCAGCACAGACGGGTTGGGTTTACTTTGACCCCTATTGCACAGAACAGAAGCAAGTAATTACAACAATTAACCACAGGTTGAGCTCCCCATAAGACCCCCTGGAGACAGCGACCACTTGTATTTTCTTACTCTGTTGGACAGTCTCTTTCAATTACAAAATATGAAGAAAAATTTGTGACAGCAAATCAGCATGCCTGGCCTGCCAGCAAGAAAAGAACCTGGATTATCCTACCGGTTATCCCTATATGGGAGCACATGCCACAGCAACATCGTGTTGGAAGAGTGACAATTTACAGACCGTCAGTGTGCCTACTGCCTATCTTGTCAGCTGAAAAAGCTGGACTATGTTTGATCATGAGGTAGACGTTGTTGTTGTTCTTCTCACAGTTATCTACTCCATTGTGTATGTGGATTGCTGCGTGCAGTTTTCATTCACCACATACTGCTGCTCAAACCGACGCTCCAGCATGTGCAACACTGACACTCAGTGTGGGCTTCACTTTACAACTATAAAATGAGAGAGTGTAAGCAATTGCTTGTCATGGTGAAGTTGTGGTGGGAAATGGTCCAGGAGGCAAATGGGTTTCACCTTTTGTTAAAACTGTGCCTGCCCTGCACCCATGAGGTGATGTCAGTACTAGAAAGCCCCGGCCTTGCTGTGTTTCTAGATTTTGGCCTCGGACGCTCAAAACATTAACCCAGTGGGCCATGACAGCTATGTATTTTCCACGCCCATATTGAGCTCCACGTATTGACGGTGGCGTGCACATTTACAATGAGAGGCCCACATGGCGATATCAAGCAAAGACAACTTTCCTGGAGAAATAAAGGCAGCAAGGTTTTCTCCACCGAGACGTGCACTGACATCAGTTGGAGTGAATTCCACAGACGCAAGGCAGCGATTACACCACCAGTAACTTGGCCAGGTGGGAGTTAAATTTGCAGACCAGCCGGATGACCGGGAGCAGATTGCTGTTTACTGGACACACATTTCTTTATGGATGATGACTGATGTTGACATGGAGATGATAATGATAACAAAGATGGCAATGTGCTAGGTGTGGATGTGGCCTGTCAACAAAGACGATCATCTCACTTGGTGCCACTGCCAAGTCCATTTTGCAAAATCAGCTGGTTTTGCCATTTCATGTGAGTACAGAGAGACCTAGTTCCTACATGTGTGCCTGTATGCCCATGGCTATTTATCTGCTTGCAGATCTTGGACTTTGTCACTGATTTGTAATTAGGTAATGTACAAAAAAATACCCATATGGGAGATGACCGCACATAGCTGCTACCGCCAAAGCCAGCAGAAGTACGATACGTGTCTACCAGTGCCCCCCCCCACCTGAGCTTGCCTTAGACATACCGCAGGCAGGGCTTTTGGATTTCGGGGGCTGCACAACAGATGGAATTCTTACTATTGCAGCTGCCACCACCCTCTTATGTCACCCTGACCCAGTTGCCAGGTCTTATCTGCAAAAGAATTATCATTGCATTCAGTAATATCATCTTCCCCATATTTTTGTGACTCATCATGGGATTCCTATATGCTCTAACAGATCCCAACAGATTTCCCGCTAGTGCTCCTACCAACATTACCACCAGTAGCACACCCCCTCACCACTACTACCTCTATTAACACTCCATCTTCCACCTCTACATCCAGAAAACAATAGCAGGTCTCATCCAACTCAAGAAGAGGAAGTTTTGGGCTATAAGTAATATCTCTCTCAGCAGATGCCACATGACTACTAGAGAATGGGATCTATGTTAGTGAAGAAGACAAGGTTGACATTATGGAAAGACAGCATGGTAAATTATGTGTTACAACAGAGGAGGAAGAGGAACACACAAAATCCTGACTCACCATTTGTGTTTCACTGCTTTCAAAAACTTTTTTTTTTTTTTTAAACTGTAATTTTTATAAATTTTATAAAGTTTTACAAAATGACAAAAGAAAACCACACTAACAAAAAGTGATGTAGCAGAACAGTTGCCAATCAAGAACAATCATAGAAATAATTGAACCAAAGTATTAGACACAGGTCATAGAGGACATAGGGGAGACGACAAAAATGTAAACAGGGAAGGGCGGGAAGAGGGATCAGAGACCTTGAAGGATATAATGTATATACAATGGGGACCAGATAGATTGAAATGCATCCACGGTATTGTTGAGAGTGGCAGTCAGGTATTCCAGGCTACATACATCTTAAATACAAGCAACAAGAGCAGGGCCCGTAGGAGGATGCACACTTTTCAAGTGGAGAGCCACAAGCTTTTTCTCAGCAGTGCAGAGGTATAAGAACAGCTTTGACGTCTTTTTACCAAGGTGTCAGGGAGATAGATTAAGCAAGTAGATGAGTGGGTCCAGCTGGACACCTTCTAAAATAGTTCATCAGTGAGGGCTTTAACTTCTGTCCAAAAAGGGCAGATTAAAAAGCAATCCCAGAAGATATGATACAATGTACCCAACACTGAGAGGCATCTCCAGCAGGTGGAAGGGACACTAAGAGCATGCAGTAGGGCCAGGGAATGGTACCAATGCATTAAGATTTTATACTGGGTCTCACAAAAGGTTATGACTTAACTTTACGGGACTATATGGTCTGCCTTTGAGTGTTTGAGATCTGCTTAGATGGATTTGTGGGCAAGAGGGGTCTGTCCCTCTGGAGAGGAGATTAACCGATATATATCCACGATCAGGCCCTTCGTGGAGGTACCAACCCGGCATATCCTCTCAAAATCGGGGGGGGGGCAGATACCCACGGGGCACCAAAAAGAGTAATCATGAAGTGGACTATCTGCTGGTAGTGAAACCATTCAGTAGTGGGTAAGTGCAAGGTAGAGGTGAAATAATCAAAGGGCCTGAGCTCCAAAATCTACGGGTCAATAAAATCATATCAGACGTCAGTCCTCCCGGGAGGAGAGGGTTAAAGAGAAAGGAGACCATAGAGGAGTTTTGTGAGGCGAGTGGAAAAAGCTTATGACATGTAAGCCAGATAGCTGTAGTAAAACGGATGTGTCCTAAATGGGGGGTGGCAGGCAGGGAGGACATCGTAAATGGGTCACCCAGTAGTAAAGAAAGAGATGTGGCACCGCTAGACCCCCCTCAGTTTTACCAGCCAACATAACAGAGCACGGATTGTGATGACGCTTTGTATTCCATATAAAATAGAAGAAAGCCTTTTAGAGGGAATGCAGTTCAGAGGAACAGCTACAGGTAGAGTCCTGAAGAAGTAGAGGAGCTTTGGAATAAGTGTCATTTTAATCGCTGTGTTGTGGCCTATAAGTGATATATGAAAGGGGACGCGATTTGTCCAGTGGTAGGGAACGGAGATCGTGAAACAGATCTGTACCGGAAATGCCTGAGGCCATCCTGAAAAGAGATCAATACACACAAGCATGTACTCATACCTTCCCACCTTTGGTAACTGCATAGTTAACCTGCAATCTCTGGATGGGTACAAAGGCTTTGGGGTGTGTTTCTGAGGAACCTTTACTTTTTGGCCTACTTTGTGCCTGGCACATGTTATGTCGGCTTGCACATATCTGGCTGCAGTGGTGCTAAAACCTGGAGCTACCCATCGTTTGCTCACCAGGTCACACATGGCTGTTTTTGAGTGTTGTACTTGAGAATGAGCTGCTTGCACCATCAATGGGAACAATGCTCTCACTAAATACACTCTATTACCACTGGCCATTATTTTTTGCTCCCATGTCTTCTTTTCTTCTGGGCCGGATCAGTGCTGCATTTTTGGTCCAGTATGGTGACCACCTGTGTTGAGCCATGTTCCCTAGGCTTTTGTGCAGATAGTTTGGTGGCAGCATCTGCCCAAACGTTACCTCTGCTTTCTTTTGTATCAGCCTTAGTGTGTGCCGTAACTTTGACTATACCCACCTGTTTGGGTAACAGCAGGGCCTCCATCAGTTTCTGAACAGCCTGGAAATTCTTTATGGGCTTATCATTAGACGTAAGGAAAGCTCTTGCTCTCCAGATCAGACCATAGTTGTGTGCTATACCAAAGGCACAGCGGGCTTACCCTCAGCCATTTTACACTGTTTCAGTGAGTGCTTTTAGTTCAGCTTCTTGAGCTGAGACATGTGGGGTTAATGGTTCTGCTTGTTTTACTTCATGTTGAATGACCATGACATATCCGGTGTAGAATTTGCCATCCTTCCCACATCGAGAGTCATTTACAAAGAACTCAAATCAGAGTTAGCAATAGGTTCATCATTTACATGATCAAACCCTACAGTTTCTTGTTGTATACAATCATGTTGTTCCATATAGTCATCAGAAAATACTTGTGTGTATAAGTTGTCTGACTGTCCTTCCTTTCCTCCCCTGAATCTATTGGTAATAGGGTAAATAGATTGAGTGACGTGCAGCGTGTAAAGGTGACGTTAGGAGACATAAGTAAGGTGCACTGTAGTCTGAGTTGTCCACAATATACCATGTACATCTTTTGGTGGCTTCTTTTCCTGGCTATTTACAGGCCCGTGTACATAGGTTTCCCATCTGTATTTCTAATGCTAATTCTATTACCCCTTGTTAACAGTGACTTCCCAGGTCTCTCAGACACTTGCAAGAATAAACTTACACAGTGTCGGACTGGGATGTCTAGGGCCCACCAGTGGAATTGGTTCTAGGGGCCCACCGCCAGGACCCCTATACATCAGAGGTCCCGAGACAGGGCAGCTAAAAGTAAAAACATGTTGGGAGCCATGCTGCTCACCCGCCATACAATGTGCTCCACTGCACTACCTAAATCCACTGGTACACCCACCCCAAAAAAAAAAACATACCCAACTGTCCCGTGTGCTCCGGTGTCCTCCCAGCACGGTCAAGTCCTGAAGCTCTTCTGTATTCTTTTGCCAGAAGTCCTCACTGGCTGTGACGTCCCAGGTCCCTTCCCTTAGGCCGCTGATTGGCCTCAGGGGTCACGTGATGTCACAGGTAGTCACATGCAAAGGGAACTTCCGCTGGAAGAAAACAACAGAGCTGCAGGACCAAACCACGCTGGGAGACACTGGGGACAGGAGAGAAAGTTTGGGGTTTTTCTTTGTTTTGCTTTTTTTTTCACCTGCCCTGGCGTAATTAAAAAAAAAAAAAAAATGTTATCCTGGACAACCCCTTTAATGTCCTCCAGGCTATTCGCCTCCGTCATTGCCCCCCCCCCCAATATAATGGCCCCATCAATGGTCCCCATACAGTATAGGGGACTGATGTGACATTATGTGTGCCTGGAGAAGGAAGAAGCAGGAGGCGCCGGAGAGCAGGTAAGTATCGGTGCTTAGCTTGTAGGCCACAGACTCACTGGTCCCCCGGTGGGCCAGTCCGACCCTGAGCTTACTGTTCAGTATTTCCAAAACTCAAAATCTGTATTAACAATGGTGCTTCGTCTTCTTCATTGTCTAAACCTTGTTATAAACAATCATATTCATCTATCAAATTACTTTACGTTCTGAATATAGTGGAAGAGACTACTACTCAAGGACAGAACAAGACAATCCAACAGTGTGTGTGTTTTTTTTTCCTTATCAAGCTCATCCCACACATAGCTGCGCTGTCTCACCTGTGGAACTATATAGCCCAGCAGAACCTGCAATACTTAGTTTTTAAAGTGCCAGCAGTTAGTTTATACAATCCCATAGTAATTCCAAGTAAATTCAATACTCAAGAACTCCAGAATTATAAACAATTCTATGAGGTTACTAAAAATACTCAAAATATAGGACTAGGGCTACGCCCTTCCTCTTGCATACTATATATGATACACTGATACCAAATCCTTTGTGTGTTCTCAATGGACTTAAATCAACCCTTGTGCACTTTCTACCAACACATTGCTTTGTCTGTCCAAACCTTTGTATGATAACCATCCTTTATTTGTATATTAACACATTTCTCCAAGTTTCAGTATTCAAAGTTCCATCATTTGGCATCCTAAACTTAGGCAACATCTACACATCCTGTCTTAGGCTTACCAGCCTTTCTGAACATTTTCTGGCACCCCTTCACTGCATCAGCATCCTCTTTAGCTCTTACAATCTCTGTAGCTGGAATTTCTCTATTCTTGGGATCAGCTCCACACACCGCCCGGGCAAATTACTCCGGATTTGCTTAACTTCTGCCTCAAAACCTCACCTTAGGCACACTAAGTGTTAGTCAAGTCCATGTCTGTCTTGAACCTTATGGGTCACACAGAGTTAATTCAGTGCACCTTCTTGTTTAGAACCTTGAAAGATATATCCCAGGCGCCTAGCACTTAATTATACCCAACATCTTGTCCTAAAACCTCAAAATATATATCCTGGGTGTCCAACGCTTAACTAAAACACAAGGAATCACACAGTAGCCACAACCTAGAGGAGAAGGGCGGTGGGATAACCTATTCTCTTGACTTTCCACATGATTCAGCACATAAACAAACCAAATCTTTACATTGGTCATTCTTCAAATACGGCTACTTCATAAACAGGGTTCTTAAAAAGACCAGAGGATTTACGTTTCTTACAACTCACCCGAAATAAAGAGAGACCACTAGACAAGAGGAGAGCAGAAAGTGGCCATGATAAGGCTCCTTAACTTGTAGCTGCATTTTGGACCAGTTTCCAACTTTCCTCCTTGTCAGGTTGCCCCCTGTCCGCTTATACAGATGAATAGCAAGCCACCTCCAGCCCCACGTGACAGGCGCCAATTTCTGTGAGCGCAATCTGCTCTAAGTATCACCGTATTGAAGTCCAAATTAGTATAAAATGTTATATGAGCCACATCAGAGAAATACACACAGTCACAAGGTGCAAGTATGTGACCAATATGGATTCTGGTCTATAATGGAGGATAGAGTCCTGGGTTCGAATCCTGCCAAGGACAACATCTGCAAGGAGTTTGTATGTTCTCCCCGTGTTTGCATGGGTTTCCTGTCACACTCCAAAGACATATTGATAGGGAATGTAGATTGTGAGCCCTATATGGGACAGCGACTGACAATGTTTGTAAAGCGCTGTGGAATATGATGGCGCTATATAAGTAAGCATAATAAAAAAATAATAAATAGTGAGGTTTCTATACATTGTAGGTGTGGTTATACATTGCAGAGACAAAGAGAAGGTGCGATTAGTATAATTAACATAACATCATTGGGTTAAAAGCTGTCACATAAGTTTTAACATATAACTATTGGATAAGGCACGAAGAAGAAGTTTCATCCCATTACAGATAAGTTTTCAAAGGAGCGGGATGAGCTCTGGGAGAAAGGAATGTCAGGATGGCCACAGGCACAAGCTGCATCCCTCACACTACTATATAGTGGCATAATATGGAGGCCGTACTGTATGGGGTCCCCCATGTCCTCCTCTCTCTCCTCCATGTCCTCCTCTCTCTCCTCCATGTCCTCCTCTCTCCCCCATGTCCTCCTCTCTCTCACACCTCTCTCCCCTCCATGTCCTCCTCTCTCTCACACCTCTCTCTCCACCATGTCCTCCTCTCTCTCACACCTCTCTCTCCCCCATGTCCTCTTTCTCTTCTCTCATTACTTTCCACCATTATCACCTCACACAACAACCTCTTCTCTAGCTCCGCCCCCACAGGAGTCTGGTCACATGATCATGACATCATCGCATGTCCTTTAGCTCAGGAGTAAATAGTATGTACATGTGTGAACTGTGCTGAAGAGAGGAGAGAGAGACTGCGGGGTAAGGGGGGAGGGGATTACATGGGACTGCATGTGAGGAGGTTGAAGGGAGGGAGTGATGTATTTACATGGGACTGTATGTAAGGAGGATGAAGGGAGGGAGTGATGTATTTACATGGGACTGTGTGTTGGAGGAGGGGGAAGCACTTGGAGCATCTTCTCTCTAGACACTTCCCTTCTCTTTTCTGATGTTTTCTCATATTCTGGGGATACAGACCAGGGATTCGTCCTATGCAATATTATTAATGTCTCTCTTGCTGGGGGTGATGGTTCTGCTATTTGTAACAGATTTAGTAAAATGTAGCATCTCTTTGGATCATTTAATAACGTTCTCTCCTCTTATTCGGGCACAGTTGGATTTTTCTCTCTAGCCCCCACCGTTGTCGAGCAATCAGTTCAGTTAGTTTTGGTTGCTGATAGTTATACTAAGAATCTATACTGTTAGGTGATTGGAGCTCTAAGCCACGCCCCCTTGCCTGCTTCTGCCTGACACTGCCCACCTGACGGTACAGAGACTAAGTAGCATATCGGGCATCAAATCTAACAGCAGCGATTACTCAGTAATGATGGGGCTAGAAAAAAAAAATTTCCAATTGTACCAGAATCAGTAGAGCGGAGCCTATTAACAGACACTAAGGCTAGGTTCACACGGTGGATAATGAAGAGAATTTCCGTCACCGTATTCGGCTGTGGGATTGCCGTGACGGAGTGCCGATGCAGAGCATCCCGTTGCGGCTTTCCTCTGCTGATTAGGCTCAGATAAATGATTGAGCAGGACGCTTATTTTTTCCGCAACCTGCTGCAGTCTCTGTGTCCCATTGAAAACAATGGAAGGTAGATTCAGAGCAGAATCTGCCACGGATTCTTCTGTGTGAACCCTAAAAACTGGAGTTGGTGGAGGGGATGAAAGGGGATAAAAGTCTTAGGTCTTTATTAATGGGATCTGGACTGAGCTCTCCATTTATTTGGTGGTTTGGGCTCTTGTTCTGTGGCTTTTCTTATTTTAGGGGGCTGTCAGGGGTCTGTATTTATTTAGTGGTCACTCCTGAGGTTTATGTTAAGCAAGGGGGTTAATAGTTTACAGTCAGCGAGTACTAAAAGGGTTTTCCAGGTAAATAAAAAAAAAAAAAAAAACTAATGCTCAACATGGGGCCTCTAATATAAGCAGGGTTGTGGAGTCGGTACGCCAAAGCCCCGACTCCGACTCCTCAATTTCCCCTGACTCCGACTCCGACTCCACCAAAATAGGCACCGACTCCGACCATGACTCCGACTCCACAGCCCTGGCAATGCTAAACCTTATAGGTTCACTCAAAACTCAGTCCCATCATTATATGAGGAATAGAACAGACCTTTACAGGACATTTCATCATTTTCAACATTTCATCATTTTCCCAAATTTTTATGAAAATATATTCAGCACATACTGCATTGTACTACTAACTGTACCAATTTATTATATATTTTGGGAGTCGGAGTCGGTCCATTTTATACCGACTCCACCAAAATAGGCACCGAATCCGACTCCACGACTCCGACTCCACAGCCCTAAATATAAGAAATCTTTACTTGCTTCTCCCTCTGCGCAGTAAAGCTGCCCAAGTCCGTGCCTCTCCCCACTTCATGTCTCTCATCATACAGGAACCACTAGCTGAGGAGGCCACCATATTGGTCAGTGATTGACTAAATGGGTATCTCTAAGCATTTCCTGTGTGTCAAGAGATACCAGGAAGTGGAAAAAAGCAAGGACTCTGGCAGAGTCAGAACTGGAGGGGCAGGGATCGCTGATAGGTGGGTACTGTTTCTTATATTTGGGCTCCCATATTTACCTATTTTAGGTAAGGGGTTCTCTGGAGAGGCTTTCAGCACTTAATTCCCCAACTTCTATTTCAGATGAACCAGGAGATTCTGATCTGGTTCCAACCACCTCCTCTCTCGTGTTCACTCCTAGTTACCTGTGCTGGGGGGCTGGCTGAAGTCACGTAAAGATAGGAGAGGAGGGTGGAGAGGTGATTTGGGGCTGGATGCTGGTTCCAGTCACATGACCCAAGGCCAAAAAACCCTGGTTGATGTCAATGGGAGTTGAGCTGCAGTAACGGCGCCTGGCCGCAATACAGGGTATAGAACCACCTGCTTCCAGCACTGTACACTAAGGAGCCAATAAATCCCAATGATAGACCTTAAAAAAATCCTAGAAACCCCTTTAACTTTATACCCAGTTATTGGCTGCCTTACTTTGGCCAAAATGTTGCACCATAACCTTGGTTTTTATAAAAACTCATTCTAACCCACACAGAACATGAGTGCTAAAAAAGCAAAAAACACTTGTCAAATCCCCACCAACCAGCACCGCCGACCCCTTTATATCCTTTCTACATTGCTGTAATGACATTAGTTGTAGCGGTGATTCCAGGATGTACATCATATAACCAGTGACCAACTATTCACCTCATGTCCAAGGTCTACAAAAAGAGACCAAACATCATCTACACCAAAATATCTCAACATTATCACATTGTTGTCTCAAGTTATTGTATTTTATTTACATTGTCTCATCTTCTCTCCATTCAGGTTCCTACAATATAGAATCCTCTCAGTATCTTCTATATAACAGAATATTCCTGAGTGATCCATCAAGGATGGAAAGAGACAGGAACAAGATGGCGGAAAGTCTATTAAATCTCACCCTAGAGATCATCTACCAGCTTACTGGAGAGGTGAGAGATTCTGATGATGTCATCAGTACGTCATTCTTATCTATAGTAAGAACAGATGATATGACTAGAGAGGTGATGGACTCTGGACATGTATGTAGTAATATTTATTAACGTGTCTCTCTATAACCAGGATTACACAGTAATGAAGAAGACCTCTAGTGGGCGCTGTCAGGCTCCTGTGTATGGAGGAACCCTGAGCCCAATCCCAGAGCCTCCACCTCATCCCCTCATACAGGAGGAGATCAATGAACAGAAGATCCTAGAACTCACCAACAAGATGCTGGAGCTGCTGACTGGAGAGGTGACACTGCTGGGAATGCTGGGACATTATACAGTAACTGGAGGGGTCTGGGTGATGACTGTATCATTGTGTTGTCAGGTTCCTATAAGGTGTCAGGATGTCGCTGTCTATTTCTCCATGGAGGAGTGGGAGTATTTAGAAGGACACAAGGATCTGTACAAGGAGGTCATGATGGAGGACCACCAGCCCCTCACATCACCAGGTAATAGACATGACTATATACACATGGACTTCCATTATTTGTATGTACAGAATGAATTCAGTCCCTGTCTGTGTTTCCTACAGGTAGATCCAGTAAGAGGACAACACCGGAGAGATGTCCCAGTCCTCTTCTTCCACAGGATGATCAGGTAGATGGAGATATTCCCTATGATGTGTAGACGGGCTGTGAAGTCCTTGTGGTCAGTCTTGTTGTATCCAGCAGTATTATATGGTTATATACATGGGCGGTGTGATTGAGCCACCATCTAATATGTTTATCCAGCTTCTCATAGACCTGCAGCTACTGTCAGGACATCTTTGATCTTCATGTGGATTAATGATCTAGAACATTCTCTGTGACTTCCCCATTTGTCCGGCGACTTTTACATTATTTCTTTCTCAGATTTTCCATCAGGATAAAGATCTGAGCACTATTAATACTACAGAGCCCTATGTGAGTGGTGATGAGGAGTGTGAGGAGGACATTCCTACAGGTAACCGCCCAGGTGAGGAGTCACCACTATATAAAGCCCAGAAGGGTCACTGATTCTATTCAGTCATTTTTTAGACTAATTGTTGTTCGCCGATTCAGCTAAAATACTAATAATACATGAATATAAATGTGATACTGCTATAGGGGATAATAAATGTAGTATAGAATATAACGTACAGCAGGAATATGGAGTTGACATCTATGTGAACGAGGCAAATTTCTTCATCACCGGCTGTCAGTACTCGTGAAGGGAAAGAATTTACCAGAATTATATAGCAGATTATTTCAGCTAGCAGAAAAAATAATCCTCCTGCTCCATCTTCAGACAGATTCCACCTCAGAGCTCTATGGAAATAAATGGGAGGTGGAAAATACCGCCTGGCCAGTAAGGAATTTGATGGAGATTCGGTGGCTAATTTGGTAAAGCAGAAAAATTCTTCTACTGAATTTCTGAAGCAGCTTCTAGAAATTTCACTTTAGACACCAATCACACTATGGAATCAGGAACAGAAACTCTGGTCCATACATCAGTCAAATTTTCCAGCCCAAACTCACACCAGGACTCCCCATGTCTTAGTGATCTATGAAGCTAGGAGTCCCTGCTTCCTTGTGACTCCACAGACCCATACTACATACTGTATGGGACATTAGATCTGCGGTGACTTCGGGCTGGGAAATCCAGCTGATGTGGTTTGGATTCTCTTGTGTGTATGGGGTGTAATACAGTAAGATTTATGCATCCTAAAGTATTATTATTCCACATAAGTGGCCATATTTAAGCAGCCATGGATTGTGTTCACCTCTACAGTGACCTAGAGCAGTGGTGGCGTCTCCTGCCCCGCTTCATTACTGTTAACTATCACTGATCTCTGTCTTGGCACAGTGAATACTAATGAAGTAGGCCACGCTGCTGTCGTCTTCTGCCTGTGCTACTAACTTCACTTCTTAACACAGTCTGAAGCATCTCAGGCAGAGGCAGCTCAGTGGGGAATATACTTATAAGGTTTTGTTATTCAAAAATAGTAACATCAGTTTTCGTTTTGTCAGATGACTGTACCAGGAGCTCAGAGGGACATGTGATATCTACAGATTGTAAAGCAGAGGATCATGGTATCACACAAGATCCATATGAAGAAGATGACATTACCTTAGATATTCCTTCAGCGCAGAGAATACAGAAAGGAGAAAAACCATATTCATGCCCAGAATGTGAGAAATGTTTTACCTTTAAATCAAAACTTGTTAAACATCAAAGGACTCACACAGGAGAAAAGCCATATTCATGCCTAGAATGTGGGAAATGTTTTACTCAGAAATCAAATCTTGTTGAACATCAGAGAATTCACACAGGGGAGAAGCCATATTCATGCTCAGAATGTGAAAAATGTTTTACTCAGAAACCAGATCTTGTTAAACATCAAAGAATTCACACAGGAGAGAAACCATATTTATGTCTAGAATGTGGGATATGTTTTACTAAGAAATCAAATCTTGTTGAACATCAGAGAATTCACACAGGGGAGAAGCCATATTCATGCTCAGAATGTGGGAAATGTTTTACTCAGAAATCAAATCTTGTTGAACATCAGAGAATTCACACAGGAGAGAAGCCATATTCATGCCTAGAATGTGGGACATGTTTTACCTCTAAATCAGATCTTGTTACCCATCAAAGAACTCACACAGGAGAGAAGCCATATTCATGCTCAGAATGTGGGAAATGTTTTACCTTTAATTCAAATCTTGTTGAACATCAAAAGATTCACACAGGGGAGAAACCATATTCATGTTTAGAATGTGGGAAATGTTTTACCCAGAAATCACACCTTGTTACACATCAAAGAACTCACACTGGGGAGAAGCCATATTCATGCCAAGAATGTGGGAAATGTTTTTCTCACAAATCAAGTCTTATTAAACATCAAAGAACTCACACTGGGGAGAAACCATGTTCATGCCCAGAATGTGGGAAATGTTTTACCTTGAAATCAAATCTTGCTAAACATCTGAGAATTCACACATAATCGTTGATACTGTTTTGTATGTCTTGAAGTTGGAAATCTGTTAGGGGGCCCCTAAGATTGTAGAGATTTCGGTAGTAGTCTCGGAAAGATTAAGCTATAGTGTCAGGAAGGGACAGGGGCTTCCCAGTGTCGTTTTTGGAACCTTTTAGTGCATTTGTGTACTTCATATTTGGTGTCTACACGGCCTTTCACTTTGCATCTGGCTCCAGTAGGTCCACCAACGTTTGTGAATCCCTGTTGTATTTATCGGAGAATTCAGGTGTTGGTATGTGAGTAAGATGTCACCTTCTTGAATGAAAACCACCGCTGACACTCTTTAATGCTTCCCATTGTATCAGGACAGGGGTCTTGACACGTTTGTAATGGAGATAAAAGTCTGTAATGGCTTGTGTAATTGCTGCTGTACATGCTGGGTGTTTTGAAGGTTGAGGTTAAGAGTCCAACCTCACTCACCTCTAGACTGATCAGGGATCATCAAGGAAAGATGGATGGGAGCTTGGTCAGACCACTCGGAAGGATCTATGTTAGTATGAGGATCCTATGCGAGCAAATGGTGATTGATAAGGAAGTAGTCTAATCTACTGTGAGTGTTGTGGACTTGTGAAAAATAGGTGTAGTCTCTCACCTGGGGATTAAGGATCCATCAGACGTTGACAAGCCTCATGTCAGTGATCTTAGATTTCAGGGCCTGTAAATGTGACAAAGAGATGGGGAACCTGCCCGACGAGGAATCCATTATTGCATCCATGGTTAAGTTCAGCTTTCTAGCCATGACCACCAACCCTTCAGCAAACTTCGCTAAGGCACAAAGAAAGGAGCGACAGACTTGAGCTTGGCTCTGGATGGGGAGATTCAAATTAGGGATCATGAATAATTTCTCACGGATTGGTATTTTTATTATTAAGTATCTACCCTGTGCATCAGAGCACTGGGAAATAACCATGGCTTGGAGGTGTTTATGTAACCCAACACTAACTCCCTTTAATTTACCGTCAGGGTTGGAGCTGCGGAGGCAGCGAGAGAAATATCTGTTTACTATGATAGGCACGTGGCCCATCTTAAAGTAGGTTTCCTGTAGAAGTAGGGTGTCAACCCTTAGCTTGTGAATGTTGTAGAGTACCTGGGTCCTCTTCTGCGGCACATTGAAGCCTCTGATGTTCAAGGAGCACAACTGAAGTCTGGCCATTCTTCCACGGGAAGGCAATACCTGTAAAAAGGAGAAGAGAAAAAAAGAATACGGGAGGAAGGTGAGGGAAAGGAAGAGGGTGGAGAAGAAGGGGGGGAGGTTAGGTAGTCAAGGGGAAGGGTAAAAGCAAAAGTGTTCTATGAACACACCTTAAGGACAGGGATGTCCAAGTCAATATGCTTCTACTACACCAAACTTCTTATCAAGAAAAAAGAAAAAAATGCTGATGACGGGCGTTTTCTGACAGAAACGTTGCTTATCGATTATGTACTCAAGCTCTATGATTTTGTGAAGTTACAATGCGGCTTCTTATCATACATGGAGTCTGATATGTTGTAATAAAATACGCAAACTCAAAGAAATCATCTGGAGTGCTGTCCATTCTTTTCCTGAGTTTATTATCTATCCCAGCAGCCATTCCCCACTCCTCTGACACTTATCACCTATCCTGACCCTGCCATCATCACAACAGGGGTCCTGCATTTGCTCCAGTCATCTCTATGGGAAGGCTGATAGGAAGTTGAGTTCAGCATTCCATTATCTCTGGCAGTCCCAAAGAGATGAACGGATTGGCATCATTCTATTCATTGGGAAGAAACAAGACCCCTGTTCCAGGGATCAGTGGGGGAGTCGCAACGGTCACATCCCCAGTATACAATCGATAGGGATTTATTTGCTTAAATAAAATATTTCTCTCTTTTACGTGTGTAGCGACAACATATCCTGCAGCGCTTTACAGAAATCCCCCTTTCAATGATCCGCCGCTATCACCTTGGTACCTTATTCCACACGACAGCTCCAGAGGTCTTGTGCAGTTGATACCTTGATGGATTTGAGTTGTTCGAGTGGCACAAGATGGACCTACACAATATTAGGCAGGTGGTTTTAAACTAATGGCTGATCGGTGTATGTACAGCAGTGTTTAATATTCCCTCCAATAGATTAAAATATCCTGTACCTGGCACTTTCTAACAATAGAGGACACAGCCCGGCTCTTATCTATGTCTGATTTTGCATCTTATCTCCATTCATCCATCAGTCAGACCCAACATACTCATCGCAACCCCCACCAATAATGACCATGGAGATCCTGAGTCCCCCATTATCATGTATAAGTAGATAGAAGTTTGTAGATGAGGCTGCAATCCCATCCACACATTGTGAAAAAATACAGCGGAAACGCTGGGATTTCCAAAACCATTGCGGTTTTGGAAATTGCAGAATGTCATTTATATCTACGGAAAAGTTGACGGTTTCCCTCTAGGTATAATGGAAGCAACGCAATGTGTTACTGCCGCAGTCTTTTCCGTAAGGCTTGTTTACTGCAGCCTGCTACATGGGGCCTTAGCCTAAAGCAGTTTCCTGGACTGGGAACATTTCTGATAATTGGTGACTTGTCCTCAGTATCAGATCAGTGGGGTCCGACACCCGGATCCCGTACAGATTACTTGTTCTAGGCAGCCTCTGGTGCTGAAGCATCTTCATCCCCGGTATATGTGCAGTGCCGGAGTATAACAGCTCTGCCCCCAGTCAAGTGATTGTGAAAATGTGGAAAAAGGCCAGAAAAGTTGCCTACCAAAGAAAATAGATGCTCAACCCAATATTGTAGAAAAATACATATAACATATCTTTTTTTGCGTTAAAGTTCTAGGCTATAATTTGGGGAAGAAGGTGCCAATAACAATATATGTGGAATCTGCTCCACACATTACATCCGCGACACATGGTAGCTGTTATTGTTACCAAAATGATGCAATGAAATGTATAGTGGGGAAAAAAAAGATTTAGTCAGCCACCAATTGTGCAAGTTCTCCCACTTAAAAAGATGAGGCCGGCCTGTAATTGACATCATAGGTAGACCTCAACTATGAGAGACAAAATGAGAAAACAAATCCAGAAAATCACATCGTCTGGTTTTTAAAGAATTTATTTGCAAATTATGGTGGAAAATAAGTATTTGGTCAGTAACAAAAGTTCATCTTAATACTTTGCTATATATCCTTTTTTGGCAATAACAGAGGTCAAACATTTTCTGTAAGTTTTACGAGGTTGGCACACACTGTTGCTGGTATGTTGGCCCATTCCTCCATGCAGATCTCCTCTAGAGCAGTGATGTTTTGGGGCTGTCGCTGGGCAACATGGACTTTCAACTCCCTCCAAAGGTTTTCTATGGGGTTGAGATCTGGAGACTGGCTAGGCCACTCCAGGACCTTGAAATGCTTCTTACAAAGCTACTGCTTCGTTGTCCTGGCGGTGTGCTTGGGATCATTGTCATGCTGAAAGACCCAGCCACGTTTCATCTTCAATGCCCTTGCTGATGGAAGGAGGTTTGCACTCAAAATTTCACGATACATGGCCCCATTCATTCTTTCATGTACACGGATCAGTCGTCCTGGTCCCTTTGCAGAGAAACAGCCCCAAAGCATGATGTTGCCACCCCCATGCTTCACAGTAGGTATGGTGTTCTTTGGATGCAACTCAGCATTCACTCTCCTCCAAACACCACGAGTTGTGTTTCTACCAAATAGTTCTACTTTGGTTTCATCTGACCATATGACATTCTCCCAATACTCTTCTGGAACATCCAAATGCTCTCTAGCAAACTTCAGACGGGCCCGGATATGTATTGGCTTAAAGCAGGGGGACACGTCTGGCACTGCAGGATCTGAGTCCCTGGCGGCGTAGTGTGTTACTGACGGTAGCCTTTATTACGTTAGTCTCAGCTTTCTGCAGGTCACTCACTAGGTCCCCCCGTGTGGTTCTGGGATTTTTGCTCATCGTTCTTGTGATCATTTTGACCCCACGGGGGTGAGATCTTGCGTGGAGTCCCTGATTGAGGGAGATTATCAGTGGTCTTGTATGTCTTCCATTTTCTAATTATTGCTCCCACAGTTGATTTCTTCACACCAAGCTGTTTGCCTATTGCAGATTCAGTCTTCCCAGCCTGGTGCAGGTCTACAATTTTGTTTCTGGTGTCCTTCCACAGCTCTTTGGTCTTCACCATAGTGGAGTTTGGAGTGTGACTGTTTGAGGTTGTGGACAGGTGTCTTTTATACTGATAACAATGTCAAACAGGAGCCATTACTACAGGTAATGAGTGGAGGACAGAGGAGCCTCTTAAAGAAGAAGTTACAGGTCTGTGAGAGCCAGAAATCTTGCTTGTTTGTAGGTGACCAAATACTTATTTTCCACCATAATTTGCAAATAAATTCTTAAAAAATCAGACAATGTCATTTTCTGGATTTGTTTTCTCATTTTGTCTCTCATAGTTGAGGTCTACCTATGATGACAATTACAGGCCGGCCTCATCTTTTCAAGTTTCCCAGTTTTTAAGTGGGAGCTGGGTTTGTCTTTGTTAAAAAAAAAAGATGGACCGAGACCGTGCACAGATTACACTGGACAATGAAGATTTTGCTTCCCGAACACTTTTGAGTGTTTCTTATGTAATTTGAGCTGCTGAGCATGAAAATCGTACCATTTTATAGAAATTTTCTGTTTTAGCAATTTTTTTTTTTCATATCTTCAAGCTGTTCAAGTATTATCCACAATATATGTGCTGTTATGTAATTTATAGGAAAGCAAAGGCATGAATTCCCTCATTGGAATTGTTACAGACTAGGCACACCTACACATGTCTAGACATGTCTGGTCACTGCCTGCAGAGGATGTAATATCTGCTTGCAAAGATTCTGCAAGTTATTTAAAATCTAAGCAACTATAAACTACTCCAGTACGATCTGATATAGCTAAAATGTCTCGTCAGTGTCAGAACAGTCACAATACCTTGTGTTACATTTGTGGTGAGTATACGCTTAAGCCTCAAAGACGCACAATGACAGCTCTTATCATGAAAGCCTATGAGCTGTATTTTGGGTGCAAGATTGGTGATCAAGACAAATCCTTGGCTCCTCACATCTGTTGTGCAAGATGTGCTGTTGATCTTAGAGGTTAGCTGAGAGGTTCTCGCAAGTCAATGCCGTTTGCTGTCCCAATGAAATGGCGGGAACCAAAGGATCATGTCACCGACTGTTACTTCTGACAAACCAATATCTTTGTTTTCTCTGCTAAGACTAAAAAATGCATTGAATATCCCAATCTGCCTTCAGCTATGAGACCAGTGCCACATGATGACACTCTTCCAGTACCAAAGCCACCAGAGACATGGAGGCTAGAGGAGGCAATCGATGAAGATGTTGCAGTCCATAGGTGAGAAATGGGGAACGACGCTGATTCAGACATTGAGCCATGTATGTCTGGTGAGCCTCATCTTATAACACAGCCAGAACTGAATGACTTGGTTGGGGACTTAAGTTTGTCAAAAGCAAATGCAGAGTTACTGGCTTCATGACTTCAAGGATGGCATTTGCTGTCACTTGGTACAAAATTTTCTGTCTTTCAAAGCCGCCAAGATGACTTAACACAGTTTTTTGAACAGGATGACAACCTGTGTTTCTGCACAGACATTGATGGGTTGTTCGCAGCTTTGTGTTGTGTGCATGAGCTGAATCAGTGGCGTCTCTTTATTGACTCATCAGTGTTAAGTCTCAAGACTGTCTTGTTACATAATGTTCATCCTTCAATACCTGTTGGCTATGCTGAACACATGAAAGAAACATATAAGAACATGGAACTGTTGTTGAAAGACATCAAGTACAGCAAATACAACTGGAACATCTGTGTAGATCTAAAAGTAGTGGCACTGCTGCTTGGATTGCAGCGCGGATATACCAAGTACTGCTGTTTCATTTGCGAATAGGACAGCCATGCTAAGCAGTCACATTACAGTAGAAGGAAGTGGCCAATTCATAACCAGTTTACTCCCGGGCAGAAAAATGTTGCACATAAAGTACTTGTGGACCCAGCAATGATATTTTCTTCCTCCACTTCACATAAAACTCGGGCTGATGAAAAATATTGTGAAAGCAATGAACAAGGAAGCAGAAGGTTTTCCTTATTTGAGACATATGTTACCAGGATTAACCGATGCCAAGATTAAGGAAGGCATTTATGTTGGTCCACAGATCCGAAACATCATGAATGACAAGCACTTTGAAGAGCTGCTGGTAGGGCCTGAGAAAATTGCTTGGAAAAATTCAAGGAAACTTCCTTGGCAACTATCAAGCACCAAACTACATCAAATTGGTTGACGATGTTCTTGAAGATTGCAAACAGATGAAGTGCAACATGAAAATTCATTTTCTGCATTCTCATTTCGATTTTTTTCCCTGCAAATCTTGGTACAGTCAGTGACGAACATGGCAATCGGTTTTACCAGGATTTTGCCATAATGGGAAAGCATTATCAAGGCTACAGGAATCCATCAATGCTAGCTGACAATTGCTGGACACTAATACGGGATGCACCATACACTGAGTACAAAAGAAAATCGATAGTAAAACACTTTTCGTTCAGGTGAACTAATAACTGGTGCCATTTACATGTGTCATAATCACTAACACTTAATCTCATGTTTCTTAAAATTTCGACTTTTCGAAATTATATTTCTGCTTAGCTTGAATCGGTTTATCATAATCTCCACAAATTTTCAAGGAAGCAAAACTTTCGAAAAATTTACCACTACCACACCCTCCTCGCCACTGCTACCAACATTAACACTCCATCTTCCACCTCTACCTCCTCTACATCCAGAAAACAATGGCAGGTCTCATCCAACTCATCAAGAAGAGGAAGTCTTGGGCTATAAGTAATATCTCTCTCAGCAACTGCCACATGACTACTAGATAATGGGATCTATGTTAGTGAAGACAAGGTTGACAGTATGGAAAGACAGTGTGATGATTCTGCTTAAATATGGTTATAACTCAAAGCTGTATTTCGGTCTCTGGGTAGCGTATCTCTTTACTCATAAGGTGCGCAGCTATAATCCCAGGTGTATATTGGCAATAGTGGCCAGGCTGGAACAATAGGGCTTTGTATCCATCCCAGCAGGGCTCCATTGTATTCATACACAGCCCTGAGTGATCCAAGAAACATGCATTGATCAGTCTGCACTGGTTGATCAGATATGGCTGATAACATTGTATCATTTCACTTGGTCCCAGCTCTTTATAAAGGATCTGGACTTGTGCGTTATTCAATCAGACTTGCTGCTGCCGATGACCTCATTCTGGTAGGTGGCATAAAGGGTATAAAAGATGAGGTAAGAGGCCTGTGGCAGGAGATTATGCTATGGAGATTATGCTATGGAGACTGTGCTGAGACTACAAGAGTTTACTGAGAGACTGTGAGAGCATGCAGGCTGGCATGCCACATGCCAAGAAGCCTCCACTGGGTTATTCACACATGACAGAGCATGTGTGAGTGTTGGACTATAGAGCCACATCAAGAAGATGCGTGGTAAAGTAACTATTTCAATGTTATTCCCTTTTTATTTTTATTGTACTGTATCTTGTAACTAGTAATTGTTAATGCATGTATATATCTGCATATCTGTTCTGAACTGCATGTGTTAGATGTTAATACCGACCCATTTAGGGGTTAATAAATATATAAAATTTAGAAAGCTTGTCTTGTATTTATCTTGTGGACCCAACACTCACTGGAGGTGAGTGTGGTTTTTATATGAAAGAAGACTCAGGGGTGGCCACAGCGGTGTTGGCGCACTGAGGATCTTTCACAGACAGCATGGTAAATTATGTGTTACAACAGAGGAGGAAAAGGAACACACAAAATCCTGACTTACCATTTGTGTTTCACTGCTTTCAAAAATGTCTTTTTTTTTTAACTGTAATTTGTATTCATTTTATAAAGGTTTACAAAATGACAAAAGAAAACCACAATAACATAAAGTGATGTAGCAGTACAGTTGCCAATCAAGAGAAATCATAGAAATAATTGTACAAAAGTATTACACACAGATCATACATACTTTCAAACAAATAAGGTTTACCAATGGAATAAGCGAGCATCTGGTCTCAATAGATCTGTTTCATATTCTTCGCTGTCATCACAGGAAAAATTTAGTACCACAGCGAATTCAGATGCACATATACGACTGAACGGCAATAGTACACGTAAAAAGATCCAGTCTCAGACGCCGGCCAAACGACACCCAGACACAAGAAATTTCCAACGGCAAAACCAACTTCAGGTAATTAATTTATCTGAACATAATCTTTCCCCAACAGAGTTATCAGTTTTAGAGAGAGGTCTCACCTTCTCTCCTAGTGCCAAATTTGACACGTTTACGACTATAAAGGATTTACACTTGTTTGGGCGATCTATGATTTTTAAAAATCTATTTCACAAACAGGAAATGATGGAATCTAATTCAGATATATATGAGAGAACTTTGTTTCCTACAGATGAGGAACAAGCAACCCTTTTTTTTATTCTAGAAGAATTACATGAGGAGCAGAATTCCGCTGCCACTTTAACAATAATACCAGAAACCATACATTGTGGCTCCAGAAAGTTCCCTCCTTTGTCTATATGTCCATCGGTTGACCTATTTGTGAATTTAGTTTCAAAAGAGTTTGAAAAAATTCCCAATACAATCAAAGGTGATAATTTATCTTCACAGGAAAGGGCTAGCCTCAGATCATTGGGCCAGATGACAGATGTTGTCATAAAGGCAGCTGGTTAAGGAAGAAATGTTTTCATCTGGCCTGTTGATATGTATGAGGCTGAAACCTTCAGACAATTGTGAGATTCCAAGTGTTACAAAAAATTAACAAATAATCCACTTCCTTCTTTCAGTAGGGGGTTGGAGGAGATTCTATTGTCAGCTTTGGAAAACGGCGTTTTCACCAGAGATTTATTCAGTGTCCTCAAAGTAGAGGAACCGACTGTTCCTACATTATATTTACTACCTAAAATATACAAAAATAAAAAAACACCACCTGGCAGGCCTATCATCTCAGGTAAGAACGAACCCATTGAAAATGTGTATAAATATATTGATTTCCATCTTAAAAAGTTAGTAGAAACACTCACATCATATCTTAGGGATACAAGCGATTTACTAAAAAGTGTTGACGGTCTACCATTGGATGACAATACCTTTTTGGTAACATGTGACGTTGAGTCTCTCTATACAAGCATTAGTCATGAAGATGGCCTTAGAGTGGTTAGTTTCTTCCTTTGCATGAGTAATACGTTGCCAGAACTGGGCCAGTTCATATTGGCCCTCCTTGAATATGTTTTGACCCACAACTTTTTTACTTTTAAGGGGTCCTTCTACCTACAGCTCCAGGGTACTGCAATGGGAGCTGCTTGTGCACCCTCATATGCAAATTTGTTCCTGTGTTCCTGGGGCTGTGGGAGAGGGACCTCTCCCTGGATGATCGGGACGTCTCGATGGGCCGCATCCATACCTGAATGGAGTACATCGATGACGTCCTGATCGTCTGGGACGGTACAGAACAGCAACTTCATACTTTCATTGATATCAATCATAATGAGGTAAATATCCATCTTACCTTAAAATAATACAGATCTAGGATTGATATCTTAGATGTTTGTCCTTATAGGGATAACTCTGATACCATGCAAACTGAAGTGTTTAAAAAAGAAACAGGAGTTAATTCGCTACTACTCGCCTCTTCATCCCATCCATTTCAGACAATCAATGCAGTTCCCATTGGTCAATTCTTACGAGTTAGACGGATTTGTTCAACAGAAGAGAGTTTTGAATGGTATGTTTATGATCTCAAGCAAGGTTTTACAGACAGAGGACATAGTCAAAAACAAATCAAACAGACCTATTGGAGAGCAAAAAATATATCACGTTCAAATCTGGTACATTTCACACTGTCAAAGAAATGTAAAGAGAATATGGTACGTTTTATAACCCAATTTCATTCCCATTGGAGAGAGATGCAGAGTGCTCTTTCTAAATTTTGGCCCATTTTACAGGGTGATACAATTCTGGAACAACATGTCCCCTCGTTCCTGAGTGTAGTTTCCCAGAGATCTAGGAATTTGAAAGATCTTCTTGTTAAAAGTCACCATGAGGTGAGACATAGAGGGATTTTTGGTGCAAAGGGTCCAAATCAGGGATGTTTCCCCTGCGGGCATTGTGTTGTTTGTCCAAATATTCAAAGAGCCACTAGCTTTTGCAATGTACAGGGCAACCGGACATTTCAAATTTAAAATCATATTATATGCAACAGAGCTGAGAGTTTTGGTCCAATATGGTGACCACCTGTGTTAAGGCATGTTCTCTAGGCTTTTCTGCAGCTAGTATGGTGGTAGCATCTTCCCACACGTTACCTCTGCTTTCTTTTGTATCAGCCTTAGTGTGTCCCTTAACTTTGTCTATACCCACCTGTTTGGGTAACAGCAGGGCCTCCATCAGTTTCTGAACAGCCTGGAAATTATTTATGGACTTACCATTAGACGTAAGGAAAGCTCTTGCTCTCCAGATCAGACCATAGTTGTGTGCTATACCAAAGGCACAGTGGACTTACCCTCAGCCATTTTACACTGTTTCAGTGAGTGCTTTAAGTTCAGCTTCTTGAGCTGAGACATGTGGGGTTAATGGTTCTGCTTGCTTTACCTCGTGTTTAGAGATGAGCGAATCGAAGCTGATGAAGTGGATTTCGATCCGAATTTCAGGAAATATTCGATTCGCATTGAATCCGGATTTCCTCACACGTCGTGGTAACGAATTGCGCAGCTCCGATCGAGGGTTGTAACCCCTTGGATGCTGCGGTCAAACATGACCGCGGCATCCAAGGGGTTCTGCCATGCTACATGACCCCCTCGGCACTCCCCACGGCGAGATTGGGGAGTGCCAACATGGCCGGTGTCAGCACCCGGGCAAGTTCCGGGGCACCATGATAGCGGTCGGGGAAAGCCTGGCTCCCCGACCACTATACATACTGCTAATGGAGAGAGGCCTGGCGATCGCCGGGCCCCTTTACATTAGATGCCAGGCCTGGGGATGTGATTAAAAATAAAAAAAAATACTGATACTCACCTGTCATGGGCTCAGCATCCACTCCGGAGCTCTTCTGGCCGGTGACTGAGGTCCTGCTCCCCAGGCCTCACTGCTGGGGCCTGTAACTGGCCCCAGCAGTCATGTGAAGCGCATCGGCGCAATGACGTCATCGCGCCTTACGTTGCCTTTGAGGCCCAATCACAAGCCCCAACAGTGATGTCTGGGGAGCAGGACTTCACTCACAAGGAAGTAGAGGAGTGAGTAGGACATCTGCAGACAGCCGGATTCCAACGAGAGGTGAGGTAAGGTGAGTATAAGTGTTTGTTATTTTTAATCACTTCCCCTGGGCCCCGATTATTGTACTCTGGTCTTCTCAGACCCCAGAGTATAATAATAGCGCCAGCTCTAGGATGGGGGGGTTAAACTCTTTTTTTTTAATTACTTGTTTTTACATTTTTTCTATTCTGATCGCTGCTCCACTAGGTATATGCTGCATTACACGTGTTTTGCAGTGTATAAGAGGCTGTCAGCCGTGCAGATGCATAGGCTGACAATCTCCATTCAAGGCAGGATCAACCAGGTTTGCAGAGGGACAGCAATGAGGCAGACCCGGGGTCACTGGTCATACCCCGGGCTGCCGAATAGGAGCCCTGAGGTATGTTTGACCATGGCATCTCAGGGGTTAACACCTGCGATCAGAGCTCAGCTCCAACTGGGGGAGTTAGAGGACAGTGTCAGCCATTACAGCTGACACCTCCAAAGCAGGGTGCGCATACAGTTTCTGTGTGCACATCATGCTTCCGCTGTGGTTTGAGTGAAGTCCTTCCCGGCAGAGCCGTACTATTAGGGCATATGTCGGGAAGGGGTTAACGCAATTCACCGCAAATTAATTCAGATCAAATCGAATTGTTATGGAAAATTCGGCGTAGCGGCCAAATCGAATTTTTTAAAAAATTCTCTCATCTCTACTCGTGCTCAATGACAAAAATCGAGAGCCATTTACAAAGAACTCAAATCAGGGTTAGCAATAGGTTCATCATTTACATGATCAAACCCTACAGTTTCTTGTTGTATACAATCATGTTGTTCCATATAGTCATCAGAAAATACTTGTGTGTATAAGTTGTCTGACTGTCCTTCCTTTCCTCCCCTGAATCTATTGGTAATAGGGTAAATAGATTGAGTGACGTGGAGTGTGTAAAGGTGACGTTAGGAGGCATAAGTAAGGTGCACTGTAGTCTGAGTTGCCCACAATATACAATGAACATCCTGGTGGTTTCTTTCCCTGCTCTTTTTATAACTATTTCCAGGCCGATATACATACAGGCGCATATAGGTTTCCCATCTGTATTTCTAAAGCTAATTCTATTATCCCTTGTTAACAGTGACTTCCCAGGACTCTCGAACACTTGCAAGAATAAGTTTACAGTTCAGTATTTCCAAAACTCAAAATCTGCATTAACAATGGTTCTTCATCTTCTACATTGTCTAATCCTTGTTATAAACAATCATATTCGTCTATCAAATTACTTTACGTTCTGAATATAGTGGAAGAGACTACTAGTCAAGCACAGAACAAGACAATCCAACAGTGTGAGGTTTGTTTTCCCCTTATCAAGCGCATCCCACACATAGCTGCGCTGTCTCAAACTCCCAGGTTCTCACCTGTGGAACTATATCACCCAGCAGACCCTGCAATACATAGTTTTTAAAGTGGCAGCACTTAGTTTATACAATCCCATAGTAATTCCAAGTAAATTCAATACTCAAGAACTCCAGAATTACAAACAATTCTATAAGGTTACTAAAAATACTCAAAATATAGGACTAGGGCTACGCCCTTCCTCTTGCATATCATATCTGAAACACTGATACCAAATCCTTTGTGTGTTCTCAATGGACTTAAATCAACCCTTGTGCACTTTCTACCAACACATTGCTTTGTCTGTCCAAACCTTTGTATGATAACCATCCTTTATTTGTATATTAACACATTTCTCCAAGTTTCAGCATTCAAAGTTCCATCATTTGGCATCCTAAACTTAGGCAACATCTACACATCCTGTCTTAGGCTTACCAGACTTTCTGAACATTTTCTGGCACCCCTTCACTGCATCAGCATCCTCTTTTGCTCTTACAAGCTCTTTAGCTGGAATTTCTCTATTCTTGGGATCAGCTCCACACACCGCCCAGGCTAATTCCTCAGGATTTGCCTAACTTCTGCCTCAAAACCTCACCTTTGGCACACTAAGTGTTAATCATGCCTGTCTTGAACCTTACGGCCCGCACAGGGTTAATTGAGTGCAGCTTCTTGTTTAGAACCTTGAAAGATATATCCCAGGCGCCTAGCACTTAATTAGACCCAAAACCCTCAAAAGAAATATCACAGGCGTCCAATGCTAAACTAAAACACAAGGAATCACACAGTAGCCACAACCTAGAGGAGACGGGCAGTGGGGCAACCTATCCTCTTAACTTTCCACATGATCTGGCACATAAAGAAACCAAATCTTTACATTAGTCATTCTTCAATTGCGGATACTTCATAAACAGGGTTCTTAAAAAGACCAGAGGATTTACTTTTCTTACAACTCACCCGAAATAAAGAGACACCACTAGACAAGAGGAGAGCAGAAAGTGGCCATGATAAGGCTCCTTAACTTGTAGCTGCATTTTGGACCAGTTTCCAACTTTCCTCCTTGTCAGGTTGCTCCCCTGTCCGCTTATAAGGGTGAATAGCAAGCCACCTCCGGCCCCACGTGACAGGCACCAATTTCTGTGAGCGCAATCCGCTCTAAGTATCACCGTATTGAAGTCCAAATTAGTATAAAATGTTCTATGAGCCACATCAGAGAAATACACACAGTCACAAGGTGCAAGTATGTGACCAATATGGATTCTGGTCTATAATGGAGGATAGAGTCCTGGGTTCGAATCCTGCCAAGGACAACATCTGCAAGGAGTTTGTATGTTCTCCCCGTGTTTGCATGGGTTTCCTGTCACACTCCAAAGACATACTGATAGGGAATGTAGATTGTGAGCCCTATATGGGACAGCGACTGACAATGTTTGTAAAGCGCTGCGGAATATGATGGCGCTATATAAGTAAGCATAATAAAAAAATAATAAATAGTGAGGTTTCTATACATTGTAGGTGTGGTTATACATTGCAGAGACAAAGAGAAGGTGCAATTAGTATAATTAACATAACATCATTGGGTAAAAACCTGTCACATAAGATTTAGCATATAACTATTGGATAAGGCACGAAGAAGTTTCATCCCATTACAGATAAGTTTTCATCAAAGGAGCGGGATGAGCTCTGGGAGAAAGGAATGTCAGGATGGCCACAGGCACAAGCTGCATCCCTCACACTACTATATAGTGGCATAATATGGAGGCCATACTGTATGGGGTCCCCCATGTCCTCCTCCTCTCTCCTCCATGTCCTCCTCTCTCTCCTCCATGTCCTCCTCTCTCCCCCATGTCCTCCTCTCTCTCACACCTCTCTCTCCTCCATGTCCTCCTCTCTCTCACACCTCTCTCTCCTCCATGTCCTCCTCTCTCCACACCTCTCTCTCCTCCACCCTCTCTCTCCTCCATGTCCTCCTCTCTCACACCTCTTCCCCATGGCCTCCTCTCTCTCACACCTCTCTCTCCTCCATGTCCTCCTCTCTCTCCTCCATGTCCTCCTCTCTCTCACACCTCTCTCTCCTCCATGTCCTCCTCTCTCTCACACCCCCTCTCTCTCTCTCCCCATGTCCTCCTCTCTCTCACACCTCTCTCTCCCTCTCCACCTCTCTCTCCCCCATGTCCTCCTCTCTCTCACACCTCTCTCTCCTCCATGTCCTCCTCTCTCTCACACCTCTCTCTCCCCCATGTCCTCCTCTCTCTCACACCTCTCTCTCCTCCATGTCCTCCTCTCTCTCACACCTCTCTCTCCTCCATGTCCTCCTCTCTCTCACACCTCTCTCTCTCCCCCATGTCCTCCTCTCTCTCACACACTCTCTCTCCTCCATGTCCTCCTCTCTCTCACACCTCTCTCTCCTCCATGTCCTCTTTCTCTTCTCTCATTACTTTCCACCATTATCACCTCACACAACAATCTCTTCTCTAGCTCCGCCCACACAAGAGTCTGGTCACATGATCATGACGTCATCGCAGGTCCTTTAGCTCAGCAGGAAATAGTATGTACATGTGTGAACTGTGCTGAAGAGAGGAGAGAGAGAGACTGCGGGGTAAGAGAGAGGGGATTACATGGGACTGCATGTGAGGAGATGAAGGGAGGGAGTGATGTATTTACATGGGACTGTGTGTTGGGGGAGGGGGAAGCACTTGGAGCATCTTCTCTCTAGACACTTCCCTTCTCTTTTCTGATGTTTTCTCATATTCTGGGGATACAGACCAGGGATTCGTCCTATGCAGTATTATTAATGTCTCTCTTGCTGGAGGTGATGGTTCTGCTATTTGTAACAGATTTAGTAAAATGTAGCATCTCTTTGGATCATTTAATAACGGCCTCTCCTCTTATTCGGGCACAGTTGGATTTTTCTCTCTAGCCCCCACCGTTGTCGAGCAATCAGTTCAGTTAGTTTTGGTTGCTGATAGTTATACTAAGAATCTATACTGTTAGCTGACTGGAGCTCTAAGCCCCGCCCCCTTGCCTGCTCCTGCCTGACACTGCCCACCTGACGGTACAGAGACTAAGTAGCATATCAGGCATCAAATCTAACAGCAGCGATTACTCAGTAATGATGGGGGCTAGAAAAAAAAAATTCCAACTGTACCAGACTCAGTAGAGCGGAGCCTATTAACAGACACTAAGGCTAGGTTCACATGGCGGATAATGAAGAGAATTTCCGTTACCGTATTCGGCTGTGGGATTCCCGTGACGGAGTGCCGATGCAGAGCATCCCGTTGCGGCTTTCCTCTGCTGATTTGGCTCAGATAAATGATTGAGCAGGACGCTTATTTTTTCCTCAACCTGCTGCAATCTCTGCGTCCCATTGAGAACAATGGAAGGTAGATTCGGAGCGGAATCTGCCACGGATTCCTCCATGTGAACAGTAAAAATTGGAGTTGGTGGAGGGGATGAAAGGGGTTAAAGGTCTCAGGTCTTTATTAATGGGATCTGGACTGAGCTCTCCATTTATTTGGTGGTTTGGGCTCTTGTTCTGTGGCTTTTCTTATTTTAGGGGGCTGTCAGGGGTCTGTATTTATTTAGTGGTCACTCCTGAAGTTTATGTTAAGCAAGGGGGTTAATAGTTTACAGTCAGCGAGTACTAAAGGGGTTTTCCAGGTAAATAAAAAAAAAATACTGAAAACAGCTCAACATGGGGCCTCTAATATAAGAAATCTTTACTTGCTTCTCCCTCTGAGCAGTAAAGCTGCCCAAGTCCGTGCCTCTCCCCACTTCCTGTTGTCTCTCATCATACAGGAACCACTAGCTGAGGAGGCCACCATATTGGCCAGTGATTGGCTAAATGGGTATCTCTAAGCATTTCCTGTGTGTCAAGAGATACCAGGAAGTGGAAAAAAGCAAGGACTCTGGCAGAGTCAGAACTGGAGTGGCAGGGATCGCTGATAGGTGGGTACTGTTTCTTATATTTGGGCTCCCATATTTACCTATTTTAGGTAAGGGATTCTCTGGAGAGGCTTTCAGCACTTAATTCCCCAACTTCTATTTCAGAGGAACCAGGGAATTCTGAGCTGGTTCCAACCACCTCCTCTCTCGTGTTCACTCCTAGTTATCTGTGCTGGGGGGCTGGCTGATGTCACGTAAAGATGGGAGAGGAGGGTGGAGAGGTGATTCGGAGGTCGGATGCTGGTTCCAGTCACATGACCCAAGGCCAAAAAACCCTGTTTGATGTCAATGGGAGCTGAGCTGCAGTAACGGCGCCTGGCCGCTATACGGAGTATAGAACCATCTGCTTCCAGCATTGTACACTAAGGAGCCAATAAATCCCAATGATAGGCCAGTATGTACATCATATAACCAGTGACCAACTATTCACCTCATGTCCAAGGTCTACAAAAAGAGACCAAACATCATCTACACCGAAATATCTCAACATTATCACATTGTTATCTCCAGTTATTGTATTTTATTTACATTGTATTCAGGTTCCTACAATATAGAATCCTCTCAGTACCTTCTATATAAGAGAATATTCCTGATTGTCCCATCAAGGATGGAAAGAGAAAGGAACAAGATGGCGGAAAGTATATTAAATCTCACCCTAGAGATAATCTACCAGCTTACTGGAGAGGTGAGAGATTCTGATGATGTCACATTACATCATTCTTATCTATATTTAATAACTGATGATATGACTGGAGAGGTGATGGACTCTGGACATGTATGTAGTGATATTTATTAATGTGTCTCTCTATAACCAGGATTACACAGTGGTGAAGAACACCTCTAGTGGGCGCTGTCAGGCTCCTGTGTGTGAAGGATATGGAGGAAAGCTGAGCCCAATCCCGGGGCCTCCACCTCACCCCCTGATACAGGAGGAGATCAATGAACAGAAGATCCTAGAACTCACCAACACGATGATTGAGCTGCTGACTGGAGAGGTGACACTGCTGGGAATGCTGGGACATTATACAGTAACTGGAGGGGTCTGGGTGATGACTGTATCATTGTGTTGTCAGGTTCCTATAAGGTGTCAGGATGTCGCTGTCTATTTCTCCATGGAGGAGTGGGAGTATTTAGAAGGACACAAGGATCTGTACAAGGAGGTCATAATGGAGGACCAGCAGCCCCTCACATCACCAGGTAATAGACATGACTATATACACATGGACTTCCATTATTTGTATGTACAGAATGAATTGAGTCCCTGTCTGTGTTTCCTACAGGTAGATCCAGTAAGAGGACAACACCGGAGAGATGTCCCAGTCCTCTTCTTCCACAGGATGATCAGGTAGATGGAGATATTCCCTATGATGTGTAGACGGGCTGTGAAGTCCTTGTGGTCAGTCTTGTTGTATCCAGCAGTATTAGATGGTTATATACATGGGCGGTGTCATTGAGCTGCCATCTAATATGTTTATCCAACTTCTCAGAGACCTGCAGCTTCTGTCAGGACATCTTTCATCTTCATGCAGATTAATGATCTAGAACATTCTCTGTGACTTCCCCATTTGTCCGGTGACTTTTACATTATTTGTTTCTCAGATTTTCCATCAGGATAAAGATCTGAGCACTATTAATACTACAGAGCCCCATGTGAGTGGTGATGAGGATTGTGAGGAGGACATTCCTACAGGGAACCGCCCAGGTGAGGAGTCACCACTATATAAAGCACAGAAGGGTCACTGATTCTATTCAGTCATTTTTTAGACTATTTGTTGTTCCCCGATCCATCTAAAATACTAATAATACATGAATATAAATGTGATACCGCTATAGGGGATAATAAATGTAGTATAGAATATAACGTACAGCAGGAATATGAACTTGACATCTATGTGAACGAGGCAAATTTCTTCATCACCGGCTGTCAGTATTCTTGAAGGGAAAGAATTTACCGGAATTATATAGCAGATTATTTCAGCTAGCGGAAAAATAATTATCCTGCTCCATCTTCCGACAGATTCCACCTCAGAGCTCTATGGAAATAAATGGGAGGTGGAAAATACCGCCTGGCCAGTAAGGAATTTGATGGAGATTCGGTGGCTGATTTGGTAAAGTGGAAAAATTCTTCTACTGAATTCCTGAAGCAGCTTCTAGAAATTTCACTGTGCAAGCCTCACCTTAGACATCAATCACACTATGGAATCAGGACCAGAAACTCTGGTCCATACATCAGTCAAATTTCCCAGCCCAAACTCACACCAGGACTCCCCGTATCTTAGTGATCTATGAAGCTAGGAGTCCCTGCTTCCTTGTGACTACACAGACCCATACTACATACTGTATGGAACAGCAGATCCGCGGTGACTTCGGGCTGGAAAATCCAGCTGATGTGGTTTGGATTCTGTTGTGTGGATGGGGTGTAATATAGTAAGATTTATAGCATCCTAAAGTATTATTTCACATAAGTGGCCATATTTAAGCAGCCATGGATTGTGTTCACCTCTACAGTGACCTACAGCAGTGGTGGCGTCTCCTGTCCTGCTTCATTACTATTCACTATCAGTGACCCCTGTCTCGGCACAGTGAATACTAATGAAGTAGGCCGCGCTGCTGTTGTTTGCTGCCTGTGCTACTGACTTCACTTCTTAACACCGTCTGAAGCGTCTCAGGCAGAGGCAGCTCAGTGGAGAATATACTTATAAGGTTTTTTTATTCAAAAATAGTAACATCAGTTTTCGTTTTGTCAGATGACTGTACCAGGAGCTCAGAGGGACATCTGATATCTACAGATTATAAAGCAGAGGATCATGGTATCACACAAGATCCATATGAAGAAGATGTCATTACCGTAGATATTCCCTCAGCCCAGAGAATTCACAAAGGAGAGAAGCCATATTCATGCCCAGAATGTGAGAAATGTTTTACCATTAAATCAAAACTTGTTAAACATCAAAGGACTCACACAGGAGAGAAGCCATATTCATGCTCAGAATGTGGGAAATGTTTTACTCAGAAACCAGATCTTGTTAAACATCAAAGAACTCACACAGGGGAGAAGCCATATTCATGCTCAGAATGTGGGAAAAGTTTTACTCAGAAATCAGATCTTGTTCAACATCAAAGAACTCACACAGGAGAGAAGCCTTATTCATGCCCAGAATGTGGGAAATGTTTTACTCAGAAATCACATCTTGTTGAACATCAGAGAATTCACACAGGGGAGAAGCCATATTCATGCCCAGAATGTGGGAAAAGTTTTGCCTTTAATTCAAATCTTGTTGAACATCAGAGAATTCACACAGGGGAGAAGCCATATTCATGCTCAGAATGTGGGAAATGTTTTACTCAGAAATCAGATCTTGTTCAACATCAAAGAACTCACACAGGAGAGAAGCCATATTCATGCACAGAATGTGGGAAAAGTTTTACCTTTAATTCAAATCTTTTTGAACATCAAAAGATTCACACAGGGGAGAAACCATATTCATGTTTAGAATGTGGGAAATGTTTTACCCAGAAATCACATTTTGTTACACATCAAAGAATTCACACTGGGGAGAAGCCATATTCATGCCCAGAATGTGGGAAATGTTTTTCTCACAAATCAAGTTTTGTTAGACATCAAAGAACTCACACTGGGGAGAAGCCATGTTCATGCCCAGAATGTGGGAAATGTTTTACCTTGAAATCAAATCTTGTTAAACATCTGAGAGTTCACACATAATCGTTGATACTGTTTTGTATGTCTTGCAGTTGTAAATCTGATAGGGGGCCCCTAAGATTGTAGAAATTTTGGTAGTAGTCTCGGAAAGATTAAGCTATAGTGTCAAGATGGGACAGGGACTTCCCAGTGTTGTTTTTGGAACCTTTTAGTGCATTTGTGTACTTCATATTTGGTGTCTACACGGCCTTTCACTTTGCATCTGGCTCCAGTAGGTCCACCAGCGTTTGTGAATCCCTGTTGTATTTATCGGAGGATTCAGGTGTTGGTATGTGAGTAAGATGTCGCCTTTTTGAATAAAAACCCCTGCTGACACTCTTTAATGCTTCCCATTGTAGCAGGAGAGGGGACTTGTCACATTCGTGATGATGATAAAAGTCCGTAATGGCTTGTGTAATTGTTGCTGTACTGTACATGCTGGGCATTTTGAAGGTTGAGGTTAAGAGTAAAGACCCAACTCACCTCTAGACTGATCAGGGATCGTCAAGGAAAGATGGATGGGAGGCTTGGTCAGACCACTCGGAAGGATCTAGGTTAGTAGGAGGATCCTATGGCGAGCAAGTGGTGATTGATAAGGAAGTAGTCTAATCTACTGTGAGAGTTGTGGACTTGTGAAAAATTGGTGTAGTCTCTCACCTGGGGATGAAGGATTTTCCACGCAGACATTGACTTGCAAGTTGCGGCGCACTCTTTTACTTCTGGGTTTGCTTGCCTTGCGGCGTGCTTTGTTTTTTTGTATCATTCTCAAAACTTTTGGCCATGCTGTCTGCTGGGCTTTTGGGTTGGGTTGGTGCCCCTCACCTCTAGCTGATCGGGGGGGGGGGGGGGGGGGGGGGGGGGGGGGGGGGGGGCCGGTCGGGGGGGGGGGTGGTGGGGGGGGGGGGGGGTGGGGGGGGGGGGGGGGGTGGGGGGGGGGGGGGGTGTTTTTTTGGGGGGGGGGGGGGGGCGGGGGGAAATTGGGGGGGCCCCCCCCCCGGGGGGGAGGGACCCCCCAGACATTGACAAGCCTCATGTCAGTGATCTTACATTTCAGGGCCTGTAAATGTGACAAAGGAATGGGGAACCTGCCCGACGAGAAATCCATTAATGCATTCATGGTTAAGTTCAGCTTTCTAGCCATAACCACCAACCCGTCAGCAAACTTAGCTAAGGCACAAAGAAAGGAGCGACAGACTTGAGCTTGGCTCTGGTTGGGGAGATTGAAAATAGGGCTTGTGAATAATTTCTCAAGGATAGATATTTTTATTGTTAAGTATCTACCCTGTGCATCAGAGCACTGGGAAATGACCATGGCTTGGAGCCAGCGAGGAAAATATCTGTTCACTATCGTAGGCACGTGGCCCTCCTTAAAGTAGGTTTACTGTAGCAGTAGGGAGTCAACCCTTAGTTTGTGAATGTTGTAGAGTACCTGGGTCCTCTTCTGCGGCACATTGAAGCCTCTAATGTTCAAGGAGCACAACTGAAGTCTGGCCATTCTTCCGCGGGAAGGCAAAACCTATAAAAGAGGAGAAGAGAAGAAAAGAATAGGGGAGGAAGGCGAGGGAAAGGAAGAGGGCGGAGAAGAAGGGGGTGAGGTTAGGTAGTCAAGGCATTTAGTGGTGCCTTTTTAACCCTGGGACTTAACCCAGGGGAAGGGTAAAAGCAAAAGTGTTCTATGAACACACCGTAAGGACAGGGATGTCCAAGTCAATATGTTTCTACTGCACCAAACTTCTTATCAAGAAAAAAAGAAAAAAAATGCTGATGAGGGGCGTTCTCAGACAGAAACGTTGATTATCGATTATGTACTCAAGCTCTATGATTTTGTTACAGTGTGGCTTCTTATCATATACATGGAGTCTGATAATAAAATACACAAACTCAAAGAAATCATCTGGAGTGCTGTCTATCCTTTTCCTAAGTTTATCATCTATCCCAGCAGCCATCCCCCACTGCTCTGACACTTATCACCTATCCTGACCCTGCCATCATCAGAACAGGGGTCCTGCATTTGCACTACTGCTCCAGTCATCTCTATGGGAAGGCTGATAGGAAGTAGAGTTCAGCGTTCCATTATCTCTGGCAGTCCCAAAGAGATGAGCGGATTGGCATCATTCTATTCATTGGGAAGAAACAAGACCCCTGTTCTCGGGATCAGTGGGGGGTCCCAACGGTGACATTCCCAGCATACGATCGATTTATTTGTTTTTACTAAAATATTTCTCTCTGTTACGTCTGTAGCGACAACATATCCTGCAGCGCTTTACAGAAATCCCCCTTTCAATGATCCGCCGCTATCACCTTGGTACCAGATTCCACCCGACAGCTCCAGAGGTCTTGTGCAGTTGATGCCTTGATGGATCTGAGTTGTTCGAGTGGCACAAGATGGACCTACACAATATTAGGCAGGTGGTTTTAAAGTAATGGCAGCTCAGTGTATGTACAGCAGTGTTTAATATTCCCTCCAATAGACTGAAATATCCTGTACCCGGCACTTTCTAAGAATAGAGGACACATCCCGGCTCTTATCTATGTCTGATTTTGCATCTTATCTCCATTCACCCATCAGTCAGACCCAACATACACATCGCAACCCCCCACCAATAATGACCATGGAGATTCCCCCATTATCATGTATGAGTAGATAGAAGTTTGTAGATGAGGCTGCAATCCCATCCACACATTGTGAAAAAATCCGCACAGCGGAAACGCTGGGATTTCCAAAACCATTGCGGTTTTGGAAACTGCAGCATGTCATTTATACCTATGGAAAAGTTGGCGGTTTCCGTATAGGTATAATGGAAGCAGCGCAATGTGTTACTGCCGCAGTCTTTCCCGCAAGGCTTGTTTGCTACAGCCTGCTACATGGGGCCTTAGCCTAAAGCAGTTTCCTGGACTGGGGACATTTCTGATATTGGTGACTTGTCCTCAGTATCAGATCAGTGGAGTCCGACACCCGGATCCCGCACAGATCAGTTGTTCTAGGTATCCTCTGGTGCTGAAGCATCTTCATCCCTGGTATATCTGCAGTGTCGGAGTATAACAGCTCTGCCCCCAGTCAAGTGAATGTGAACACGTGGAAAAAGGCCAGAAAAGTTGCCTACCAAAGAAAATAGGTAGAAAAATTGTAGAAAAATACATATAACATATCTTTTTTGCATTAAAGTTCTAGGCTATAATTTGGGGAAGAAGGTGCCAATAACAATATGTGGAATCTGCTCCACACATTACATCCGCGACACGTTAGCTGTTATTGTTACCAAAATGAGGCAATGAAAAGTACAGTGGGGGAAAAAAGTATTTAGTCAGCCACCAATTGTGCAAGTTCTCCCTCTTAAAAAGATGAGGCCGGCCTGTAATTGTCATCATAGGTAGATCTCAACTATGAGAGACAAAATGAGAAAACATTTGACCTCTGTCATTGCAAACAAAGGATATATAAAAAAGTATTGAGATGAACTTTTGTTATTGAAATACTTATTTTCCACCATAATTTGCAAATACATTCTTAAAAAATCAGACAATGTGATTTTCTGCATTTGTTTTCTCATTTTGTCTCTCATAGTTGAGGTCTACCTATGATGACAATTACAGGCCGGCCTCATCTTTTCAAGTGGGAAAACGTGCACAATTGGTGGCTGACTAAATACTTTTTTTTCCCCACTGTATAGGACAAAATAATGAAGAGTGACCTCTACAGTAGTAAGACACAAATAAATGTCATATACACACGTGGACAAAATTGTTGGTACCCCTCGTTTAATGAAAGAAAAACCCACAATGGTCACAGAAATAACTTGAATCTGACAAAAGTAATAATATATAAAAATTCTATGAAAATGAACAAATGAAAGTCAGACATTGCTTTCCAACCAGGCTTCAACAGAATTTAAAAAAAAAAGAAAACTCATGAAACAGGCCTGGACAGAAATGATGGTTCCCTTAACTTAATATTTTGTTGCACAACCTTTTGAGGCAATCCCTGCAATCAAACGATTCCTGTAACTGTCAATGAGACTTCTGCACCTCTCAGCAGGGATTTTGGCCACTCCTCATGAGCAAACTGCTCCAGTTGTCTCGGGTATGAAGGGTGCCTTTTCCAGACGGCATGTTTCAGCTCCTTCCAAAGATGCTCAATAGGATTTATGTCAGGGCTCATAGAAGGCCACTTCAGAATAGTCCAATGTTTTCCTGCGACTGAGACCAAGCTTTCTGACACTGGGCAGCACATTTCTCTCTAGAATCCCTTGATAGTCTTGAGATTTCATTGTACTCTGCACAGATTCAAGACACCCTGTGCCAGATGCAGCAAAGCAGCCCCAGAACATAACAGAGCCTCCTCCATGTGTCTCAGTAGGGACAGTGTTCTTTTCAAGATATGCTTCATTTTTCCATCTGTGAACATAGAGCTGATGTGCCTTGCCAAAAATTTTGTTTATTGTCTCATCTGTCCATAGGACATTCTCCCAGAAGCTTTCTGGCTTGTCAACATGTAGTTTGGCAAATTACTTTTGTCAGAGTCAAGTTATTTCTGTGACCATTGTGTTTTTTTTCTTTCATTAAACGAAGGGTACCAACAATTTTGTTCACGTGTGTATATAGATTTATGGGTACAAAACCCAATAGTGCATATAAGGTGTGTGCCAAGTAATCTGTAACTGATCCTATACATATACTATATAAATGCCATAATAGTATCCCTGTCTGTTTGGCCATATTTCCCCACACGTATCACTCGCTCGCCGGACTTCCTCAGGGCAATTATAATAGATGCTAACATTGCAAGGTCCTTAGATATAATAATATCTACTCAACATTTGTCTGCTTGCAGACGCCGGTGTCCTATGCTTTCTCTTGGGTAGACTCCGTAAATTAATATTGCGCATGCGTCAGAGTTTATACATGATCTCATACCCCAATTGGAGATTGGAGGACGTTATTCACTGGAATTTTGAGTGTATCAAATCTTGTATTTCTCTGAATTTGGCTTCTGTGTCTGCTTCTGTGCCTGACCACATTCAAGATTTTGCTTATGTTTTTTTCTGAATCTGGGGCTGATTTGCTTCCTCCTCATAGATCATATGATTGTGCCATTGATCTTGTTTCTGACACCAAGTTTCCCAAGGGTCACTTATACCATCTTTCAAACCCTGAAAGACAGGACATGAAAGATTATATAAAAGATTCCCTCTGTAAAGGTCATATCTGTCCATCCACATAATAATAATAATAATAATAATAATAGTCCTTTAATAGTCCCACAATGGGGAAATTCAGTGTGTTACAGCAGCAAAGATAAGCAAATACAAATACAACATGTACAGGAATGTTCCAAGGTAAGAGGCATTACATTGATAGTAGACAGACAGATAAGAAGTAGCAGAGGAGGGGAGGGGGGATTTAGCAGGCAGAAAGATATTTCAGTTCTCTGTGTGTAATGATCTCCGCTTAGGTCAGTGTTGGTTGTACAGCCTAACCGCGGTGGGGAGGAAAGACTTCCGGGAGCGCTCCTTCTCACACTTAGGGTGGAGCAGTCGGTCACTGACAGTACTGCCCAGCGCTATCACGGTCATATGCATGGGATGGGACTTCTTCTTCTGCATGGAGCTCACCACGGACAGTATCCTTCTGTTGCCCACCACCTGCACTGGGTCCAGGGGGCTCCCAGGACAGAGCTGGCCCTTCTAATCAGCTTGTCAAGTTTATTTCTGTACCTGGTTGATATACTGCTCCCCCAGCAGGCCACTCCGAAGAAGATGGCTGATGCCACTACCGAGTTCAAGAAAGTCCTAAGAAGTGCCCCCCAGATTCCAAAGGCTCTCAGCCTCCTAAGCAGGTAGAGCCTGCTGTGGCCCTTCCTGTACAGGACCTCCATGTGATCTGCCCAGTCCATCTTTTTATTAAGGAGCAAACCCAGGTACTTATAGGTGTTCACAATCTCGATGCCCATCCCCAGGTTGTCCACTGGTTTAGGAGGGCATCTGCATTTACGGAAGTCCACCACCATCTCCTTGGTCTTCCCCCGCGTTAATCTTCAGGTGGTTCCACTGACACCAGTCCACAAAATCCCAGTTCAGTTCTCTGTACTCCTTGTCATCATCGTCTGTGATGAGGCCTACTATTGCAGAGTCGTCAGAATACTTCTGTAGGTAGCAGCTAGATGAGTTGCACCTAAATTCTGCAGTGTACAGTGTGAAGAGAAAAGGGGCAAGAACCGTACCCTGAGGTGCCCCCGTATTACAGATCACGGTATCTGACATACAGTCTCGGGCTCTCACGTATTGAGGTCGATTTGTGACGTAGTCTTGGATCCAGTTGGAGAGGTGGTGGTCCACTCCAGCAAGGCCCAGCTTGTCTCTCAGTAACCTGGGCTGTATGGTGTTAAAAGTACTGGAGAAATCAAAGAACATTATTCTCACCGTGTTCCCTGGTTTCTCCAGGTGAGACAGAGCCCTGTGCAGAAGATGGATTTCCCCAACTGGAGAGGGTCCATAGTGGGGCTCACTAGAAGGCAGAGATATGTGAGAACCAATCTCTCTAAGATCTTCATCAAGTGGGATGTCAGTGCTACAGGTCTGTAGTCGTTGAGGTCCATAGGGAGGGTACAGAACAGCAACTTCATACTTTCATTGATGATACTGTTCAATCATAATGAGGTAAATATCCATCTTACCTTAAAGTAAGACAGATCTAGGATTTATTTCTTAGATGTTTGTCTTTATAGGGATAACTCTGATACCATGCAAACTGAAGTGTTTAGAAAAGAAACAGGAGTTAATTCGGTGCTATTAACCTCTTCATGCCATCCATTTCAGACAATCAATGCAGTTCCCATTGGTCAATTCTTACGAGTTAGACGGATTTGTTCAACAGAAGAGAGTTTTGAATGGTATGTTTATGATCTCAAGCAAAGTTTTACAGACAGAGGACATAGTCAAAAACAAATCAAACAGACCTATTGGAGAGCAAAAAATATATCACGTTCAAATCTGGTACATTTCACACTGTCAAATGTAAAGAGAATATGGTACGTTTTATAACCCAATTTCATTCTCATTGGAGAGAGATGCAGAGTGTTCTTTCTAAATTTTGGCCCATTTTACAGGGTGATACAATTCTGGAACAATATGTCCCCTCGTTCCCGAGTGTTGTTTCCCGGATATCCAGGAATTTGAAAGATCTTCTTCACCATGAGGTGAGACATAGAGGGATTTTTGGTGCAAAGGGTCCAAATCAGGGATGTTTCCCCTGCGGGCATTGTGTTGTTTGTTCAAATATTCCAAGAGCCACTAGCTTTTGCAATGTACAGGGCAACTGGACATTTCAAATTCAACATCATATTATATGCAACAGAGCTGAGAGTTTTGGTCCAATATGGTGACCACCTGTGTTGAGGCATGTTCTCTAGGCTTTTCTGCAGCTAGTATGGTGGTAGCATCTGCCCACACGTTACCTCTGCTTCCTTTTGTATCAGCCTTAGTGTGTCCCTTAACTTTGTCTATACCCACTTGTTTGGGTAACAGCAGGGCCTCCATCAGTTTCTGAACAGCCTGGAAATTATTTATGGGCTTACCATTAGACATAAGGAAAGCTCTTGCTCTCCAGATTAGACCATAGTTGTGTGCTATACCAAAGGCACAGCGGGCTTACCCTCAGCCATTTTACACTGTTTCAGTGAGTGCTTTTAGTTCAGCTTCTTGAGCTGAGACATGTGGGGTTAATGGTTCTGCTTGCTTTACCTTGTGTTTAGAGATGAGCAAATCGAAGTTGATGAAGTGGAATTCGATCCAAATTTCAGGAAATATTCGATTTTGTATCGAATCCAGATTTCCTCACACTTCGTGGTAACGAATTACACAGCCCCGATCGGGGGTTGTAACCCCTTGGATCCAAGGGGTTCTGCCATGCTACATGACCCCCTCGGCACCCCCCGCAGTGAGATCAGGGGGTGCCAACAAGTCCGGCGTCAGCACCTGGGGTGCCTAGGCAAGTGCCGGAGCACCATGATAGCGGTCGGGGAAAGCCTGGTTCCCCGACCACTATACATACTGCTAATGGAGAGAGGCCGGGCGCCTTTTCATTAGATGCCAGGCCAGGTTACTAAAAATACACAAAATATATCAGCATAGCAGGCAGAAGCATTAAATAAGTGATCAAGTCGATCTCCAGATCACCTTGACACACAAAAGTTCCTTTTAACTCTCAACATAGCAAAAATTATAACCAAAAGACATTACAGACCAGATATGTGAGTGATTTCTAATTCACATAGTCAGCGCTGAAACAAAGGAATTTTTCTCTCTTTTTTTCTCTACATCTCCTTTTGATTATTACAATGTACACAAATTTGGGACAGGTGCACCTTGTTAAATCTTTCTACAATGGCGAACAGCCCTGATTTATTGGGGCATGGTTCATAAGAAAGCAACACAATATGCAGCAGATTTTACTGTCTACACCTAGGGCAGGTCCAGCCTGCTGGTCACCCATACAGTGAGGGAATTTAGACTAAAGATGGTGCCGTTATCGAAACCCACACTGGGTTCAAAATTCTGATTGTCAAGTGGTGCCAAATTATTTGTAATATATATATATATATATACATACAGTACAGACCAAAAGTTTGGACACACCTTCTCATTCCAAGAGTTTTCTGTATTTTCATGACTATAAAAATTGTAGATTCACACTGAAGACATCAAAACTATGAATTAACACATGTAGAATTATATACTTAACAAAAAAGTGTGAAACAACTGAAAATATGTCTTATATTCTAGGTTCTTCAAAGTAGCCACCTTTTGCTTTGATTACTACTTTGCACACTCTTGGCATTCTCTTGATGAGCTTCAAGAGGTAGTCACCTGAAATAGTTTTCACTTCACAGGTGTGCCCTGTCAGGTTTAATAAGTGTAATAGATTGGTAGGAGAATCTCCCAAAAAATGAGGTGTGGGGACCGCGCTTCACCAAAGATGCTTTATTATACTCATTTTTTGGGAGATTCTCCTCCCCCCCCCTCCCCCCCTCTTTTTGGGAGATTCTCCTACCAATCCATTACCTGTATACCGTCTGGATCCAGGAGATTCTGACGCCTAGAGGTTCCGCAGCTCACATATACCAAAACATACTCTGGATCCATCCACTGTGTTAGTTGTGGGCCAGCACAACTTGAAAAGGTGAGAACCCACCTATATTAACATCCATAATATCTAACTATCCTGGTTGTGAGATCACCAATTGAAGGGGTACTGTTTACCATCAGACCCAGCCAGTTGAACACTCACTATAATATAGACCAGTGCTTTTGTGCTACTTAGTGGCTTTCTACCATACTTTCAGTGGATGATCCTTGTTGTTTCTCCAATCATTTGACTACCTCCTGTTCTCAACACAATTATCTATATACAACCTATTTTTTAAGCAATATTACGCTATGTGCCGCTCGGCGTTGTTGTTTTTATTTTTGTTTTGAGGTTTAATAAGTGGGATTTCTTGCCTTATAAATGGGGTTGGGACCATCAGTTGTGTTGTTCAGAAGTCAGGTGGATACACAGCTGATAGTCCTACTGAATGGAGTGTTAGAATTTGTATTATGGCAAGAAAAAAGCAGCTAAGTAAAGAAAAACAAGTGGCCATCATTACTTTAACAAATGAAGGTCAGTCAGTCCGAAAAATTGGGAAAACTTTGAAAGTGTCCCCAAGTGCAGTGGCCAAAACCATCAAGCGCTACAAAGAAACTGGCTCACATGAGGACCGCCACAGGAAAGGAAGACCAAGAGTCACCTCTGCTGCGGAGGATAAGTTCATCCGAGTCACCAGCCTCAGAAATCGCAGGTTAACAGCAGCTCAGATTAGAGACCAGGTCAATGCCACACAGAGTTCTAGCAGCAGACACATCTCTACAACAACTGTTAAGAGGAGACTGTGTGCAGCAGGTCTTCATGGTAAAATAGCTGCTAGGAAACCACTGCTAAGGACAGGCAACAAGCACAAGAGACTTGTTTGGGCTAAAGAACACAAGGAATGGACATTAGACCTGTGGAAATCTGTGCTTTGGTCTGATGAGTCCAAATTTGAGATCTTTGGTTCCAACCACCATGTCTTTGTGCGATGCAGAAAAGGTGAACGAATGGACTCTACATGCCTGGTTCCCACCGTGAAGCATGGAGGAGGAGGTGTGATGGTGTGGGGGTGCTTTGCTGGTGACACTGTTGGGGATTTATTCAAAATTGAAGGAATACTGAACCAGCATGGTTACCACAGCATCTTGCAGCGGCATGCTATTCCATCCAGTTTGCCTTTAATTGGACCATCATTTATTTTTCAACAGGGCAATGACCCCAAACACAACTCCAGACTGTGTAAGGGCTATTTGACCAAGAAGGAGAGTGATGGGGTGCTACGCCAGATGACCTGGCCTCCACAGTCACCAGACCTGAACCCAATCGAGATGGTTTGGGGTGAGCTGGACCGCAGAGTGAAGGCAAAAGGGCCAACAAGTGCTAAGCATCTCTGGGAACTCCTTCAAGACTGTTGGAAGACCATTTCAGGTGACTACCTCTTGAAGCTCATCAAGAGAATGCCAAGAGTGTGCAAAGCAGTAATCACAGCAAAAGGTGGCTACTTTGAAGAACCTAGAATATAAGACATATTTTCAGTTGTTTCACACTTTTTTGTTAAGTATATAATTCCACATGTGCTAATTCATAGTTTTGATGCCTTCAGTGTGAATCTACAATTTTTTATAGTCATGAAAATACAGAAAACTCTTGGAATGAGAAGGTGTGTCTAAACTTTTGGTCTGTACTGTATATATATTTACCGTGAGCTCACAGAGAAAGAACTAGCCTGACACACGCAGTCGGTGTTAAGCAAGTTGTGTTTATTACAAACATAGCATAAAAATTTATACAGAAAAGGGAAGGGTCAGGTCAATCATAATAGAGAATGCGTAAAAACTGGTAAACCTGATTGACAATGGGCGTGAGGAGGGTCTTGACACACCCCCTTGCTCATCTCAATAATCAAAGTATATTAGTATTAAGAGCTACGTATTGCAAAGGATGGCTGGGACCTGTTGTTCTACATTGGTACAATTGAGGGGAGAGACTTTGATTGTAAACCGCGCAGCTACGTGCTGGGGGCCGGTTACGTAAGCAGTGTTAATTTCCAGTCTCTCGGAAGGACAAGTTATAGTGAGACATGTTGACCCAGGCTGATTGTCTGGCCTTGCTTTCAGTATATCCTTATCATCAAGAGCTGTAAGCTTCTTCTTCTGCTAAATGCATTTCTATGATTTTTGAGAATAGCAAACTAAAAATTAAAGAGACATCACATTTCTAGAACAGTGCCGAGGGACTAGGGCTTCGCCCTTCCTCTTGCATATCATATCTGAAACACTGATACCAAATCCTTTGTGTGTTCTCAATGGACTTAAATCAACCCTTGTGCACTTTCAACCAACCCATTGCTTTGTCTGTCCAAACCTTTGTATGATAACCGTCCTTTATTTGTATATTAACACATTTCTTCATGTTTCAACATTCAACGTTCCATCATTTGGCATCCTAAACTTAGGCAACATCTAAACATCCTGTCTTAGGCTTACCAGCCTTTCTGAACATTTTCTGGCACCCCTTCACTGCATCAGCATCCTCTTTTGCTCTTACAAGCTCTTTAGCTGGAATTTCTCTATTCTTGGGATCAGCTCCACACACCGCCCCGGAAAATTCCTCAGGATTTCCCTAACTTTTGCCTCAAAACCTCACCTTTGGCACACTAAGTGTTAATCATGCCTGTCTTGAACCTTACGGCCCACACAGAGTTAATTCAGTGCACCTTCTTGTTTAGAACCTGGAAAGATATATCCCAGGTGCCTAGCACTTAATTAGACCCAAAAACCTCAAAAGAAATATCCCGGGCGTCCAATGCTAAAGTAAAACACAAGGAATCACACAGTAGCCACAACCTAGAGAAAACAGGCAGTGGGGTAACCTATCCTCCCAACTTTCCACATGATTCAGCACATAAACAAACCAAATAGGAAGCATGCCTAAAACACAGCACAAAATCTTTACATTGGTCATTCTTCAATTGCGGATACTTCATAAACAGGGTTTATGACACAAAGAGAGACCACTAGACAAGAGGAGAGCAGAAAGTGACCATGATTAACTTGCAGCTGCATTTTGGACCAGTTTCCAAGTTTCCTCCTTGTCAGGTTGCCCCCCTGTCCGCTTATACAGATGAATAGCAAGCCACCTCCGGCCCCACGTGACAGGCACCAATTTCTGTGAGCGCAATCTGCTCTAAGTATCACCGTATTGAAGTCCAAATGAGAATAAAATGTTCTATGAGCCAGTTCAGAGAAATACACACAGTCACAAGGTGCAAGTATGTGACCAATATGGATTCTGGTCTATAATGGAGGATAGTGAGGTTTCTATACATTGTAGGTGTTATACATTGCAGAGACAAAGAGAAGGTGCGATTAGTATAATTAACATAACATCATTGGGTAAAAACCTGTCACATAAGTTTTAGCATATAACTATTGGATAAGGCACGAAGAAGAAGTTTCATCCCATTACAGATAAGTTTTCATCAATGGAGCGGGATGAGCTCTGGGAGAAAGGAATGTCAGGATGGCCACAGGCACAAGCTGCATCCCTCACACTACTATATAGTGGCATAATATGGAGGCCGTACTGTATGGGGTCCCCCATGTCCTCCTCTCTCTCCTCCATGTCCTCCTCTCTCTCACACCTCTCTCCTCCATGTCCTCCTCTCTCTCACACCTCTCTCTCCCCCATGTCCTCCTCTCTCTCACACCTCTCTCTGCTCCATGTCTTCCTCTCTCTCACACCTCTCTCCTCCATGTACTCCTCTCTCTCCTCCATGTCCTCCTCTCTCTCCTCCATGTCATCCTCTCTCTCACACCTCTCTCTCCTCCATGTCCTCCTCTCTCTCACACCTCTCTCCTCCATTATCTTCCTCTCTCTCCTCCATGTCCTCCTCTCTCACACCTCTCTCTCTCCTCCATGTCCTCCTCTCTCTCACACCTCTCTCCATGTCATCCTCTCTCTCCTCCATGTCCTCCTCTCTCTCCTCCATGTCCTCCTCTCTCTCTCCTCCATGTCCTCCTCTCTCTCACACACCTCTCTCCTTCATGTCCTCCTCTCTCTCACACCTCTCTCTCTCCTCCATGTCCTCCTCTCTCTCACACCTCTCTCTCCTCCATGTCCTCCTCTCTCTCACACCTCTCTCTCTCCTCCATTTCCTCCTCTCTCTCACACCTCTCTCCTCCATGTCCTCTTTCTCTTCTCTCATTACTTTCCACCACTATCACCTCATACAACAACCTCTTCTATAGCTCCGCCCACACATGACTCTGGTCACATGATCATGACGTCATCGCAGGTTCTTTAGCTGCAGTAAATCGTATGCACATGTGTGAAGAGAGGAGAGAGAGCACGGGGTAAGAGCAGAGGGGTTTACATGGGACTGTATGTGAGGAGGATGAAGGGAGGGAGTGATGTATTTACATCAAAATCTTGGAATGCTTGGTCTATTCTCGTTTAATCCGCTATCTTTCTGCTAACTCTCTTCTTGACCCCTTACAATCTGGCTTCCGCACTCTGCACTCGCAAAAGTCTCCAATGATCTCCTGATGGCTAAATCTTATGGTGACTTCTCTCTTCTTATTCTTCTAGATCTCTCAGCAGCATTTGACACTGTTGACCATCAACTCCTTCTCACTATGCTCCGCTCTGTCGGCCTCACAGACACCGCTCTCTCCTGGTTCTCCTCTTATCTCTCTGACCGCACTTTCTGTGTATCATTTGCGGGCTCTGTTTCTTCCCCCTGCCGTTGGGGTTCCTCAGGGCTCGGTCCTAGGTCCCCTGCTCTTCTCCCTCTACACGGCCCCCATTGGACAAACCATCACCAGATTTGGCTTCCGGTACCATCTTTTTGCTGATGACACCCAATTATATACGTCATCCAGTGACATCACCCCTGCACTAATACAGAACACCAGTGACTGTCTCTTTGCTGTCTCAAATATCATGCCTAATCTCTATCTGAAACTAAATCTCTCAAAGACTGAACTACTGCTGTTTCCACCATCTAATAGATCTGTCCCTGATATCTCCATTGCAGTCTCTGGCCTTACCATAATTCCTAGGCAGTATGCCCGCTGCCTCGGGGTTATATTTGACTCAGACATTTCCTTCACCCCCATATCCAATCACTCGCACGCTTATGTCATCTCCACCTCAAAAACATCTCCAGAATCCGCCCTTTCCTTACCATAGATAAACTAAAGACACTTATTGTTGCCCTGATTCACTCTCGCCTTGACTACTGTAACTCCTTACTAATCGGTCTTCTCCTTACTAAACTCTCCCCTCTACAATCTATTCTGAATGCAGCGGCCAGGCTCATCTATCAGTCTAGACGCTACAGCGATGCCTCCGGTCTGTGCCGGTCACTACATTGGCTGCCTATTCAATACAGAATACAATATAAACTTCTCCCCCTCATCCACAAGGCTCTCCATAATGCTGCACCTCCCTACATTTCCTCCCTCATCTCTGTCTATCTCCCAACCCGTACTCTCCGTTCACTCAATGACCTAAGACAAACATCCTCTATTATCAGAACCTCCCACGCTCGTATACAAGACTTCTCCCGAGTTGCACCACTTCTCTGGAATGCTCTATCCCAGACTATCAGATTAACCCCCAATTTCTACAGCTTTAAGTGCAAACTAAAGACATATCTTTTCAGACAGGCCTATCACAACTCCTAATGTAAACCCTTCCATAGTTAGATTCCCTAAAACATACCCTCCTCTGTTCACGCTCCCGCATTACCTCACAGGATATGATGTCGTATCAGACTAACTTTAGATAGATTGTAAGCTCTTGCGAGCAGGGCCCTCAGTCCCAGTGTGTGAATTGACTATTTCTTTGTAATGTATCTTTTTTGTCAGTACTTGAACCCTACAAATAGTACAGTGCTGCGGAATATGTTGGCGCTATATAAATAAAATGTATTATTATTATTTACATGGAACTGTATGTGAGGAGGATGAAGGGAAGGAGTGATGTATTTACATGGGACTGTTTGGAGGAGGATGAAGGGAGGGAGTGATGTATTTACATGGGACTGTATGTTGGAGGAGGGGGAAGCACTTGGAGCATCTTCTCTCTAGACACTTCCCTTCTCTTTTCTGATGTTTTCTCATATTCTGGGGATACAGACCAGGGATTCGTCCTATGCAGTATTATTAATGTCTCTCTTGCTGGGGGTGATGGTTCTGCTATTTGTAACAGATTTAGTAAAATGTAGCATCTCTTTGGATCATTTAATAACGGCCTCTCCTCTTATTCGGGCACAGTTGGATTTTTCTCTCTAGCCCCCACCGTTGTCGAGCAATTAGTTCAGTTAGTTTTGGTTGCTGATAGTTATACTAAGAATCTATACTGTTAGGTGATTGGAGCTCTAAGTCACACCCCCTTGCCTGCTCCTGCCTGACACTGCCCACCTGATGGTATAGAGCAGGTGCCGGCAACCCCCGGCACGCGTGCCACTCTAGGCTTATTTCCCTGGCACGGGCAGCCCGAGTCCTCAACCAGCAGTTTCGATCGGACAAAACACGGCCGAAACGAAAGTTTTATTATTATACTCTGGAGTCTCTTCAGTCCCCAAAGTATAATAAGCGGAGGCTCAGGAGAAGTGATGAAACATAAAAAAAAATGTTACTCACCTTCCCTGTGCATCGCGGCACCTCTGTTCTTTTCAGGGGCTTCTGTCTGTAGTCAGGACAGCTGACAGGGCTTCAGGGGTCACGTCCGGTGTCATTACACATAATGACGCGACGTAACCCCTGAGACCCAATCATCGGTCGGTGACTACAGGCAGAAGTGCTGAAGAGAACAGAGCTGCTCAGAATCACTGGGAAGGTGAGTGACATTGTTTTTTATGTCTATCACCTCTCTTGGCCCCACAATATAATAATAGTTAGTGAGTGGCGAAAATTGTAATATTATACTGTGTGCAGGGGCCACTATGGGACATAATACGGTGTGCAGGGGCCGCTATGGGACATAATACAGTGTGCAGGGGCCGCTATGGGACATAATACGGTGTGCAGGGGCCGCTATGGGACATAATTCCGTGTGCAGGGGCCGCTATGGGACATAATTCCGTGTGCAGGGGCCGCTATGGGACATAATTCCGTGTGCAGGGGCCGCTATGGGACATAATTCTGTGTGCAGGGGCCGCTATGGGACATAATTCCGTGTGCAGGGGCCGCTATGGGACATAATTCCGTGTGCAGGGGCCGCTATGGGACATAATTCCGTGTGCAGGGGCCGCTATGGGACATAATACCGTGTGCAGGGGCCGCTAAGTAAAAGTTCGAGTGGCCTAAGAATATAGCTGAATCTAGATACATAGTGTGTTTTCACCATAAGGATGCTCCCATACGGTGTCCTGGACACATACTTTTACCACTAATAGGAGGCTGCACATGTACTTTCATTGCTTCTAATCGGAAAGTACAGGAGCGTCCCAGGAAATAGCAGTAAATGCATGTAGTCCTAAAGCATCTGGTGGCAGCACTTCTGTGTTATGGTTTTTGGTATATGACTTTAGTTTAGGGGTCGTCAGACTTACAATTATTAACTGGCACTCCGAGTACCTCATCGTTGATTTTTTTATTAAAATCGGCACGCCGAACAAAAAAGGTTGCCTACCCCTGGTATAGAGACTAATTAGCATATTAGACATCAAATCTTACAGCAGCGATTACTCGGTAATGATGGGGGATAGAAAAAAAAATTCCAACTGTACCAGAATCAGTAGAGCGGAGCCTATTAACAGACACTAAGGCTAGGTTCACACGGCGGATAATGAAGAGAATTTCCGTTACCGTATTCGGCTGTGGGATTGCCGTGACGGAGTGCCGATGCAGAGCATCCCGTTGCGGCTTTCCTCTGCTGATTAGGCTCAGATAAATGATTGAGCAGGACGCTTATTTTTTCCTCAACCTGCTGCAATCTCTGCGTCCCATTGAAAACAATGGAAGGTAGATTCGGAGCGGAATCTGCCACGGATTCCTCCGTGTGAGCCCTAAAAATTGGAGTTGGTGGGGGGGGCGAAAGGGGTTAAAGGTCTCAGGTCTTTATTAATGGGATCTGGACTGAGCTCTCCATTGATGTGGTGGTTTGGGATCTTGTTCTGTGGCTTTTCTTATTTAGGGGGCTGTCAGGGGTCTGTATTTATTTAGTGGTCACTCCTGAGGTTTATGTTAAGCAAGGGGGTTAATAGTTTACAGTCAGCGAGTACTAAAGGGGTTTTCCAGGTAAATAAAAAAAATACTGAAAACAGCTCAACATGGGGCCTCTAATATAAGAAATCTTTACTTGCTTCTCCCTCTGTGCAGTAAAGCTGCCCAAGTCCATGCCTCTCCCCACTTCCTGCTGTCTCTCATCATACAGGAACCACTAGCTGAGGAGGCCACCATATTGGCCAGTGATTGGCTAAATGGGTATCTCTAAGCATTTCCTGTGTGTCAAGATATACCAGGAAGTGGAAAAAAGCAAGGACTCGGGCAGAGTCAGAACTGGAGTGGCAGGGATCGCTGATAGGTGGGTACTGTTTCTTATATTTGGGCTCCCATATTTCCAGTCACATGACCCAAGGCCAAAAAACCCTGGTTGATGTCAATGGGAGCTGAGCTGCAGTAATGGCGCCTGGCCGCTATCCTGGGTATAGAACCATCTACTTCCTGCACTGTACACTAAGGAGCCAATAAATCCCAATGATAGGGCCATAAAAAAAATCCCTTTAACTTTAGACCCAACTATTGGCTGCCTTACTTTGGTCCAAAATGTTCCACCATAACCTTGGTTTTTATAAAGACTCATTCTAAGCCACAGAACATGATTGCTAAAAAAGGAAAAAAAACACTTGGCAAATCCCCACCAACCAGCACCGCCGACCGCTTTATATCCTTTCTACATTGCTGTAATGACATTAGTTGTAGCGGTGATTCCAGTATGTACATCATATAACCAGTGACCAACTATTCACCTCATGTCCAAGGTCTACAAAAAGAGGCCAAACATCATCTACACCAAAATATCTCAACATTATCACATTGTTATCTCCAGTTATTGTATTTTATTTACATTGTCTCATCTTCTCTCCATTCAGGTTCCTACAATATAGAATCCTTTCAGTATCTTCTATATAAGAGAATATTCCTGATTGTCCCATCAAGGATGGAAAGAGACAGGAACAAGAAGGCGGAAAATATATTAAATCTCACCCTAGAGATCATCTACCAGCTTACTGTAGAGGTGAGAGATTCTGATGATGTCACATTACATCATTCTTATCTATAGTAATAACAGATGATATGACTGGAGAGGTGATGGACTCTGGACATGTATGTAGTGATATTTATTAATGTGTCTCCCCATAACCAGGATTACACAGTAGTGAAGATGGTCTCTAGTGGGCGCTGTCAGGTTCCTTTGTATGAAGGATATGGAGGAACCTGGAGCCAAATCCCGGGACCTCCACCTCACCCCATGTTACAGGAGGAGATCAATGAACAGAAGATCCTGGAACTCACCAACAAGATGATTGAGCTGCTGACTGGAGAGGTGACACTGCTGGGAAAGCTGGGACATTATACAGTAACTGGAGGGGTCTGGGTGATGACTGTATCATTGTGTTGTCAGGTTCCTATAAGGTGTCAGGATGTCGCTGTCTATTTCTCCATGGAGGAGTGGGAGTATTTAGAAGGACACAAGGATCTGTACAAGGAGGTGATAATGGAGGACCACCAGCCCCTCACATCACCAGGTAATAGACATGACTATATACACATGGACTTCCATTATTTGTATGTACAGAATGAATTCAGTCCCTGTCTGTGTTTCCTTTGATTTGGTAAAGCAGAAAAATTCTTCTGAATTCCTGAAGCAGTTTCTAGAAATTTCACTGTGTAAGCCTCACCTTAGACCCCAATCACACTATGGAACCAGAACTAGAAAATCTGATCTGTACTTAAGTCAATTTTCCCAGCCTAAACTCTGTCCACACACCAGGACTCCCCATATCTTAGTGATCTATGAAGCTAGGAGTCCCTGCTTCCTTTTGACTCCACAGACCCATACTACATACTGTATGGGACAGCAAATCTGCGGTGACTCAGGCTGGGAAATCCAGCTGATGTGATTTGGATTCTATTGTGTGTATGGGGTGTAATACAGTAAGATTTATGGCATCCTAAAGTATTATTCCACATAAGTGGCCATATTTAAGCAGCCATGGATTGTCTTCACCTCTACAGTGACCTACAGCAGTGGTGGTGTCTCCTGTCCTGCTTTATTACTATTCACTATCACTGACCTCTGTCTCGGCACAGTGAATACTAATGAAGTAGGCCACGCTGCTGTCGTTTGCTGCCTGTGCTACTGACTTCACTTCTTAACATGGTCTGAAGCGTCTCAGGCAGCGGCAGCTCAGTGGGGAATATACTTATAAGGTTTCATTATTCAAAAATAGTAACAGCAGTTTTTGTTTTGTCAGATGACTATACCAGGAGCTCAGAGGGACATCTGATATCTACAGATTATAAAGCAGAGGATCATGGTATCACACAAGATCCATATGAAGAAGATGTCATTATCTTAGATATTCCCTCAGCCCAGAGAATTCACAAAGTAGAGAAGCCATATTCATGCCCAGAATGTGAGAAATATTTTACCTTTAAATCAAATCTTGTTAAACATCAACGGACTCACTCAGTAGAGAAGCCGTATTCATGCCTAGAATGTTGGAAATGTTTCCCTCTGTTAAATAGTATTATTCTACAATATTCAAGACCTTTAAGGGTTAATTGTATTCTGCTGACATAACTCTTGTAACTTATGGTGCATGGGTGTGGATAGAGTATGACTATTTTGGTATTGTCCAAATACAGTAGTAGAAAGTATAAGGATGTTGGGAAACACCCCCTTTCATGAATATAAATGACTGACAGACACACATGTCTGGGTCTCACTCTCGGTGGGGGTCTCCCTCTCCCTGTGGGGATCTGTCCCTGTCTCTTACTTTGGGTGTCTCCCTCTTCCGACCTGTCTACTTCCTCTAAGACCTTGGGAAGGATGGCGGAATCGTCCTGCAGAAGACCAACACACATTGATGAATAAGCTTGAGCCAAGATGATGCAAGAGAACCACCTTGAAGAAACCTAACACTACACTTCTCCTAAGAAATTTAAGACATTGACTGATATTTCTGTTATGCTGGAAGTTTTCCATGTATATGTTTTCCATGATGACTTCAATAAATCTGCACGTTTTATATAAGAAGCTGAGTCCTCCAATAATGTAACCTTATGGGCCAACACGTGAGTAAGGATTTCATTCAATTGTAGACTGTTTTATAGTTTACGGACAGTTATTATTTTACACCCTCAGAAATCAGAACTTGTTAAACATCAAAGAATTCACACTGGGGAGAAGCCATATGCATGCCTAGAATGTGGGACATGTTTTACCTCTAAATCAGATCTTGTTAAACATCAAAGAACTCACACAGGATAGAAGCCATATTCATGCCCAGAATGTGGGAAATGTTTTACCTTTAATTCAAATCTTCTTGAACAACAAAAGATTCAAACAGGGGAGAAGCCATATTCATGTCTAGAATGTGGGAAATGTTTTACCCAGAAATCACATCTTGTTGCACATCAAAGAACTCACACTGGGGAGAAGCCATATTCATGCCCAGAATGTGGGAAATGTTTTACTCACAAATCAAGTCTTGTTGAACATCAAAGAACTCACACAGGGGACAAGCCATGTTCATGCCCAGAATGTGGGAAATGTTTTACCTTGAAATCAAATCTTGTTAAACATCAAATGACTCACACAGGAGAGAAGCCATGTTCTAACCCAGAATGTGGGAAAACTTTTACTCAGAAATCACATCTTCTTAGACATCAGAGAATTCACACAGGAGAGAAGCCACATTCATGCCCAGAATGTGGGAAATGTTTTATCTATAAATCAGAACTTGTTAACCATCAAATAACTCACACAGGGAAGAAGCCATTTTTATGCTCAGAATGTAGGAAAAGTTTTACTCGGAAATCACATCTTGTTAGACATCAGAGAATGCACACAAGAGAGAAGCCATATTCATGCCCAGAATGCGGGAAATGTTTTATCTCTAAATCACATCTTGTTACACATCAGAAAATGCATGCAGGGGAGAAGCCATAGTCATGCCTAGAATGTGGGAAATGTTTCATCTCTAAATCAGATCTTGTTAAACATCAGAGAATTCACACAGGGGAGAAGCCATATTCATGCCTAGAATGTGGGAGATGCTATACTCAGAAACCACATCTTGTTCAACATCAAAAAATTCACACAGGGGAGAAGCCATATTCATGCTCGGAATGTGGGAAATGTTTTACTCAGAAACCACACCTTGTTCATCATCAAAAAATTCACACAGGTGAGAAGCCATTTCCATGCCCATAATGTGGGAAATGTTTTACCTCTAAATCAGAACTTGTTAAACATCTGAGAATTCACACATAATCGTTGATACTGTTTTGTATCTCTTACAGTTGTAAATCTGATAGGGGACCCCTAAGATTGTAGAGATTTCGGTAGTAGTCTCGAAAAGATTAAGCTATAGTGTCAGGAAGGGACAGGGACTTCTCAATGTCGCTTTTGGAACCTTTTAGTGCATTTGTGTACTTCATATTTGTTGTCTACATGGCCTTTCACTTTGCATCTGGCTCCAATAGGTCCACCAGTGTTTGTGAATCCCTGTTGTATTTATCGGAGGATTCAGATGTTGGTATGTAAGATGTCACCTTTTTGAATGAAAACCCCCCGCTGACACTCTAATGCTTCCCATTGTATCGGAAGAGGGGTCTTGTCACGTTCATGATGGTGATAAAAGTCCGTAATGGCTTGTGTAATCGCTGCTGTACATGCCGGGTGTTTTGAAGGTTGAGGTTAAGAGTCCAACCACACTCACCTCTAGACTGATCAGGGATCGTCAAGGAAAGATGGATGGGAGCTTGGTCAGACCACTCCGAAGGATCTATGTTAGTATGAGGATCCTATGCGAGCAAATGGTGATTGATAAGGAAGTAGTCTAATCTACCGTGAGTGTTGTGGACTTGTGAAAAATAGGTGTAGTCTCTCACCTGGGGATGTAGAATCCACCAGACATTGACAAGCCTCATGTCGGTGATCTTACATTTCAGGGCCTGTAAATGTGACAAAGGAATGGGGAACCTGCCCGACGAGAAATCCATTAATGCATTCATGGTTAAGTTCAGCTTTCTTGCCATGACCACCGACCCTTCAGCAAACTTAGCTAAGGCACAAAGAAAGGAGCGATAGACTTGAGCTTGGCTCTGGTTGGGGAGCTTGAAATTAGGGATCGTGAGTAATTTCTCATGGATAGATATTTTTATTATTAAGTATCTACCCTATGCATCAGAGCACTGGGAAATAACCATGGCTTGGAGGTGTTTATGTAACCCAACACTAACTCCCTTTGATTTACCGTCAGGGTTGGAGCTGTGGAGCCAGCGAGGGAAATATCTGTTTACTCTCGTGGGCACGTGGCCCATCTTAAACTAGGTTTCCTGTAGCAGTAGGATGTCAACCCTTAGCTTGTGAATGTTGTAGAGTACCTGGGTCCTCTTCTGCAGCACATTGAAGCCTCTGTTGCTCAAGAAGCACCCCTGGTATAGAGACTAATTAGCATATTAGACATCAAATCTTACAGCAGCGATTACTCGGTAATGATGGGGGATAGAAAAAAAATTCCAACTGTACCAGAATCAGTAGAGCGGAGCCTATTAACAGACACTAAGGCTAGGTTCACACGGCGGATAATGAAGAGAATTTCCGTTACCGTATTCGGCTGTGGGATTGCCGTGACGGAGTGCCGATGCAGAGCATCCCGTTGCGGCTTTCCTCTGCTGATTAGGCTCAGATAAATGATTGAGCAGGACGCTTATTTTTTCCTCAACCTGCTGCAATCTCTGCGTCCCATTGAAAACAATGGAAGGTAGATTCGGAGCGGAATCTGCCACGGATTCCTCCGTGTGAGCCCTAAAAATTGGAGTTGGTGGGGGGGGCGAAAGGGGTTAAAGGTCTCAGGTCTTTATTAATGGGATCTGGACTGAGCTCTCCATTGATGTGGTGGTTTGGGATCTTGTTCTGTGGCTTTTCTTATTTAGGGGGCTGTCAGGGGTCTGTATTTATTTAGTGGTCACTCCTGAGGTTTATGTTAAGCAAGGGGGTTAATAGTTTACAGTCAGCGAGTACTAAAGGGGTTTTCCAGGTAAATAAAAAAAATACTGAAAACAGCTCAACATGGGGCCTCTAATATAAGAAATCTTTACTTGCTTCTCCCTCTGTGCAGTAAAGCTGCCCAAGTCCATGCCTCTCCCCACTTCCTGCTGTCTCTCATCATACAGGAACCACTAGCTGAGGAGGCCACCATATTGGCCAGTGATTGGCTAAATGGGTATCTCTAAGCATTTCCTGTGTGTCAAGATATACCAGGAAGTGGAAAAAAGCAAGGACTCGGGCAGAGTCAGAACTGGAGTGGCAGGGATCGCTGATAGGTGGGTACTGTTTCTTATATTTGGGCTCCCACATTTCCAGTCACATGACCCAAGGCCAAAAAACCCTGGTTGATGTCAATGGGAGCTGAGCTGCAGTAATGGCGCCTGGCCGCTATCCTGGGTATAGAACCATCTACTTCCTGCACTGTACACTAAGGAGCCAATAAATCCCAATGATAGGGCCATAAAAAAAATCCCTTTAACTTTAGACCCAACTATTGGCTGCCTTACTTTGGTCCAAAATGTTCCACCATAACCTTGGTTTTTATAAAGACTCATTCTAAGCCACAGAACATGATTGCTAAAAAAGGAAAAAAAACACTTGGCAAATCCCCACCAACCAGCACCGCCGACCGCTTTATATCCTTTCTACATTGCTGTAATGACATTAGTTGTAGCGGTGATTCCAGTATGTACATCATATAACCAGTGACCAACTATTCACCTCATGTCCAAGGTCTACAAAAAGAGGCCAAACATCATCTACACCAAAATATCTCAACATTATCACATTGTTATCTCCAGTTATTGTATTTTATTTACATTGTCTCATCTTCTCTCCATTCAGGTTCCTACAATATAGAATCCTTTCAGTATCTTCTATATAAGAGAATATTCCTGATTGTCCCATCAAGGATGGAAAGAGACAGGAACAAGAAGGCGGAAAATATATTAAATCTCACCCTAGAGATCATCTACCAGCTTACTGTAGAGGTGAGAGATTCTGATGATGTCACATTACATCATTCTTATCTATAGTAATAACAGATGATATGACTGGAGAGGTGATGGACTCTGGACATGTATGTAGTGATATTTATTAATGTGTCTCCCCATAACCAGGATTACACAGTAGTGAAGATGGTCTCTAGTGGGCGCTGTCAGGTTCCTTTGTATGAAGGATATGGAGGAACCTGGAGCCAAATCCCGGGACCTCCACCTCACCCCATGTTACAGGAGGAGATCAATGAACAGAAGATCCTGGAACTCACCAACAAGATGATTGAGCTGCTGACTGGAGAGGTGACACTGCTGGGAAAGCTGGGACATTATACAGTAACTGGAGGGGTCTGGGTGATGACTGTATCATTGTGTTGTCAGGTTCCTATAAGGTGTCAGGATGTCGCTGTCTATTTCTCCATGGAGGAGTGGGAGTATTTAGAAGGACACAAGGATCTGTACAAGGAGGTGATAATGGAGGACCACCAGCCCCTCACATCACCAGGTAATAGACATGACTATATACACATGGACTTCCATTATTTGTATGTACAGAATGAATTCAGTCCCTGTCTGTGTTTCCTTTGATTTGGTAAAGCAGAAAAATTCTTCTGAATTCCTGAAGCAGTTTCTAGAAATTTCACTGTGTAAGCCTCACCTTAGACCCCAATCACACTATGGAACCAGAACTAGAAAATCTGATCTGTACTTAAGTCAATTTTCCCAGCCTAAACTCTGTCCACACACCAGGACTCCCCATATCTTAGTGATCTATGAAGCTAGGAGTCCCTGCTTCCTTTTGACTCCACAGACCCATACTACATACTGTATGGGACAGCAAATCTGCGGTGACTCAGGCTGGGAAATCCAGCTGATGTGATTTGGATTCTATTGTGTGTATGGGGTGTAATACAGTAAGATTTATGGCATCCTAAAGTATTATTCCACATAAGTGGCCATATTTAAGCAGCCATGGATTGTCTTCACCTCTACAGTGACCTACAGCAGTGGTGGTGTCTCCTGTCCTGCTTTATTACTATTCACTATCACTGACCTCTGTCTCGGCACAGTGAATACTAATGAAGTAGGCCACGCTGCTGTCGTTTGCTGCCTGTGCTACTGACTTCACTTCTTAACATGGTCTGAAGCGTCTCAGGCAGCGGCAGCTCAGTGGGGAATATACTTATAAGGTTTCATTATTCAAAAATAGTAACAGCAGTTTTTGTTTTGTCAGATGACTATACCAGGAGCTCAGAGGGACATCTGATATCTACAGATTATAAAGCAGAGGATCATGGTATCACACAAGATCCATATGAAGAAGATGTCATTATCTTAGATATTCCCTCAGCCCAGAGAATTCACAAAGTAGAGAAGCCATATTCATGCCCAGAATGTGAGAAATATTTTACCTTTAAATCAAATCTTGTTAAACATCAACGGACTCACTCAGTAGAGAAGCCGTATTCATGCCTAGAATGTTGGAAATGTTTCCCTCTGTTAAATAGTATTATTCTACAATATTCAAGACCTTTAAGGGTTAATTGTATTCTGCTGACATAACTCTTGTAACTTATGGTGCATGGGTGTGGATAGAGTATGACTATTTTGGTATTGTCCAAATACAGTAGTAGAAAGTATAAGGATGTTGGGAAACACCCCCTTTCATGAATATAAATGACTGACAGACACACATGTCTGGGTCTCACTCTCGGTGGGGGTCTCCCTCTCCCTGTGGGGATCTGTCCCTGTCTCTTACTTTGGGTGTCTCCCTCTTCCGACCTGTCTACTTCCTCTAAGACCTTGGGAAGGATGGCGGAATCGTCCTGCAGAAGACCAACACACATTGATGAATAAGCTTGAGCCAAGATGATGCAAGAGAACCACCTTGAAGAAACCTAACACTACACTTCTCCTAAGAAATTTAAGACATTGACTGATATTTCTGTTATGCTGGAAGTTTTCCATGTATATGTTTTCCATGATGACTTCAATAAATCTGCACGTTTTATATAAGAAGCTGAGTCCTCCAATAATGTAACCTTATGGGCCAACACGTGAGTAAGGATTTCATTCAATTGTAGACTGTTTTATAGTTTACGGACAGTTATTATTTTACACCCTCAGAAATCAGAACTTGTTAAACATCAAAGAATTCACACTGGGGAGAAGCCATATGCATGCCTAGAATGTGGGACATGTTTTACCTCTAAATCAGATCTTGTTAAACATCAAAGAACTCACACAGGATAGAAGCCATATTCATGCCCAGAATGTGGGAAATGTTTTACCTTTAATTCAAATCTTCTTGAACAACAAAAGATTCAAACAGGGGAGAAGCCATATTCATGTCTAGAATGTGGGAAATGTTTTACCCAGAAATCACATCTTGTTGCACATCAAAGAACTCACACTGGGGAGAAGCCATATTCATGCCCAGAATGTGGGAAATGTTTTACTCACAAATCAAGTCTTGTTGAACATCAAAGAACTCACACAGGGGACAAGCCATGTTCATGCCCAGAATGTGGGAAATGTTTTACCTTGAAATCAAATCTTGTTAAACATCAAATGACTCACACAGGAGAGAAGCCATGTTCTAACCCAGAATGTGGGAAAACTTTTACTCAGAAATCACATCTTCTTAGACATCAGAGAATTCACACAGGAGAGAAGCCACATTCATGCCCAGAATGTGGGAAATGTTTTATCTATAAATCAGAACTTGTTAACCATCAAATAACTCACACAGGGAAGAAGCCATTTTTATGCTCAGAATGTAGGAAAAGTTTTACTCGGAAATCACATCTTGTTAGACATCAGAGAATGCACACAAGAGAGAAGCCATATTCATGCCCAGAATGCGGGAAATGTTTTATCTCTAAATCACATCTTGTTACACATCAGAAAATGCATGCAGGGGAGAAGCCATAGTCATGCCTAGAATGTGGGAAATGTTTCATCTCTAAATCAGATCTTGTTAAACATCAGAGAATTCACACAGGGGAGAAGCCATATTCATGCCTAGAATGTGGGAGATGCTATACTCAGAAACCACATCTTGTTCAACATCAAAAAATTCACACAGGGGAGAAGCCATATTCATGCTCGGAATGTGGGAAATGTTTTACTCAGAAACCACACCTTGTTCATCATCAAAAAATTCACACAGGTGAGAAGCCATTTCCATGCCCATAATGTGGGAAATGTTTTACCTCTAAATCAGAACTTGTTAAACATCTGAGAATTCACACATAATCGTTGATACTGTTTTGTATCTCTTACAGTTGTAAATCTGATAGGGGACCCCTAAGATTGTAGAGATTTCGGTAGTAGTCTCGAAAAGATTAAGCTATAGTGTCAGGAAGGGACAGGGACTTCTCAATGTCGCTTTTGGAACCTTTTAGTGCATTTGTGTACTTCATATTTGTTGTCTACATGGCCTTTCACTTTGCATCTGGCTCCAATAGGTCCACCAGTGTTTGTGAATCCCTGTTGTATTTATCGGAGGATTCAGATGTTGGTATGTAAGATGTCACCTTTTTGAATGAAAACCCCCCGCTGACACTCTAATGCTTCCCATTGTATCGGAAGAGGGGTCTTGTCACGTTCATGATGGTGATAAAAGTCCGTAATGGCTTGTGTAATCGCTGCTGTACATGCCGGGTGTTTTGAAGGTTGAGGTTAAGAGTCCAACCACACTCACCTCTAGACTGATCAGGGATCGTCAAGGAAAGATGGATGGGAGCTTGGTCAGACCACTCCGAAGGATCTATGTTAGTATGAGGATCCTATGCGAGCAAATGGTGATTGATAAGGAAGTAGTCTAATCTACCGTGAGTGTTGTGGACTTGTGAAAAATAGGTGTAGTCTCTCACCTGGGGATGTAGAATCCACCAGACATTGACAAGCCTCATGTCGGTGATCTTACATTTCAGGGCCTGTAAATGTGACAAAGGAATGGGGAACCTGCCCGACGAGAAATCCATTAATGCATTCATGGTTAAGTTCAGCTTTCTTGCCATGACCACCGACCCTTCAGCAAACTTAGCTAAGGCACAAAGAAAGGAGCGATAGACTTGAGCTTGGCTCTGGTTGGGGAGCTTGAAATTAGGGATCGTGAGTAATTTCTCATGGATAGATATTTTTATTATTAAGTATCTACCCTATGCATCAGAGCACTGGGAAATAACCATGGCTTGGAGGTGTTTATGTAACCCAACACTAACTCCCTTTGATTTACCGTCAGGGTTGGAGCTGTGGAGCCAGCGAGGGAAATATCTGTTTACTCTCGTGGGCACGTGGCCCATCTTAAACTAGGTTTCCTGTAGCAGTAGGATGTCAACCCTTAGCTTGTGAATGTTGTAGAGTACCTGGGTCCTCTTCTGCAGCACATTGAAGCCTCTGTTGCTCAAGAAGCACCCCTGGTATAGAGACTAATTAGCATATTAGACATCAAATCTTACAGCAGCGATTACTCGGTAATGATGGGGGATAGAAAAAAAAATTCCAACTGTACCAGAATCAGTAGAGCGGAGCCTATTAACAGACACTAAGGCTAGGTTCACACGGCGGATAATGAAGAGAATTTCCGTTACCGTATTCGGCTGTGGGATTGCCGTGACGGAGTGCCGATGCAGAGCATCCCGTTGCGGCTTTCCTCTGCTGATTAGGCTCAGATAAATGATTGAGCAGGACGCTTATTTTTTCCTCAACCTGCTGCAATCTCTGCGTCCCATTGAAAACAATGGAAGGTAGATTCGGAGCGGAATCTGCCACGGATTCCTCCGTGTGAGCCCTAAAAATTGGAGTTGGTGGGGGGGGGCGAAAGGGGTTAAAGGTCTCAGGTCTTTATTAATGGGATCTGGACTGAGCTCTCCATTGATGTGGTGGTTTGGGATCTTGTTCTGTGGCTTTTCTTATTTAGGGGGCTGTCAGGGGTCTGTATTTATTTAGTGGTCACTCCTGAGGTTTATGTTAAGCAAGGGGGTTAATAGTTTACAGTCAGCGAGTACTAAAGGGGTTTTCCAGGTAAATAAAAAAAATACTGAAAACAGCTCAACATGGGGCCTCTAATATAAGAAATCTTTACTTGCTTCTCCCTCTGTGCAGTAAAGCTGCCCAAGTCCATGCCTCTCCCCACTTCCTGCTGTCTCTCATCATACAGGAACCACTAGCTGAGGAGGCCACCATATTGGCCAGTGATTGGCTAAATGGGTATCTCTAAGCATTTCCTGTGTGTCAAGATATACCAGGAAGTGGAAAAAAGCAAGGACTCGGGCAGAGTCAGAACTGGAGTGGCAGGGATCGCTGATAGGTGGGTACTGTTTCTTATATTTGGGCTCCCATATTTCCAGTCACATGACCCAAGGCCAAAAAACCCTGGTTGATGTCAATGGGAGCTGAGCTGCAGTAATGGCGCCTGGCCGCTATCCTGGGTATAGAACCATCTACTTCCTGCACTGTACACTAAGGAGCCAATAAATCCCAATGATAGGGCCATAAAAAAAATCCCTTTAACTTTAGACCCAACTATTGGCTGCCTTACTTTGGTCCAAAATGTTCCACCATAACCTTGGTTTTTATAAAGACTCATTCTAAGCCACAGAACATGATTGCTAAAAAAGGAAAAAAAACACTTGGCAAATCCCCACCAACCAGCACCGCCGACCGCTTTATATCCTTTCTACATTGCTGTAATGACATTAGTTGTAGCGGTGATTCCAGTATGTACATCATATAACCAGTGACCAACTATTCACCTCATGTCCAAGGTCTACAAAAAGAGGCCAAACATCATCTACACCAAAATATCTCAACATTATCACATTGTTATCTCCAGTTATTGTATTTTATTTACATTGTCTCATCTTCTCTCCATTCAGGTTCCTACAATATAGAATCCTTTCAGTATCTTCTATATAAGAGAATATTCCTGATTGTCCCATCAAGGATGGAAAGAGACAGGAACAAGAAGGCGGAAAATATATTAAATCTCACCCTAGAGATCATCTACCAGCTTACTGTAGAGGTGAGAGATTCTGATGATGTCACATTACATCATTCTTATCTATAGTAATAACAGATGATATGACTGGAGAGGTGATGGACTCTGGACATGTATGTAGTGATATTTATTAATGTGTCTCCCCATAACCAGGATTACACAGTAGTGAAGATGGTCTCTAGTGGGCGCTGTCAGGTTCCTTTGTATGAAGGATATGGAGGAACCTGGAGCCAAATCCCGGGACCTCCACCTCACCCCATGTTACAGGAGGAGATCAATGAACAGAAGATCCTGGAACTCACCAACAAGATGATTGAGCTGCTGACTGGAGAGGTGACACTGCTGGGAAAGCTGGGACATTATACAGTAACTGGAGGGGTCTGGGTGATGACTGTATCATTGTGTTGTCAGGTTCCTATAAGGTGTCAGGATGTCGCTGTCTATTTCTCCATGGAGGAGTGGGAGTATTTAGAAGGACACAAGGATCTGTACAAGGAGGTGATAATGGAGGACCACCAGCCCCTCACATCACCAGGTAATAGACATGACTATATACACATGGACTTCCATTATTTGTATGTACAGAATGAATTCAGTCCCTGTCTGTGTTTCCTTTGATTTGGTAAAGCAGAAAAATTCTTCTGAATTCCTGAAGCAGTTTCTAGAAATTTCACTGTGTAAGCCTCACCTTAGACCCCAATCACACTATGGAACCAGAACTAGAAAATCTGATCTGTACTTAAGTCAATTTTCCCAGCCTAAACTCTGTCCACACACCAGGACTCCCCATATCTTAGTGATCTATGAAGCTAGGAGTCCCTGCTTCCTTTTGACTCCACAGACCCATACTACATACTGTATGGGACAGCAAATCTGCGGTGACTCAGGCTGGGAAATCCAGCTGATGTGATTTGGATTCTATTGTGTGTATGGGGTGTAATACAGTAAGATTTATGGCATCCTAAAGTATTATTCCACATAAGTGGCCATATTTAAGCAGCCATGGATTGTCTTCACCTCTACAGTGACCTACAGCAGTGGTGGTGTCTCCTGTCCTGCTTTATTACTATTCACTATCACTGACCTCTGTCTCGGCACAGTGAATACTAATGAAGTAGGCCACGCTGCTGTCGTTTGCTGCCTGTGCTACTGACTTCACTTCTTAACATGGTCTGAAGCGTCTCAGGCAGCGGCAGCTCAGTGGGGAATATACTTATAAGGTTTCATTATTCAAAAATAGTAACAGCAGTTTTTGTTTTGTCAGATGACTATACCAGGAGCTCAGAGGGACATCTGATATCTACAGATTATAAAGCAGAGGATCATGGTATCACACAAGATCCATATGAAGAAGATGTCATTATCTTAGATATTCCCTCAGCCCAGAGAATTCACAAAGTAGAGAAGCCATATTCATGCCCAGAATGTGAGAAATATTTTACCTTTAAATCAAATCTTGTTAAACATCAACGGACTCACTCAGTAGAGAAGCCGTATTCATGCCTAGAATGTTGGAAATGTTTCCCTCTGTTAAATAGTATTATTCTACAATATTCAAGACCTTTAAGGGTTAATTGTATTCTGCTGACATAACTCTTGTAACTTATGGTGCATGGGTGTGGATAGAGTATGACTATTTTGGTATTGTCCAAATACAGTAGTAGAAAGTATAAGGATGTTGGGAAACACCCCCCTTTCATGAATATAAATGACTGACAGACACACATGTCTGGGTCTCACTCTCGGTGGGGGTCTCCCTCTCCCTGTGGGGATCTGTCCCTGTCTCTTACTTTGGGTGTCTCCCTCTTCCGACCTGTCTACTTCCTCTAAGACCTTGGGAAGGATGGCGGAATCGTCCTGCAGAAGACCAACACACATTGATGAATAAGCTTGAGCCAAGATGATGCAAGAGAACCACCTTGAAGAAACCTAACACTACACTTCTCCTAAGAAATTTAAGACATTGACTGATATTTCTGTTATGCTGGAAGTTTTCCATGTATATGTTTTCCATGATGACTTCAATAAATCTGCACGTTTTATATAAGAAGCTGAGTCCTCCAATAATGTAACCTTATGGGCCAACACGTGAGTAAGGATTTCATTCAATTGTAGACTGTTTTATAGTTTACGGACAGTTATTATTTTACACCCTCAGAAATCAGAACTTGTTAAACATCAAAGAATTCACACTGGGGAGAAGCCATATGCATGCCTAGAATGTGGGACATGTTTTACCTCTAAATCAGATCTTGTTAAACATCAAAGAACTCACACAGGATAGAAGCCATATTCATGCCCAGAATGTGGGAAATGTTTTACCTTTAATTCAAATCTTCTTGAACAACAAAAGATTCAAACAGGGGAGAAGCCATATTCATGTCTAGAATGTGGGAAATGTTTTACCCAGAAATCACATCTTGTTGCACATCAAAGAACTCACACTGGGGAGAAGCCATATTCATGCCCAGAATGTGGGAAATGTTTTACTCACAAATCAAGTCTTGTTGAACATCAAAGAACTCACACAGGGGACAAGCCATGTTCATGCCCAGAATGTGGGAAATGTTTTACCTTGAAATCAAATCTTGTTAAACATCAAATGACTCACACAGGAGAGAAGCCATGTTCTAACCCAGAATGTGGGAAAACTTTTACTCAGAAATCACATCTTCTTAGACATCAGAGAATTCACACAGGAGAGAAGCCACATTCATGCCCAGAATGTGGGAAATGTTTTATCTATAAATCAGAACTTGTTAACCATCAAATAACTCACACAGGGAAGAAGCCATTTTTATGCTCAGAATGTAGGAAAAGTTTTACTCGGAAATCACATCTTGTTAGACATCAGAGAATGCACACAAGAGAGAAGCCATATTCATGCCCAGAATGCGGGAAATGTTTTATCTCTAAATCACATCTTGTTACACATCAGAAAATGCATGCAGGGGAGAAGCCATAGTCATGCCTAGAATGTGGGAAATGTTTCATCTCTAAATCAGATCTTGTTAAACATCAGAGAATTCACACAGGGGAGAAGCCATATTCATGCCTAGAATGTGGGAGATGCTATACTCAGAAACCACATCTTGTTCAACATCAAAAAATTCACACAGGGGAGAAGCCATATTCATGCTCGGAATGTGGGAAATGTTTTACTCAGAAACCACACCTTGTTCATCATCAAAAAATTCACACAGGTGAGAAGCCATTTCCATGCCCATAATGTGGGAAATGTTTTACCTCTAAATCAGAACTTGTTAAACATCTGAGAATTCACACATAATCGTTGATACTGTTTTGTATCTCTTACAGTTGTAAATCTGATAGGGGACCCCTAAGATTGTAGAGATTTCGGTAGTAGTCTCGAAAAGATTAAGCTATAGTGTCAGGAAGGGACAGGGACTTCTCAATGTCGCTTTTGGAACCTTTTAGTGCATTTGTGTACTTCATATTTGTTGTCTACATGGCCTTTCACTTTGCATCTGGCTCCAATAGGTCCACCAGTGTTTGTGAATCCCTGTTGTATTTATCGGAGGATTCAGATGTTGGTATGTAAGATGTCACCTTTTTGAATGAAAACCCCCCGCTGACACTCTAATGCTTCCCATTGTATCGGAAGAGGGGTCTTGTCACGTTCATGATGGTGATAAAAGTCCGTAATGGCTTGTGTAATCGCTGCTGTACATGCCGGGTGTTTTGAAGGTTGAGGTTAAGAGTCCAACCACACTCACCTCTAGACTGATCAGGGATCGTCAAGGAAAGATGGATGGGAGCTTGGTCAGACCACTCCGAAGGATCTATGTTAGTATGAGGATCCTATGCGAGCAAATGGTGATTGATAAGGAAGTAGTCTAATCTACCGTGAGTGTTGTGGACTTGTGAAAAATAGGTGTAGTCTCTCACCTGGGGATGTAGAATCCACCAGACATTGACAAGCCTCATGTCGGTGATCTTACATTTCAGGGCCTGTAAATGTGACAAAGGAATGGGGAACCTGCCCGACGAGAAATCCATTAATGCATTCATGGTTAAGTTCAGCTTTCTTGCCATGACCACCGACCCTTCAGCAAACTTAGCTAAGGCACAAAGAAAGGAGCGATAGACTTGAGCTTGGCTCTGGTTGGGGAGCTTGAAATTAGGGATCGTGAGTAATTTCTCATGGATAGATATTTTTATTATTAAGTATCTACCCTATGCATCAGAGCACTGGGAAATAACCATGGCTTGGAGGTGTTTATGTAACCCAACACTAACTCCCTTTGATTTACCGTCAGGGTTGGAGCTGTGGAGCCAGCGAGGGAAATATCTGTTTACTCTCGTGGGCACGTGGCCCATCTTAAACTAGGTTTCCTGTAGCAGTAGGATGTCAACCCTTAGCTTGTGAATGTTGTAGAGTACCTGGGTCCTCTTCTGCAGCACATTGAAGCCTCTGTTGCTCAAGAAGCACAACTGAAGTCTGGCCATTCTTCCACGGGAAGGCAATACCTATAAAAGAGGAGAAGAGAAAAAAAGAATAGGGGAGGAAGGTGAGGGAAAGGAAGAGGGCGGAGAAGAAGGGGGAGTTAGGTAGTCAAGGTATTTAGTGGTGTCTCTTTAACCCTGGGACTTAACCCAAGGGAAGGGTAAAGGCAAAAATGTTCTATGAATACACCTTAAGGACAGGGATGTCCAAGTCAATATGTTTCTACTACACCAAACTTCTTATCAAGAAAAAAGAAAAAAAATGCTGATATTGGGCACTCAGATAGAAACGTTGCTTATCGATTTATGTACTCGATCTCTATGATTTTGTGAAGTTACAATGCGGCTTCTTATCATACATGGAGTCTGATATGTTGTAATAAAATACGCAAACTCAAAGGGCTAAATAATGTTACTGGGGGTGGAGCGGGGGGTGGGGTTAGAACAGTCAGTAGGCAGTGGAAGAGTAGGGATAATGATAAATCCTTGAAATGTATGTATACTAACGCCAGAAGTCTCACTAACAAGATGGAGGAACTGGAAGTGATAATGTTGGAAGAGAAATATGACATGGTGGGGATAAGTGAGACATGGCTGGACTCTAGCTATGACTGGGCTGTAAATATACAGGGGTACAGTATGTATAGAAAGGAGCATACCAATAGGAAAGGGGGAGGGGTTTGCTTATACGTAAAATCCTGCCTTAAGCCAGTTCTGCGTGAGGACATCTGGGAGGAAAATGAATATGTGGAGTCCTTATGAGTGGAAATTAACCCCTTCAGGTCTGAGCCCAAAAGTGCGTTAAAGACCAGGCCTCATTTTTCAAAACTGACAGTCACTTTATATGGCAATAACTTTAAGACGCTTTAACTTACACAAGTGATTTTGAGACTGTTTTTTCGTGAGACATTGTACTTCATGTTAGTGGTAAACATTGATTAATATTTTTGTATTTATTTATAAAAAAAAATAGGAAATTTGGAAAAAAATCGCAATTTTCAAAATGTGAAATGCTCTGCTTTTCAAACAGATAGTCATACCACCCAAATAAGTTAATAAATATTATCTTTTTTTTAATATGTCCCACTAGGACACCTGAACCAACGATACTCTAATCGCTGATTCAGCACTATAGACTGCATTACACGTGTATTGCAGTCTATACAGGAAATCAGCCTATGTAGACATAGGCTGATTTCCAGAGGTCCCGGCAGGATCAACCAGGTAGTGGGGGCTTCAGGCAGCCTGGGGTCACTGTCCAGACCCCAGGCTGCATATTATAGATATCGGCACCCCCCGATCTCGCCACGGGGGGGGGGGGTGGGGTGCCGGGGGGCGGCAACATGGCGGAACCCCTTGGATGCCGCGGTCTTGTTTGACCGCGGCATCCAAGGGGTTAAAAACCCTGATCGGAGGTTAAGGAGCAGGGTGTTAGCTGTCAGTTACAGCTGACACCCTCTCCCGATGCCGTCCGCGGCAGTCAGTGCCGCTAGCAAACACTTAAAATTCCGCGGTCGCTATTGACCGCGGCATCTTAAGGGTTAAACAACGGGGATCGGTGTTATCACTGGTCCCCGCTGTTTCAGCGGGAGCCTGGCTGTCAAATACAGCCGGGCTCCCGCGGTGATCACACAGGCTCTGCTTCTGAGCCCGCTCGATCACCGTCACGTACCTGTACATGGGGATGTGGTAACTAACCACATTCTCCCAGGTACATGTACGTGAGAATGCGTGAAGGGGTTCAGGGAGGAACAAAGAATAATAAAATACTGATAGGGGTTTGTTATAAATCTCCAAATATAATGGAAGAAGCTGAAAATGTACTAATAAACCAAATAGATGAGGCCACAAAGCACAATAAAGTCATTATTATGGGGGATTTCAACTACCCAGATACCAACTGGGAGGCAGAAACCTGCAGGTCCAACAAAGGGAACAGGTTTTTGTCAGTAATAAAAGACAATTACCTATCGTAACTAGTGCAGGACCCAACAAGAGGCGAGGCACTTTTAGACCTAATTTTAACAAATGAACCTGACACATTGTCAAAAGTGGAGGTTGGGGGTCATCATGGTAATAGTGACCATAACATAATAAGTTTTCTTGTACACACTAAAAAAATGTTCAGTAGAGGGGGAACAAAAACACTAAACTTCAGGAAGGCCAATTTTAACCAGCTGAGAGAGGAGATTAGCAGCATAAACTGGGACAATGTCCTCAAAGTGACCGGAACACAAACAAAATGGGACATTTTCAAAAGCCTTCTAAATAGGACCACTAAAAAACATATCCCATAAGGGAATAAGCATGCCAGAAATCATAGAAAACCAATATGGCTAACTAAAACGGTAAGGAGTGCAATGAGGGATCAAAAGGAAGCATTTAAAGTGCTAAAAAAAGAAAGTAGTGACACAGCATTAAAAAACTATAAAGAGAAAAATAAATTGTGTAAAAGACAAATAAAGGAGGCAAAGATTGAGACTGAGAGAAAAATTGCCAAGGAAAGTAAAAATAATCCAAAAGTATTCTTCAATTACATAAATAACAAGAGAATAAAAACTGACAATGTGGGCCCTCTCAAAAATAATCTGGGTGTAATGGAGGAGGAGGAGGAGGAAAAAGCACAACTATTAAATGCCTTCTTCTCTACGGTGTTTACACAAGAAAATTGAATGGCCAGCAACATGATTAGGGGTAATGTTAACTCTCCATTAAATGGCACCTGTTTAACCCAGGAGGAAGTGCGGTGCCGCCTTCAAAACACTAAAATAGATAAATCACCAGGCCCAGATGGCATACACCCCCGAGTTCTGAGGGAATTATGCACGGTGATAGACAGACCCTTATATCTAATATTTAAGGATTCAGTAATGACTGGGTCTGTTCCACTTGATTGGCGCATAGCAAATGTGGTGCCAATTTTCAAAAAGGGGTCTAAAAGTGAGCCTGGAAACTATAGGCCAGTAAGTTTGACTTCTGTGGTGGGTAAGATATTTGAGAGCTTTCTAAGAGATGCTATCCTGGAGTACCTCAATGTAAATAATCTTATCACACCCAATCAGCATGGTTTTATGAGGAATTGGTCCTGTCATACTAATCTGATCAGTTTACTCTCTCCCCCATGTCCTCCTCTCTCTCACACCTCTCTCTCCTCCATGTCCTCCTCTCTCTCACACCCTCTCTCTCCCCCATGTCCTCCTCTCTCTCCTCCATGTCCTCTTTCTCTTCCCTCATTACTTTCCACTATTATCACCTCACACAACAACCTCTTCTATAGCTCCGCCCACACAGGAGTCTGGTCACATGATCATGACGTCATCGCAGGTCCTTTCGCTCAGTAGTAAATAGTATGTACATGTGTGAACTGTGCTGAAGAGAGGAGAGAGAGACTGCGGGGTAAGAGAGAGGGGATTACATGGGACTGGATGTGAGGAGGTTGAATGGAGGGAGTGATGTATTTACATGGGACTGTTTGTTGGAGGATGAAGGGAGGGAGTGATGTATTTACATGGGACTGTACGTGAGGAGGATGAAGGGAGGGAGTGATGTATTTACATGGGACTGTATGTTGGAGGAGGGGAGGAAGCACTTGGAGCATCTTCTCTCTAGACACTTCCCTTCTCTTTTCTGATGTTTTCTCATATTCTGGGGATACAGACCAGGGATTCGTCCTATGCAGTATTATTAATGTCTCTCTTGCTGGAGGTGATGGTTCTGCTATTTGTAACAGATTTAGTAAAATGTAGCATCTCTTTGGATCATTTAATAATGGCCTCTCCTCTTATTCGGGCACAGTTGGATTTTTCTCTCTAGCCCCCACCGTTGTCGAGCAATCAGTTCAGTTAGTTTTGGTTGCTGATAGTTATACTAAGAATCTATACTGTTAGGTGATTGGAACTCTAAGCCACGCCCCCTTGCCTGTTTCTGTCTGATACTGCCCACCTGACAGTACAGAGACTAAGTAGCATATCGGGCATCAAATCTAACAGCACCGATTACTCGGTAATGATGGGGGCTAGAAAAAAAAAATTTCCAACTGTACCAGAATCAGTAGAGCGGAGCCTATTAACAGACACTAAGGCTAGGTTCACACGGCGGATAATGAAGAGAATTTCCGTTACCGTATTCGGCTGTGGGATTGCAGTGACGGAGTGCCGATGCAGAGCATCCCGTTGCGGCTTTCCTCTGCTGATTTGGCTCAGATAAATGATTGAGCAGGACGCTTATTTTTTCCTCAACCTGCTGCAATCTCTGCGTCCCATTGAAAACAATAAAAGGTAGATTCGGAGCGGAATCTGCCACAGATTCCTCCATGTGAACCCTAAAAACTGGAGTTGGTGGAGGGGATGAAAGGGGTTAAAGGTCTCAAGTCTTTATTAATGGGATCTGGACTGAGCTCTCCATTTATTTGGTGGTTTGGGCTCTTGTTCTGTGGCTTTTCTTATTTTAGGGGGCTGTCAGGGGTCTGTATTTATTTAGTGGTCACTCCTGAGATTTATGTTAAGCAAGGGGGTTAATAGTTTACAGTCAGCGAGTACTAAAGCGGTTTTCCAGGTAAATAAAAAAAATAAATAAATAATGAAAACAGCTGAACATGGGGCCTCTAATATAAGAAATCTTTACTTGCTTCTCCCTCTGTGCAGTAAAACTACCCAAGTCCGTGCCTCTCCCCACTTCCTGTTGTCTCTCATCATACAGGAACCACTAGCTGAGGAGGGCCACCATTTTGGCCAGTGATTGGCTAAATGGGTATCTCTAAGCATTTCCTGTGTGTCAAGAGATACCAGGAAGTGGAAAAAAGCAAGGACTCGGGCAGAGTCAGAACTGGAGTGGCAGGGATCGCTGATAGGTGGGTACTGTTTCTTATATTTGGGCTCCCATATTTACCTATTTTAGGTAAGTGGTTCTCTGGAGAGGCTTTCAGCACTTAATTCCCCAACTTCTATTTCAGATGAACCAGGGGATTCTGAGCTGGTTCCAACCACCTCCTCTCTCGTGTTCACTCCTAGTTACCTGTGCTGGGGGGCTGGCTGATGTCACGTAAAGATAGGAGAGGAGGGTGGAGAGGTGATTCGGGGGCCGGATGCTGGTTCCAGTCACATGACCCAAGGCCAAAAAACCCTGGTTGATGTCAATGGGAGATGAGCTGCAGTAACGGCACCTGGCCGCTATACGGGGTATAGAACCATCTGCTTCCAGCACTGTACACTAAGGAGCCAATAAATCTCAATGATAGGCCTTAAAAAAATCCTAGAAACCCCTTTAACTTTATACCCAACTATTGGCTGCCTTACTTTGGTCCAAAATGTTGCACCATAACCTTGGTTTTTATAAAGACTTATTCTAAGCCACACAGAACATGAGTGCTAAAAAAGCAAAAAACACTTGTCAAATCCCCACCAACCAGCACCGCTGACACCTTTATATCTTTTCTACATTGCTGTAATAACATTAGTTGTAGCGGTGATTCCATTATGTACGTCATATAACCAGTGACCAACTATTCACCTCATGTCCAATATCTACAAAAAGAGACCAAACATCATTTCCACCGAAATATCTCAACATTATCACATTGTTATCTCCAGTTATTGTATTTTATTTACATTGTCTCATCTTCTCTCCATTCAGGTTCCTACAATATGGAATCCTCTCAGTATCTTCTATATAAGAGAATATTCCTGAGTGATCCATCAAGGATGGAAAGAGACAGGAACAAGATGGCGGAAAGTATATTAAATCTCACCCTAGAGATCATCTACCAGCTTACTGGAGAGGTGAGAGATTCTGACTGGAGAGGTGATGGACTCTGGACATGTATGTAGTGATATTTATTAATGTGTCTCTCTATAACCAGGATTACACAGTAATGAAGAAGACCTCTAGTGGGCGCTTTCGGGCTCCCGTGTGTGAAGGATATGGAGGAACCTTTAGCCCAATCCCGGGGCCTCCACCTCACCCCATGATACAGGAGGATATCAATGAGCAGAAGATCCTAGAACTCACCAAGAAGATGCTGGAGCTGCTGACTGGAGAGGTGACACTGCTGGGAATGCTGGGACATTATACAGTAACTGGAGGGGTCTGGGTGATGACCGTATCATTGTGTTGTCAGGTTCCTATAAGGTGTCAGGATGTCGCTGTCTATTTCTCCATGGAGGAGTGGGAGTATTTAGAAGGACACAAGGATCTGTACAAGGAGGTCATGATGGAGGACCACCAGCCCCTCACATCACCAGGTAATAGACATAACTATATACACATGGACTTCCATTATTTGTATGTAGAGAATGAATTCAGTCCCTGTCTGTGTTTCCTACAGGTAGATCCAGTAAGAGGACAACACCGGAGAGATGTCCCAGTCCTCTTCTTCCACAGGATGATCAGGTAGATGGAGATATTCCCTATGATGTGTAGATGAGCTGTGAAGTCCTTGTGGTCAGTCTTGTTGTATCCAGCAGTATTATATGGTTATATACATGGGCGGTGTCATTGAGCCGCCATCTAATATGTTTATCCAGCTAATGTCAGGACATCTTTGATCTTCATGTGGATTAATGATCTAGAACATTCTCTGTGACTTCTCCATTTGTCCGGCGACTTTTACATTATTTCTTTCTCAGATTTTCCATCAGGATAAAGATCTGAGCACTATTAATACTACAGAGCCGTATGTGAGTGGTGATGAGGATTGTGAGGAAGACGTTCCTAGAGGGAACCGCCCAGGTGAGGAGTCACCACTATATAAAGCACAGAAGGGTCACTCATTCTATTCAGTCATTTTTTAGACTATTTGTTGTTCCCCGATTCAGCTAAAATACTAATAATACATGAATATAAATGTGATACTGCTATAGGGGATAATAAATGTAGTATAGAATATAACGTACAGCACGAATATGGACTTGACATCTATGTGAACGAGGCAAATTTCTTCATCGCCGGCTGTCAGTACTTGTGAAGGGAAAGAATTCACCAGAATTTTATAGCAGATTATTTCAGCTAGCGGAAAAAATAATCATCCTGCTCGATCTACAGACAGATTCCACCTCAGAGCTCTATGGAAATAAATGGGAGGTGGAAAATACCGCCTGGCCAGTAAGGAATTTGATGGAGATTCGGTGGTGGATTTGGTAAAGCAGAAAAATTCTTCTACTGAATTTCTGAAGCAGCTTCTAGAAATTTCACTGTGTAAGCCTGACTTTAGACACCAATCACACTATGGAATCAGGACCAGAAACTCTGGTCCATACATCAGTCAAATTTTGCAGCCCAAACTCACACCAGGACTCCCCATGTCTTAGTGATCTATGAAGCTAAGCGTCCCTGCTTCCTTGTGACTACACAGACCCATACTACATACTGTATGGGACATTAGATCTGCGGTGACTTCGGGCTAGGAAATCCAGCTGATGTGGTTTGGATTCTGTTGTGTGTATGGGGTGTAATACAGTAAGATTTATGGCATCCTAAAGAATTATTATTCCACATAAGTGGCCATATTTAAGCAGCCATGGATTGTGTTCACCTCTACAGTGACCTAGAGCAGTGGTGGCGTCTCCTGCCCCGCTTTATTACCATTAACTATCACTAACCTCTGTCTCGGCACAGTGAATACTAATGAAGTAGGCCGCGCTGTTGTCGTCTTCTGCCTGTGCTACTAACTTCACTTCTTAACACAGTCTGAAGCATCTCAGGCAGAGGCAGCTCAGTGGGGAATATACTTATAAGGTTTTGTTATTCAAAAATAGTAACATCAGTTTTCGTTTTGTCAGATGACTGTACCAGGAGCTCAGAGGGACATGTGATATCTACAGATTATAAAGCAGAGGATCACGGTATCACACAAGAGCCATATGAAGAAGATGACATTACCTTAGATACTCCTTCAGCGCAGAGAATTCAGAAAGGAGAGAAGCCATATTCATGCCCAGAATGTGAGAAATGTTTTACCTTTAAATCAAGACTTGTTAAACATCAAAGGACTCACACAGGAGAGAAGCCATATTCATGCCTAGAATGTGGGAAATGTTTTACTCGGAAATCATATCTTGTTGAACATCAGAGAATTCACACAGGGGAGAAGCCATATTCATGCTCAGAATGTGAAAAATGTTTTACCTTTAAATCACAACTTGTTAAACATCAAAGGACTCACACAGGAGAGAAGCCATATTCATGCCTAGAATGTGGGAAATGTTTTACTCAGAAATCAAATCTTGTTGAACATCAGAGAATTCACACAGGGGAGAAGCCATATTCATGCTCAGAATGTGAAAAATGTTTTACTCAGAAACCAGATCTTGTTAAACATCAAAGAATTCACACAGGAGAGAAACCATATTTATGTCTAGAATGTGGGACATGTTTTACTAAGAAATCAAATCTTGTTGAACATCAGAGAATTCACACAGGGGAGAAGCCATATTCATGCTCAGAATGTGAAAAATGTTTTACTCAGAAAGCAGAACTTGTTAAACATCAAAGAATTCACACAGGAGAGAAACCATATTCATGCTCAGAATGTGGGAAATGTTTTACTCAGAAATCAAATCTTGTTGAACATCAGAGAATTCACACTGGGGAGAAGCCATATTCATGCCTAGAATGTGGGACATGTTTTACCTCTAAATCAGATCTTGTTAACCATCAAAGAACCCACACAGGAGAGAAGCCGTATTCATGCTCAGAATGTGGGAAATGTTTTACCTTTAATTCAAATCTTGTTGAACATCAAAAGATTCACACAGGGGAGAAACCATATTCATGTTTAGAATGTGGGAAATGTTTTATCCTGAAATCACATCTTGTTACACATCAAAGAACTCACACTGGGGAGAAGCCATATTCATGCACAGAATGTGGGAAATGTTTTACCTTGAAATCAAATCTTGTTGAACATCAAAAGATTCACACAGGGGAGAAACCATATTCATGTTTAGAATGTGGGAAATGTTTTATCCTGAAATCACATCTTGTTACACATCAAAGAACTCACACTGGGGAGAAGCCATATTCATGCACAGAATGTGGGAAATGTTTTTCTCACAAATCAAGTCTTGTTAAACATCAAAGAACTCACACTGGGGAGAAGCCATATTCATGTCCAGAATGTGGGAAATGTTTTACCTTGAAATCAAATCTTGTTAAACATCTGAGAATTCACACATAATCGTTGATAATGGTTTGTATGTCTTGCAGTTGTAAATCTGATAGGGGGCCCCTAAGATTGTAGAGATTTCGGTAGTAGTCTCTGAAAGATTAAGCTATAGTGTCAGGATGGGACAGGGACTTCCCAGTGTCGTTTCTTTGGAACCTTTTAGTGCATTTGTGTACTTCATATTTGGTGTCTACACAGCCTTTCACTTTACATCTGGCTCCAGTAGGTCCACCAGTGTTTGTGAATCCCTGTTGTATTTATCGGAAAATTCAGGTGTTGGTATGTAAGATGTCACCTTTTTGAATGAAAACCACCACTGACACTCTTTAATGCTTCCCATTGTATCAGGAGAGGGGTCTTGACACGTTCATGATGGTGATAAAAGTCCGTAATGGCTTGTGTAATTGCTGCTGTACATGCTGGGTGTTTTGAAGGTTGAGGTTAAGAGTCCAGCCCCACTCACCTCTAGACTGATCAGGGATCGTCAAGGAAAGATGGATGTGAGCTTGGTCAGACCACTCGGAAGGATCTATGTTAGTGCGAGGATCCTATGTGTGATGATTCCACTTAAATATGGCTATAACTCAAAGATGTATTTTGATCTCTGGGTAGCGTATTTTTCTCTTAATTCCATTTAATCTAGCTGTGTGTAGCTCTAATCCTAGGTGTATGTTGTCAGTAGTGGCAACAATGTAACAATAGGGCTTTGTACTCATCCCAGAATGGCTCCATTGAATTCCTACATAGCCCCTTGGTGATCAAATACACATGTATTGTTTAGCCTAGGCTGTTAGATCAGACATGGTTGATAACATATAGCCGGCATTGTGTCATTCCACTTAATCCCATCTTCTTACAAAGAATCTGGACTTGAGTGCGTTAGTCAATCAGACTTGCTCTCGCCGGTGACCTCATTCTGGGTGGTGGCATAAAGGGTTTATAGGATGAGGTTTGGTTATCAGTGCTGAGATGCTACTGTGATGAGTTGCTGGCTGGAATGCTGTGCTGATGCTGCTGCTAGGAGCCTCCACTTGTTATCCCCACATGCCAGAGCATGTGTGAGTGTTGGATTATAGAGCCACATCAAGGATATGTGTGGTAAAGTAATTATTTCACTTTCATTCCCTTTTTATTTTATGTGCTGTATATTGTAACTAGTAACTGTTAATGCTTGTATATATCTGCATATCTGTTCTGAACTGCATGTGTTAGATGTTAATATCGACCCATCTAGGGGTTAATAAATATACAAAATTTAGAAAGCTTGTCTTGTATTATCTTGTGGACCCAGCACTCACTGGCGGTGAGTGTGGTTTTTATTAAAGAAGTCTCAGGTGTGGGCCAAAGCGGTGTTGGCGCACTGAGGATCTTTCACATTGGTGGCAGCGTAGTGGGATTCTTAGGATAAACAGCGTGTGTTGGTGACCGTTATCACTCAGACGCTGGGGATTGTGGTAATCCTATGAGACAAGCTCGGTATTAAAGCAAGCATTAAGATACAGTGAAAGTTTGATACAGTGCTGTTCCCCTCCCTTACTCTTTGTATTCTATCCTATCTTTTATTTGGCAAATACCAGTGGATGGCTAGTGGGCTCAGAAGCAGAGCTCAAGAACTGCAGAACCAGGCTTTTGGAGATCCTGAGCGTATGGCTGAAATGGAGGCAGCCACAGCCATGCAGGGGGTGGAGCAGAGTCCTGATTTTGGGGCTAGGCCAGAAAGTGCAGCAAGCAGCCCGGCCCCAAGGATTACTTCACCAGGAGGGACCAGTAGCCCCAGCCTTGTGGGGGGAATGGCTTCATACTGGCAAATGGCCCTGCAGCAAGTAGGCACCAGTGACCCTAACACATACCTGCAGGTGATGTGCCGTTTTCAGGAAGCTGCAGAACGAGAACGGCATGCCAATCATGAAGCTGCAGAACGAGAACGGCAGGCTGAGCGGCAGTATCAGCTGAAGCTCAAAAGGATGGAGCTCTCACAGCAGGCACCGTCTGCCCCTGCACAAACTCCAGAAGCCCAAGGTCCAAGGCTCCGATCCGAGCACTTTCCAATCCTAGAAACCAACGGGGACTTGGACTCGTTCTTGCGGGCCTTTGAGAAAGTGTGTAAGCAGTATCAGCTACCACAGATGGATTGGGTCCGTTACCTGGCTCCCCGGTTGAGGGGGAAAGCCCTGGACACTTACGCAAATTTACCAGTTGACCAGGACTATGAGTCCGTTAAAGCAGCGCTGATCCGGAGGTACCAACTCACGCCGGAGCTATACCGTCAAAAGTTCCGGGGCCTGCAGAAAAAGCCTTCAGAGAGCCATGAGGATACAGCGGCCCAGCTGCACGTGTGGTTCCGGGAGTGGACTGAGGGCAAGTCCGTCACCTCGCAAGAAAGCCTTGCAGACCTCATGCTTCAAGAGCAGTTCTTGACCATTTGTACCGAGGAAGTGCAAAAATACCTCCTGGACCGAGAGCCCAAGGACCTTGAAACAGCCGCAGCAATGGCGGATCGTTATGTTGCCAACCAGTTGCCGTGAAAACCTGCCAGCGACGGCTGGAGGAGGGGTAAGACACAATCTGTCCCGGGTGGTTCCTATACGTCCCCTGCCCCTCGAGCTCTGGGCGCTCCGGCGACCTTTCCCATGCCCCAGGGAGAGATCAGGCGGTGCCACACCTGTAAACAAATGGGACATTTACAACGAAACTGCCCCAACCGCCCTAGGAACCCCCCTGCTCCCCAAACTACAGCGGCCGGCCCATCTGTGTATCTGGTTGCGAGGGAGGGGCCCCGGCCCAATGCTAACCGTCAAACAGGTCACTGTGGGGGACAAAGTGGTGATGGGATTCCGGGACACTGGGGCAGATGTTACTCTGGTGCAGCCTGATTTGGTCCCCCCGGACAGTATTATCCCTGGGAAAACTTTAACCCTGAGGGGAACTGGACAGGAACGTTTCACTGTACCCATGGCTTGTGTCCATTTAGACTGGGGTGCAGGGAAAGGAATGCGGGATGTGGGATTGATGTCTGAGTTGCCTGCCAACGTACTGTTGGGGACAGATTTGGGGCCTATGATGTGCCAATATGGGGTGGGGGCCGCCCCAGCTCCCTGTGATCAGCTGTCTGTCCAGGCTGATATGTCTGGTATTGTACCTGTGGGTCTACCTGCAGAGGGGGCTGGTAACCCTCCCTCTGAAATGTCTCCTCATACAGTCTGTGAAAATGCTAATTTAACTGTACCTGTGAATGTTATAGATGAACTTGCCATGTCTGCAGGGAAGGCTAACCCCCTTACTGAGTTCCTTCCTACAGGCCTTGGAAATGCTAATTCTACTGTCTCTGGGATTAATGAAGGTGTAAAGGAGCTGAGTGAGGACTGGGCTGTAGACCCGCCCACATCTGCGGGGGCCTCGCCCCCCCCAGTCTGTGTCCCTATGGCCGCCAGTCCTCCCTCCAGCTCAGTGTGATAGAACCAATGCTGATAGGGATCCTGTTAATGATATTGCAAATGTCTGCCATGAAACTGTGGATGTTGTACCAGGTGGTTCGGTGTCTCTCTGGGCTCTCAGTGACGGTCCGGATGTAGGACGGACTGCTGGTATTGCGGTGGTTACCCGCAGTCAAAGTGCCAAAGGGGTGGAAAGCCTTCCAGCCTCTGCACTGGTCCCTCCGTCGCTCGGATGCATTACTGAGACCGCCTTGAGAAATTCCCCCACCCTAGAGCCGGAAGGGTCCGGCAGCTATGTAACATGCACCTCTCTTTTGTCTCACTCCAGCCAAGAGTTCAGAGAAGCTGTCCAAGCTGACCCTAGTCTGGCCATATTGAGGGAGCATGCCGCTCAACCACCCTCGGAGTCTGACAAGGCCCGAGTCTACTGGGATCAAGGGAGGCTATATTGGGAAACGATACCCACCCAGGGGGAGGAAGGTCAGCTAAATGAGAGACAGTTAGTGGTACCCCAACCTTACCGGAGAGAGTTGTTGCGGATCGCTTATGACATTCCATTGGCCGGTCACTTGAGGATTGCCAAGACCAAGTCTCACCTTAGCCACTTATTCTACTGGCCTAATATGGGGAAGGACGTAGCTAGATACTGCCGTTCATGTGACGCGTGTCAAAGGATGGGCAAGGCGGGGCAAAGCTCCGCTGGTGCCTATGCCCGTCATAGTCGAACCTTTCCAGCGAGTGGCTGTGGACCTTATTGGACCCCTGTCCTTCCCCAGCCGCTCCGGTAAACGCTTCATCTTAACGGTAGTAGATTATGCTACTCGATACCCAGAAGCCGTCGCACTGTCCTCTACCCGGGCTGATGTAGTGGCCAAGGCTCTGGTAGGCATCTTCTCCCGTGTTGGGTTTCCCAGAGAGATGCTCACAGACCAAGGTACCCAGTTCATGTCTGCCCTGATGCAAGGCCTGTGTAAGGTAACCGAGGTGCAACATCTGGTGTCCAGCCCGTATCACCCGCAGACCAATGGCCTGTGTGAACGGTTCAATGGCACACTGAAGCAGATGCTTCGGATGTTAGTCAAGTCCCATGGGAGCGACTGGGAGCCTTATCTCCCGCACTTGTTTGCTTACCGGGAGGTGCCTCAAGCCTCGACCGGGTTCTCCCCCTTCGAGCGCTTGTATGGGAGACGTGTCCGTGGGCCCCTAGCTCTAGTGAAGGAGTCCTGGGAAGGAGACGCCGCCATCCAGGGTGTGCCAGTCGTGGAGTATGTCCTGCGATTCCGTGACTGAATGCAGACGATGGCGCAGCTGGTGCATGACAACATGGTCCAGGTTCAGGCCGACCAGAAACGCTGGTATGATCAGAATGCTCGCGAGAGGATATACCAGCCGGGGCAGAAGGTATGGGTTCTAGTCCCTGAGCCCAAGGATAAGCTTCAGGCCAAATGGTCTGGTCCATACGTCGTGCACCGGCAGGTCAACTGCGTCAACTACCTGGTTACCATTGACCCAGGCCGGAACAGGCATAAGGTCTTCCATGTTAACATGATGAAAGATCATCATGACAGGGAAGCCACTGCCTTTTCCGTATGTAGTGTGTTAGAGGAGGGCGAAGAGGAAGACCTTGTGGACATGCTCACTCAGTTAGGGGAGGGAAGGTCCCCCCAGGAAGCGCAGTTAAACCCCTTACTGACTGAGACCCAACGGTCACAACTTAACAGTGTTCGGTGCACACTCCCCGGTCTGTTTTCCGGAAAGCCAGGGAGAACTGACCGGGCCATCCACTACGTGGATACCGGGAATCATGCCCCTATCCGGCGACCGCCATATCGCGTCTCCTTGGAGGTACGGGCCCAAATACACAAGGAGATCGGCGAGATGCTGGAACTGGGGGTGATTCAGCCCTCCCACAGTGCATGGGCCTCACCTGTAGTCCTGGTACCTAAAAAAGATCGGACCACCCGGTTCTGTGTGGACTACAGGGAGCTCAATGCGGTTACAGTTGATGACGCGTATCCCATGCCACGCATCGACAATTTACTGGACTTGTTAGGTAAGGCCCAGTATCTGTCCATCATGGACTTGAGCCGGGGATACTGGCAAATTCCCCTATCCCCACAGGCACGGGAACGGTCGGCCTTTACCACTCCATTCGGACTGTATGAGTTCACTGTCTTGCCGTTCGGCATGAAAAATGCCCCTGCCACTTTTCAAAGGATGGTCAATTCCCTGCTGTTGGGATGTGAAGGGTTTGCAGCTGCATACCTGGATGATATCGCCATCTTCAGCTCCACTTGGGAAGAACACCTACAACACCTGGCGCAGGTGTTGAGGCGGGTTCACCACGCGGGCTTGACCATCAAACCAGAGAAGTGTCAGCTGGGCATGCGTGAGGTCCAGTACCTGGGACACCGGGTGGGTGGGGGAACCTTGAGGCCAGAGCCTGAGAAGCTGGAGGCAATCACCACATGGCTAACCCCCCGGACCAAGCGACAGATGATGTCTTTCCTGGGTACAGCAGGATACTATAGGAAGTTCGTACCGAACTATAGTGCCCTTGCTGCTCCTCTGACAGACCTCACTAAAAAGAAGTTGCCACACGCCGTCCAGTGGACGGAGGCCTGTGAGCACTCTTTTCAGGCCCTGAAAAGGGGCCCTAGCAAGTGGCCCTGTACTTCAAGCGTACAATGAATCTCGTCCACTTGTACTACAGACCGACGCCAGCACCTATGGCCTCGGTGCCGTGCTAAGCCAGCTTGACGCTGCCAGCCAAGAACACCAGGTGCAATACCTCAGCAGGAAGCTTCTGCCACGGGAGGTGGCCTACGCCACGGTGGAGAAGGAATGTCTAGCAATTGTTTGGGCCTTGCAGCATCTGCAACCCTACTTGTATGGGCGACATTTCACCGTGGTGACGGATCACAATCCTCTGATCTGGATAAGACGTATCGCAGGTCAGAATGGACGATTGTTGCGCTGGAGCCTGGTACTCCAGCAATACAATTTCGATATACGGCACAAGCCTGGCCGGGCCCATGGCAATGCAGACGGCCTATCCCGGTGCGGTGAAGCGGCAGAAGTGCTCTCAGAAGCGGAGCACAGGCCCCTACTTCCTACAAGCCCCATCTAAAAGGGGGAGGTGTGATGATTCCACTTAAATATGGCTATAACTCAAAGATGTATTTTGATCTCTGAGTAGCGTATCTCTCTCTTAATTCCATTTAATCTAGCTGTATGTAGCTCTAATCCTAGGTGTATGTTGTCAGTAGTGGCAACAATGTAACAATAGGGCTTTGTACTCATCCCAGAATGGCTCCATTGAATTCCTACATAGCCCCTTGGTGATCAAATACACATGTATTGTTTAGCCTAGGCTGTTAGATCAGACATGGTTGATAACATATAGCCGGCATTGTGTCATTCCACTTAATCCCATCTTCTTACAAAGAATCTGGACTTGAGTGCGTTAGTCAATCAGACTTGCTCTCGCCGGTGACCTCATTCTGGGTGGTGGCATAAAGGGTATATAGGATGAGGTAGGGATCAGTGCTGAGATGCTACTGTGATGAGTTGCTGGCTAGAATGCTGTGCTGATGCTGCTGCTAGGAGCCTCCACTTGTTATCCCCACATGCCAGAGCATGTATGAGTGTTGGATTATAGAGCCACATCAAGGATATCTGTGGTAAAGTAATTATTTCACTTTTATTCCCTTTTTATTTTATGTGCTGTATATTGTAACTAGTAACTGTTAATGCTTGTATATATCTGCATATCTGTTCTGAACTGCATGTGTTAGATGTTAATATCGACCCATCTAGGGGTTAATAAATATACAAAATTTAGAAAGCTTGTCTTGTATTATCTTGTGGACCCAGCACTCACTGGCGGTGAGTGTGGTTTTTATTAAAGAAGTCTCAGGTGTGGGCCAAAGGGGTGTTGGCGCACTGAGGATCTTTCACACTATGCGAGCAAATGGTGATTGATAAGGAAGTAGTCTAATCTACTGTGAGTGTTGTGGACTTGTGAAAAATAGGTGTAGTCTCTCATCTGGGGATTAAGGATCCATCAGACGTTGACAAGCCTCATGTCAGTGATCTTAGATTTCAGGGCCTGTAAATGTGACAAAGGGATGGGGAACCTGCCCGACGAGGAATCCATTATTGCATCCATGGTTAAGTTCAGCTTTCTAGCCATGACCACCAACCCTTTTAGCAAACTTAGCTAAGGCACAAAGAAAGGAGCGACAGATTTGAGCTTGACTCTGCATGGGGAGATTGAAATTAGGGATCGTGAATAATTTCTCACGGATTGGTATTTTTATTATTAAGTATCTACCCTGTGCATCAGAGCACTGGAAAATGACCATGGCTTGGAGGTGTTTATGTAACCCAACACTAACTCCCTTTGATTTACTGTCAGGGTTGGAGCTGTGGAGCCCCTTAAAGAAGGTTTCCTGTAGCAGTAGGGTGTCAACCCTTAGCTTGTGAATGTTGTAGAGTACCTAGGTCCTCTTCTGCGGCACACTGAAGCCTCTGATGTTCAAGGAGCACAACTGAAGTCTGGCCATTCTTCCATGGGAAGGCAATACCTATAAAAGAGGAGAAGAGAAAAAAAGAATAGGGGAGGAAGGTGAGGGAAAGGAAGAGGGCGGAGAAGAAGGGGGGAGGTTAGGTAGTCAAGGCATTTAGTGGTGCCTTTTTAACCCTGGGACTTAACCCAGGGGAAGGGTAAAAGCAAAAGTGTTCTATGAACACACCTTAAGGACAGGGATGTCCAAGTCAATATGTTTCTACTGCACCAAACTTCTTATCAAGAAAAAAAGAAAAAAAAATGCTGATGACGGGCGTTCTCGGACAGAAACGTTGCTTATCGATTATGTACTCAAGCTCTATGATTTTGTGAAGTTACAATTCGGCTTCTTATCATACATGGAGTCTGATATGTTGTAATAAAATACGCAAACTCAAAGAAATCATCTGGAGTGCTGTCCATCCTTTTCCTAAGTTTATCATCTATCCCAGCAGCCATTCCCCACTCCTTGACACTTATCACCTATCCTGACCCTGCCATCATCACAACCTGCAATGGCAAATGCAATGGGTCCTGCATTTGCTCCAGTCATCTCTGTGGGAAGGCTGATAGGAAGTAGAGTTCAGCATTCCATTATCTCTGGCAGTCCCAAAGAGATGAACAGATTGGCATCATTCTATTCATTGGGAAGAAACAGGACCCCTGTTCCCGGGATCAGTGGGGGGGTCGCAACGGTCACATCCCCAGTATATAATCGATAGGGATTTATTTGCTTGAATAAAATACTTCTCTCTGTTACGTGTGTAGCGACAACATATCCTGCAGCGCTTTACAGAAATCCCCCTTTCAATGATCCGCCGCTGTCACCTTGGTACCAGATTCCACACGACAGCTCCAGAGGTCTTGTGCAGTTGATACCTTGATGGACTTGAGTTGTTCGAGTGGCACAAGATGGACCTACACAATATTAGGCAGGTGTTTTTAAAGTAATGGCTGATCGGTGTATGTACAGCAGTGTTTAATATTCCCTCCAATAGACTGAAATATCCTGTACCCGGCACTTTCTAAGAATAGAGGACACAGCCCGGCTCTTATCTATGTCTGATTTTGCATCTTTCTCTATTCACCCATCAGTCAGACCCAACATACACATCGCAACCACAACCAATAATGACCATGGAGAACCTGAGTCACCCATTATCATGTATGAGTAGATAGAAGTTTGTAGATGAGGCTGCAATCCCATCTACACATTGTGAAAAATTACACACAGCGGAAACGCTGGGATTTCCAAAACCATTGTGGTTTTGGAAATTGCAGAATGTCATTTATATCTACGGAAAAGTTGACGGTTTCCCTATAGGTATAATGGAAGCAACGCAATGTGTTACTGCTGCAGTCTTTCCCGTAAGGCTTGTTTGCTGCAGCCTGCTACATGGGGCCTTAGCCTAAAGCAGTTTCCTGGACTGGGAACATTTCTGATAATTGGTGACTTGTCCTCAGTATCAGATCAGTGGGGTCCGACACCCGGATCCCGCACAGATTACTTGTTCTAGGCAGCCTCTGGTGCTGAAGCATCTTTATCCCCGGTATATCTGCAGTGCCGGAGTATAACAGTTCTGCCCCCAGTCAAGTGAATGTGAACATGTGGAAAAAGGCCAGAAAAGTTGCCTACCAAAGAAAATAGATGCTCAACCCAATATTGTAGAAAAATACATATAACATATCTTTTTTGCGTTAAAGTTCTAGGCTATAATTTGGGGAAGAAGGTGCCAATAATATGTGGCATCTGCTCCACACATTACATCCGCGACACGTTAGCTGTTATTGTTACCAAAATGATGCAATGAAATGTATAGTGGGGAAAAAAAAGTATTTAGTCAGCCACCAATTGTGCAAGTTCTCCCACTTAAAAAGATGAGGCCCGGCCTGTAATTGACAACATGGGTAGACCTCAACTATGAGAGACAAAATGAGAAAACTAATCCACAAAATCACATTGTCTGATTTTTAAAGAATTTATTTGCAAATTATGGTGGAAAATAAGTATTTGGTCAATAACAAAAGTTCATCTCAATACTTTGTTATATATCCTTTGTTGGCAATAACAGAGGTCAAACGTTTTCTGTAAGTCTTCACAAGGTTGGCACACACTGTTGCTGGTATATTGACCCATTCCTCCATGCAGATCTCCTCTAGAGCAGTGATGTTTTGGGGCTGTCGCTGGGCAACACGGACTTTCAACTCCCTCCAAAGGTTTTCTATGGGGTTGAGAACTGGAGACTGGCTAGGCCACTCCAGGACCTTGAAATGCTTCTTAAGAAGCTACTGCTTCGTTGCCCTGGCGGTGTGCTTATGATCATTGTCATGCTGAAAGACCCAGCCACGTTTCATCTTCAATGCCCTTGCTGATGGAAGGAGGTTTGCACTCAAAATCTCACGATACATGGCCCCATTCATTCTTTCATGTACACGGATCAGTCGTCCTGGTCCCTTTGCAGAGAAACAGCTCCAAAGCATGATGTTGTCACCCCCATGCTTCACAGTAGATATGGCATTCTTTGGATGCAACTCAACATTCACTCTCCTCCAAACACAACGAGTTGTGTTTCTACCAAACAGTTCTACTTTGGTTTCCAATACTCTTCTGGAACATCCAAATGCGCTCTAGCAAACTTCAGACGGGCCAGGATATGTACTGGCTTAAGCAGGAGGACACGACTAGCACTGTAGGATCTGAGTCCCTGGCGACGTAGTGTGTTACTGACGGTATCCTTTATTACGTTAGTCTCAGCTTTCTGAGGTCTTTCACTAGGTCCCCCTGTGTGGTTCTGGGATTTTTGCTCACCATTCTTGTGATCATTTTGACCCCACGGGGTGAGATCTTGCGTGGAGCCCCTGATCGAGGGAGATTATCAGTGGTCTTGTTTGTCTTCCATTTTCTAATTATTGCTCCCACAGTTGATTTCTTCACACCAAGCTGCTTGCCTATTGCAGATTCAGTCTTCCCAGCCTGGTGCAGGTCTACAATTTTGTTTCTGGTGTCCTTCCACAGCTCTTTGGTCTTCACCATAGTGGAGTTTGGAGTGTGACTGTTTGAGGTTGTGGACAGGTGTCTTTTATACTGATAATGTCAAACAGGAGCCATTACTACAGGTGGAGTAATGGCTCCTGTAATGGAGGACATGAGGAGCCTCTTAAAGAAGAAGTTACAGGTTTGTGAGAGCCAGAAATCTTGCTTGTTTGTAGGTGACCAAATACTTATTTTCCACCATAATTTGCAAGTAAATTCTTAAAAAATCAGACAATGTGATTTTCTGGATTTGTTTTCTCATTTTGTCTCTCATAGTTGAGGTCTACCTATGATGACAATTACAGGCCGGGCCTCATCTTTTCAAGTGGGAGAACTTGCACAATTGGTGGCTGACTAAATACTTTTTTCCCCACTATATAGGACAAAATAATGAAGAGAAAAAATAGATACAAAAAGATGACTTGATGTGACCTCTACAGTAACTAGTACGACACAAATAAATGTCATATACACATGTGGACAAAATTGTTGCTAACCCTCGTTTAATGAAGGAAAACCCCACAATGGTCACAGAAATAACTTGAATCTGACAAAAGTAATAAAATATAAAAATTCTATGGAAATGAACAAATGAAAGTCAGACATTGCTTTTCAAACTCATGAAACAGGCCTGGACAGAAATGATGGTTCCCTTAACTTAATATTTTGTTGCACAACCTTTTGAGGCAATCCCTGCAATCAAACGATTCCTGTAACTGTCAATAAGACTTCTGCACCTCTCAACATATAGATAGAAAAAAAGAAAAAAGGAGGGGGACTACATGAGCGCTGCTATATCCGGTAAACACATTCAAAAAATGTGTGAAGGAGGATCACTCATAAACGATAGTTAGATCCAAAGCTTTTATTCCACTTAAGAAACGGACAACGCGTTTCGACACTAGTGTCTTCAACAGGCCAATTAGGTAACAAGTGACAGAAAACATACATATAAATATATAAATACATAGATCTAAATACATAAAAAAGGGGTATAAGCATGTCATGGCGAGTAGTAGTAGTAGTAATGTTAAAAATAGTGACAATAGTACTACAAAATAAGAATATAGACGAAGAATCAAATAAAAAGTAATAATAAATGGCCAGAGGATGATGGTGAATAACAATATTAGATATGTAGCGTTGGTAATAAAGGAAACAAAAAATACAATATGCATAACAAGGGTTAAATAAATGGAAAGACATGCCAGATAAAATTGATTTCCACAGTAGCAATAGTAGTGGCATTTGTAATAGCATTAGTGATACATAATATATAAAAAAGATAAAATGTTTGATTTGTAGTATGCAGAGTAATAGGAATACTTCATATGTATATAAAATCAATGCATAATGGTGTGGGGCTACAAATTGGAGGATACAACTATGAGGGCTAGCAATTGGAAGAAGGGACGCAGGGGAGCGTACATATGTATGTGTGTGTGTATGATGATATGTGATCTAATTATGGGTGGTAGTCTAGTAGGTTAAGATATATAATAAGATTATGGATTATAAACAAGTGGCTAATGATGTACGGTCTAGTTGTGGGTAATGGTCTGATAACTAAAGCTATAGGGTAGGTTTGTAGGTGATGAACAAATGGATTAAAATAGAAAATTCAATTGGATGTGGTGTATGTGATGTGGGGTAGATGGGCACATTAGTATGGATAGGGAAAACATTTGTATAAATGGAAGTAAATAATGATGTGGAGATGTGTGAGCTTGAAATCTAAGGGCAAACTAACAGAGGGGCATATACAGTCATGGCCAAAAGTTTTGAGAATGACACAAATATTATATTTTCACATGATCTGCTGCCCTCTGGTTTTTATGTGTGTCAGATGTTTTATCACATACAGAAATAGAATTGCATTCATATTATGAGTAACAGAAGCTTATATTGACAGTTAGAATGAGTTAATGCAGCAAGTCAATATTTGCAGTGTTGACCCTTCTTCTTCAGGACCTCTGCAATTCTCCCTGGCATGCTCTCAATCAACTTCTGGACCAAATCCTGACTGATAGCAGTCCATTCTTGCAGAATCAATGCTTTCATTTTGTCTGAATTTGTTGGTTTTTGTTTGTCCACCCGTCTCTTGATGATTGACCACAAGTTCTCAATGGGATTAAGATCTGGGGAGTTTCCAGGCCATGGACCCAAAATCTCTATGTTTTGTTCCCTGAGCCATTTAGTTATCACCTTTGCTTTATGGCAAGGTGCTCCATCATGCTGGAAAAGGCATTGTTGAGCGCCAAACTGCTCTTGGACGGTTGGGAGAAGTTGCTCTTGGAGGACATTCTGGTACCATTCTTTATTCATGGCTGTGTTTTTAGGCAAGACTGTGAGAGAGCCGATTCCCTTGGCTGAGAAGCAACCCCACAAATGAATGGTTTCAGGATGCTTTACAGTTGGCATGAGACAAGACTGGTGGTAGCGCTCACCTCTTCTTCTCCGAATAAGCTGTTTTCCAGATGTTCCAAACAATCGAAAAGGGGATTCATCAGAGAAAATGACTTTCCCCCAGTCCTCAGCAGTCCACTCCCTGTACCTTTTGCAGAATATCAGTCTGTCCCTGATGTTTTTTCTGGAGAGAAGTGGCTTCTTTGCTGCCCTCCTTGAGACCAGGCCTTGCTCCAAGAGTCTCCGCCTCACAGTGCGTGCAGATGCACTCACACCTGCCTGCTGCCATTCCTCAGCAAGCTCTGCACTGCTGGTAGCCCGATCCCGCAGCTGAAACACTTTTAAGAGACGGTCCTACCGCTTGCTGGTCTTTCTTGGGCGCCCTGGAGCCTTTTTGGCACCAATGGAACCTCTCTCCTTGAAGTTCTTGATGATGCGATAGATTGTTGACTGAGGTGCAATCTTTCTAGCTGCAATACTCTTCCCAGTTAGGCCATTTTTGTGCAGTGCAATGATGACTGCACGTGTTTCTTTAGAGATAACCATGGTTAACAGAAGAGAAACAATGATGGCAAGCACCAGCCTCCTTTTAAAGTGTCCAGTGGTGTCATTCTTACTTAATCATGACAGATTGATCTCCAGCCCTGTCCTCATCAACACCCACACCTGTGTTAATGGAGCAATCACTGAAACGATGTTAGGTGGTCCTTTTAAGGCAGGGCTGCAATGATGTTGAAATGTGTTTTGGGGGATAAAGTTCATTTTCTAGGCAAATATTGACTTTGCAAGTAATTGCTGTTAAGCTGATCACTCTTTATAACATTCTGGAGTATATGCAAATTGCCATTAGAAAAACTGAAGCAGTAGACTTTGTAAAAATTAATATTTGTATCATTCTCAAAACTTTTGGCCATGACTGTATAGGAAGTATGGATGGTGTCAGAGGGAGGGCAGGTGGAGTCTGTGCAGAGGTCAGGTGAATCGAATGATAGAAAATGAGGATAAAGAAAAAAAAAAAGAGGATAAAGAAAAAAAAAAGGAGAGGATAAGAAAAAAAAAAGGATAAGAAAAAAAAAGGGGAGAATGAGAAGATGAAAAGAAGAAGGTGTGATACGGAACAAGAGGGTAGAGGCCAAGGGTGAAAAAGTTAGAAGGATGATTCAACTGTATAATTGAGGCCAAAAGGGACCAAGGTTCTCAGTTTATATATCCAAAAAGATTCACGTTGTCTAAGTTTAAGATAACAGTTGGGGTCAGATGAAGGGATATGTTCTATCGGAAGGATTGAAATGCAATTAAAATCTTGGTGGTGTTCTATGGAAAAATGTAATGATAGATTATGTTTTTCAAAACCTTTATTAACGTTTGAGTGGTGACTATTCATTCTTTTGTGTAGAGGTTGAATTGTGCGTCCAACATATTGTAAATTACATGGACATTCCAATAGATAATTCTTCCTCTGTGGTATTAGATATAAAAGACGTAGTTCTGTGTTTAATGTTAAGGCAACAAGAACATCTTGAATGCCCACATTTATATGCACCTTTGATTACGGGCAATGTGGTTGTTAGGTTTTTCTGAGTGGTGCTGGGACAGAGTCTACTTGGAGCCAGATGGTTACGTAAGGTGGTAGCTCTACAAAAGGTTAGAGTGGGTTTGTTCGGGAGATATTTCTGTAGATGAGCACCTCTCAACAGGTATTTTGGCCCACTCCTCATGAGCAAACTGCTCCAGTTGTCTCGGGTTTGAAGGGTGCCTTTTCCAGATGGCATGTTTCAGCTCCTTCCATAGATGCTCAATAGGATTTAGGTCAGGACTCATAGAAGGCCACTTCAGAATAGTCCAATGTTTTCCTGCGATTGAGACCAAGCTTTCTGACACTGGGCAGCACATTTCTCTCTAAAATCCCTCGATAGTCTTGAGATTTCATTGTACTCTGCACAGATTCAAGACACCCTGTGCCAGATGCAGCAAAGCAGCCCCAGAACATAACAGAGCCTCCTCCATGTTTCACAGTAGGGACAGTTTTCTTTTCAAGATATGCTTCATTTTTCCATCTGTGAACCTAGAGCTGATGAGACAAAAATCTAAATTTTTGGCAAGGCACATCTGTCCATAGGAAATTCTCCCTGAAGTTTTCTGGCTTGTCAACATGTAGTTTGGCAAATTACTTTTGTCAGATTCAAGTTATTTCTGTGACCATTGTGGGTTTTTCTTTCATTAAACGAGGGGTACCAACAATTTTGTCCACGTGTGTATATCGATTTATGGGTACAAAACCCAATAGTGCATATAAGGTGTGTGCCAAGTAATCTGTAACTGACCCTATACATATACTATATAAATGCCATAATAGTATCCTTGTCTGTTCTGCCATATTTCCCCACACGTATCGCACACTCACCGGACTTCCTCAGGGGAATTATAATAGATGCTAACATTGCAAGGTCCTTATATATAAGAATATCTACTCAACAATTGTCTGCTTGCAGACACCAGCGTCCTATCTTCTCTTGGACAGACTCTGTAAGTAAATATTTAAGTTTATCCATGATCTCAATTGGAGATTGGGGGACGTTATTCAGTGGAATTCTGAATGTATCAAGTCTTGTATTTCTCTGAATTTGGCTTCTGTGTCTGATTCCATGCCTGACTACATTCAAGATTTTGCTTATGTTTTTTTCTGAATACGGGGCTGATTTGCTTCCTCCTCATAGATCATATGATTGTGCCATTGCTCTTGTTTCTGACGCCAAGCTTCCCAAGGGTTATTTATACCATCTTTCAAACCCTGAAAGACAGGCCATGAAAGATTATATAAAAGATTCCCTCCGCAAAGGTCATATCCGTCCATCCCCAGTGGGAGCTGGGTTTGTCTTTGTTAAAAAAAAAAAGATGGACCGAGACCGTGTACAGATTACACTGGACAATGAAGATTTTGCTTCCCGAACACTTTTGAGTGTTTCTTATGTAATTTGAGCTGCTGAGCATGAAAATCATACCATTTTTCAGAAATCTTCTGTTTTAGCAATTTTTTTTTTTCATATCTTCAGGCTGTTCAAGTATTATCCACAATATATGTGCTGTTATGTTATGTAATTTATAGGAAAGCAAAGGCATGAATTCCCTCATTGGAATTGTTACACACTAGGCACACCTACACATGTCTAGACATGTCTGGTCACTGCCTGCAGAGGATGTAATATCTGCTTGCAAAGATTCTGCAAGTTATTTCAAATCTAAGCAACTATAAACTACTCCAATACGATCTGATATAGCTAAAATGTCTCGTCAGTGTCGGAACAGTCACAATACCTTCTGTTACATTTGTGGTGAGTACACGCTTAAGCCTCAAAGACGCACAATGACAGCTCTTATCATGAAAGCCTATGAGCTGTATTTTGGGTGCAAGATTGGTGATCAAGACAAATCCTTGGCTCCTCACATCTGTTGTGCAAGATGTGCTGTTGATCTTAGAGGTTGACTGAGAGGTTCTCGCAAGTCAATGCTGTTTGCTGTCCCAATGAAATGGCGGGAACCAAAGGATCATGTCACCGACTGTTACTTCTGACAAACCAATATCTCTGTTTTCTCTGCTAAGAATAAAAAATGCATTGAATATCCCAATCTGCATTCAGCTATGAGACCAGTGCCACATGATGACACTCTTCCAGTACCAAAGCCAAAAGAGACATGGAGCCTAGAGGAGGCAGCCGATGAAGATGTTGCAATCCATAGGTCAGAGATGGGGAACGACGCTGATTCAGACATTGAGCCATGTATGTCTGGTGAGCCTCATCTTATAACACAGCCAAAACTGAATGACTTGGTTGGGGACTTAAGTTTGTCAAAAGCAAATGCAGAGTTACTGGCTTCAAGACTTCAAAGATGGCATTTGCTGTCACCTGGTACAAACGTTTCTGTCTTTCAAAGCCGCCAAGATGACTTAACACAGTTTTTTGAACAGGTTGACAACCTGTGTTTCTGCACAGACATTGATGGGTTGTTCGCAGCTTTGGGTTGTGTGCATGAGCTGAATCAGTGGCGTCTCTTTATTGACTCATCAGTGTTAAGTCTCAAGACTGTCTTGTTACATAATGTTCATCCTTTTATTACCTATACACTACACAAAAAAAAAAAAAAAAAAAAAAAAAAAAAAAAAAAAAAAAAAAAAAAAAAAAAAAAACAAAAAAAAAAAAAAAAACAAAAAAGAAAAAAAAAAAGAAACGGCACTGCCGCTCGCCCCGCAGAAAAAAAAACAACATATACCCTTTTCTTATGAAAAAAAAACACAAAACAAAACAAAAACAAAAAAAAAAGAAAGGGGGACAAAACCAACCAACACCCACCCCCACAAAAAAAAAAAAAAAAAAAAAAAAACACAACCCCACCAACATTTTTTTCCCCCCCCCCCCACACAACACAACCCGCAGAAAAAAAAAAAAAAAAAAAAAAAAAAAGAAAAACGAGGGGTTCTCCTTTTTTAAAACATATAACACCAAAAAAAACCCGCCCCAAAAAAAAAAAAAGAATTTTTTTGGCCCCCCACACCCCCCAAAAAAAAAAAAAAACACACACTAAAAAGCGGCGGGGGGGGGCCCCGAAAAATTTTTTGGAAAAATACAAGAACTTCCTTGGCCACAAACAAACCCCCAACAAAACCAAAAAAGTTGACCCCCCTCTTGAAGATTGCAAACAGATGAAGTGCAACATGAAAATTCTTTTTCTGCATTCTCATTTTTTTAAATACCAACACACTCCTTGATTTATGACACAGAGTGCACTTGGGTGACACCAGAGAACAGCAGGAGTCCATTGAATGGATCAAAGCAAAAACAAGGTTTAATCAAAGCAAATAGGTTACAGAAAAATCTATTCCTAAAACATAGGTTAAAGTTAAACAGAAGATCAAGAAACAAATAGAATGAGAGCTGTTGTGAAAAGGTGTTAGTGCTATGCCCCCATACTCCTAAAGCCTGCTTATAGAGGCTGAGAGAGCCTTACCCCTGTCCATCATAATTCCTCATATGGATAAGTTTTTTGTATGATCCTTTCATGGATACTGGATCATTCCCTATATGAACATAGCCCTAAATTTGGTTCCTATGACGTGTTGTGTGTTATACTGAGACCTTCCTTTTTCCATCTACTCAGCACAGAGCCACTTTAACCATAGTCTGTCAAGAATGACATGCCACACAAATGTTACTTCATGACCTTTTCCATTCTTAGATTCTAACTTTAGACCATAAGATTTAACATTTCCCCCTGATTAGGATTAGATATATATATATATTATCTAATCCTAATTTACCCTACTCTAACTCATTTACTCATCACTCGTATCACATTCATATCACATTCACTCAAGGGTCATGTGATAACACTTTGTCAGAATGTTCATTCTTTGACTCAATGTTTATGACAGAACTAGTGTACTGATTTCTTTTTAACATTTCCTGTAGAATTCTGTCACCTTTTCCAATTTCCTTTTTTACCTGTCTATGTATCTTCTTAATACTACACATTATAAAAATTTGATACAATATACATAACACTACAATAATAAATATAATAACAATAGGATTAGTTAATACATTTCCAACTGCCATTTTAGCTGATGACTTTGACCAAACCCCAACAGACTTCTTAAACTTTCCCCACCACGATGATCCTGACATGGTATTCCAGTCATGTTCTATATCATCTAATTGACCTTGCTGATGTTTAAAAACTATTTCAGCCACTTTTAACTGTCTTGTTAAAGCATCTAATAGACCTTTATCTTTTTCAATCTCTTCTGTCCACATTTTCCACGGAAATTTATCAATTTGAGATAGATTATATTGCATTGGAAGAGGGTTCAAATAATTGCTCTCTATGGAAGATATACTAAATCTTCCCATATTCATCTTAATAGCGTTCACATATCCTTCAATACAATATAATCCTCTAGTCAAATTCTCAGCATGTACACATGAAGGAAAGAATGCTGAAACATTTTCCTTTTCAGACATAATTTGTATACACACTTTCTTTTGACCAACTGGAGTCACAATATCATGTATACTATGTATATTCTCAATTCTAGCATGACATGTACTTTGATTATGAAAACAAGAATGATAGATAATCTTATCTTGTTCTGGTAAACAAATTACCTTAGAAGCAAAATGTAAACATGAAGAGAGGTCTAATTGTTCAATTGAATCTCCATTATATGCAAATTCTATAAATTCTAGATTATAATAGATCACTTGTGTATTACTTATAGGAACCCCTAACGAAGTTACTGGAACCAAAATTTGCTCATTTCCTGATATTGGGATTAGCGATGTACCAATACATACATCCTGACTACAACCCAACCACTTGTTTACCCATAACTCTGTATGACCTAAACTAAAATTGTATATTACAGGTAGATTTCTTAATAAACCCAATGGAGTAACACCACTCTGTAAAGCTTGAGCCATTATCTTTAAGTTAGTGGAATATTCCACCTGAATTTCCAGACAAGCTCTAGCTACTTGTGTTTCCTGTTCACTCTCCATTAATGCTAGAGTTGCATCCTGAAGGTGTGACACAGAAGATCCTAATACAGTTACAGAATTTACAACCATCTTTTCCAAAAGTTGATTTAAACTTTTCTGGACTTTTACTCCCTTTTTCCCTAGATAACCAATTGTTTCCAAATCTGATCTCAGAGAGTTAATATTCATATTATTTATGAAACTCCCAACAGTCCCAATTCCCCCTAAAATACCTTCTACAACACCTCTTTTACTTCTTCTGGGTTTTGACATACTTCTACTAAACCATTGTTCTATTCCCTTCTCCATATTTATTAGGTGTTGTTTACACTGAGGATACCTTGAGGAAATTTTCCAATCTGACATATTAAATGTCCATACCATGGTCATAAATCTACCATTCCTCAAAAGAGGCTTAGATTGGAAATGATTAATCTGGAAAGGGCTAGACGGATTGAATTTGACTCCTGTACAAATTCTATCTGTGACTGACGAAATATTAACATTTACCGTTGCACATTGCTTCTTATTGTTAATATTTGTTATACAGCACTCATATATCCCTGAATCCTTGGGAGATGGTTTTTCCTGATAGAAATTGAATTTCTTATCTACCCACTTCACACTCTCGTATAAACCTCTATGAATTACACTTTTAGGACCATTAGAGAAACTTCCCAAAAATAGGCCCCCTTTCATCCATGTTAACAATGATTCTGGTGGTAACTCTAGTTTTGTGCTGCATTCTAAAGTTGAAGGATCTTTCCCCTCTGGGATTTCCACTCTTTGTGGACTAACACTTATTTTGGGTGTTAAATTATAAGTTACTGTGAGATCAAAAGCTATTCTCACTTTTACAGGTTCCCTTGTTATTTGGAAATTCCATGTTTTTACCCAATCTTCATTGCCCTTACCCATAATAGGGAGATATATTGGATCTAAAATTTTCACATAATCTTGGGTGTAAAACTAAATTTCACTCTTTGATCTGACTATTTTTCCTGATGATATCATATCATTTGTGATATCACCTGACCATTCCGCAGATTCATAACCTTTTATTACTACACTCCAAGTTAATGCTTCCGTTGATGTACATTCCCATGAACCTGTTTTATTATTATGTATATAAGTTCCCTGTACTTGGTTTAATGTGTTTTTGGGTCCTGCCTTAGCACTTAATGTAATGTTTGCATTATGTGTGAAATGTATCTCGATACAACATTTTGCACCATAACCTAAGCAAAGACTTCCTGTAATGTCCTTTGAATAGTCTTTTAAATGTTCTTCAAGCAAGTCCTTTAGCGTATAGCCTCTAGTTTTTCGTGATAGTAATACCGTCTTCTCCACTTGGTCATTCCTGTTGTTCCCATTCTGAGTTTCTTTCATCACAATGGCAGCCAGAGTACATATCAGAAGGAAAGTTCCCATCAGGTAGCATTTCTTGAAACCTTTCTTTTGACTGCAACGAACCTTTGATTTTTCTACTTTCCCATAGAGACATAGTTCTTCATTAAGGTTCATTTCCTAAAAAACCAAACAAGCAGTATCATTATTTTGCAACATATAGCTTGCATTGATCAACATGTACCCACAATTGTTGCTGTCTGCGGGTATTTTTCCCTGTTTTGGCTGATCTTTGCACCAAAATCATCACTTGTCCCATTGTATCGATAATTTCAAAAGGACCTTCCCAGTTACTTTCCCAAGGTCCACTCTTCTTGAAAGTTTTAATCATTACTGATGCACCTTTAACAAACTTTGAAGAGTGAGGTGGTGTCATGCGTTGCATTCTAGATGCTGCATGTGGAAGGATTGTTTGCAAATTTTCCTGTAATATCTGTAACCACCTGGACCTTGCTATGGCATCTTTTTGAGGTGTTGACAAAAATGGTTCATGTGGAAATATTAATGGCATTTTTCTTCCTGTCATTAATTCAAAAGGAGTATATTGGGTTGTAGAGGAGACCGTTCCTCGAATGCTCATCAATACAAATGGTATTGCATCAACCCATGTGTTTCCTTTATCTAACAACATTTTTGCAATTCTGGATTTAATGGTACGATTCATTCTTTCCACAATTCCTGCAGACTGTGGATGATAAGGTACATGGAATTGTTGTTGCACTCCTAAAATACTACAAACTGTGTGCATTATTTTTCCAGTAAAATGACTTCCTCTGTCAGAAGTGATCATTCTTGGGATCCCCCAAGTGCAAAACACATGATTTACCAGTGCTCTAGCTGTAGACAAAGCATCATCTTTTCTGACGGGTAAAACTTCTACCCATTTTGAGAACACATCTACCACCACCAATGCATACCTGAGTCCATGTTTACCTGTAGGTAACGGACCTATGTAATCAATCTGCAATGTAGACCATGGACCGTCTGCTGGCGCAATTCTTTGGAGTGGAGGTTTTTGTCCTTTAGGTCGAGGGTTCACTTGAGCACAAATGAGACATGACTGAACAACTTTTTGTACAGTTTCCTCCATTTTGTCCCAATAAAATTTTCCTTTAAGAACTTCCAGCAACTTTTGCTGACCCAAATGACCTAAGCTCTCATGATTGTATCGGGTGAACTCAATCTGCAAATGTTTAGGTACAACAGGACGCAAATCCCCATTATAGTCATGACACAAAACCCCGTTTTCACAAACAAAGGGAGGTTTTGGATCAACCTGAGAAACCGCAAGAGATTGATCCTTTGCTTGTTCCTCTGCAAAAGAAGGAAGATGCCTGTCTGTTTTCCTAGCTGGTAAAGCTTTTAATTGTTCAGGCTCGATTACCTCTGCCCCTGTTGTAGCAGCTTCTTTTGCTAGTGTATCTGCCATAGAATTTCCAACAGCTAACTCATGATTTCCTCTCTTATGTGCTGGAACTTTGACCATAGCATATCCCTTTGGATTCTTTGAAGCGAATTCTACAATTCTCCTTAGTGTGTCACTGTAAATTAACACTTTGTTAGATGAGTCAACAAAACCTCTTTTCTCCCACAGGGGTAGATAATCTGTCAGAGACCGAACAACATATGAACTGTCACAGTAAATAACCAAAGGACTTCTGTTTTCCTTTTCATCAACCTCTAACACTGTCCTGACAGCTTCTAGCTCTGCTCTCTGAGCTGAATAGTGTCCTGGCAATTTATGTTGAATTGCATATCCCCTCTCGGGATACCAGATGGCATATCCTGAGTAATACTTCCCATCAGAGAAGAACCGTGACCCATCCACAAACACTGCTTCATCACTTTTTTCTGCATCTCTTCTGAACAGAGAAGTATATGTCTCCTGGAATGTACGTATACATTCATGTGTCTGACCTTCATACTGCATCAGTTGGGGAAGAATATACTTGGCTTTGTGATCTACTTCAATTTGCTTTGGTGAGAGAGTTAACAACCACTGTGCAAATCTTTGATGTGATACTCCTGGAATATTTTTCTCAAGGAGAAGCTTTAATGTGGAGTGCGGTGTCTGCAAAATTAATTTGCTAAAGCCAACAATATGTTCAGTAGCTTTTACTGCAAAATGCACTCTCATCAAATGTCTTGCACAAGGTTCAAACCCTTTTTCAACCGGAGTGAGGATTTTGGAAAAATATCCCAAAATTCTCCATTCCCCTGCTTGTAATTGCAGCAACACAGATGTCACAGCTATTTCTGACGTGTGTACCTGCAAAGCAAATGGAGCTGATGCTTCTACAGTTGACAAGGCGGGAGCTGTTTGTAAAGCAATTTTTAGCTGTTCGAACGCTTCCTGTTCCTTATTTGTCCATGGACCAAATGAATCATCATGACCTTTTTTCAAGAGATCATATAAAGGCTTTGCTTTTTCAGCATATCCTTCAATGAATTCTCTAGAAAAATTCACAATACCCAGAAAGTGTCTGAGGTCCTTATGTGACATTGGAATGGGAAGTGAAGCAACAGCTGCAACCCTATCCTGAAGAGGCATTCTCTTTCCTGGCTTAATGAGAATTCCTTAATACCTCACCTCACATTGCAGTAATTTACACTTCTTTGTGTTAAGCTTTAGACCAGCCTCATGCAAAAGAGTAAACAATTCAGCTAAGACTTCCAAGTGCTTTTCTCTGTCTTCTGTAGCCACCAAAATGTCATCAACAAATTGTTTTATATATTTCTGATTTGAACTTTTCCCTAAAACCTTTGCTAATGCTTGATGAAATATACTAGGTGATAAATGTGCACCTTGTGGCAATCTACAGAATACGTATTGTTCATCCCGAAATGTAAAAGCAAACTTGCATTGACAACTTTTTTCAAGACTTAGACTAAAAAACCCATTACTTACATCTAAAATTGAAAAATATTTCGCCTTTGCATCTAGTTGTCCTAACAAATCGTGTGCGTCAGCAACAATTGGAGCTACATTAGGCATATATTTGTTAAAAAGCCTTAAATCCAAAAGCATGCGATATGACCCATCAGGTTTCAAAACACACCATAATAGATTGTTTGTCACAGAGTTGGCTTTTCGTATGACACCTTGTTGAAGCAATTCCTCAATGATCTTAGACATTGGACCTATTGATTCTGGAGGTAATTTGTATTGTTTCTGGGATGGTGGATCTTTTCCTTCTACTTTTACAAGCACATCTTTCATTGTTCCCACCTCATTTCTGTACTGTGCCCATAAAGAAGGAATACTTTCTACTATTTCTTTTAATTCAACATCTCCACCAGTGTCAGGCCAAACATGATCTGAAGGAACCATATCTGTTAAGCAAATAGTTCCAACCTTACTATATTCACTTGGATCTATCAGTACTGGTTTAGAACCATCAACATCCCTCCAGATCACTTTGTTTCCTAAATCAATAATCCAACCTCATTTGTTCATGACATCAGTTCCCAGAATGTTTTCTGAATTAGGACAATGCCAAATATCAATGTTTGTTTTTAAATATCCAGGGATTTCAAACATAACATCAGATACTAGTGTAGCTGGGACACCCCCACGACCGCTAAAGCCTACAATTGTACAAACAGGTGCCTTTTTGGATGGGAATAGAAGCTTATTTGTTACACTGAGCTGAGCTCCAGTGTCTATGAGGAAAGTGATCTTTTCACCCTGAAGAGATCCTGTTACATAAGGTCTTCCACATTCATCCAAAAATACTGGGGCTACATATTCCAAGGGTCGAGAGGTCGGATTCCTTCCTAGTCATGCTGATCCTAATGAATCGTCCTCTCTGTCAAACATGACACTATGTGATTTCCCCTTTGATCCCTGAATGGATAGTTCCCTAACCTGCCGGATTAAAGGTGCATAAGGTGATTCCTTTTGCTGTGAAGGACGAGGTGGCGCAGTGGGCACTAGACCATTCTCATTTCCTATATTTTGTGTCTCTCTAAGGAATTTCCTACACTGCCACTTTAAATGTCCTGATTTACCACAATGATAACAAGACATCTGACTTCTCTCCCAAGTTCCTTTTCCCTTTGGCTTTGAATGAGTACCCTTATTTAGAACAGGTGCAATCCTAGAGTTAGTCTGACTGTCCTGATTTACAGTAATTGATTGCTTATTTACTTTATCCTGGACTACAGAAATTTTTGCCTTTGTGCTTGTTTGTTTCATTGATCTTCTGATGTGATCAATGAACATTGCTGCATCATGTAAGTTTCTCTGAAGCAATTTTTAGGGAAACAGGATCTAAATACTTAAATTTCTTCACAAATGCCTTTATCATAGATGATGGTTCTTCATTATCATCCATACCCATGACCATCCTATATGCTTGCTCAAATTTCATTAAGAAAGCAAATGGATCGTCATTTATGGTTGGCTTAAGAGAATCAAGTACAGTGCTGGCCAAAAGTATTGGCACCCCTCCAATTCTGTCAGATAATACTCAGTTTCTTCCAGAAAATGATTGCAATCACAAATGCTTCATATCTCACAGAAAATAAATGGTTTCAAACGATAAAACTTAACTTTTAATATTTTAATATAAAAAATACACAAAGTACGTCCACTAATCTACTAAAAGACAGATCAATGCGGTCTGTGCCTGCCTATTCAAAGTTTATTCAGGATTTAAATGTTAGACAGTATTCACACTCTCCAACTTTCCACTGGACCTAGGGTGTAATTAGATACTTTCACCACCCTTAGACTAAGGTTATAGTATCACGGCTGCGTCATACAACAGGTCAGTATTTTGTCAGTTGCTCTTAGTGTTAGGAAAACCCAAACACCTGGTCCCCACACACATAATTTGTAAAGCATCACTGACTAGACTCCTGCACAGCCATGATATACCTCCACAACCCTAGTCTGTAGTATGTACATATGCCAGTAATCTAGGTACAGGTCACAGTAACTTCATTTCCTGTCATTAAAATGTTATAACCATAAGGGAAACTATGATATTCTGACCCTTATACTCAATAAACACCTATATTGCAGCCATTACTGATATCCCCTATGTTGACTCCAGGGATATACAGCTACCATTTCCATTAGTGACTCAAGTTCCACCAACTAATCTCCAGGCTAATCAGACTGCCCCAGTCTCCTGTCAGTCCTTCATGCCCCCAAGTGGTATGGCTTGTGGTCAACTAACTCAAAAATAGAAAATAGAAAATAAACTTGCTCTACGCGTTTCCCCTGTGTTATCTGTATCAGGTTCATCAGGAGCCAATGCTAATAAACTTATCAATTGGTCTAAGCTGCTATAAATATTTTTCAAAAATGCAGTTACAACTGCAGTTCCTGGAGCACTGATGGTGCGCTCCAGTGTATAGAGTAGCCGACGCCACACTGAGCCTTGCCTGCTTTATAAAGGTCAGCCCATTCATTCGGTGCCACCCCCTTTCCTAATGCTGTCTGCAGTGAGCCAATAGAAATCACTAGCTCACTCCAAATTGGTGCTGTGATTTATTACTCTTAATGCTTTGTTTGTATAGAAGCTTAGGTGATTTTGGAGCTGCACTACTGCTCTTACACCAGGCATTAGCTTATTAAGTGGTGCTGGGATAAATGACTCTCAGCACTGCTGTTTGTATACCAGCCTAGGTGATCTTGGAGTTGCACATACTGCTCTGACACCAGACATTCAGCTGATGTGTTAATTATAGCTTTGGGTTATTTATATGGAATGCGAGTATTGGGCTGGAATCAGATTTGTTCTATTTATGAGTTTCCAGGGATCTTCAGCACAGTACCACATATATTTTTAGACACTCACATAATTAGTGGCTTGTCCACTTTTATTAGATTATAATAAATGTTAAGTTTTATTATATTATTATTTTTTTGAATTACACTCCACTTCTGTGACATATATGCCTGTAGGGGAATGGATATACACCCTCTGTGATTTTACAATCTATGTAGCTGGAATTTCTCTAATCTTGGGATCAGCTCTACCCACTGCCTCGGCAAATTCCTCAGGATTTGCCTAACTTCTGCCTCAAAACCTCACCTTTGGCACACTAAGTGATAATCAATTTCACGGCTGTCTCGAACCTTACGGCCCACACAAGGTTAGTTGTGTGCAGCTTCTTGTTTAGAACCTGGAAAGATATATGCCAGGCACCTAGCACTTAATTAGACCTAACGTCTTGTCCTAAAACCTCAAAAGATACATCCCGGGCGTCCAACGCTTAACTAAAACACAAGGAATCACACAGTAGCCACAACCTAAAGACGGGCGGTGGGGTAACCTATCCTCCCAACTTTCCACATGATTCAGCACATAAACAAACCAAATGGGAAGCATGCCTAAAACACAGCACAAAATCTTTACATTGGTCATTCTTCAATCATGGATACTTCATAAACAGGGTTCTTAAAAAGACCAGGGGATTTACTTTTCTTACAACTCACCCGACATAAAGAGAGACCACTAGACAAGAGGAGAGCAGAAAGTGGACCTGATAAGGCTCCTTAACTTGCAGCTGCATTTTGGACCAGTTTCCAACTTTCCTCCTTGTCAGGTTGCCCCCCTGTCCACTTAAGCGGGTGAATAGCAAGCCACCTCCAGCCCAATTTCTGTGAGCATAATCTGCTCTAAGTATCACCGTATTGAAGTCCAAATGAGAATAAAATCTCCTATGAGCCAGTTCCGAGAAATACACACAGTCACAAGGTGCAAGTATGTGACCAATATGGATTCTGGTCTATAATGGAGGATAGTGAGGTTTCTGTACATTGTAGGTGTTATACATTGCAGAGACAAAGAGAAGGTGCGATTAGTATAAATAACATAACGTCATTGGGTAAAAACCTGTCACATAAGATTTAGCATATAACTATTGGATAAGGCACGAAGAAGAAGTTTCATCCCATTACAGATAAGTTTTCAGCAATGGAGCGGGATGAGCTCTGGGAGAAAGGAATGTCAGGATGGCCACAGGCACAAGCTGCATCCCTCACACTACTATATAGTGGCATAATATGGAGGCCATACTGTATGGGGTCCCCCATGTCCTCCTCTCTCTCCTCCATGTTCTCCTCTCTCTCCTCCATGTCCTCCTCTCTCTCACACCTCTCTCTCCTCCATGTCCTCCTCTCTCTCCTCCATGTCCTCCTCTCTCTCACACCTCTCTCTCCCCCATGTCCTCCTCTCTCTCTCGAACCTCTCTCTCCTCCATGTCCTCCTCTCTCTCACACCTCTCTCTCCTCCATGTCCTCCTCTCTCTCCTCCATGTCCTCCTCTCTCTCACACCTCTCTCTCTCCCTCCATGTCCTCCTCTCTCTCACACCTCTCTCTCTCCCCCCATGTCCTCCTCTCTCTCTCACACCTCTCTCTCCTCCATGTCCTACTCTCTCACACCTCTCTCTCCTCCATGTCCTCCTCTCTCTCTCCATGTCCTCCTCTCTCTCCTCCATGTCCTCCTCTCTCTCACACCTCTCTCTCCTCCATGTCCTCTTTCTCTTCTCTCATTACTTTCCACCATTATCACCTCACACAACAACCTCTTCTATAGTTCCACCCACACAGGAGTCTGGTCACATGATCATGACATCATCGCAGGTCCTTTAGTTCAGTAGTAAATCTTATGTACATGTGTGAAGAGAGGAGAGAGAGACTGCGAGGTAAGAGCTGAGGGGATTTCATGGGACTGTATGTGAGGAGGATGAAGGGAGGGAGTGATGTAGTTACATCAAAATCTTGGAATGCTTGGTCTATTCTCCTTTAATCCGCTATCTTTCTGCTAACTCTCTTCTTGACCCCTTACAATCTGGCTTCCGCACTCTGCACTCTACTGAAACGGCCCTCACAAAATTCTCCAATGATCCCCTGACGGCTAAATCCAAAGGTGACTTCTCTCTTCTTATTCTTCTGGATCTCTCAGCAGCATTTGACACTGTTGACCATCAACTCCTCTTCTTTATGCTCCGCTCTGTCGGCCTCACAGACACTGCTCTCTCCTGGTTCTCATCTTATCTCTCTGACCGCACTTTCTGTGTATCATTTGCGGGCTCTGTTTCTTCCCCTCGCCGTTGGGGTTCCTCAGTGCTCGGTCCTAGCTCCCCTGCTCTTCTCCCTCTACACGGCCCCCACTGGACAAACCATCACCAGATTTGGCTTCCGGTACCATCTTTATGCTGATGACACCCAATTATATACGTCATCCCGTGACATCACCCCTGCACTAATACAGAACACCAGTGACTGTCTCTCTGCTGTCTCAAATATCATGTCTTCGCTTTATCTGAAACTGAATCTCTCAAAGACTGAACTACTGCTGTTTCCACCATCTAATAGATCTGTCCCTGATATCTCCATTGCAGTCTCCGGCCTTACCATATCTCCTAGGCAGTATGCCCGCTGCCTCGGGGTTATGTTTGACTCAGACCTTTCCTTCACCCCCCATATCCAATCACTCGCACATTCGTGTCATCTCCACCTCAAAAGCATCTTCAAATTCCACACTTTCCTTACCACAGATACATTAAAGACACTTATTGTTGCCCTGATTCACTCTCGCCTTGACTACTGTAACTCCTTACTAATCGGTCTTCCCCTTACTAAACTCTCCCCTCTACAGTCTATTCTGAATGCGGCGGCCAGGCTCATCTATCAGTCTAGACGCTACAGCGATGCCTCCGGTCTGTGCCGGTCACTACATTGGCTGCCTATTCATTACAGAATACAATATAAACTTCTCCCCGTCATCCACAAGGCTCTCCATAATGCTGCACCTCCCTACATTTCCTCCCTCATCTCTGTCTATCGCCCAACCCGTACTCTCCGTTCACTCAATGACCTAAGACTAACATCCTCTATTATCAGAACCTCCCATGCTCGTATACAAGACTTCTCCCGAGTTGCACCACTTCTCTGGAATGCTCTATCCTGGACTATTAGATTAACCCCCAATTTCTACAGCTTCAAGTGCAAACTAAAGACACATCTTATCAGACAGGCCTATCACAACTCCTAATGTAAACCCTTCCATAGTTAGATTCCCTAAAACGAACCCTCCGCTGTTCACGCTCCCGCATTACCCCACAGGATATGATGTCGTATCAGACTAACTCTATATGTCCAGGCACCAACTGGTGACTGCTCATACAGCTTTATATATGTGTAATGACAGTAACCTCTATTACAGAATTGTCTGACCATTATATAAGCAATGCTACCTCCGATGCCGCCCCTGCTACCTCCTGTGTCACCCCCTCTACCTCATAGATTGTAAGCTCTTGCGAGCAGGGCTTTCATTCCCAGTGTGTGAATTGACTATTTCTTTGTAATGTATCTTTTTTGTCTGTACTTGAACCCTACAAATAGTACAGGGCTACAGAATATGTTGGCGCTATATAAATAAAATGTATTATTATTATTTACATGGGACTGTATGTGAGAAGAAAGAAGGGAGGGAGTGATGTATTTACATGGGACAGTGTGTTGGAGGAGGGGGAAGCACTTGGAGCTTCTTCTCTCTAGACTTTTCCCTTCTCTTTTCTGATGTTTTCTCATATTCTGGGGATACAGACCAGGGATTCGTCCTATGCAGTATTATTAATGTCTCTCTTGCTGGGGGTGATGGTTCTGCTATTTGTAACAGATTTAGTAAAATGTAGCATCTCTTTGGATCATTTAATAACGGCCTCTCCTCTTATTCGGGCACAGTTGGATTTTTCTCTCTAGCCCCCACCGTTGTCGAGCAATCAGTTCAGTTAGTTTTGGTTGCTGATAGTTATACTAAGAATCTATACTGTTAACTGATTGGAGCTCTAAGTCACGCCCCCTTGCCCACTTCTTCCTGACACTGCCCACCTGACAGTACAGAGACTAAGTAGCATCAGTAGAGCGGAGCCTATTAACAGACACAAAGGTTAGGTTCACTAAGACAATTTCTGCCACCGTATTCGGCTGTGGGATTGCCGTGACGGAGTGCCGATGCAGAGCATCCCGTTGCGGCTTTCCTCTGCTGATTAGGCTCAGATAAATGATTGAGCAGGACACATATTTTTTTCAAAACCTGCTGCAATCTTTGCGTCCAATTGAAAACTATGGAAGGTAGATTCGGAGCGGAATCTGCCACAGATTCCTCCGTGTGAACCCTAAAAACTGGAGTTGGGGGAGGGGATGAAAGGGGTTAAAGGTCTCAGGTCTTTATTAATGGGATCTGGACTGAACTCTTCATTTATTTGGTGGTTTGGGCTCTTGTTCTGTGGCTTTTCTTATTTTAGGGGGCTGTCAGGGGTCTGTATTTATTTAATGGTCACTCCTGAGGTTTATGTTAAGCAAGGGGGTTAATAGTTTACAGTCAGCGAGTACTAAAGGGGTTCTCCAAGTAAATTAAATAAATACTGAAAACAGCTCAACATGGGGCCTCTAATATAAGAAATCTTTACTTGCTTCTCCCTCTGTGCAGTAAAGCTGCCCAAGTCCGTGCCTCTCCCCATTTCCTGTTGTCTCTCATCATATAGGAACCACTAGCTGAGGAGGCCACCATATTGGCCAGTTATTGACTAAATGTGTATCTCTAAGCATTTCCTGTGTGTCAAGAGAAACCAGGAAGTGGAAAAAAGCAAGGACTCGGGCAGAGTCAGAACTGGAGTGGCAGGGATCGCTGATAGGTGGGTACTGTTTCTTATATTTGGGCTCCCATATTTACCTATTTTAGGCAAGGGGTTCTCTGAAGAGGCTTTCAGCACTTAATTCCCCAATTTCTATTTCAGATGAACCAGGGGATTCTGAGCTGGTTCCAACCACCTCCTCTCTCGTGTTCACTCCTAGTTACCTGTGCTGGGGGGCTGGCTGATGTCACGTAAAGATAGGAAAGGAGGGTGGAGAGGTGATTTGGGGGCCGGGTGCTGCTCCAGTCACATCAACCCTGGTTGATGTAAATGGAGCTGAGCTGCAGTAACGGCGCCTGGCCGCTATACGGGGTATAGAACCATCTGCTTCCAGCACTGTACACTAAGGAGCAAATAAATCCCAATGATAGGCCATAAAAAAAATCCTAGAAACCCCATTAACTTTATACCCAACTATTGGCTGCCTTACTTTGGTCCAAAATGTTGCACCATAACCTTGGTTTTTATAAAGACTCATTCTAAGCCACAGAACATGATTGCTAAAAAAGGAAAAAACACTTGGCAAATCCCCACCAACCAGCACCGCCGACCCCTTTATATCCTTTCTACATTGCTGTAATGACATTAGTTGTAGCAGTGACTCCAGTATGTACATCATATAACCAGTGACCAACTATTCACCTCATGTCCAATGTCTACAAAAAGAGACCAAACATCATCTACACCGAAATATCTCAACATTATCACATTGTTATCTCCAGTTATTGTATTTTATTTACATTGTCTCATCTTCTCTCCATTCAGGTTCCTACAATATAGAATCCTCTCAGTATCTTCTATATAAGAGAATATTCCTGATTATCCCATCAAGGAAGGAAAAAAACAAGAACAAGATGGCAGAAAGTATATTAAATCTCACCCTGGAGATCATCTACCAGCTTACTGGAGAGGTGAGAGATTCTGATGATGTCACATTACATCATTCTTATCTATAGTAATAACCGATGATATGACTGGAGCGGTGATGGACTCTGGACATGGATGTAGTGATATTTATTAATTTGTCTCTCTATAACCAGGATTACACAGTAGTGAAGAAGACCTCTAGTGGGCGCTGTCAGGCTCCTGTGTATGAAGGATATGGGGGAACTCTGAGCCCAATCCCGGGTCCTCCACCTCACCCCCTGATACATGAGGAGATCAATGGACAGAAGATCCTAGAACTCACCAACAAGATGATTGAGCTGCTGACTGGAGAGGTAACACTGCTGGGAATGCTGGGACATTATACAGTAACTGGAGGAGTCTGGGTGATGACTGTATCATTGTGTTGTCAGGTTCCTATAAGGTGTCAGGATGTCGCTGTCTATTTCTCCATGGAGGAGTGGGAGTATTTAGAAGGACACAAGGATCTGTACAAGGAGGTCATGATGGAGGACCACCAGCCCCTCACATCACCAGGTAATAGACATTACTATATACATTGGGAAAAAAAAAGTATTTAGTCGGCCACCAATTGTGCAAGTTCTCCCACTTAAAAAGATGAGGCCGGCCTGTAATTGACATCATAGGTAGACCTCAACTATGAGAGACAAAATGAGAAAACTAATCCACAAAATCACATTGTCTGATTTTTAAACAATTTATTTGCAAATTATGGTGGAAAATAAATATTTGGTCAATAACAGAAGTTCATCTCAATACTTTGTTATATATCCTTTGTTGGCAATAACAGAGGTCAAACGTTTTCTGTAAGTCTTCACAAGGTTGGCACACACTGTTGCTGGTATGTTGGCCCACTCCTCCATGCAGATCTCCTCTAGAGCAGTGATGTTTTAGGGCTGTTGCTGGGCAACACGGACTTTCAACTCCCTCCAAAGGTTTTCTATGGGGTTGAGATCTGGAGACTGGCTAGGCCACTCCAGGACCTTGAAATGCTTCTTACGAAGCCGCTCCTTCGTTGTCCTGGCGGTGTGCTTGGGATCATTGTCATGCTGAAAGACCCAGCCACGTTTCATCTTCAATGCCCTTGCTGATGGAAGGAGGTTTGCACTCAAATCTCACAATACATGGCCCCATTCATTCTGTCATGTACACGGATCAGTCATCCTAGTCCCTTTGCAGAGAAACAGCCCCATACATGATGTTGTCACCCCCATGCTTCACAGTAGGTATGGTGTTCTTTGGATGCAACTCAACATTCACTCTTCTCCAAACACGACGAGTTGTGTTTCTACCAAACAGTTCTACTTTGGTTTCATCTGACCATATGACATTCTCCCAATACTCTTCTGGAACATCCAAATGCGCTCTAGCAAAGTTCAGACGGGCCCAGATATGTACTGGCTTAAGCAGGGGGGACACGTCTGGCACTGCAGTATCTGAGTCCCTGGCGGCGTAGTGTGTTACTGACGGTAGCCTTTGTTACGTTAGTCCCAGCTTTCTGCAGGTCAGTCACTAGGTCCCCCCGTGTGGTTCTGGGATTTTTGCTCACCGTTCTTGTGATCATTTTGACCCCACGGGGTGAGATCTTGCGTGGAGCCCCTGATCGAGGGACATTATCAAGTGTTCTTGTATGTCTTCCATTTTCTAATTATTACTCCCACAGTTGATTTATTCACACCAAGCTGCTTGCCTATTGCAGATTCAGTCTTCCCAGCCTGGTGAAGGTCTACAATTTTGTTTCTGGTGTCCTTCCACATCTCTTTGGTCTTCACCATAGTGTAGTTTGGAGTGTGACTGGTTGAGGTTGTGGACAGGTGTCTTTTATACTGATAACAATGTCAAACAGGAGCCATTACTACAAGCAATGAGTGGAGAACAGAGGAGCCTCTTAAAGAAGAAGTTACAGGTCTGTGAGAGCCCGAAATCTTGCTTGTTTGTAGGTGACCACTTATTTTCCACCATAATTTGCAAATAAATTCTTAAAAAATCAGACAATGTGATTTTCTAGATATGTTTTCTCATCTTTTTAAGTGGGAGAACTTGCACAATTGGTGACTGACTAAATACTTTTTTCCCCACTGTAAATGAATGTAAATATATCTGTGTCAGCATGCACATGTACACATACATACACCTGCATATATATATATGGCACGTTGGAATGGCCTTTAAAAAGGCCATTCTTCTCCTACCTTTCCTTGTTTTCTTCTCCCAGCCGATTCCAAGATAATTTGTTTCTTCATGTATGTAAATGAGCACTCGGGGCGCACTTTCTCTTCTGCAAGCACCCATTGCATCATCACTTCTCACCGCCCCTTCAGCCCCTTCTCATTTCTCGCTGGCAGTGAATTCTCGCGACTTTGTTTGAAAGTACAGGGCCGAAAAAACAAGAGAGTTTATTCTCGTGTCTACCAGTTGCCTGCTGCTGTTCCCACAATAGCGGGAAATGGCTGAAAATGCCTGCTCAGCTAATCAATGGCCACAGCACTGACCCACCCATTGTGGTACTGGCAGTGGATTGATGGAGTTGAGCATAAATGCTTTTGTTTTCTACAACTGTTTGCAGCCCTTGAGAGACATTTTATAGCTAGAATCCCCTTTTAAGTCAGGGAGTCAATAATTACTTTTGCCAAGCTTTATAAATTACTCTTTTACCAGTGATATACAACAGCTTATTCTTAGGGGCCGTATATATTTCTTGTACATTCTACAGGCAGCACAGAAGGGTTGGGTTTAATTTGACCCCTATTGCACAGAACAGAATCAAGTAATTACAACAATTAACCACAGGTTGAGCTCCCCATAAGACCCCCTGGAGACAGCAACCACTTGTGTTTTCACAGTCTCTTTCAATTACAAAATAAGAAGAAAAATTTGTGACATCAGCATTATCTATTTATTTGCCTGGCCTGCCAGCAAGAAAAGAACCTGGATTATCCTACTAGTTATCCCTATATGGGAGCACATGCCACAGCAACATCGCGTTGGAAGAGTGACAATTTACAGACCATCAGTGTGCCTACTGATGTTGACATGGAAATGATAATGATAACAAAGATGACAATGTGCTAGGTGTGGATGTGACCTGTCAGGAAAGACGATCATGGAGAGAAATAATAGAATGGTCTTCCTCACTTGGTGCCACTGCCAATTCCATTTTGCCAAATGAGCTGGTTTTGCCATTTCATGTGAGTACGGAGAGACCTAGTTCCTACATGTGATCCTGTATGCCCATGGTTATTTATCTGCTTGCAGATCTTGGACTTTGTCACTGATTTGTAATTAGGTAATGTACAAAAAAATACCCATATGGGAGATGACCGCACATAGCTGCTACCGCCAAAGCCAGCAGAAGTACGATACGTGTCTGCCAGTGCCACCCCCACCTGAGCTTGCCTTAGACATACCCCAGGCAGGTCTTTTAGATTTTGGGGCTGCACAACAGATGGAATTCTTACTATTGCAGCTGCCATCACCCTCTTATGTCACCCTGACTTAGTTGCCAGGTCTTATCTGTAATAGAATTATCATTGCATTCAGTAATATCATCTTCCCCATATTTTTGTGACTCACCATGACAATGGGATTCCTATATGCTCTAACAGTTCCCAACAGATTTCCCCCTAGTGCTCCTACCAACATTACCATCAGTAGCACACCCCATCACCACTACTACCTCTATTAACACTCCATCTTCCAACTCTACATCCAGAAAACAATAGCAGGTCTCATCCAACTCATCAAGAAGAGGAAGTCTTGGGCTATAAGTAATATCTCTCTCAGCAGATGCCACACAACTACTAGAGAATGGGATCTCTGTTACTGAATAAGACAAGATTGACAGTATGGAAAGACAGCATGGTAAATTATGTGTTACAACAGAGGAGGAAGAGGAACACACAAAATCCTGACTCACCATTTGTGTTTCACTGCTTTCAAAAACGTCTTTTCTTTTTTTTTTTTTTAAACTAATTTTTATTAATTTTATAAAGTTTTACAAAATGACAAAAGAAAACCAAACTAACATAAAGTGATGTAGCAGAACAGTTGCCAATCAAGAACAATCATAGAAATAATTGAACCAAAGTATTAGACACAGGTCATAGAGGACATAGGGGAGACAACAAGTATGTAAACAGGAAAGGGCGGGAAGAGGGATCAGAGACCTTGAAGGATACAATGTATATACAATGGGGATCAGATAGATTGGAATGCTTCCATGGTAATGTTGAGTGTGGCAGTCAGGTATTCCAGGTTACATACATCTTTAATACAAGCAACAAGAGCAGGGCCCGTAGGAGGATGCACGCTTTTCCAGTGGAGAGCCACAAGCATTTTATCAGCAGTGCAGAGGTATAAGAACAGGTTAGATGTCTTTTTACCAAGGTGTCAGGGAGGTAGATTAAGCAAGTAGATGAGTGGGTCCTGCTGGACACCTTGTATAAATCGTGCATCAGTCAGGGCTTTAACTTCTGTGCAAGATTAAAAAGCAATCCCAGAAGATATGATACAATGTACCCAACGCTGAGAGGCACCTCCAGCAGGTGGAAGGGACACTAAGAGCATGCAGTAGGGCCAGGGAATGGTACCATTGCATTAAGATTTTCTACTGGGTCTCACAAAAGGTTATACATGTGGATGACTTACCTTTGCGGGACTATATGGTCTGCTTTTGAGTGTTTGAGATCTGCTTAGATGGATTTGTGGGCAAGGGGGGTCTGTCCCTCTCGAGAGGAGAGTAACCGATATATATCCGAGATCAGGCCCTTCTTGGAGGTACCAGCCCGGCATATCCTCTCAAAATCGGTGGGGACGGATACCCACGGGGCACCAAAAAGAGTAATCATGAAGTGGACTATCTGCTGGTAGTGAAACCATTCAGTAGTGGGTAAGTGCAAGGTAGAGGTGAACTAATCAAAGGGCCTGAGCTCCAAAATCAACGGGTCAATCAAATCATAGCAGACGTCGGTCCTCCCGGGAGGAGAGGGTTAAAGAGAAAGGAGACCATAGAGGAGTTTTGTGAGGCGAGTGGAAGAAGCTTATGACATGTAAGCCAGATAGCTCTAGTAAAACGGATGGGTCCTAAAAGGGGGGTGGCAGGCAGGGAGGATGACCTAAACCACAAGAAAGCATTAGGATGAACTGGTACTAACCAGAGCTTTTCAATTTCATCCCACTTGGTGTAAGCTTGGGAAGCTGCCCAAAATGGAGTACATCGTAAATGGGTCACCCAGTAGTAATGAAGGAGATGTGGCACCGCTAGACCCCCCCTCAGTTTTACCAGCCAACATAACAGAGCATGGATTATGATGATTCTTCGTATTCAATATAAAATAGAAGAGAGCCTTTTAGAGGGAATGTAGTTCAGAGGAACAGCTACAGGTAGAGTCTCGAAGAAGTAGAGGAGCTTTGGAATTAGTGTCATTTTAATCTCTGTGTTGCGGCCTATAAGTGATATATGAAGGGGACGCTATTTGTCCAGTAGTAGGGAACGGAGATCGTGAAACATATCTGTACCAGAAATGCCTGAGGTCATCCTATAAAGAGATCAACACACACAAGCATGTACTCATACCTTCCACACTTCACACTGACCATATCAAACTCTGCAATGATATGGAGGAGTTTTTCAGAAAAATGAGATTGAGGGAATATTTTTATGACAAAGACCTTCCATACAGCAGCGACACTGAGATGGAACAGCCCATAAGGAATCCTACCAAAAAATCTACCTGGACCCCACGCCCTGGAACTAACACAGCACTGGATAAATATATTGACTGTTTCAGAAGCAAAGTAAAATCAGAAATCCTGGAGAAACAAAAGAAACAGGCGCATAACCTAACCCTGCAGGAACAGAAGGCTATTACTTCACTGAAAGAAAATCAGGATATAATAATAAAACCAGCTGACAAAGGGGGCGCAATAGTCATAATGAACACCTCAGACTATATCCAAGAAGCAAACAGGCAATTGTCAAACCCCATCCATTACTCCAAACTTGTAAATAATCCCACAAAGGCCTATATGAAAGAACTAAAGAATATGATCAAGAAGTTTTCAATCCAGAATCAGGTAAAAGGGCTTATCCCAGAGAATCCCAGGCCGGGCTGCTTCTATATGCTCCCAAAGATACACAAAGATGGCAACCTTGGGAGGCCTATCATTTCTGGCATTGAGACACTGACAGAAAAGATCTCGGGTTGGGTGGAAAATCTCCTAAAACCCCTTGTCAGGGATACTCCAAGCTATATCCAGGACACCACTGACCTTCTTAACAAAATGAATGCCCTGGGTCCACTACCTGAGGGTACCATTTTGGCCACCATGGATGTGGAATCCCTGTATACCAACTTTCCCCACAAGGATGGAGTTGCAGCATGTCGGGTACACCTGGAAAAACAAAACCTCCCAACAGAACCAGTAACGCAGCTCATACAATTCATCCTTAGCCACAACCATTTTACCTTTGGAGAGGATCTATATCTACAGCGAATGGGAACTTCAATGGGGACCAGATGTGCACCCCAGTATGCATATCTCTTTATGGCAGAACTGGAAGGAGCATATTTATCAACATGCACCACCAAACCTATGATTTACCTTTGTTATATCGATGATATCCTTGTCATCTGGACTGCAGGTGAGGAGGCCCTACTTCAATTCCATAATGACTTCAATGACTTTCACCCGACCATCAACCTTAAACTTAGCTATTCAGGGAGTGAAATTCACTTTCTGGATACCACAATATACATTAAAGACCACCGGCTACTCACATCAATATACCACAAACCCACAGACAGAACGGCCTACCTGAGAAACGACAGCTTCCACCCCAAGCACACAAGACAATCTATCATCTACAGCCAGGCTATACGATACGATCGTATTTGCTCCAACAAAGCAGACCTGGACAAGCACCTCCTGGATCTGAGGATGAAATTTCTCCGATTGGGATACAAACCAAAAGTGACGGACAACCAATTAAACAAAGCAGCAGCCATTAACAGAGACAGTCTGCTCACATATAAAGAGACCCAGAAAGATGCCCGAGTGCCCCTAGTTGTCACCTACAACCCACAACTGGAGATCCTATGAAGGATTGCCAAGGAGGTCCAACCTGTGCTACATAGCGACAACAGACTCAAGGACATATTTCCAGTCCCCCCTCTCCTTTCCTTTCGACAACCACCAAACCTGAGGCATATTATTGTCCGGAGTGCCCTGAAGGCCTTAACTGAAAATGACACCTCACCTTGCCTGCAAAAAAGGTGCATGACCTGCAGGCACATCCACACCGCTGACAGTGTACCTATCCCACAGTCACAACAGGTGCACAGAATTATGGGGACATTCTCCTGCAGGTCTTCCAATGTGGTGTACCTCATAATGTGTGTGCAATGTCCCACCACAGGCCTCTATGTGCGAGAAACAGGGCAGAGACTTAGTCAGCGCATGAACTCACACAGATTCAACATTAATAACAGCAGAACAGATCTCCCAATGGCTGCACATTTCTCCGGAGAAAACCACTCTATTGAAGATTTGCAGGTTGTGGTTTTAATGGGACATTTTAAGATGCAGAAGGAAAGGAAAGAATGGGAGTACAAGTTTATGCAAAAATTTCAAACTCTGCAATTTGTACTTAATATTCATGCCAGCTTCATGTCACACTATGTATGAACTATGAGGGTCACAAACCACCAGCTCATTGCAAACAGATAACGGATCCCTCTGTCACACACCACAACTTTTCAGATTGTTTATTTTTTGACCGGTTGTAAATAACTTTTCTACTTAGATTGCATTTTGGTTTATTTAAGGATTCTAAAATCCTTTGAAGGCCCATGCCTATAGGGTATAAAAAAATCTGTGAATTTTCAGTTCTTGTATAACACCATGTCTGATGAAGGAAGCAAGTACTTCCAGAAGCTTACCATCAAATATGCTCAGTTAGCCTCTAAAAGGTATTGCCTGATTTCTTCACTCTTCCACTACTTCCAACCTTTGGTAACTGCATAATTAACCTGCAATCTCTGGAATGGGTACAAAGGCTTTGGGGTGTGTTTCTGAGGAACCTTTACTTTTTGGCTACATTGTGCCTGGCAAATGTTATGCCGGCTTGCACATATCTGGCTGCAGTGGTGCTAAAACCTGGAGCTACCCATCGTTTGCTCACCAGGTCACATATGGCTGTTTTTGAGTGTTGTATTTGAGAATGAGCTGCTTGCGGCATCAATGGCAATAATACTCTCACTAAACATACTCTATTACCACTGGCCATCACTTTTTGCTCCCATGTCTTCTTTTCTTCTGGGCCGGATCGGTGCTGCATTTTTGGTCCAGTATGGTGACCACCTGTGTTGAGCCATGTTCCCTAGGCTTTTGTGCAGCTAGTTTGGTGGCAGCATCTGCCCACACGTTACCTCTGCTTTCTTTTGTATCAGCTTTAGTGTGTGTCGTAACTTTGACTATACCCACCTGTTTGGGTAACAGCAGGGCCTCCATCAGTTTCTGAACAGCCTGGAAATTCTTTATGGGCTTATCATTAGACGTAAGGAAAGCTCTTGCTCTCCAGATCAGACCATAGTTGTGTGCTATACCAAAGGCACAGCGGGCTTACCCTCAGCCATTTTACACTGTTTCAGTGAGTGCTTTTAGTTCAGTTACCATTACCTGTAGCCACTCTGTCCTGGAAAAGCTGATCTGCAGAGGTCCTGGTGTTGTATCCCTGCAGATGTAATATTGATGGCCTGTCCTCCAGGAATTGGAGGAAGCCATGTGCCGTAGGCGAGGTGTAAAATTAAAAAATAAATAAAGCATATTCACCTGTACCCGTTGCGCTGTTGTCCGCTGTCAGTGTCCATTCAGTCTTGTGCAGGCGCCTTCTTGCTGGGAGTCCTGCACCTCAAATGACCGCTGAGACCAATTAGGTACAGGATTTCTAGAAATAAGGCGCCGTCATGAGACTGAACAGACACATGTGGGAGACTACGGGGTGCTGGGGACAGGTGAGTGTGCCTTTTTTTTTGAAAAAAAATTTTATTTTTACACATCCCTGGTGGCCGCCACAGTGGTTGCTCTAGTTTATGGACTACCTCTTTTAAGGGGTTGTCTGGGCCACATTTTTTTATGGCCACTTCACTGGTCCTTCATACCGTATGGGGAACAGTGATGGAGCTATTATATTGTGTGGGAGCAATGATGGGGGCTAACATCCTGTGTGGGGCATATTAAAGGGATTGTCCAGGGTTAATCTTTTTTATGGCCTATGCTCAGAATAGCACATAAATACCTGATCACTAGAGGGCTGACATATTGTCCAATCAGCTGTACGGAGCCCCTTCCGGTGCCTGTTCTGTACACAACACAGGGCCGGAAGCAGAAAGCTCCATCCACTGTTTAGTCGCCCAGCGCCTTCACTGCAGCTCAGCTCCTACTGACTTTAATAAGTGCTGAGATGCAGTGAAGGTGCCCGGCCCCTATACAGTGGACAGAGCTTTCTGCTTCTGGCCCCATACTGTGTACAGGACGGGCGCCAGAAGTGGCTCCGTACAGCTGATTGTTTCGGGCTTGGCCCCGTACAGATCAGGTATTTATGGCCTATCCTGAGGATAAACCATAACAAATTATGCGTGGACAAGCCCTTTAATAAACCCCCCCTAATGCCCCACACTTTATTGAGGTTGTCCAGAATAATTTTTTTCTTTTTCATAATTAGTCCAGGAGTGGTGAACCCCCCTACTCCCCCCCCCCCCAAATAAAAACATACCCAACTGTCCCGTGTGCTCCGGTGTCCTCCCAGCACGGTCAAGTCCTGAAGCTCTGCTGTATTCTTTTGCCAGAAGTCCTCACTGGCTGTGACGTCCCAGGTCCCTTCCCTTAGGCTGCTGATTGGCCTCAGGGGTCACGTGACGTCACAGGTAGTCACGTGCAGAGGGAACTTCCGCTGGAAGAAACCAACAGATCTGCAGGACCAAACCACGCTGGGAGACACTGGGGACAGGAGAGAAAGTTTGGGGTTTTTTCTTTGTTTTGTTTTTTTTTCACCTGCCCTCGCGAAATTAAAAAAAAAACAAAAAAAGTTATCCTGGACAACCCCTTTAATGTCCCCCAGGCAATTCGCCTCTGTCATCGCCCCCCCCCACAATATAATGGCTCCATCAATAGTCCCCATACAGTATAGGGGACCAGTGAAGGGGAAACTGTATGGGGACGGAATAGTGAAGGGGACACTGTATACCCATTCAGTGGCTCCTTCACTGGTCCCCCCTATAGTAGATTGGGTGAAAGGCAGCACGGTGGCTCAGTGGTTAGCACTGCAGCCTTGCAGTGCTGGAGTCCTGGGTTTGAATCCTGCCAAGGACAACATCTGCAAGGAGTTTGTATGTTCTCCCCGTGTTTGCGTGGGTTTCCTCCGGGTACTCCGGTTTCCTCCCACACTCCAAAGACATACTGACAGGGAATGTAGATTGTGAGCCCTATATGGGACAGTGACTGACAATGTCTGTAAAGTGCTTTGGAATATGATGGTGCTATATAAGTAAGCATAATAAATAAATAAATAAAATACTTACCTGTCTGCTCCCCGGTCCCACTCCTTCTTGCCCCGGGTGCACTGATGTGACATTATGTGTGCCTGGAGAAGGAAGAAGCAGGAGGCGCCGGAGAGCAGGTAAGTATCGGTGCTTAGCTTGTAGGCCACAGACTCACTGGTCCCCCGGTGGGCCAGTCCGACCCTGAGCTTACTGTTCAGTATTTCCAAAACTCAAAATCTGTATTAACAATGGTGCTTCACCTTCTTCATTGTCTAAACCTTGTTATAAACAATCATATTCATCTATCAAATTACTTTACGTTCTGAATACAGTGGAAGAGACTACTAGTCAAGGACAGAACAAGACAATCCAACAGTGTGAGGTTTGTTTTCCCTTATCAAGCTCATCCCACACATAGCTGCGCTGTCTCAAACTCCCAGGTTCTCACCTGTGGAACTATATAGCCCAGCAGACCCTGCAATACATAGTTTTTAAAGTGTCAGCACTTTTTTATACAATCCCAAAGTAATCCCAAGTAAATTCAATACTCAAGAACTCCAGAATTACAAACAATTCAATGAGGTTACTAAAAGTACTCAAAATATAGGACTAGGGCTACGCCCTTCCTCTTGCTTACCATATCTGAAACACTGATACCAAATCCTTTGTGTGTTCTCAATGGACTTAAATCAACCCTTGTGCACTTTCTACCAACACATTGCTTTGTCTGTCCAAACCTTTGTATGATAACCGTCCTTTATTTGTATATTAACACATTTCTCCAAGTTTCAGCATTCAATGTTCCATCATTTTGCATCTTAAGCTTTGGCAACATCTAAACATCCTGTCTTAGGCTTACCAGCCTTTCTGAACATTTTCTGGCACCCCTTCACTGCATCAGCATCCTCTTTAGCTCTTACAATCTCTTTAGCTGGAATTTCTCTATTCTTGGGATCAGCTCCACACACCGCCCGGGCAAATTACTCCGGATTTGCCTAACTTCTGCCTCAAAACCTCACCTTTGGCACACTAAGTGTTAATCATGCCTGTCTTGAACCTTACGGCCCACACAGAGTTAATTCAGTGCACCTTCTTGTTTAGAACCTGGAAAGATATATCCCAGGCACCTAGCACTTAATTAGACCCAACATCTTGTCCTAAAACCTCAAAATATATATCCCGGGCGTCCAATGCTTAACTAAAACACAATAAATCACACAGTAGCCACAACCTAGAGGAGACGGGCGGTGGGATAACCTAATCTACCAACTTTCCACATGATTCAGCACATAAAAAAATAAATCTTTACATTGGTCATTCTTCAAATACAGATACTTCATAAACAGGGTTCTTAAAAATCCAGAGGATTAACTTTTCTTACAACTCACCTGACATAAAGAGAGACCACTAAACAAGAGGAGAGCAGAAAGTGGCCATGATAAGGCTCCTTAACTTGCAGCTGCAGTGTGGACCAGTTTCCAACTTTCCTCCTTGTCAGGTTGCCCCCCTGTCCGCTTATAAGGGTGAATAGCAAGCCACCTCCAGCCCCACGTGACAGGCGCCAATTTCTGTGAGCACAATCTGCTCTAAGTATCACCGTATTGAAGTCCAAATTAGTATAAAATGTTTTATGAGCCACATCAAATAAATACACACAGTCACAAGGTGCAAGTATGTGACCAATATGGATTCTGGTCTTTACTGGAGGATAGTGAGGTTTCTATACATTGTAGGTGTTGTTATACATTGCAGAGACAGAGAGAAGGTGCAATTAGTATAATTAACATAACATCATTAGGTAAAAACCTGTCACATAAGTTTTAGCATATAACTATTGGATAAGGCACGAAGAAGAAGTTTCATCCCATTACAGATAAGTTTTCAGCAATGGAGCGGGATGAGCTCTGGGAGAAAGGAATGTCAGGATGGCCACAGGCACAAGCTGCATCCCTCACACTACTATATAGTGGCATAATATGGAGGCCGTACTGTATGGGGTCCTCCATGTCCTCCTCTCTCTCCTCCATGTCCTCCTCTCTCTCCTCCATGTCCTCCTCTCTCTCACACCTCTCTCTCCTCCATGTCCTCCTCTCTCTCTCCTCCATGTCCTCCTCTCTCTCTCCTCCATGTCCTCCTCTCTCTCACACCTCTCTCCTCCATGTCCTCCTCTCTCTCCTCCATGTCCTCCTCTCTCTCACACCTCTCTCCTCCATGTCCTCCTCTCTCTCCTCCATGTCCTCCTCTCTCTCACACCTCTCTCTCCCCCATGTCCTCCTCTCTCTCACACCTCTCTCCTCCATGTCCTCCTCTCTCTCACACCTCTCTCTCCTCCATGTCCTCCTCTCTCTCACACCTACCTCTCCTCCTCTCTCTCCTCCATGTCCTCCTCTCTCTCACACCTCTCTCTCCCCCATGTCCTCCTCTCTCTCCTCCATGTCCTCCTCTCTCTCACACCTCTCTCTCCCCCATGTCCTCCTCTCTCTCACCCCCTCTCTCCTCCATGTCCTCCTCTCTCTCACACCTCTCTCTCCTCCATGTCCTCCTCTCTCTCACACCTCTCTCCTCCATGTCCTCCTCTCTCTCCACACCTCTCTCTCCTCCATGTCCTCCTCTCTCTCCCCACACCTCCCTCTCCTCCTCTCTCTCCTCCATGTCCTCCTCTCTCTCCCACCTCTCTCTCCTCCATGTCCTCCTCTCTCTCACACCTCTCTCTCCCCCATGTCCTCCTCTCTCTCCACCACCTCTCTCCTCCATGTCCTCCTCTCTCCACACCTCTCTCTCTCCTCTCCATGTCCTCCTCTCTCTCACACCTCTCTCTCCCCCATGTCCTCCTCTCTCTCTCACACCTCTCTCTCCTCCATGTCCTCCTCTCTCTCACACCTCCCTCTCCTCCTCTCTCTCCTCCATCTCCTCTCTCTCACACCTCTCTCTCCCCCATGTCCTCCTCTCTCTCCCCCACCTCTCTCCTCCATGTCCTCCTCTCTCTCACACCTCTCTCCTCCATGTCCTCCTCTCTCTCCCCCCTCTCTCCTCCATGTCCTCCTATCTCTCTCCTCCATGTCCTCCTCTCTCTCACACCTCTCTCTCCCCCATGTCCTCCTCTCTCTCACACCTCTCTCTCCTCCATGTCCTCCTCTCTCTCACACCTCTCTCTCCTCCATGTCCTCCTCTCTCTCACACCTCTCTCTCCCCCATGTCCTCCTCTCTCTCACACCTCTCTCTCCCCCATGTCCTCCTCTCTCTCACACCTCTCTCCTCCATGTCCTCCTCTCTCTCACACCTCTCTCTCCTCCATGTCCTCCTCTCTCTCACACCTCTCTCCTCCATGTCCTCTTTCTCTTCTCTCATTACTTTCCACCATTATCACCTCACACAACAACCTCTTCTATAGCTCCGCCCACACAGGAGTCTGGTCACATGATCATGACGTCATCGCAGGTCCTTTAGCTCAGCAGTAAATCGTATGTACATGTGTGAACTGTGCTGAAGAGGAGAGAGAGAGACTGCGGGGGGTAAGGGGGGGGTTACATGGGACTGCATGTGAGGAGGATGAAGGGAGGGAGCGATGTATTTACATGGGACTGTGTGTTGGAGGAGGGGGAAGCACTTGGAGCATCTTCTCTCTAGACACTTCCCTTCTCTTTTCTGATGTTTTCTCATATTCTGGGGATACAGACAGGGTCGGACTGGCCCACCAGGGAATCGGTGAATCCCCCGGTGGGCCCCGAGCCCCGACTATTAGTCCTCATGTCATGGGGGCCCGATCGGGATCCTGACCATCCCGATCGGGCCCCTGACCAGTGGCGTTACGATCGCGGTCGCAGGGGCGCGACCGCGACTGGACCCGGCAGGGTACGGGGCCCGCGGCCAGCTGGAGATGGCCGGGGCCCCAGGCCACTATGATAGCGGTCGGGGAAAGCCTGGTTCCCCGACCGCTATACATACTGTTATTGGAAAGGGGCCCTGGCATATTGCAGGCCCCTTTCCAATAGATGGCAGCCCAGGGGAGGTGACTGAAAATAATAAATAGATATTCTCACCTCTCCGGGGCGCAGCGTCCTCTCCGGCGCTCCTCCGTCATCACTGAGGCCTGTGATTAGGCCCCGGCGGTCACATGGGGCGCGGCCGCGTAATGACGTCAGTGCGCCCCCACGTGACCGCTGAGGCCCTATAACAGGCCTCAGCAGCGTCGTCGGAAAAGGGCCTGAAGACGGCAGGATGGAGCGAGGAGGCCAAGGAAAGGTAAGACAAGGTGAGTATGAGAGTTTGTTATTTTTAATCACTTCCCCTGGGCCTCCGATTATTATACTCTGGGGTCTGAGGAGACCCCAGAGTATAATAATAGCACCGGGAGGGGGGGGATATAATACAGTCATGGCCAAAAGTTTTGAGAATGATACAAATATTAATTTTTACAAAGTCTACTGCTTCAGTTTTTCTAATGGCAATTTGCATATACTCCAGAATGTTATAAAGAGTGATCAGCTTAACAGCAATTACTTGCAAAGTCAATATTTGCCTAGAAAATGAACTTTATCCCCCAAAACACATTTCAACATCATTGCAGCCCTGCCTTAAAAGGACCACCTAACATCGTTTCAGTGATTGCTCCATTAACACAGGTGTGGGTGTTGATGAGGACAGGGCTGGAGATCAATCTGTCATGATTAAGTAAGAATGACACCACTGGACACTTTAAAAGGAGGCTGGTGCTTGCCATCATTGTTTCTCTTCTGTTAACCATGGTTATCTCTAAAGAAACACGTGCAGTCATCATTGCACTGCACAAAAATGGCCTAACTGGGAAGAGTATTGCAGCTAGAAAGATTGCACCTCAGTCAACAATCTATCGCATCATCAAGAACTTCAAGGAGAGAGGTTCCATTGGTGCCAAAAAGGCTCCAGGGCGCCCAAGAAAGACCAGCAAGTGGCAGGACCGTCTCTTAAAAGTGTTTCAGCTGCGGGATCGGGCTACCAGCAGTGCAGAGCTTGCTGAGGAATGGCAGCAGGCAGGTGTGAGTGCATCTGCACGCACTGTGAGGCGGAGACTCTTGGAGCAAGGCCTGGTCTCAAGGAGGGCAGCAAAGAAGCCACTTCTCTCCAGAAAAAACATCAGGGACAGACTGATATTCTGCAAAAGGTACAGGGAGTGGACTGCTGAGGACTGGGGTAAAGTCATTTTCTCTGATGAATCCCCTTTTCGATTGTTTGGAACATCTGGAAAACAGCTTATTCGGAGAAGAAGAGGTGAGCGCTACCACCAGTCTTGTCTCATGCCAACTGTAAAGCATCCTGAAACCATTCATGTGTGGGGTTGCTTCTCAGCCAAGGGAATCGGCTCTCTCACAGTCTTGCCTAAAAACACAACCATGAATAAAGAATGGTACCAGAATGTCCTCCAAGAGCAACTTCTCCCAACCGTCCAAGAGCAGTTTGGCGCTCAACAATGCCTTTTCCAGCATGATGGAGCACCTTGCCATAAAGCAAAGGTGATATACTAAATGGCTCAGGGAACAAAACATAGAGATTTTGGGTCCATGGCCTGGAAACTCCCCAGATCTTAATCCCATTGAGAACTTGTGGTCAATCATCAAGAGACGGGTGGACAAACAAAAACCAACAAATTCAGACAAAATTAAAGCATTGATTCTGCAAGAATGGACTGCTATCAGTCAGGATTTGGTCCAGAAGTTGATTGAGAGCATGCCAGGGAGAATTGCAGAGGTCCTGAAGAAGAAGGGTCAACACTGCAAATATTGACTTGCTGCATTAACTCATTCTAACTGTCAATATAAGCTTCTGTTACTCATAATATGAATGCAATTATATTTCTGTATGTGATAAAAACATCTGACAAACACACATAAAAACCAGAGGGCAGCAGATCATGCGAAAATATAATATTTGTGTCATTCTCAAAACTTTTGGCCATGACTGTACTGTGTGGGGGCCACTGTGGAGCTTATAATACTAGGAGGGGGCCACTATGGAGCTTATAATACTGTGTGGGGGCCACTGTGGAGCTTATAATACTGGGTGGGGGCCACTGTGGAGCTTATAATACTAGGAGGGGGCCACTGTGGAGCTTATAATACTGTGTGGGGGCCACTATGGAGCTTATAATACTGTGTGGGGACCACTGTGGAGCTTATAATACTGGGTGGGGGCCACTGTGGAGCATATAATACTGGGTGGGGGCCACTGTGGAGCTTATAATACTGGGTGGGGGCCACTGTGGAGCTTATAATACTGGGTGGGGGCCACTGTGGAGCTTATAATACTGGGTGGGGGCCACTGTGGAGCTTATAATACTGGGTGGGGGCCACTGTGGAGCTTATAATACTGGGTGGGGGCCACTGTGGAGCTTTAATCTGGGTGGGGGCCACTGTGGAGCTTATAATACTGGGTGGGGGCCACTGTGGAGCTTATAATACTGGGTGGGGGCCTCTGTGGAGCTTATAATACTGGGTGGGGGCCACTGTGGAGCTTATAATACTGGGTGGGGGCCACTGTGGAGCTTATAATACTGGGTGGGGGCCACTGTGGAGCTTATACTCCATACAGTGGCTCCTTCATTTTTTTTTTTAATTACGCAGGGGCAGGTGAAAAAAACAAAACAAAAAAACCCCCCACAAACTTTCTTTCCTGTCCCCAGTGTCTCCCAGCGCGGTTCGGTCCTGCAGTTCTGTTGTTTTCTTCCAGCTGACGTTCCCTCTGCACGTGACTACCTGTGACGTCATGTGACCCCTGAGGCCAATCAGTAGCCTAAGGGAAGGGACCTGGGACGTCACAGCCAGTGAGGAATTCCGGCAAAAAGAAGACAGCGGAGCTGCAGGACCGGACCATGCTGGGAGGACACCGGAGCACCAGAGACAGGTGAGTATGTTTAACATGTTTTTTTTTGGGGGGGGGGGGGGGGGGGGGGGGTAGGGGGGATTCACCTCTCCCGGACTAATTATAAAAAAGAAAAAAAATTATACTGGACAATCTCTTTAAAGTGTGGTGCTTTAGGGGTGTATATTAAAGGGGTTGTCCAGGCATAATTTGTTATGGTTTATCCTCAGGATAGGCCATAGATACCTGATCTGTAGGGGGCTGACCCCGGACCGATCAGCTGTTCGGAGCCACTTCTGATGCCCGTACTGTACACAATACAGGGCCAGAAGCAGAAAGCTCTGTCCACTGTGTATTAGCCGGGCACCTTCACTGTATTTCAGCACTTATTGAAGTCAGTAGGAGCTGAGCTGCAGTGAAGGCGCCGGGCTGCTATACAGCGGATGGAGCTTTCTGCTTCCGGCCCTGTGTTGTGTACAGAACGGGCTCCGGAAGTGGCTCCGAACAGCTGATGGGGCCGTGTGTCAGCCCTCTACCGATCAAGTATTTATGGCCTATCCAGAGCATAGGCCATAAAAAAGATTAACCCTGGACAACCCCTTTAATATGCCCCACACAGTTTAATGTCCCTCCACCCACAGGATGTTAGCCCCCATCACTGCTCCCACACAATATAATGACCCCATCACTATTCCCCATACAGTATGGGGGACCAGTGAAGAGGCCACTATGTGGGGGGGACCAGTGAAGTGACCATAGAAAAATTTGGCCCAGACAACCCCTTAAAAGAGGTTGTCCATAAACTGGAGCGACCACTGTGTCGGCCGCCAGGGAGGTGTAAAAATAAGAAATTTTTTAAAAAAGCATACTCACCTGTCCCCAGCACCCCATTGTCCCCTGCCTGTGTCTGTTCGGTCTCATGGCGGCGCCTCATTTCCGGAAATCCTGTACCTAATTGGCCTTAGCGATCACATGAGGTGCAGGACTCCCAGCAAGGAGTCGCCGGCATGAGACTGAATGGACACTGGCAGCAGACAACGGAGCGCCAGGGACAGGTGAGTATGCTTTTTAATTTACTTATTTTTTACTTTACACCTCCCGCCAGCTACATAGGTTGCTCCAATTCCTTCGACAACCTCTTTAAAGGATTTGTCCATCTTCCTAATATTGATGGCCTGTCCTTAGGATAGGCCATCAATATTACATCTACGATGATACAACAGCCAGGACCTCTGCAGATCAGCTTTTCCAGGACAGTGCGGCTACAGGTAAAGGTAACAATTCTAGGAGCCATGCTGTTCACTTGGCATACAAGGTGTAGCAGTAGGTTTAGGTAGTGCAGTGGTGCACATGGTATAGTGGGTGAGCAGCATGGCTACCGACATGTTATTACCTTTAGCCGCCCTGTCTCGGTACCGCTGATCTGCAGGGGTTCTGATGGTGGGCCCCTAGAAACAATTCCACTGGTGGGCCCTAGACATCCCAGTCCGACACTGGATACAGACCAGGGATTTGTCCTATGCAGTATTATTAATGTCTCTCTTGCTGGGGGTGATGGTTCTGCTATTTGTAACAGATTTAGTAATATGTAGCATCTCTTTGGATCATTTAATATCGGCCTCTCCTCTTATTTGGGCACAGTTGGATTTTTCTCTCTAGCCCCCACCGTTGTCAAGCAATCAGTTCAGTTAGTTTTGGTTGCTGATAGTTATACTAAGAATCTATACTGTTAGGTGACTGGAGCTCTAAGCCATGCCCCCTTGCCTGCTTCTACCTGACACCTCCCACCTGACGGTACAGAGACTAAGTATCAAATCAGGCATCAACTCTAACAGCAGCGATTACTCAGTAATGATGGGGGCTAGAAAAAAAAAATCCAAATGTACCAGAATCAGTAGAGCGGAGCCTATTAACAGACACTAAGGCTAGGTTCACACGGCGGATAATGAAGAGAATTTCCGCCACAATATTCGGCTGTGGGATTGCCGTGACGGAGTGCCGATGCAGAGCATCCCGTTGCGGCTTTCCTCTGCTGATTTGGCTCAGATAAATGATTGAGCAGGACACATATTTTTTCCACAACCTGCTGCAATCTCTGCGTCCCATTGAGAACAATGGAAGGTAGATTCGGAGCGGAATCTGCCACGGATTCCTCCGTCTGAACCCGAAAAACTGGAGTTGGTGGAGGGGATGAAAGGGGTTAAAGGTCTCAGGTCTTTATTAATGGGATCTGGACTGAGCTCTCCATTTATTTGGTGGTTTGGGCTCTTGTTCTGTGGCTTTTCTTATTTTAGGGGGCTGTCAGGGGTCTGTATTTATTTAGTGGTCACTCCTGAGGTTTATGTTAAGCAAGGGGGTTAATAGTTTACAGTCAGCGAGTACTTAAGGGGTTTTCCAGGTAAATAAAAAAAAAAAAAACACTGAAAACAGCTCAAGATGGGGCCTCTAATATAAGAAATCTTTACTTGCTTCTCCCTCTGTGCAGTAAAGCTGCCCAAGTCCGTGCCTCTCCCCACTTCCTGTTGTCTCTCATCATACAGGAACCACTAGCTGAGGAGGCCACCATATTGGCCAGTGATTGGCTAAATGGGTATCTCTAAGCATTTCCTGTGTGTCAAGAGATATCAGGAAGTGGAAAAAAGCAAGGACTCGGGCAGAGTCAGAACTGGAGTGGCAGGGATCGCTGATAGGTGGGTACTGTTTCTTATATTTGGGCTCCCATATTTACCTATTTTAGGTAAGGGGTTCTCTGGAGAGGCTTTCAGCACTTAATTCCCCAACTTCTATTTCAGATGAACCAGGGGATTCTGAGCTGGTTCCAACCACCTCCTCTCTCGTGTTCACTCCTAGTTATCTGTGCTGGGGGGCTGGCTGATGTCACGTAAAGATAGGAGAGGAGGGTGGAGAGGTGATTCGGGGGTCGGGTGCTGGTTCAAGTCACATGACCCAAGGCCAACAAACCCTGTTTGATGTTAATGGGAGCTGAGCTGCAGTAACAGTGCCTGACCGCTATACGGGGTATAGAACCATCTGCTTCCAGCACTGTAGACTAAGGAGCCAATAAATCCCAATGATAGGCCAGTATGTACATCATATAACCAGTGACCAACTGGTCTACAAAAAGAGACCAAACATCATCTACACCGAAATATCTCAACATTATCACATTGTTATCTCCAGTTATTTTATTTTATTTACATTGTCTCATCTTCACTGTATTCAGGTTCCTACAATATAGAATCCTCTCAGTATCTTCTATATAAGAGAATATTCCTGATTGTCCCATCAAGGATGGAAAGAGAAAGGAACAAGATGGCGGAAAGTATATTAAATCTCACCCTAGAGATCATCTACCAGCTTACTGGAGAGGTGAGAGATTCTGATGATGTCATCAGTACGTCATTATTATCTATAGTAATAACCGATGATATGACTAGAGAGGTGATGGACTCTGGACATGTATGTAGTGATACTTATTAATATGTCTCTCTATAAGCAGGATTACACAGTAATGAAGAACACCTCTAGTGGGTGCTTTCGGGCTCCTGTTTGTGAAGGATATGGAGGAAAGCTGAGCCCAATCCCGGGGCCTCCACCTCACCCCATGATACAGGAGGAGATCAATGAACAGAAGATCCTAGAACTCACCAACAAGATGCTGGAGCTGCTGACTGGAGAGGTGACACTGCTGGGAATGCTGGGACATTATACAGTAACTGGAGGGGTCTGGGGGATGACTGTATCATTGTGTTGTCAGGTTCCTATAAGGTGTCAGGATGTCGCTGTCTATTTCTCCATGGAGGAGTGGGAGTATTTAGAAGGACACAAGGATCTGTACAAGGAGGTCATGATGGAGGACCACCAGCCCCTCACATCACTAGGTAATAGACATGACTATATACACATGGACTTCCATTATTTGTATGTACAGAATGAATTCAGTCCCTGTCTGTGTTTCCTACAGGTAGATCCAGTAAGAGGACAACACCGGAGAGATGTCCCAGTCCTCTTCTTCCACAGGATGATCAGGTAGATGGAGATATTCCCTATGATGTGTAGACGGGCTGTGAAGTCCTTGTGGTCAGTCTTGTTGTATCCAGCAGTATTATATGGTTATATACATGGGCAGTGTCATTGAGCCGCCATCTAATATGTTTATCCAGCTTCTGAGAGACCTGCAGCTACTGTCAGGACATCTTTCATCTTCATGCAGATTAATGATCTAGAACATTCTCTGTGACTTCCCCATTTGTCCGGTGACTTCTACATTATTTGTTTCTCAGATTTTCCATCAGGATAAAGATCTGAGCACTATTAATACTACAGAGCCCTATGTGAGTGGTGATGAGGAGTGTGAGGAGGACATTCCTACAGGTAACCGCCCAGGTGAGGAGTCACCACTATATAAAGCACAGAAGGGTCACTGATTCTATTCAGTCATTTATTAGACTATTTGTTGTTCCCCGATTCAGCTAAAATACTAATAATACATGAATATAAATGTGATACCACTATAGGGGATAATAAATGTAGTATAGAATATATCTTACAGCAAGAATATGGACTTGACATCTATGTGAACGAGGCAAATTTCTTCCTCACCGGCTGTCAGTATTCTTGAGGGAAAGAATTTACCGGAATTATATAGATTATTTCAGCTAGCGGAAAAATAATCATCCTGCTCCATCTTCCGACAGATTCCACCTCAGAGCTCTATGGAAATAAATGGGAGGTGGAAAATACCGCCTGGCCAGTAATGAAATGGATGGATATTCGGTGGCTGATTTGGTAAAGCGGAAAAATTCTTCTGCTGAATTCCTGAAGCAGCTTCTAGAAATTTCACTGTGCAAGCCTCACCTTAGACATCAATCACACTATGGAATCAGGATCAGAAACTCTGGACCATACATCAGTCAAATTTCCCAGCCCAAACTCACACCAGGACTCCCCGTATCTTAGTGATCTATGAAGCTAGGAGTCCCTGCTTCCTTGTGACTACAGAGACCCATACTACATACTGTATGGGACAGCAGATCCGCGGTGACTTTGGGCTGGAAAATCCAGCTGATGTGGTTTGGATTCTGTTGTGTGTATGGGGTGTAATACAGTAAGATTTATAGCATCCTAAAGTATTATTCCACATAAGTGGCCATATTTAAGCAGCCATGAATTATGTTCACCTCTACAGTGACCTAGAGCAGTGGTGGTGTCTCCTGCCCCGCTTCATTACTATTCACTATCAGTGACCTCTGTCTCGGCACAGTGAATACTAATGAAGTAGGCCGCGCTGCTGTTGTTTGCTGCATGTGATACTGACTTCAATTCTTAACACCGTCTGAAGCGTCTCAGGCAGAGGCAGCTCAGTGGGGAATATACTTATAAGGTTTTGTTATTCAAAAATAGTAACATCAGTTTTTGTTTTGTCAGATGACTGTACCAGGAGCTCAGAGGGACATCTGATATCTACAGATTATAAAGCAGAGGATCATGGTATCACACAAGATCCATATGAAGAAGATGTCATTACCGTAGATATTCCCTCAGCCCAGCGAATTCACAAAGGAGAGAAGCCATATTCATGCCCAGAATGTGAGAAATGTTTTAGCATTAAATCAAAACTTGTTAAACATCAAAGGACTCACACAGGAGAGAAGCCATATTCATGCTCAGAATGTGGGAAATGTTTTACTCAGAAACCAGATCTTGTTAAACATCAAAGAACTCACACAGGAGAGAAACCATATTTATGTCTAGAATGTGGGACATGTTTTGCTAAGAAATCAAATCTTGTTGAACATCAGAGAATTCACACAGGGGAGAAGCCATATTCATGCTCAGAATGTGGGAAGTGTTTTACTCAGAAATCAAATCTTGTTGAACATCAGAGAATTCACACAGGGGAGAAGCCATATTCATGCTCAGAATGTGGGAAATGTTTTACTCAGAAATCAGATCTTGTTCAACATCAAAGAACTCACACAGGAGAGAAGCCATATTCATGCCCAGAATGTGGGAAAAGTTTTACCTTTAATTCAAATCTTTTTGAACATCAAAAGATTCACACAGGGGAGAAACCATATTCATGTTTAGAATGTGGGAAATGTTTTACCCAGAAATCACATTTTGTTACACATCAAAGAATTCACACTGGGGAGAAGCCATATTCATGCCTAGAATGTGGGAAATGTTTTTCTCACAAATCAAGTTTTGTTAGACATCAAAGAACTCACACTGGGGAGAAGCCATGTTCATGCCCAGAATGTGGGAAATGTTTTACCTTGAAATCAAATCTTGTTAAACATCTGAGAATTCACACATAATCGTTGATACTGTTTTGTATGTCTTGCAGTTGTAAATCTGATAGGTGACCCCTAAGATTGTAGAGATTTTGGTAGTAGTCTCGGAAAGATTAAGCTATAGTGTCAAGATGGGACAGGGACTTCCCAGTGTTGTTTTTGGAACCTTTTACTGCATTTGTGTACTTCATATTTGGTGTCTACAGGGCCTTTCACTTTGCATCAGGCTCCAGTAGGTCCACCAACGTTTGTGAATCCCTGTTGTATTTATCGGAGGATTCAGGTGTTGGTATGTGAGTAAGATGTCACCTTTTTGAATGAAAACCACCGCTGACACTCTTTAATGCTTCCCATTGTATCAGGAGAGGGGACTTGTCACATTCATGATGGTGATAAAAGTCCGTAATGGCTTGTGTAATTGCTGCTGTACATGCTGGGTGTTTTGAAGGTTGAGGTTGAGTCCAGACCCACTCACCTCTAGACTGATCGGGGATCGTCAAGGAAAGATGGATGGGAGCTTGGTCAGACCACTCGGAAGGATCTATGTTGATATGAGGATCCTATGTGAGCAAATGGTGATTGATAAGGAAGCAGTCTAATCTACTGTAAGTGTTGTGGACTTATGAAAAATAGGTGTAGTCTCTCACCTGGGGATGAAGGATCCATCAGACGTTGACAAGCCTCATGTCGGTGATCTTACATTTCAGGGCCTGTAAATGTGACAAAGGAATGGGGAACCTGCCCGATGAGAAATCCATTAATGCATTCATGGTTAAGTTCAGCTTTCTAGCCATAACCACCAACCCTTCAGCAAACTTAGCTAAGGCACAAAGAAAGGAGCGACAGACTTGAGCTTGGCTTTGGTTGGGGAGATTGAAATTAGAGATCGTGAATAATTTCTCATGGATAGTTATTTTTATTATTAAGTATCTACCCTGTGCATCAGAGCACTGGGAAATGACCATGGCTTGGAGCCAGCGAGGAAAATATCTGTTCACTATCGTAGGCACGTGGCTCCCCTTAAAGTAGGTTTCCTGTAGCAGTAGGGAGTCAACCTTTAGCTTGTGAATGTTGTAGAGTACCTGGGTCCTCTTCTGCGGCACACTGAAGCCTCTAATGTTCAAGGAGCACAACTGAAGACTGGCCATCCTTCCGCGGGAAGGCAAAACCTATAAAAGTGAGAAGAGAAGAAAAGAATAGGGAAGGAAGGTGAGGGAAAGGAAGAGGGCGGAGAAGAAGGGGGGGAGGTTAGGTAGTCAAGGCATTTAGTGGTGCCTTTTTTAACCCTGGGACTTAACCCAGGGGAAGGGTAAAAGCAAAAGTGTTATATGAACACACCTTAAGAACAGGGATGTCCAAGTCAATATGTTTCTACTGCACCAAACTTCTTATCAAGAAAAAAAATGCTGATGACGGGCGTTTTCTGACAGAAACATTGCTTATCGATTATGTACTCAAGCTCTATGATTTTGTTACAGTGTGGCTTCTTATCATATACATGGAGTCTGATAATAAAATACGCAAACTCAAAGAAATCATCTGGAGTGCTGTCTATCCTTTTCCTAAGTTTATCATCTATCCCAGCAGCTATCCCCCACTGCTCTGACACCTATCATCTATCCTGACCCCGCCATCATTAGAACAGGGGTCCTGCATTTCCACTACTGCTCCAGTCATCTCTATGGGAAGGCTGATAGGAAGTAGAGTTCAGTATTCCATTATCTCTGGCAGTCCCAAAGAGATGAACGGATTGGCATCATTCTATTCATTGGGAAGAAACAGGACCCCTGTTCCCGGGATCAGTGGGGGGTCGCAACGGTGACATTCCCAGCATACGATCGATTTATTTGTTTTTACTAAAATATTTCTCTCTCTTACGTGTGTAGCGACAACATATCCTGCAGCGCTTTACAGAAATCCCCCTTTCAATGATCCGCCGCTATCACCTTGGTACCAGATTCCACGCGACAGCTCCAGAGGTCTTGTGCAGTTGATGCCTTGATGGATGAGTTGTTCGAGTGGCACAAGATGGACCTACACAATATTAGGCAGGTGGTTTTAAAGTAATGGTTGCTCAGTGTATGTACAGCAGTGTTTAATATTCCCTCCAATAGACTGAAATATCCTGTACCCGGCACTTTCTAAGAATAGAGGACACAGCCCGGCTCTTATCTATGTCTAATTTTGCATCTTATCTCCATTCACCCATCAGTCAGACCCAACATACATATGGCAACCCCCACCAATAATGACCATGGAGATCCTGAGTCCCCCATTATCATGTATGAGTAGATAGAAGTTTGTCGATGAGGTTGCAATCCCATGCACACATTGTGAAAAAGTACGCACAGCGGAAACGCTGGGATTTCCAAAACCATTGAGGTTTTGGAAACTGCAGCATGTCATTTATATCTACGGAAAAGTTGGCGGTTTCCGTATAGGTATAATGGAAGCAGCGCAATGTGTTACTGCCGCAGTTTTTCCCGTAACGCTTTTTTGCTGCAGCCTGCTACATGGGGCCTTAGCCTAAAGCAGTTTCCTGGACTGGGGACATTTCTGATATTGGTGACTTGTCCTCAGTATCAGATCAGTGGGGTCCGACACCCGGATCCCGCACAGATCAGTTGTTCTAGGCAGCCTCTGGTGCTGAAGCATCTTCATCCCTGGTATATCTGCAGTGTCGGAGTATAACAGCTCTGTCCCCAGTCAAGTGAATGTGAACACGTGGAAAAAGGCCTACCTAAGAAAATAGATGCTCAACCCAATATTGTAGAAAAATACATATAACATATCTTTTTTGCATTAAAGTTCTAGGCTATAATTTGGGGAAGAAGGTGCCAATAACAATATGTGGAATCTGCTCCACACATTACATCCGCGACACGTGTTAGCTGTTATTGTTACCAAAATGATGCAATGAAATGTATAGTGGGGAAAAAAAAAGATTTAGTCAGCCACCAATTGTGCAAGTTCTCCCACTTAAAAAGATGTGCGAGGCCTGTAATTGACATCATAGGTAGATCTCAACTATGAGAGACAAAATGAGAAAACGTTTGACCTCTGTCATTGCAAACAAAGGATATATAATAAAGTATTGAGATGAACTTTTGTTATTGACCAAATACTTATTTTCCACCATAATTTGCAAATAAATTCTTAAAAAAATCAAACAATGTGATTTTCTGGATTTGTTTTCTCATTTTGCCTCTCATAGTTGAGGTCTACCTATGATGACAATTACAGGCCGGCCTCATCTTTTCAAGTGGGAAAACGTGCATAATTGGTGGCTGACTTAAATACTTTTTTTCCCCACTGTATAGGACAAAATAATGAAGAGAGAAAATAGATACAAAAAGATGAATTGATGTGACCTCTACAGTAGTAAGACACAAATAAATGTCATATACACACATGGACAAAATTGTTGGTACCCCTTATTTAATGAAAGAAAAACCCACAATGGTCACAGAAATTACTTGAATCAAACAAAAGTAATAACATATAAAAATTCTATGAAAATGAACAAATGAAAGTCAGACATTGCTTTCCAACCAGGCTTCAACAGAATTTTTAAAAAAGAAAACTCATGAAACAGGCCTGGACAGAAATGATGGTTCCCTTAACTTAATATTTTGTTGCACAACCTTTTGAGGCAATCCCTGCAAACAAACGATTCCTGTAACTGTCAATGAGACTTCTGCACCTCTCAGCAGGTATTTTGGCCACTCCTCATGAGCAAACTGCTCCAGTTGTCTGTGGTGTGAAGGGTGCCTTTTCCAGACGGCATGTTTCAGCTCCTTCCAAAGATGCTCAATAGGATTTATGTCAGGGCTCATAGAAGATCACTTCAGAATAGTCCAATGTTTTCCTGCGACTGAGACCAAGCTTTCTGACACTGGGCAGCACATTTCTCTCTAGAATCCCTTGATAGTCTTGAGATTTCATTGTACTCTGCACAGATTCAAGACACCCTGTGCCAGATGCAGCAAAGCAGCCCCAGAACATAACAGAGCCTCCTCCATGTGTCACAGTAGGGACAGTGTTCTTTTCAAGATATGCTTCATTTTTCCATCTGTGAACATAGAGCTGATGTGCCTTGCCAAAAATTTTGTTTATTGTCTCATCTGTCCATAGGACATTCTCCCAGAAGCTTTCTGGCTTGTCAACATGTAGTTTGGCAAATTACTTTTGTCAGATTCAAGTTATTTCTGTGACCATTGTGGTTTTTTCTTTCATTAAACGAAGGGTACCAACAATTTTGTCCACGTGTGTATATAGATTTATGTGTACAAAACCCAATAGTGCATATAAGGTGTGTGCCAAGTAATCTGTAACTGATCCTATACATATACTATATAAATGCCATAATAGTATCCCTGTCTGTTCGGCCATATTTCCCCACACGTATCACTCGCTTGCTGGACTTCCTCAGGGTAATTATAATATATGCTAACAAGGTCCTTATATATAATAATATCTACTCAACATTTGTCTGCTTGCAGGCGCCGGTGTCCTATGCTTTCTCTTGGGTAGACTCCGTAAGTTAATATTGCGCATGCGCCAGAGTTTATACATGATCTCATACCCCAATTGGAGATTGGGGGACGTTATTCAGTGGAATTTTGAGTGTATCAAATCTTGTAGTTCTCTGAATTTGTCTTCTGTGTCTGCTTCCGTGCCTGACCACATTCAAGATTTTGCTTATGTATTTTTCTGAATACGGGGCTGATTTGCTTCCTCCTCATAGATCATATGTTTGTGCCATTGCTCTTGTTTCTGACACCAAGCTTCCCAAGGGTCACTTATACCATCTTTCAAACCCTGAAAGACAGGCCATGAAAGATTATATAAAAGATTCCCTCTGTAAAGGTCATATCCGTCCATCCACATAATAATAATAGTCCTTTAATAGTCCCACAATGGGGAAATTTAGTGTGTTACAGCAGCAAAGATAAGCAAATACAAATACAACATGTACAGGAATGTTCCAAGGTAAGAGGCATTACATTGATAGTAGACAGACAGATAAGTAGCAGCAGAGGAGGGGGGGGGGATTTAGCAGGCAGAAAGATATTTCAGTTCTCTGTGTGTAATGATCTCCGCTTAGGTCAGTGTTGGTTGTACAGCCTAACCGCGGTGGGGAGGAAAGACTTCCGATAGCGCTCCTTCTCACACTTAGGGTGGAGCAGTCGGTCACTGACAGTACTGCTCAGCGCTATCACGGTCTCATGCATGGGATGGGACTACTTCTTCCCCATGGAGCTCACCACGGACAGGTCCAGTGGGCTCCCCAGGACAGAGCTGGCCCTTCTAATCAGCTTGTCAAGTTTATTTATGTCCCTGGTTGATATACTGCTCCCACAGCAGGCCACTCCAAAGAAGATGGCTGATGCCACTACCGAGTTGAAGAAAGTCCTAAGAAGTGCCCCCCGGATTCCAAAGGCTCTCAGCTTCCTAAGCAGGTAGAGCCTGCTGTGGCCCTTCCTGTACAGGACCTCCATGTGATCTGCCCAGTCCAGCTTATTATTAAGGAGCAAACCCAGGTACTTATAGGTGTTCACAATCTTGATGCCCCTCCCCAGGATGTCCACTGGTTTAGGAGGGCATCTGCATTTACGGAAGTCCACCACCATCTCCTTGGTCTTCCCCGCGTTAATCTTCAGGTGGTTCCGCTGACACCAGTCCACAAAATCCCGGTTTAGTTCTCTGTACTCCCTGTCACCGTCGTCTGTGATGAGGCCTACTATTGCAGAGTCGTCTATACTTCTGTAGGTAGCAGCTAGATGAGTTGCACCTAAAATCTGCAGTGTACAGTGTGAAGAGGAAAGGGGTGAGAACCGTACCCTGAGGTGCCCCCGTATTACAGATCACGGTACCTGACACACAGTCTTGGGCTCTCACGTATTGAGGTCGATTTGTGAGGTAGTCTAGGATCCAGTTGGAGAGGTGGTGGTCCACTCCAGCAAGGCCCAGTAACCGGGGCTGTATGGTGTTAAAAGCACTGGAGAAATCAAAGAATATTATTCTCACCGTGTTCCCTGGTTTCTCCATGTGAGACAGAGCCCTGTGCAGAAGGTGGATGATGGCATCATCTACCCCAATGCCCGGCCGATAAGAAAACTGGAGAGGGTCCATAGTGGGGCTCACTAGAGGGCAGAGATGTGTGAGAACCAATCTCTCTAAGATCTTCATCAAGTGGGATGTCAGTGCTACAGGTCTGTAGTCGTTGAGGTCCATAGGGAGGGTACAGAACAGCAACTTCATACTTTCATTGATGATATCAATCATAATGAGGTAAATATCCATCTTACCTTAAAGTAAGACAGATCTAGGATTTATTTCTTAGATGTTTGTCTTTATAGGGATAACTCTGATACCATGCAAACTGAAGTGTTTAGAAAAGAAACAGTAGTTAATTCGGTACTATTAACCTCTTCATGCCATCCATTTCAGACAATCAATGCAGTTCCCATTGGTCAATTCTTACGAGTTAGACGGATTTGTTCAACAGAAGAGAGTTTTGAACGGTATGCTTATGATCTCAAGCAAGGTTTTACAGACAGAGGACATAGTCAAAAACAAATCAAACAGACCTATTGGAGAGCAAAAAATATATCACGTTCAAATCTGGTACATTTCACACTGTCAAATGTAAAGAGCATAGGGTACGTTTTATAACCCAATTTCATTCCCATTGGAGAGAGATGCAGAGTGTTCTTTCTAAATTTTGGCCCATTTTACAGGGTGATACCATTCTGGAACAATATGTCCCCTCGTTCCCGAGTGTTGTTTCCCGGAGATCCAGGAATTTAAAAGATCTTCTTGTTAAAAGTCACCATGAGGTGAGACATAGAGGGATTTTTGGTGCAAAGGGTCCAAATCAGGGATGTTTCCCCTGCGGGCGTTGTGTTGTTTGTCCAAATATTCAAAGAGCCACTAGCTTTTGCAATGTACAGGGCAACTGGAAATTTCAAATTCAACATCATATTATATGCAACAGAGCTGAGAGTTTTGGTCCAATATGGTGACCACCTGTGTTGAGGCATGTTCTCTAGGCTTTTCTGCAGCTAGTATGGTGGTAGCATCTGCCCACACGTTACCTCTGCTTTCTTTTTTATCAGCATTAGTGTGTGCTGTAACTTTGTCTATACCCACCTGTTTGGGTAACAGCAGGGCCTCCATCAGTTTCTGAACAGCCTGGAAATTCTTTATGGACTTACCATTAGACGTAAGGAAAGCTCTTGCTCTCCAGATCAGACCATAGTTGTGTGCTATACCAAAGGCACAGCGGACTTACCCTCAGCCATTTTACACTGTTTCAGTGAGTGCTTTTAGTTCAGCTTCTTGAGCTGAGACATGTGGGGTTAATGGTTCTGCTTGCTTTACCTTGTGTTTAGAGATGAGCAAATCGAAGTTGATGAAGTGGAATTCGATCCAAATGTCAGGAAATATTCGATTCGCATCGAATCCGGATTTCCTCACACTTCATCCAAACATGACCGCGGCATCAAAGGGGTTCTGCCATGCTACATGACCCCCTCGGCACCCCCCGCGGTGAGATCGGGGGGTGCCAACAAGTCCAGCGTCAGCACCTGGGGTACCCGGGCAAGTGCCGGAGCACCATGATAGCGGTCGGGGAAAGCCTGGTTCCCCGACCACTATACATACTGCTAATGGAGAGAGGCCTGGCGATCGCCGGGCGCCTTTTCATTAGATGCCAGGCCAGGGGAGGTGTTAAAAATAAAAAAAAAAATACTGATACTCACCTGCCATGGGCTCAGCATCCACTCCAGAGCTCTTCCCGCTGGTGACTGAGGTCCTGCTCCCCAGGCCTCACTGGTGGGGCCTGTGATTGGGCTCCAGCGGTCACGTGGAACGCGTCGGCGCAATGACGTCATCACACCCCACGTTGTCTTTGAGGCCCAATCACAAGCCCCAACAGTGATGTTTGGGGAGCAGGTCCTCACTCGCAAGGAAGAAGAGGAGTGGGTAGGAGACCTGCAGACAGCCAGATTCCCACGAGAGGTGAGGCAAGGTGAGTATAAGTGTTTGTTATTTTTAATCACTTCCCCTGGGCCTCCGATTATTATACTCTGGTCTCCTCAGACCCCAGAGTATAATAATAGCCCCAGCTCTAGGATGGGGGGGAGTTAAACTCTTTTTTTTTATTACTTGTTTTTACATTTTTTATTTTTGTCCCCATAGGGGATTGAAGCAGCAATATTCTGATCGCTGCTTCACTAGGTATATGCTGCATTACACGTGTATTGTAGTGTTTAAGAGGCTGTCAGCCGTGTAGATGCATAGGCTGACAGTCTCCATTCAAGACAGGATCAACCAGGTTTGCAGAGGGACAGCAATGAGGCAACCCGGGGTCACTGGTCAGACCCTGGGCTGCCGAATAGGAGCAGCGGCACCCCCTGAAAAGGTCGTGGAGGGCAGATCGGGACCCCAAAATATAATAAAACCCCTGAGATGCCGCAGTCATGTTTGACCACGGCATCTCAAGGGTTAACACCCGCAATCGGAGCTCAGCTCCAACTGGAGGTGTTAGAAGACAGTGTCAGCCATTACAGCTGACACCTACAAAGCAGGGTGCGCACAGTTTCTGTGTGCGCATCATGCTTCCGCCATGGTTTGCATGAAGTCCTTCCCGTCAGCGCCATACTATTAGGGCATATGTCAGGAAGGGGTTAATGCAATTCGCCGCAAATTAATTTAGATCAAATCGAAACAGTGTGTGTTTTTTTTTTCCTTATCAAGCTCATCTCACACATAGCTGCGCTGTCTCAAATTCCCAGATTCTCACCTGTGGAACTATATCACCCAGCAGACCCTGCAATACATAGTTTTTAAAATGCCAGCAGTTTATTTATACAATCCCATAGTAATCCCAAGTAAATTCAGTACTCTACAACTTCTACACACTCCAGAATTACAAACAATTCAATGAGGTTACTAAAAATACTCAAAATATATCAGCATAGCAGGCAGAAGCATTAAATAAGTGATCAAGACGATCCCCTGATCACCTTGACACACAAAAGTTCCTTTTAACTCTCAACATAGCAAAAATTATAACCAAAAGACATTACAGACCAGATATTTGAGTGACTTCTAATTCACATAGTCAGTGCTGAAACAAAGGAATTTTTCTCTCTTTTTTTCTCTACGTCTCCTTTTGATTACTACAATGTACACAAATTTGGGACAGGTGCACCTTGTTAAATCCTTCCACAATGGCGAACAGCCCTGATTTATTGGGGCATGGTTCATAACAAAGCAACACAATATGCAACAGAATTTACTGTCTACCCCTAGGGCAGGTCCAGCCTGCTGGTCACCCATACAGTGAGGGAATTTAGACTAAAGATGGTGCTGTTATCGAAACCCACACCGGGTTCAAAATTCTGATTGTCAAGTGGTGCCAAATTATTTGTAATATATATATATAGACACATATATATATATACCGTGAGCTCACAGAGAAAGAACTAGCCTGACACACACAGTCGGTGTTTAAGCAAGTTGTGTTTATTACAAACATAGCATAAAAATTTATACAGAAAAGGGAAGGGTCAGGTCAATCATAATAGAGCATGTGTAATAACTGGTAAACCTGATTGACAATTGGCGTGAGGAGGGTCTTGACACATCCCCTTGCTCATCTCAATAATCAAAGTATATTAGTATTAAGAGCTACGTATTGCAAAGGATGGCTGGGACCTGTTGTTCTACATTGGTACATTTGAAGGGAGAGACTTTGATTGTAAACCGCGCAGCTACGTGCTGGGGGCCGGTTACGTAAGCAGTGTTAATTTCCAGTCTCTCGGAAGGACAAGTTATAGTGAGACATGTTGACCCAGGCTGATTGTCTGGCCTTGCTTTCAGTATATCCTTATCATCAAGAGCTGTAAGCTTCTTCTTCTGCTAAATGCATTTCTATGATTTTTGAGAATAGCAAGCTAAAAATTAAAGAGACATCACATTTCTAGAACAGAACCTGCAATACATAGTTTTTAAAGTGCCAGCAGTTAGTTTATACAATCCCATAGTAATCCCAAGTAAATTCAGTACTCTACAACTTCTACACACTCCAGAATTACAAACAATTCAATGAGGTTACTAAAAATACTCAAAATATATCAGCATAGCAGGCAGAAGTATTAAATAAGTGACCAAATCGATCCCCTGATCACCTGGACACACACAAATTCCTTTTAACTCTCAACATAGCAAAAATGATAACCAAAAGACATTACAGACCAGATATGTGAGTGACATCTAATTCACATAGTCAGCGCTGAAACAAATAAATTTTTCTCTCTTTTTCCTCTACGTCCTCTACTCTACAACTTCTACACACTCCAGAATTACAAACAATTCAATGAGGTTACTAAAAATACTCAAAATATAGGACTAGGGCTACGCCCTTCCTCTTGCATACTATATATGATACACTGATACCAAATCCTTTGTGTGTTCTCAATGGACTTAAATCAACCCTTGTGCACTTTCAACCAACACATTGCTTTGTCTGTCCAAACCTTTGTATGATAACCGTCCTTTATTTGTATATTAACACATTTCTCCAAGTTTCAGTATTCAAAGTTCCATCATTTGGCATCCTAAACTTAGGCAACATCTACACATCCTGTCTTAGGCTTACCAGCCTTTCTGAACATTTTCTGGCACCCCTTCACTGCATCAGCATCCTCTTTAGCTCTTACAATCTCTGTAGCTGGAATTTCTCTATTCTTGGGATCAGCTCCACACACCACCCCGGAAAATTTCTCAGGATTTCCCTAACTTTTGCCTCAAAACCTCACCTCTGGCACACTAAGTGATAATTAAGTCCATGTCTGTCTTGAACCTTACAGCTCACACAAGGTTAGTTGAGTGCACCTTCTTGTTTAGAACCTGGAAAGATATATCCCAGGCACCTAGCACTTAATTAGACCCAAAAACCTCAAAAGAAATATCCCGGGCGTCCAATGCTAAACTAAAACACAAGGAATCACACAGAAGCCACAACCTAGAGGAGACGGGCGGTGGGGCAGCCTATCCTCCCAACTTTCCACATGATTCAGCACATAAACAAACCAAATGGGAAGCATGCCTAAAACACAGCACAAAATCTTTACATTGGTCATTCTTCAATTGCACACACTTCATAAACAGGGTTCTTAAAAAGACCAGAGGATTTACTTTTCTTACAACTCACCCGAAATAAAGAGAGACCACTAGACAAGAGGAGAGCAGAAAGTGGCCATGATTAACATGCAGCTGCATTTTGGACCAGTTTCCAACTTTCCTGCTTGTCATGTTGCCCCCTGTCCACTTATACAGATGAATAGCAAGCCACCTCCGGCCCCACGTGACAGGCACCAATTTCTGTGAGCGCAATCTGCTCTAAGTATCACCGTATTGAAGTCCAAATGAGAATAAAATGTTCTATGAGCCAGTTCAGAGAAATACACACAGTCACAAGGTGCAAGTATGTGACCAATATGGATTCTGGTCTATAATGGAGGATAGTGAGGTTTCTATACATTGTAGGTGTGGTTATACATTGCAGAGACAAAGAGAAGGTGCAATTAGTATAATTAACATAACATCATTGGGTAAAAACCTGTCACATAAGCTTTAGCATATAACTATTGGATAAGGCACGAAGAAGAAGTTTCATCCCATCACAGATAAGTTTTCAGCAATGGAGCGGGATGAGCTCTGGGAGAAAGGAATGTCAGGATGGCCACAGGCACAAGCTGCATCCCTCACACTACTATATAGTGGCATAATATGGAGGCCGTACTGTATGGGGTGCCCCCATGTCCTCCTCTCTCTCCTCCATGTCCTCCTCTCTCTCACACTTCTCTCTCCTCCATGTCCTCCTCTCTCTCCTCCATGTCCTCCTCTCTCTCCTCCATGTCCTCCTCTCTCTCTCCTCCATGTCCTCCTCTCTCTCACACCTCTCTCTCTCCTCCATGTCCTCCTCTCTCTCACACCTCTCTCTCCTCCATGTCCTCCTCTCTCTCACACCTCTCTCTCTCCTCCATGTCCTCCTCTCTCTCACACCTCTCTCTCTCCTCCATGTCCTCCTCTCTCTCACACCTCTCTCTCCTCCATGTCCTCTCTCTCCCTCTCTCTCCTCCATGTCCTCCCTCTCTCTCACCTCTCTCTCCTCCATGTCCTCCTCTCTCTCACACCTCTCTCCCCATGTCCTCCTCTCTCTCCTCCATGTCCTCCTCTCTCTCATCTCTCTCCTCCATGTCCTCCTTCTCTTCTCTCATTACTTTCCACCATTATCACCTCACACAACAATCTCTTCTATAGCTCCGCCCACACATGACTCTGGTCACATGATCATGACGTCATCGCAGGTCCTTTAGCTGCAGTAAATCGTATGCACATGTGTGAAGAGAGGAGAGAGAGAGAGAGAGAGCACGGGGTAAGAGCGGAGGGGTTTACATGGGACTGTATGTGAGAAGGGTGAAGGGAGGGAGTGATGTATTTACATGGGACTGTATGTGAGGAGGATTAAGGGAGGGAGTGATGTATTTACATCAAAATCTTGGAATGCTTGGTCTATTCTCATTTAATCCGCTATCTTTCTGCTAACTCTCTTCTTGACCCCTTACAATCTGGCTTCCGCACTCTACTGAAACGGTCCTCGCAAAAGTCTCCAATGATCTCCTGATGGCTAAATCCAAAGGTGACTTCTCTCTTCTTATTCTTCTAGATCTCTCAGCAGCATTTGACACTGTTGACCATCAACTACTCCTCACTATGCTCCGCTCTGTCGGCCTCACAGACACTGCTCTCTCCTGGTTCTCCTCTTATCTCTCTGACCGCACTTTCTGTGTATCATTTGCAGGCTCTGTTTCTTCCCTTTGCCGTTGGGGTTCCTCAGGGCTCGGTCCTAGCTCCCCTGCTTTTCTCCCTCTACCCAGCCTCCATTGGACAAACCATCACCAGATTTGGCTTCCGGTACCATCTTTTTGCTGATGACGCCCAATTATATACGTCATCCCATGACATCACCCCTGCACTAATACAGAACACCAGTGACTGTCTCTCTGCTGTCTCAAATATCATGCCTATGCTCTATCTGAAACTAAATCTCTCAAAGACTGAATTACTGCTTGTGATGATTCTGCTTAAGTGTGGCTAACTCAGATGTATTTTGGTCTCTGGGTATAGGGTCTCCCTTCTGGCTTGCACTCACTCATACTGTGCGCAGCTATAAGCCTAGGTGCATATTGGCAGTAGTGGCCAGGCTGGAACAATAGGGCTCCATTGTATTCCTATACAGCCCTGGCTGATCAAACAATAGTGCATTGTTCAAGCCTGGGCTGTTGATCAGATATGACTGATAACAGTGTAGCAATTCACTTTGGTCTCATCTACATACAAAAGATCTGGATTTGATTGAATTAACTCATCAGACGTACTGTCGCCGGTGACCTCATTCTGGGAGGTGGCATAAAGGGTATAAAAGATGAGGTAAGAGGTCTGTGGGAGGAGATTACACTATGGAGATCATGCTATGAAGACTGTGCTGGGATCATGCTACAGACTTGTTGTAGTTGTTACAGACAGACTTCCACTGAGAGAGACTTTGACTGAGATGCTACTATGAGCAGGCAGGTTGGAATGCTGCTGCTAATGATGATGAGCCTACAAGAGACTGGGAGAGACTATTGGACTAATGCTGAGAGACTGTTATGAGAGCATGCAGGCTGGATTATTGTACTGTGATGCCACATGCTAGGAGTTAATGCCACATGCTGAAAAGCCTCCACTGGTGACTCACACATGCCATGTGTGAGTGTTGGACTATAGAACCACATCAAGGACATGTGTGGTAAAGTAATCATTTCACCTTTAATCCCTTTTATTTTACTTGTACTGTATCTTGCAACTAGTAACTGTTAATGCTTGCATATGTCTGCATATCTGTTCTGATCTGTATATGTTAGATTTTAATACCGACCCATTTAGGGGTTAATAAATATATAAAATTTAGAAGGCTTGTCTTGTATTTATGTGGTGAACCCGGCACTCACTGGCGGTGAGTGTGGTTTTTATATGAAAGAGGACTCAGGGTGTGGCCAAAGCGGTTTGGCGCACGGAGGATCTTTCACATTGGTGGCAGCGTGGTGGGATCTTAGGATAAACGGTGTGTGTTGGTGACCTATATCACTCACATGCTGGGGATTATGGTAATCCTATGAGACAAGCTCGGTATTAAAGCAAGCATTAAGATACAGTGAAAGTTTGATACAGTGCTGTTCCCCTCCCTTATTCTTTGTATTCTATCCTATCTTTTATTTGGCAAATACCAGTGGATGGCTAGTGGGCTCAGAAGCAGAGCTCCAGAATTGCTGAACCAGGCTTTTTGAGATCCTGAGCGTATGGCTGAAATGGAGGCAGCCACAGCTATGCAGAGTCCTGATTTTGGCAGCCCGGTCCCAAGGATTACTTCACCAGGAAGGACCAGTAGCCTCAGCCTTGCTGGGGGAATGGCTTCAGTCTGGCAAATGGCTCTGCAGCACTTAAGCACCAGGGACCCTAACATATACCAGCAGGCGTTGCACTGGTTTCAGGAAGCTGTAGAACGAGAACGGCAGGCTGATCGTTAGGCTGCTGAGCGACAGGCAGAGAGAGAGAGGAAAGCTGCAGAATGGGAACGGCAGGCTGCTGAGCGACAGGCAGAAAGAGAGAGGAAGGCAGGAGAATGGCAGTATCAGCTTGAGCTGAAAAGGCGGGAAATCTCCCAGCAAGCGCAAGCTCCAACAACCCTGCAGATAACCTCAACTTGGAAGGAGAAGCCAGTCCGGAGTTCACCACAGCCATCTGTCATCAGGTCGGGTGAGACAAGCTATGCCCCGGGTGGTCCCTCCCCTGTCCCAAGAACTCTGGGCACCCTAGTGACCTTCCCCAAACCCCAAGGGGAGGTGCGGCGGGGCCATGCCTGTAACCCGACAGGACATTTCAAGAAGGAGTGCCCCAACTACCCTGAGAACTTCCCTGCTTCCCAAGCCACAGCAGGTGGCCCATCTGTGTGTCTGGATGGGGGTGCAGGAAAGGGAATACGGACTGTGGGACTATTGACTGATTTGCCTAATAATGTACTGTTGGGAACTGATTTGGGACCTGTGATGTCCCAATATGGGGTGGGGAGCAACCCAATTTACTGTGATAAACTGTCTATGACTAATGCTGATAATGTGTCTGTCATATCTGCAGAGAGGGTCCGTAACCCCCCCTCTGAGATACTTCCCATGGCAGTAAGTGTAAATGCTAATGAGTTGCCTTCAGCTGAGAGCAGGGAAGATGCAACTGAACTTCCTGCAACCCAGCTCAGCAAAAATGTTATTAATGCTTTGTGCACCCCCGTGCTAGGAGCCAATGAGACTAAGTCTGTAGACACACCCACATCTGCAGGGGCGTCGCCCTCCCAGCTTGTTAATCTGTCTACCACAAATCTCATTGAGGCCCGGTGTGAATTAACAATTGCTAATGAAGGTACTGTCAATGTAATTGCCAATGCTTGTTGTGAAAATGTACAGGGTAGCTCTTCTGAGTCACTGGAAGCGACTTCTACTATTTCGCCCAGTGTATCCGATAAGCACCCAACTACTGACCATGTGCCAGGTGGTCAGGTAGGCTATGGGGATCTCATGGCCGATCCAGGTGAGGGACGGACTGCTGGTAGTGCGGTGTTAGCCCGCAGCCAGAGTGCTACAAGGGTGGAGGGCGTTCCGACCCTTGAACCGTTGCCTACACCACCTGGAGTCGGTGCTGAGACCGCCATGACTAGCCTCACTCCCTTGAAGCCGGAGGAGTCCGGCCTGTATGAGACATACACGTCTCTTCTGTCCAGTTCTATTCCAGGAGTGCCCATGGCCCAAGTGCAGATGGCATGGGGTACTGGAGATGTGATCCAAGAAGAGGGTATGTCCAATGTATTACCTGTCAATGTATTGTGGGAGGATGGTTTGGGGAAGCATGATCTCAGTCATTTGCCCAAGGTATCACCATCACCCACCCAAGTACAGGAGGAACAGGGTGTAAGCCCAAAGGAGCAAGGAGTTTGGGAGGGAGGACAGGGTCCAAACATATCTGTACCAGAACCAGAGGTGCCCCTAGGTGTGGAAGCAAAGGGGGAGGTGCAGAATCCCCTAGAACTCTCCCAACTAGCGGCTAGTGTGGGGAAGACCCTGAGAGAGCAGGCCGAGGGTAGCCAGGAGAGCAGAGATTGCCGGGATGGGATCTCTGGAATGGTATCCCAAGGGCCTGAGGTCATGAGTGTAAAGCTAAGGGATGCCCGCACTCCGAAAGCGGACCCAGAACAGGCAGGAGGTAGCCAAGTGTACGTGGCTCAGAGCCTGGGCCTTAGAAGTGTCCCTAGTCGGACTAGAGAGCCAGAAGGGTCCGGCAGCTATGTAACATGCACATCTCTTTTGTCTCCCTCCAGCCAAGAGTTGAGAGATGCTGTCCAAGCTGACCCTAGTCTGGACATATTGAAGGCGCATGGCGCTCAACCACCCTCGGAGTCTGACAAGGCCCGAGTCTGCTGGGACCCCAGGGGGAAGTGAGGAAGCCTTTGGGGCCAGAGCCTGAGGCGGAGGTGCTTTCACAAGAGGGGCATAGGCCCCTACTTCCTGCAAGCCCCATCTAAAGGGGGAGGTGTGATGATTCTGCTTAAGTGTGGCTATAACTCAGATGTATTTTGGTCTCTGGGTATAGGGTCTCCCTTCTGGCTTGCACTCACTCATACTGTGCGCAGCTATAAGCCTAGGTGCATTTTGGCAGTAGTGGCCAGGCTGGAACAATAGGGCTCCATTGTATTCCTATACAGCCCTGGCTGATCAAACAATAGTGCATTGTTCAAGCCTGGGCTGTTGATCAGATATGACTGATAACAGTGTAGCAATTCACTTTGGTCTCATCTACATACAAAAGATCTGGATTTGATTGAATTAACTCATCAGACGTACTGTCGCCGGTGACCTCATTCTGGGAGGTGGCATAAAAGATGAGGTAAGAGGTCTGTGGGAGGAGATTACACTATGGAGATCATGCTATGAAGACTGTGCTGGGATCATGCTACAGAGTGGTTACAGACAGACTTCCACTGAGAGAGACTTTGACTGAGATGCTACTATGAGCAGGCAGGTTGGAATGCTGCTGCTGATGAGCCTACAAGAGACTGGGAGAGACTATTGGACTAATGCTGAGAGACTGTTATGAGAGCATACAGGCTGGATTATTGTACTGTGATGCCACATGCTAGGAGTTAATGCCACATGCTGAAAAGCCTCCACTGGTGACTCACACATGCCATGTGTGAGTGTTGGACTATAGAACCACATCAAGGACATGTGTGGTAAAGTAATCATTTCACCTTTAATCCCTTTTAATTTTATTTGTACTGTATCTTGCAACTAGTAACTGTTAATGCTTGCATATGTCTGCATATCTGTTCTGATCTGTATATGTTAGATTTTAATACCGACCCATTTAGGGGTTAATAAATATATAAAATTTAGAAGGCTTGTCTTGTATTTATCTAGTGAACCCGGCACTCACTGGCGGTGAGTGTGGTTTTTTTATATGAAAGAAGACTCAGGGTGTGGCCAAAGCGGTTTGGCGCACGGAGGATCTTTCACACTGCTGTTTCCACCATATAATAGATCTGTCCCTGATATCTCAATTGCAGTCTCCGGCCTTACCATAATTCCTAGGCAGTATGCCCGCTGCCTCGGGGTTATATTTGACTCAGACATTTCCTTCACCCCCCATATCCAATCACTCACACGCTTATGTCATCTCCACCTCAAAAACATCTCCAGAATCCGCCCTTTCCTTACCACAAATACACTAAAGACACTTATTGTTGCCCTGATTCACTCTCGCCTTGACTTCTGTAACTCCTTACTAATCGGTCTTCCCCTTACTAAACTCTCCCCTCTACAATGTATTCTGAATGCGGCGGCCAGGCTCATCTATCAGTCTAGACGCTACAGCGAGGCCTCCGTTCTGTGCCGGTCACTACATTGGCTGCCTATTCAATACAGAATACAATATAAACTTATCCCCCTCATCCACAAGGCTCTCCATAATGCTGCACCTCCCTACATTTCCTCCCTCATCTCTGTCTATCGCCCAACCCGTACTCTCCGTTCACTCAATGACCTAAGACAAACATGCTCTATTATCAGAACCTCCCACGCTCGTATACAAGACTTCTCCCGAGTTGCACCACTTCTCTGGAATGCTCTATCCCAGACAAAAAGATTAACCCCCAATTTCTACAGCTTTAAGTGCAAACAAAAATCATATCTTTTCAGACAGGCCTATCACAACTCCTAATGTAAACCCTTCCATAGTTAGAATCCCTAAAACGTACCCTCCTCTGTTCACGCTTCCGCATTACCTCACAGGATATGATGCCGTATCAGACTAACTTTAGATAGATTGTAAGCTCTTGCAAGCAGGGCCCTCAGTCCCAGTGTGTGAATTGACTATTTCTTTGTAATGTATCTTTTTTGTCAGTACTTGAACCCTACAAATAGTACAGTGCTGCGGAATATGTTGGCGCTATATAAATAAAATGTATTATTATTATTTACATGGGACTGTATGTGAGAAGGATGAAGGGAAGGAGTGATGTATTTACATGGGACTGTATGTGAGAAGGATGAAGGGAGGGAGTGATGTATTTACATGGGACTGTATGTGAGAAGGATGAAGGGAGGGAGAGATGTATTTACATGGGACTGTATGTGAGGAGGATGAAGGGAAGGAGTGATGTATTTACATGGGACTGTATGTGAGAAGGATGAAGGGAGGGAGTGATGTATTTACATGGGACTGTATGTGAGAAGGATGAAGGGAGGGAGTGATGTATTTACATGGGACTGCATGTGAGGAGGATGAAGGGAGGGAGTGCACACAAACATGCACACAGGTGGTAGCACCCTAGGACTACCTCCAGAACCCCCTCTCACACACACACAAGTACCCCAGGAACCACACACAGACACATGCAGCAACACCCAGGAACCCACAACACCCTGCCCCCATTACATGCAAGCAGCACCCCAGGGACCCCTGCTCCACATTTAGAAGCCAGCAGCACAACAAGGACCCCTGCTCTCCTTGCGATGAGAGCAGTGCCCAAAAGATCCTCTGTACTTCAATGCCAAAGGCACCCCAGGGACTCCTATCCCCCCCTAAACATCAATCCAATCCCCCAGACCCTCCAGGATACATTCCCATGTAAATACATCACTTCCTCCCCTCAGCCTCCTCCATCATGCAGTCCCATGCAAAACAATCCTATCACTCTCTTTCCATCATCCAGTCCTCACAGCTTTCTGTTCTCCATCTACACGAGCTCCTCTCATTCCTCTATACAGCACAACGTTATGCAAGAAGAAACCCCGCCCTCATCGGAGAGGCTCCGCCCCTTCCTGTGACATCATACCTACCAGGAGCAACTCCCCTCTAGTCAGGACACTGCTTTCTGTTTTCCATCTACACATGCTCGACTTTCGCTTTCTCTATAGAGCTCAGAGCAGGGATGGAAGAGACCCCGCCCTTATGTGAGGCTCCGCCCCTTCCGGTGACATCACACCTACCTGGCGTAGCTCCATTTTAGACACGACCATGTGTGAACTGTGTTGAAGAGAAGAGAGAGAGGCTGCAGGGTAAGAGAGAGGGGATTACATGGGACTGCATGTGAGCAGGTGAAGGTAGGAGTGATGTATTTACATGGGACTGCATGTGAGGAGGATGAAGGGAGGGAGTGATGTATTTACATGGGACTGCATGTGAGGAGGATGAAGGGAGGGAGTGATGTATTTACATGGGACTGCATGTGAGGAGGATGAAGGGAGGGAGTGATGTATTTACATGGGACTGTGTGTTGGAGGAGGGGGAAGCACTTGGAGCATCTCTCTCTAGACACTTCCCTTCTCTTTTCTGATGTTTTCTCATATTCTGGGGATACAGACCAGGGATTCGTCCTATGCAGTATTATTAATGTCTCTCTTGCTGGAGGTGATGGTTCTGCTATTTGTAACAGATTTAGTAAAATGTAGCATCTCTTTGGATCATTTAATAACGGCCTCTCCTCTTATTCGGGCACAGTTGGATTTTTCTCTTTAGCCCCCACCATTGTCGAGCAATCAGTGCAGTTAGTTTTGGTTGCTGATAGTTATACTAAGAATCTATACTGTTAGGTGATTGGAGCTCTAAGCCACGCCCCCTTGACTGCTCCTGACTGACACTGCCCACCTGATGGTATAGAGCAGGGGCCGGCAACCCCCGGCACGCATGCCACTCTAGGCTTATTTCCCTGGCACGGGCAGCCCGAGTCCTCAACCAGCAGTTTCGATCGGACAAAACACGACCGAAACGAAAGTGCTATTATTATACTCTGGAGTCTCTTCAGACCCCAAAGTATAATAAGCGGAGGCTCAGAAGAAGAGATGAAACATTAAAAAAAATGTTACTCACCTTCCCTGCGCATCGCGGCACCTCTGTTCTTTTCAGGGGCTTCTGTCTGTAGTCAGGACAGCTGACAGGGCTTCAGGGGTCACATCCGGTGTCATTACACATAATGACGCGACGTGACCCCGAGACCCAATCATCGGTCGGTGACTACAGGCAGAAGTGCTGAAGAGAACAGAGCTGCTCAGAATCACTGGGAAGGTGAGTGACATTGTTTTTTATGTTTATCACCTCTCTTGGCCCCACAATATAATAATAGTGGCGAAAATTGTAATATTATGCTGTGTGCAGGGACCACTATGGGACATAATATGGTGTGCAGGGGCCGCTATGGGACATAATTCCGTGTGCAGGGGCCGCTATGGGACATAATTCCGTGTGCAGGGGCCGCTATGGGACATAATTCCGTGTGCAGGGGCCGCTATGGGACATAATTCCGTGTGCAGGGGCCGCTATGGGACATAATTCCGTGTGCAGGGGCCGCTATGGGACATAATTCCGTGTGCAGGGGCCGCTATGGGACATAATTCCGTGTGCAGGGGCCGCTAAGTAAAAGTTCGAGTGGCCTAAGAATATAGCTGAATCTAGATACATAGTGTGTTTTCACCATAAGGATGCTCCCATACGGTGTCCTGGACACATACTTTTACCACTAATAGGAGGCTGCACATGTACTTTCATTGCTTCTAATCGGAAAGTACAGGAGCGTCCCAGGAAATAGCAGTAAATGCATGTAGTCCTAAAGCATCTGGTGGCAGCACTTCTGTGTTATGGTTTTTGGTATATGACTTTAGTTTAGGGGTCGTCAGACTTACAATTATTAACTGGCACTCATCGTTGATTTTTTAATTAAAATCGGCACACCGAACAAAAAAGGTTTCCTACCCCTGGTATAGAGACTAATTAGCATATTAGACATCAAATATAACAGCAGCGATTACTCGGTAATGATGGGGGCTAGAAAAAAAAATTCCATCTGTACCAGAATCAGTAGAGCGGAGCCTATTAACAGACACTAAGGCTAGGTTCACACGGCGGATAATGAAGAGAATTTCCGTTACCGTATTCGGCTGTGGGATTCCCGTGACGGAGTGCCGAAGCAGAGCATCCCGTTGCGGCTTTCCTCTGCTGATTAGGCTCAGATAAATAATTGAGCAGGACGCTTATTTTTTCTGCAACCTACTGCAATCTCTGCGTCCCATTGAAAACAATGGAAGGTAGATTCGGAGCGGAATCTGCCACAGATTCCTCCGTGTGAACCCTAAAAATTGGAGTTGGTGGAGGGGGCGAAAGGGGTTAAAGGTCTCAGGTCTTTATTAATGGGATCTGGACTGAGCTCTCCATTTGGTGGTTTGGGCTCTTGTTCTGTGGCTTTTCTTATTTTAGGGGGCTGTCAGGGGTCTGTATTTATTTAGTGGTCACTCCTGAGGTTTATGTTAAGCAAGGGGGTTAATAGTTTACAGTCAGCGAGTACTAAAGGGGTTCTCCAAGTAAATAAAAAAAATACTGAAAACAGCTCAACATGAGGCCTCTAATATAAAAAATCTTTACTTGCTTCTCCCTCTGTGCAGTAAAGCTGCCCAAGTCCGTGCCTCTCCCCACTTCCTGTTGTCTCTCATCATACAGGAACCACTAGCTGAGGAGGCCACCATTTTGTCCAGTGATTGGCTAAATGGGTATCTCTAAGCATTTCCTGTGTGTCAAGAGATACCAGGAAGTGGAAAGAAGCAAGGACTCGGACAGAGTCAGAACTGGAGTGGCAGGGATCGCTGATAGGTGGGTACTGTTTCTTATATTTGGGCTCCCATATTTCCAGTCACATGACCCAAGGCCAAAAAACCCTGGTTGATGTCAATGGGAGCTGAGCTGCAGTAACGGCGCCTGGCCACTATACGGGGTATAGAACCATCTGCTTCCAGCACTGTACACTAAGGAGCCAATAAATCCCAATGATAGGGCCATAAAAAAAATCCTAGAAACCCCTTTAGCTTTAGACCCAACTATTGGCTGCCTTACTTTGGTCCAAAATGTTGCACCATAACCTTGGTTTTTATAAAGACTCATTCTAAGCCACACAGAACATGAGTGCTAAAAAATCAAAAAACACTTGTTAAATCCCCACCAACCAGCACCGCTGACCCCTTTATATCCTTTCGACATTGCTGTAATGACATTAGTTGTAGCGGTGATTCCAGTATGTACATCATATAACCAGTGACCAACTATTCACCTCATGTCCAAGGTCTACGAAAAGAGACCAAACATCATCTACACCAAAATATCTCAACATTATCACATTGTTATCTCCAGTTATTGTATTTTATTTACATTGTCTCATCTTCTCTCCATTCAGGTTCCTACAATATAGAATCCTCTCAGTATCTTCTATATAAGAGAATATTCCTGATTGTCCCATCAAAGATGGAAAGAGAAAGAAAAAAATGGGGGGGAGTTTTTTATATCTCACCCTAGAGATCATCTACCACCTTACTGGGGAGGGGAGAGACTGATGATGTCATCATTACATCATTCTTATCTATAGTAATAACAGATGATATGATGGGGGTGATGGCTCTGGACTGTAGTTATGAAGTTTGGGCCCCCTTTAATCTTAATCATTTTTAGTTCTAAATATTTAGGTGTTTGCAGCTTTATTTGATGTATTAATAATGTGGAGTTATTTAGGATTGTGGGTTTTTTTACAGAAAATGTCATTGGCGGAAAGTATATTAAATCTCAAGTTTTAGATCCCCTTTTGCAGAGATAACAGCCTCTACCAGCTTCCTGGAGGGGTTTCTTTTTTTCAGGTCAGAGATTCTGATGATGTCATCATTGACATCATTCATTATCTACAGTAATAACCAGATGATATTCAGACTGGAGACGGTGATGGACTCTGGACATGTATGCCTGAGTGATATTTGATTAATGTGTCTCCCCAGTAACCAGGATTCCGTTACACAGGTAGTGATGACCAAACAACCGTGAAGAGGACCTTCTCCAAAATAAGCTGGCTTGTCCAAATGTGCTGTCCCCCCGCCGGCTCTTCTTTTTGTGGCGTTTTTGCAGCGGCGTCTTTTTCCCCCCCCCCCCCCCCCCCCTCCTCTTTGTGCAAGGTGTGCTGTTTGTGGACCGTGCCAGGTGCCACCATCTGCAGCAAGTGATGCTGAGCTCTTTGGAGGTGGACTGGGATTGTCCTGCTCTTCCCCCTTCTTCTTCTCTGCCTTTCTGAATTCGGCCTGCCACTTCTGGGCTTAACAAGAACTGTCCCTGTGGTTTCTTTCCTTACTATGTTCCCACAGTGGAAACTGACAGGCCAAATCTCTGAGACCTCTTTTGTTGGTTTTTAAGTTTTTTAATAATGGCCCAATTTAAAAAAATTTAAGATATAAAGGGGGGCCATTTTTTTTTTGTTGTGTGGGTTTTTTTTTATTGTCCCCCCCCCCCCCCGGGTTACACAGTGGTGAGGACGGTCTCTGGTGGGCGCGCCCAGGTTCTTTTTTAGAAGGAAGATGGGGGACCCCCCACCCCCATCCCGGGCACCTCACCCCACCCGATACAGGAGGAGATCAATGAACAGAAGATCCTGGAACTCACCAACAAGATGATTGAGCTAGCTGACTGGAGAGGTGACACTGCTGGGAATGCTGGGACATTATACAGTAACTGGAGGGGTCTGGGTGATGACTGTATCATTGTGTTGTCAGGTTCCTATAAGGTGTCAGGATGTCGCTGTCTATTTCTCCATGGAGGAGTGGGAATATTTAGAAGGACACAAGGATCTGTACAAGGAGCTAATAATGGAGGACCACCAGCCCCTCACATCACCAGGTAATAGACATGACTATATACACATGGACTTCCATTATTTGTATGTACAGAATGAATTCAGTCCCTGTCTGTGTTTCCTTTGATTTGGTAAAGCAGAAAAATTCTTCTGAATTCCTGAAGCAGCTTCTAGAAATTTCACTGTGTAAGCCTCACCTTAGACACCAATCATACTATGGAACCAGAACTAGAAAATCTGATCTGTACTTAAAGGGGTATTCCCACGAATATAAACATTTTTATATTTGTAGATAATAAAAAGTTAAACATTTTTGCAAATATAAGTAATTTAACATCTTGCAGAGTTTTACAGATTTTCTCTAAATATCTTGTGGCCACAAGTTGTTGTCTTGATTGGTTGCCAATGGCTACGACCATGAATGCAGGACCTTTCTAAGGTCAGAAAATCAGTCATGATTTCCTTATTGTGGCCAGGATATCTTCTGATACATGTAGTGTCCCTGCCTGATAACCTAACTACAATAAGAAAATCATGGCTGGGTTCCTGACAAGTCCCAGACCATAGAAAGTTTCTGCATTTGTGGTCGTATCCATTGGCAACCGATCAAGACAACAGACTATCACCACTAAGATGGTGAGAGAATTTTTTTTTAAACTCTGCAGAATTTTTAACTACTTATATTCGCAAACATGTTTAACTTTTAATTATCTACAAATATAGATGATATGATTATGTTCATGGGAATACCCCTTTAAGTCAAATTTCCCAGCCTAAACTCTGTCCACACACCAAGACTCCCCGTATCCTAGTGATCTATGAAGCTAGGAGTCCCTGCTTCCTAGTGACTCCACAGACCCATACTACATACTGTAAGGGACAGCAGATCCGCGGTGACTCAGGCTGGGAAATCCAGCTGATGTGGTTTGGATTCTATTGTGTGTATGGGGTGTAATACAGTAAGATTTATGGCATCCTAAAGTATTATTATTCCACATAAGTGGCCATATTTAAGCAGCCATGGATTGTGTTCACCTCTACAGTGACCTACAGCAGTGGTGGCGTCTCCTACCCCCATTCATTACTATTCACTATCACTGACCTGTGTCTCGGCACACTGAATACTAATGAAGTAGGCCGCGCTGCCTTCCTTTGCTGCCTGTGCTACTGACTTCACTTCTTATCATGGTCTGAAGAGTCTCAGGCAGAGGCAGCTCAGTGGGGAATATACTTATAAGGTTATGTTATTCAAAAATAGTAACATCAGTTTTTGTTTTGTCAGATGACTGTACCGGGAACTCAGAGGCACATCTAATATCTACAGATTATAAAGCAGAGGATCATGGTAGCACACAAGATCCATATGAAGAAGATGTCATTACCTTAGATATTCTCTCAGCCCAGAGAATTCACAAAGGAGAGAAGCCATATTCATGCCTAGAATGTGGGAAATTTTTTACTCAGAAATCAAATCTTGTTGAACATCAGAGAATACACACAGGGGAGAAGCCATATTCATGCTCAGAATGTGAGAAATGTTTTACCTTTAAATCAAAACTTGTTAAACATCAAAGGACTCACACAGGAGAGAAGCCATATTCATGCCTAGAATGTGGGAAATGTTTTACTCAGAAATCAAATCTTGTTGATCATCAGAGAATTCACAGAGGAGAGATGCCATATTCATGCTCAGAATGTGAGAAATGTTTTACCTTTGAGTCAAAACTTGTTAAACATCAAAGGACTCACACAGGAGAGAAGCCATATTCATGCCTAGAATGTGGGAAATGTTTTACTCAGAAATCAAATCTTGTTGATCATCAGAGAATTCACACAGGGGAGAAGCCATATTCATGCTCAGAATGTGGGAAATGTTTTACTCACAAATCAGTTCTTGTTAAACATCAAAGGGCTCACACAGGAGAGAAGCCATATTCATGCCTAGAATGTGGGAAATGTTTTACTCAGAAATCAAATCTTATTGAACATCAAAAGATTCACATAGGGGAGAAGCTATATTCATGCCTAGAATGTGGGACATGTTTTACCCAGAAATCAAGTCTTGTTAAACATCAAAGAACTCACATAGGGGAGAAGCCATATTCATGCCCAGAATGTGGGAAATGTTTTACCCGTAATTCAAATCTTATTGAACATCAAAAGATTCACACAGGGGAGAAGCCATATTCATGCCTAGAATGTGGGACATGTTTTACCCAGAAATCAAGTCTTGTTAAACATCAAAGGACTCACACAGGGGAGAAGCCATAGTCATGCCCAGAATGTGGGAAATGTTTTACCTTTAATTCAAATCTTATTGAACATCAAAAGACTCACACAGGAGAGAAGCCATATTCATGCCTAGAATGTGGGACGTTTTACTCAGAAATCTCATCTTGTTAGACATTAGAGTTTTTACACAGGGGAGAAGCCATATTCATGTTCAGAATGTGGGAAATGTTTTATCTCTAAATCAGAACTTGATAAACATCTGAGAATTCACACATAATCGTTGATACTGTTTTGTATCTCTTGCAGTTGTAAATCTCATAGGGGGCCCCTAAGATTGTAGAGATTTCGTTTGTGAATCCCTGTTGTGTTTATGGGAGAATTCAGGTGTTTGTATGTGAGTAAGATGTCGCCTTGTTGAATGAAAACCCCCACTGACGCTCTTTAATGCTTCCCATTGTATCGGGAGAGGGGTCTTGTCACGTTTGTGATGATGATAAAAGTCCATAATGGCTTGTGAAATCACTGCTGTACATGCTGGGTGTTTTGAAGGTTGAAGTTAAGAGTCCAACCCTACTCTAGACTGATCAGGGATCCTCAAGGAAAGATGGATGGGAGCTTGGTCAGACCATTCGGAAGGATCTATGTTAGTAGGAGGGTCCTATGCGAGCAAATGGTGATTGATAAGGAAGTAGTCTAATCTACTGTGAGTGTTGTGGACTTGTGGAAAATAGGTGTTGTCTCTCACCTGGGGATGTAGGATGCTTCAGAAGTTGACAAGTCCTATGTCAGTGATATTAGATTTCAGGGCCTGTAAATGTGACAAAAGGGATGGGGAACCTGCCCGACGAGGAATTCATTATTGCATCCATGGTTAAGTTCAGCTTTCTTGCCATGTCCACCAACCCTTCAGCAAACTTAGCTAAGGTACAAAGAAAGGAGTGACAGACTTGAGCTTGGCTCTGGTTGGGGAGATTGAAATTAGGGATCGAGAATAATTTGTCACGGATTGGTATTTTTATTATTATGTATCTACCCTGTCCATCAGAGCACTGGGAAATGACCATGGCTTGGAGGTGTTTATGTAACCCAACACTAACTCCCTTTGATTTACCATCAGGGTTGGAGCTGTGGAGCCAGCGAGGGAAATATCTGTTTACTATCGTGGGCACGTGGCCCATCTTAAAGTAGGTTTCCTGTAGCAGTAGGATGTCAACCCTTAGCTTGTGCATGTTGTAGAGTACCTGGGTCCTCTGCGACACATTGAAGCCTCTGATGTTCAAGGAGCACAACTGAAGTCTGGCCATTCTTCCGCGGGAAGGCAATACCTGTAAAAGAGGAGAAGAGAAAAAAGAATAGGGGAGAAAGGCGAGGGAAAGGAAGAGGGCGGAGAAGAAGGGGGGAGGTTAGATAGTCAAGTCATTTAATGGTGCCTCTTTAACCCTGGGACCTAACCCAGGGGAAGGGTAAAAGCAAAAATGTTCTATGAACAAACCGTAACCCCTTAAGGACACAGCCCAAAAGTGCATTCAGAACCAGGCCTCATTTTTCAAAACTGACATATGTCACTTTATATGGCAATAACTTTGAGACGCTTTAACTTACACAAGTGATTTTGAGATTGTTTTTTCGTGACACATTGTACTTCATTTTAGTGGTAAACACTAATCAATATTTTTGTATTTATTTATAAAAAAAATAGGAAATTTGATAGAAATTTGAAAAAAATGGGAATTTTCAAAATGTGAAATGCTCTGCTTTTTGAACAAATAGTCATATCACCCAAATACATTAATAACTATTATTATCTACCATATCTCTGCTTTATATCAGCATAATCTTATAATTGTCCTTTAATGTATTTTGGACATTATAAAGCTTACAAATGTAAAAGCAATTTTCCAGATTTAGGCTAAGGCCCCACGATGCGAAAATGTAGCTTTTTTTGTTGCAGCTAATAATGGCTACAGAAAGGAATAGAAAATATAGTATATAGGAAGTATTTATACTTCTACCTTCTGCTCCATTCACTCCTGGCTTTGGCTCTGAAAAACAACAAAGTCTGCAACAAAAAAAGCTGCTTCTCCGCAACATGGGGCTTTAGCTTTACAAGAAAATTTTCCCAAACTAAGTTTTTTAGGGACCACTTCAGGTCTGAAGGGGATTATAAAGGCCTATATATGAGAAACCCCCCATAAATCACCCCATTTTCAAAACTGCACCCCTCAAATAATTCAAAACAGCATTTGGGATGTTTATTAACCCTTTAAGCATTTCACAGAAATTAAAACAATATAGAAGTGAAATTTCGACATTTAATTTTTTTTTCAATAATACATTCATTTAGCACTAAAATTAACACACTCACAAAGGGTTAAAGGAGAAAATGCATCTCATAGTTTGTTATACAATTCCTCCAGAGCACAGAAATACCCCACATGTAGGTGTAAACTGATGTTTGGCCATTCGGCAGTGCACGGAAGGGAAGGAGCGACACTGGATGTTTGAAAAGCAGATTTTGCTGGAATAGTTTTCGGGTGCCATGTTGCATTTAAGAGCCCCTAGAGTACCAATACAAAGGAAACCCCCAATAAGTGAACCCATTTTTTAAACTACACCCCTCACAGAATTCATCAAGGGGGGTATAGTGAGTATTTTGACCCAACAGCCTTTTCACAGATTTTATTTACATTGGGATGTGTAAATGAAAAATTAGTAAAATGTCACTTTAACCCCAAAATTTTTGTTTTTACAAGGGTTTAAAATAGAAAAAGCACCCCAAAGTTGGTCAAACTATTTTCCTGAACATGGCAATACCCCATATGTGGTCATAATCTGCTGTATGGGTACATGGCGGGGCTCGGAATGGAAAGAGCGCAAGTTGGCTTTTGGAGGGCAGATTTTGCTGCAATAGTTTTCAGGTGCCAGGTCGCATTTGCAGAGCCCCTAAATTACCAGTACAATGGAAACCCCCAAAATGTGATCCCATTTTAGAAACTACACCCCTCAAGGAATTTATCAAGGAGTATAGTGAGCAGTTTGACTCTACAGCTGTTTCACAGATTTTATTAACATTGGGACGTGAAAATGAAAAATTACTTTTTTTTCCAATAAACCATCAATTTAGTCCCTTTTTTTTTTTTCACAAGAGGATAAAGGAGAAAAATCTCCCCAAGGTTTGTTACATAATTTCTCCTGAACATGGCAATACTCCATATGTGGTTGCAATCAGGTGCCATGTCGCGTTTGCAGAGTCCCTAAAGTACCAGTACAATGGAAACCCCCAAAAAGTGATCCCATTTTAGAAACTACACCCCTCAAGGAATTTATCAAGGGGTATTATCATTTTGAGCCCAAGAGTGCTTCTCAAAAATTAATGTAGAAAGTGAAAACTGAAATTTTTAAAGAAATATACTATTTCGGTGCTCAATACGTTGCACCCAGTTTGTGTCATCAGAGACATACATTCCACTTGATGAAGATCTTAGAGAGATTGGTTCTTACACATCTCCATCCTCTAGTGAGCCCGGCTATGGACTCTCTCTAGTTTGCTTATCGGCCGGGCATTGGGGTAGATGATGCCATCATCCACCTTCTGCACAGGGATCTTTCTCATGTGGAGAAACCAGGGAACACGGTGAGAATAATGTTGTTTGATTTCTCCAATGCTTTTAACACCATACAGCCGGGGCTACTGAGAGACAAGCTGGCCCTTGCTGGAGTGGACCACCACCTCTCCAACTGGATCCTAGACTACCTCACAAACCGGCCTCAGTATGTGAGAGCCCGGGACTGTGTGTCAGATACCGTGATCTGTAATATGGGGGCACCTCAGGGTACAGTTCTTGACCCTTTCCTCTTCACACTGTACACTGTAGATTTTAGGTACAACTCATCTAGCTGCTACCTACAGAAGTATTCTGACGACTCTGCAATAGTAGGTCTCATCACAGACGACGATGACAGGGAGTACAGAGAACTGAACCGGGATTTTGTGGACTGGTGCCACCAGAACCACCTGAGGATTAACGCGGGGAAGACCAAGGAGATGGTGGTGGACTTCTGTAAATGCAGATGCCCTCCTAAACCAGTGGACATCCTGGGGACGGGCATCGAGATTGTGAACACCTATAAGTACCTGGGTTTGCTCCTTAATAAAAAGATGGACTGGGCAGATCACATGGAGGTCCTGTACAGGAAGGGCCACAACAGGCTCTACCTGCTTAGGAGGCTGAGAGCCTTTGGAATCCGGGGGGCACTTCTTAGGACTTTCTTGAACTCGGTAGTGGCATCAGCCATCTTCTTTGGAGTGGCCTGCTGGGGGAGCAGTATATCAACCAGGGACAGAAATAAACTTGACAAGCTGATTAGAAGGGCCAGCTCTGTCCTGGGGAGCCCACTGGACCCAGTGCAGGTGGTGGGTGACAGAAGGATACTGTCCTAGGTGAGCTCCATGCAGAAGAAGAAGTCCCATCCCATGCATGAGACTGTGATCGCACTGGGCAGTACTGTAAGTGACCGACTGCTCCACCCTAAGTGTGAGAAGGAGCGCTATCGGAAGTCTTTCCTCCCCACCGCGGTTAGGCTGTACAACCAACACCGACTTAAGCAGAGATCATTACACACAGAGAACTGAAATATCTTTCCACCTGTTATATCATCCCCCTCCTCTGCAACTTCTCATCTGTCTGTCTACTATCAATGTAATGCCTCTTACCTTGGAACATTCCTGTACATGTTGTATTTGTATCTACTTATCTTTGCTGCTTTAACACACTGAATTTCCCCATGGTGGGACTATTAAAGGACTATTATTATTATTATTATTAAAACTATTAAGTGGGTTATCTCAGGTAGAAAGTAGTTGTATATGTGGGTGTAAACTTCTGCTTGGGCACACAGCAGGGCTCAGAAGGGAAGGAGCACTGCGCTTTTTAGCTTTTGGAGTACAGATTTAGAGGGATTTTCTGGATGCCATGTTGTTTTTGCAGAGCCCTGGAGGTTCCAGTAAATTGGAATTCCTCAAGAACTGATCCCATTTTGTAGGGGCATTTTTAGAGTCTGTACAAATGTGACATGGTGTCCAAAAGCGAACAATCTAAATCAGCGGTCTAAAACACATAGCGCTCCTTGACATTTGTGCCCACCTGTGTGCCCAAAAGGCAATTTATGCCCACATGTATGACCCTGGTGTACCCAGGATAATGTACTTAATGCCATATGTGGGTATAAACTGCTGTTTGGGCACAGAAGGGAAGGAGCGCTATTTTGGTTTTTGGACATCATACCACTTTTGCAGAGCCCCTGATTTGGTAGTAAAGTAAAACCTGCAGACACATAAACCCTGAAGGGATTTATCAAGTGGGATAGCGAGCATTTTTAACCCTTGAGCGTTGCATTAATTTAATTTCCAGAAATGAATGTGCAGTTAATAATTAAAAGTGAAAATTGCAATTTTTCAATAGATACAACATTCCAGTGCCCGATAAGTTGTGCCCAGCTTATGTCAGCAGAGACACACACTCCTAAAACTGTTAAGCGGGTATTCCGGGCACAACAGCATTTGGAGTATTTGTCTCTCATACAAGCCGGGCACAACATATTACACACTGAAATGACGTATTCCTGGAAAAATTGTAATTTTCACCTTTCACCATCAGCTGCGTATTCATTTCTGTAAAATAAATCAATGCAACACTTGGGGGTTAATAACAATATATGTGGAATCTGCTCCACTCATTACATCCACGACACGTTAGCTGTTATTGTTACCAAAATGAAGCAATGAAATGTATAGGACAAACTAATGAAGATAAAAAATAGATACAAAAAGAAGAATTGATGTGACCTCTACAGTAGTAAGACACGAAGAAATGTCATATATATAGATTTATGTGTACAAAACCCAATAGTGCATATAAGGTGTGTGTCAAGTAATCTGTAACTGCCTCTATACATATACTATATAAATGCCATAATAGTATCCCTGTCTGTTCTGCCATTAACTTACGGCAGACTCCGTAAGTTAATATTGCACATGCGCGAGAGTTTATACATGATCTCATCCCCCAATTGGAGATTGGGGTACGTTATTCAGTGGAATTCTGAGTGTATCAAGTCTTGTATTTCTCTGAATTTGGCTTCTGTGTCTGCTTCCGTGCCTGACTACATTCAAGATTTTGCTGATGTTTTTTTCTGAATCCGGGGTTGATTTGCTTTCTCCTCATAGATCATATGATTGTGCCATTGATTTTGTTTCTGACGCCAAGCTTCCCAAGAGTCACTTATATGGAAGACAGGCCATGAAAGATTATATAAAAGATTCCCTCCGTAAAGGTCATATCCGTCCATCCACATCCCCAGTGGGAGCTGGGTTTGTCTTTGTTAACACAAAAGATGTTGGACTCAGACCAACGCACAGATATTACCAACAGTAATGCACAGATTACACTGGACAATGAAGATTTTGCTTTCTGAACACTTTTGAGTGTTTCTTATGTAATTTGAACTGCTGATCATGAAAATCGTACCGTTTTTAAGAAATATTCTGTTTTAGTAATTTTTTTTCATATTTTCAGGCTGTTCAAGTGTTATTCACAATATATGTGCTGTGTTGTTATGTAATTTATAGGAAAGCAAAGGCATGAATTCCCTCAGTGGAATTGTTACAGACTAGGCATACCTACATATGTCTAGACATGTCTGGTCGCTGCCTACAGAGGATGTAATATCTGCTTGCAAAGATTCTGCAAGTTATTTCAAATCTAAGCAGCTATAAACTACTCCAATACGATCTGATATAGCTAAAATGTCTCTTCAATGTCGGAACAGTCACAATACCTTCTGTTACATTTGTGCTGAGTGCATGATTAATCCTCAAAGACGCACAATGACAGCTCTTATCATGAAAATCTGTGAGCTGTACTTTGGATGCAAGATTGGTGATCAAGACAAATCCTGGGCTCCTCACATCTGTTGTGCAAGATGTGCTGTTGATCTTAGAAGTTGGCTGAGAGGTTCTCGCAAGTCAATGCCGTTCGCTATCCCAATGATATGGCAGGAACTGAAGGATCATGTCACCGACTGTTACTTCTGTCTAACCAATGTCTCTGGTTTCTCTGCTAAGAATAAAAAATGCATTGAATATCCCTATCTGCCTTCTGCTATAAGATAAGATAATCCTTTAATAGTCCCACCATGGGGAAATTCAGTGTGTTACAGCAGCAAAGATAATGCAATACAAATACAGTATATGCAAAAAGCTCCAAAGTATAGGCATTACAGGGACAGTAGGTACAGATAGAAAGGTACAGGTAAAAAAAAAAGTAGAAGGGATATCACAACTTAAAGATCTTTCAGTTCTATGTACTGAAGTGATTTCCGCTTAGGTCGGTGTTGGTTGTACAGCCTAACCGCAGCGGGGAGGAAAGACTTCCGATAGCGCTCCTTCTCACACTTAGGGTGAAGCAGTCGGTCACTGACAGTACTGCTCAGCGCTATCACGGTCTCATGCATCGGATGGGAGTTATTCTCCCGCATGGAGCTCACCACGGACAGTATCCTTCTGTCACCCACCACCTGCATAGGATCCAGGGGGCTCCCAAGGACAGAGCTGGCCCTTCTAATCAGCTTGTCAAGTCTATTTCTATCCCTGGTTGATATGCTACTCCCCCAGAGTTGAAAAAGGCCCTAAGAAGTGCCCCCTGGACTCCAAAGGCTCTCAGCCTCCTAAGCAGGTAGAGCCTGCTGTGGCCCTTCCTGTACAGGACCTCCAGGTGATCTGCCCAGTCCAGCTTATTATTGAGGAGCACCCCTAGGTACTTATAGGTGTTGACAATCTCAATGCCCGTCCCCTGGATGTCCACTGGTTTAGGAGGGTATCTACATTTACAAAAGTACACCACCATCTCCTTGGTCTTCCCAGCATTAATCCTAAGGTGGTTCCTCTGGCACCAGTTCACAAAATCTCGGTTCATTTCTCTGTACTCCCTGTCATCATCGTCTGTGATGAGACCTACTATTGCAGAGTCATCAGAATACTTCTGTAAGTAGCAGCTAGATGAGTTGCACCTAAAATCTGCAGTGCACAGCGTGAAGAGGAAAGGGGCAAGAACCATACCCTGAGGTGCCCCTGTATTACAGATCACAGTGTCTGACACACAGTCCCGGGCTCTCACATACTGAGGTTGGTTTTGTGAGATAGTCTAGGATCCAGTTGGAGAGGTGGTGGTCCACTCCAAGGGCGAGCTTGTCTCTCAGTAGCCCCGGCTGTATGGTGTTAAAAGCACTGGAGAAATCAAAGAACATTATTCTCACAGTGTTCCCTGGTTTCTCCAGGTGAGAAAGAGCTCTGTGCCTGGCCGATAAGCAAACTGGAGAGTGTCCATAGCCGAGCTCACTAGAGGGCGGAGATATGTGAGAACCAATCTCTCTAAGATCTTCATCAGGTGGGATGGCAATGCTGCAGGTCTGTAGTCGTTAAGGTCCATCGGATGAGGTGTCTTTGGAACTGGTACCACACAAGAAGATTTCCACAGTTCTGGTACCATATTCAGCTTCAGGCACATATTGAACATATATGTAATAATACCACACAGCTGGTCCCCACAAGTCTTAAATAGCCTTGTTCTGATGCCATCTGGCCCTGAGGCTTTCCCAGCCTTGATCTTTTTCAGTTCCTTTCTCACCTGGGCACATGTGAAGATCAGACTGTAGCCAGATGATGACTGACTGTTGGATTTACTGGTCTGGTGAGAAATAACAGCAGGAGATGAGGTCAGTGTGGGAGAGGGGATTGAATGACATGCTGAGGTGGGAGGAGCTGGTGTGTGATCAAATCTATTGAAGAATAGATTTAGTTCGTTAAGTCACTTAGCACCTCCTTCTACCTCGGAGACAGGCTATCTGTGACCAGATATTGACTTAAGACCTTTCCAGACTACACTGATGTTTTTGCTTTTCATTTCATCCGTCAGTCCTTCCTTGTCTCCTGATTTAAATACCATCCTCTTCTCTTTGAGAATAGCTTTTATACCTGAATTAATCCATGGTTTGTTGTTAGAGAAGCACCTCACCACTTTTGTGGGTACCGTGGTGTCCCCACAAAAATTAATGTAGTCTGTTATGCAGTGTGTGAATCCTATGTCTTCCCCATAGGAATCCTGCAGCACTTCCCATGCGGTTGTGTCAAAACAATCCCTCAGAGCTCCAGCTCTACACCCTCTTCTCTTCTTCTTCCTTAGTTCCTGGGGGATGTCTGATCTAGTAGCATGCAGCCCTACTGTGTCCCTAAGCTGCAGCAGTTTGTCCCTGGAGTAGACAATAGAATCCTGGCTACATACAGGATCTCCAGACACAACAGTTCCCAGTGAAGGCACAACAAAAAGTATTACAAAAGTCCAAGTCCTCATATGGTTCTTCATAGTGCATTGCCCCTTAAGTAGAGTAATAAGACAAAAAAAAAAAAAAAAAAAAAAAAAGGAAAAGAAGAGAAAGCTCGAGGTGACCAGGAGCTGCTGTATCAGGCTGCCACTCCAGCAGCGCCATAATGTAGGAAGCTATGAGACCAGTGCCACATGATGACATTCTTCCAATACGCTTCCAGTACCAAAGCCACCAGAGACATGGAGCCTAGAATACGCAGCCAATGAAGATGTCGCAGTCCATAGGTCAGAGATGGGGAACGACGCTGATTCAGACTTTGAGCCATGTATGTCTGGTGAGCCTCATCTTATAACACAGCCAGAACTGAATGATTTGGCCCGGGACTTACATTTGTCAAAAGCAAATGCAGTTACTGGCTTCAAGACTTCAAGGATGGCATTTGCTGTCACCTGGTACAAAAGTTTCTGTCTTTCGAAGCCGCCAAGATGACTTATGTGTCACAAGCACAGGATCTAAGAAACCATAAAACTTAACCTTTAACGTAAATTATAATAATAAATATTTAAGACGGTCAAAGAATATCACCAATTAATGTGCCCAAAACCGTGCTCTAGATAAAAAAGGGAACGGTCTTACCCGGACCTACTGAGAGACGTTGGGGACTCAACGGGACTTATAGATGAAGGGCTGGTATAATGATACCCTATCTCTCACCTACATCCCACAATGACTCCTGTCCTAACAAGGACAGTCCCAAAACTCTCCCTGTATCTCACTGCTGACACACATGCTCCCCTGCATTCAGGGTGGAGCATACATCTGTACAGCCCTACAACTGGCAAGCTATGATAATACACGGTTGAGTACCTTGAAGGGCTGTTGCTTCCCACTGGGCTCATATTTTGAAATCCCCTGAGGATTGCCCCTCCATCTGGTTGGGACATGAAACACATTGGTAAAATGGATCTAATTTAATAGGGAGATACACGGAGAGTTTTGGGACTGTCCTTGTTAGGACAGGAGTCTTTGTGGGACGTAGGTGAGAGATAGGGTATAATTATACCAGCCCTTCATCTGTAAGTCCCGTTGATTCCCCATCGTCTCTCAGTAGGTCCGGGTAAGACCATTCCCTTTTTTTATCTAGAACACGGTTTGTTTTCTGCACATTAATTGGTGATATTCTCTGACCATCTTAAATATTTATTATTATAATTTACATTAAAGGTTAAGTTTTATGGTTTCTTGGATCCTGTGCTTGTGACAATTGATTGTTGGACCATTAAGTTTGATAAGGTAATTGTATGCTTTGGCACCAAGATGACTTAACACAGTTTTTGGAACAGGTTGACAACCTGTGTTTCTGCACAGACATTGATGGGTTGTTCGCAGCTTTGGGTTGTGTGCATGAGCTGAATCAGTGACGTCTCTTTATTGACTCATCAGTGTTAAGTCTCAAGACTGTCTTGTTACATAATGTTGATCTTTCAATACCTGTTGGCTATGCTGCACACATGAAAGAAACATACGAGAACATGGAACTGTTGTTGAAACACATCAAGTACAGCAACTACAACTGGAACATCTGTGGAGATGTAAAAGTAGTGGCACTGCTGCTTGGATTGCAGCGCGGATATACCAAGTACTGCTGTTTCATTTGCGAATGGGAAAGCTGTGTTAAGCAGACACATTACAGTAGAAGGAAGTGGCCAATCCGTAACCAGTTGACTCCCGGGCAGAAAAATGTTGCACATAAAGCGAGACCTAGTTCCCACACGTGTGCCTGTATGCCCATGGTTATTTATCTGCTTGCAGATCTTGGACTTTGTCACTTATTTGTAATTAGGTAATGTACAAAATAATACCCATATGGGAGATGACCGCACATAGCTGCTACCGCCAAAGCCAGCAGAAGTAGGATACGTGTCTGCCAGTGCCAACCCCACCTGAGCTTGCCTTAAACATACCCCAGGCAGGTCTTTTAGATTTTGGGGCTGCACAACAGATGGAATTCTTCCTATTGCAGCTGCCACCACCCTCTTATATCACCCTGACCCAGTTGCCAGTTCTTATCTGTAATAGAATTATAATTGCATTCAGTTATTTCATCTTCCCCATATTTTTGTGAATCTTCATGGCAATGGGATTTCTATATGCTCTAACAGATCCCAACAGATTTCCCCCTAGTACTCCTACCAACATTACCACCATTAGCACACACCCTCACCACTACTACCTCCATTAACACTCCATCTTCCACCTCTACCTTCTCTACATCCAGAAAACAATGGCAGGTCTCATCCAACTCATCAAGAAGAGGAAGTCTTGGGCTATAAGTAATATCTCTCTCAGTAGATGCCACATGACTACTAGAGAATGGGATCTAAGTTAGTGAAGAAGACAAGGTTGACATTATGGAAAGACAGCATGGTAAATTATGTGTTACAACAGAGGGGGAAGAGGAACACTCAAAATCCTGACTCACCATTTGTGTTTCACTGCTTTCAAAAACAGTTTTTGTTTTTTTTTAACTTTACTTTTATAAAGTTTTACAAAATAACAAAAAAAAATACACTAACATAAAGTGATGTAGCAAAACAGTTGCCAATCAAGAACAATCATAGAAATAATTGTACAAAAGTATTAGACGCAGATCTTAGAGGACATGGGGGAGACGACAAGAATGTAAACGGGGAAGTGGGGGGGGAGAGGGATCAGAGACCGTGAAGGATACAATATATATCCCAAGGGTATCAGATAGATTGGAATGCTTCCATGGTCATGTTGAGAGTGGCAGTCAGGTATTCCAGGCTACAGACATCTTTAATACAACCAACAAGAGCAGGGCCCGTAGGAGGATGCACGCTCTTCCAGTGGAGAGCCACAAGCATTTTAGCAGCAGTGCAGAGGTATAAGAACAGCTTAGATGTCTTTTTACCAAGGTGTCAGGGAGGTAGATTAAGCAAGTAGATGAGTGGGTCCAGCTGGACATCTTGTATAAATAGTGCGCCAGTCAAGGCTTTAACTTCTGTCCAAAAAGGGCGGATTAAAAAGCAATCCCAGAAGATATGATACAATGTACCCAACGCTGAGAGGCATCTCCAGCAGGTGGAAGAGACACTAAGAGCATGCAGTAGGGCCAGGGAATGGTACCAATGCATTAAGATTTTATACTGGGTGTCACGAAAGGTTATGCATGTGGATGACTTAGCTGCACGGGACCATATGATCTGCCTTTGAGTGGATGAGATCTGCTTACCTAGAGCCTCAGTCCACTTAACCATTGATTTGGGGTCTGTCCCTCTGGAGAGGAGAGTAGCTGATATATATCCAAGATCAAGCCCTTCGTGGAGGTACAAACCCAGCATATCCTCTCAAAATCGGTGGAGATGGATACCCATGGGGCCCCAGAAAGAGTAATAATGAAGTGGGCTATCTGCTGGCAGTGAAACTATTCAGTAGTTGGTAAATGCAATGTAGAGGTAATCAAAGGGCCTGAGCTCCAAAGTCGACGGGTCAAATCAAATCATAGCAGCCGTCAGTTCCCCCGCGAGGTTAAAGAGAAAGGAGACCATAGAAGACTTTTGTGAGGCAAGTGGGAAAAGCTTATGACACGTAAGCCAGATAGCTCTAGTAAAAATGCTGGGTCCTAAAAGGGAGGTGGCAGGCAGGGTGGACGAGCGGGACCACAATAAAGCATTAGGGTCAACTGGTACTATCCATAGCTTTTCAATTTCATCCCACTTGATGTAAGCTTGGGAAGCTGCCAAAAATGGAGTACATCATAAATGGGTCACCAAGTAGTAATGAAGGAGATTTGGCACTGCTAGACCCCCCCCCTTTACCAGCCAACATAACTGAGCAAGAGAAGAGAGCCTTTTGGAGGGAATGTAGTTCAGAGTAACGCCTACAAGTAGAGGCTTGAAGAAGTAGAGGAGCTTTGGGAGAAGTGTCATTTTAACCGCTGTGATTCGGCCTATAAGTGATATATGAAGGGGACGCCATTTGTCTAGTAGGGAACGGAGATTATGAAACAGATCTGTACCGGAAATGCCTGAGGCCCTCCTGAAAAGAGATCAACACACACACGTACATACTCATACCTTCCCACCTTTGGTAACTGCATGGTCTACATTGTGCCTGGCACATGTTATGCCGGCTTGCACGTATCTGGCTGCAGTGGTGCTAAAACCTGGAGCTACCCATCGTTTTCTCACCAGGTCACACATGGCTGTTTTTGAGTGTTGTACTTAAGAATGAGTTGCTTGCTCCATCAGTGGGAACAAAGCTCTCAGTAAACATACTCTATTACCACTGGCCATCATTTTTTGCTCCTTGCTGTTCCCATGTCTTCTTTTCTATTGGGCTGGATTGGTCCTGCAGCATTTTTAAAACCTGAAAAGAGAGCTGAGAGTTTTGGTCCAGTATGGTGACCACCTGTGTTGAGCCATGTTCCCTAGGCTTTTCTGCAGCTAGTTTTGTGACAGCATCTGCCCACATGTTACCTCTACTTTCTTTTGTTTCAGCCTTAGTGTATGCCTTAACTTTGTCTATACCCACCTGTTTGGGTAACAGCAGGGCCTCCATCAGTTTCTGAACAAACTGAAAGTTCTTTATGGGCTTATCATTGGACGTAAGGAAAGCTCTTGCTCTACAGATCTGACCATAGTCATATGCTATACTAAAGGCACAACGGGCTTACCCTCAGCAATTTTACACTGTTTCAGTGAGTGCTTTTATGGGGGTTCTGCTAGTTTTAGCTCGTGTTCAGTGACCATGGGATATCCAGGATATAATCTGCCATCCTTCCCAAATCGAGAGCCATTTACAAAGAACTGAAATCAGGGTTAGCAATAGATTAATCATTTATATGATCAAACCCTACAGTTTCTTGTTGTATACAATCATGTTGTTCCATATAGTCATCAGAAAATACTTGTGTGTATAAGTTGTCTGACTGTCCTTCCTTTCCTCCCCTGAATCTATTGGTAATAGGGTAAATAGATTGAGTGACGTGCAGCGTGTAAAGGTGACGTTAGGAGACATAAGTAAGGTGCACTGTAGTCTGAGTTGTCCACAATATACCATGTACATCCTTTGGTGGTTTCTTTTCCTGACTAATTCCATGTCCATATAGGTTTCCCATCTGTATTTCTAATGCTAATTCTATTACCCCTTGGTGACTTCCCAGGTCTCTCGGACACTTGCAAGAATAAATTTACAGTTCAGTATTTCCAAAACTCAAAATCTGCATTAACAATGGTTCTTCGTCTTCTACATTGTCTAAACCTTGTTATAAACAATCATATTCATCTATGGAATTACTTTACATTCTGAATATAGTGGAAGGAAAAGACTACTAGTCAAGGACAGAACAAGACAATCCAACAGTGTGTGTTTATTTTCCTTAGCGAGCTCATCCCACACATAGCTGCGCTGTCTCTCCTGTGGAACTATATAGCCCAGCAGAACCTGCAATACATACTTGTAATCCCAAGTAAATTCAGTACTCTACAACTTCTACACACACCAGAATTACAAACAATTCAATGAGGTTACTAAAAATACTCAAAATATATCAGCATAGCAGGCAGAAGCATTAAATAAGTGATCAAGTCGATCCCCTGATCACCTTGACACACACAAATTCCTTTTTACTCTCAACATAGCAAAAATTATAAGCAAAAGACATTACAGACCAGATATGTGAGTGACATCTAATTCACATAGCCAGTGCTGGAACAAAGGAATTTTTCTCTCTTTTTTTCTCTACGTCTCCTTTTGATTACTACAATATACACAAATTTGGGACAGGTGCACCTTGTTAAATCTTTCTACAATGGCGAACAGCCCTGATTTATTGGGGCATGGTTCATAACAAAGGAACACAATATGCAACAGATTTACTGTCTACCCCTAGGGCAGGTCCAGCCTGCTGGTCACCCATACAGTGAGGGAATTTAGACTAAAGATGGTGCCAAAGGACTAGGGCTACGCCCTTCCTCTTGCATACCATATCTGAAATAGTGATACCAAATCCTTTGTGTGTTTTTAATGGACTTAAATCACCCCTTGTGCACTTTCAACCAACACATTGCTTTGTCTGTTCAAACCTTTGTATGATAACCATCCTTTATTTGTATATTAACACATTTCTTCATGTTTCAACATTCAAAGTTCCATCATTTGGCATCCTAAACTTAGGCAACATCTGTCTTAGGCTTACCAGACTTTCTGAACATTTTCTGGCACCCCTTCACTGCATCAGCATCCTCTTTAGCTCTTACAAGCTCTGTAGCTGGAATTTCTCTATTCTTGGGATCAGCTCCACACACCGCCCCGGAAGATTCCTCAGGATTTGCCTAACTTCTGCCTCAAAACCTCACCTTTGGCACACTAAATGTTAATCAAGTCCACGCCTGTCTTGAACCTTCTTGTTTAGAACCTCGAAAGATATATCCCAGGCGCCTAGTACTTAATTAGACCCAACATCTCGTCCTAAAACCTTAAAAGATACATCCCAGGCGTCCAACGCTTAACTAAAACACAAGGAATCACACAGTAGCCACAACCTAGAGGAGACGGGCGGTGGGATAACCTATCCTCCAAACTTTCCACATGAATCAGCACATAAACAAACCAAATAGGATGCCTGCCTAAAACACAGCACAAAATCTTTACATTGGTCATTCTTCAAATATGGATACTTCATAAACAGGGTTCTTAAACAGACCAGAGGATTTACTTTTTTTACAACTCATCCGACACAAAGAGAGACCACTAGACAAGAGGAGAGCAGAAAGTGGCCCTGATAAGGCTCCTTAACTTGCAGCTGCATTTTGGACCAGTTTCCAACTTTCCTCCTTGTCAGGTTGCCCCCTGTCCGCTTATAAGGGTGAATAGCAAGTGTGGGGGGAGGTAGCTCGGTAGCAGCCTAGGTCCGGACCCAAACAGTCAGAGACAGCGACACGAAAACTCAGGTGCAACAGATTTATTAAAAAATGACAAAAAAATAAACCTTCACTTCAGGAAAACAGGCAAAAACAATATCAGCCTTAACTTTAGGCACAAAATAAATAAACTCCTGCTCGTCTGAGCAGCTACCTAAACAAAATAACACTTACTAACCTGTGTGGCTTTCTGCCAGCCACACCAGCAAACAGTTTGGCACCGTATCAGAGTCTTTAGGAGATCAGGACAGATCCAGACGCCCGCTCTCACTCCCCAGGATCTGCCCTCAAGTGCAGGCTCTGCAGGCCTATATGGGCCAGTAATGAGCCTCAAGACCCACACCTGAGCTGGGGCTTACTCAAAACCCGCCCTGGACCAGCCATATGACAAAAACCGGGGGCTGACATACCGTGACTCCAGCACTTGTCCTGTCACCTTCTCACATATCCCCCCCTTTGTTTGGACCTGTAGGGGCGACACCTCTAGCCAACATACAATGGGTCCTGGACAGGGCATCGGCATTCCCCTGCAGCTTGCCTGCTCTATGTTCCACTGTAAACTTGAAGTTTTGTAAAGTTAGAAACCATCTGGTTACTCTGGCATTTCTCTCTTTGGTGTGGCACATCTATGTAAGGGAAGAGTGATCAGTGGCCAATTTAAAGTGTCGGCCCAGTAAGTAATACCTCAGGGATTCGAGGGCCCACTTAATGGCTAAACACTCCCTTTCCACAATACTGTAATTTTTTTCTGGTGGTGTAAGTTTCCTACTCAGATAGGTAACCGGGTGCTCTTCACCACCCACCATTTGGGACAACACTGCGCCTAACCCCACATCAGAGGCATCAGTCTGAACTATGAATTCTTTTGTAAAGTCAGGTGTAATCAACACCGGCTGCTTGCAGAGAACTGACTTCAACTCCTGAAAGGCCCCCTCAGCCTCTTCAGTCCACTTAACCATTACGGAGCTAGTTCCCTTAGTCAGGTCTGTCAGAGGGGCTGCAGTAGTCGCAAAGTTAGGGATGAACCTACAATAATACCCTACGATTCCCAAAAAAGCTCTCACCTGCTTTTTATTCAAGGGTCGGGGACAATTTTGGATGGCCTCTACTTTATTAACCTGGGGTTTTATTACCCCTCGTCCTATTATATACCCCCGGTATTTGGCCGCCCGCCTTTTTTGGGTTGGCGGTTAAACCGCGCCCGGGGGAATTTAGTACGGCCTGGACCTTTGGTAAGTGACTCTCCTAGTCCGTACTAAAGATGACAATGTCATCTAGGTAGGCTGAAACATACCTTCGATGGGTTTAAGGACTCTGTCCATCAACCTCTGGAATGTTGCTGGAGCCCCGTGTAAACCAAACGGCATAGTCACATATTGGAACAGGCCATCTGGAGTGACAAATGCCGTTTTTTCTCTGGCTTCCTTAGTGAGCGGCACCTGCCAGTATCCTTTGGTTAAGTCGAGGGTGGAGAAATATCTGGCATGTCCCAACCTCTCGATTAACTCATCGACTCTGGGCATTGGGTACGCATCAAACTTTGAAACTTCATTAAGCTTACGGAAATCATTGCAGAACCTAATGGTACCATCTGGTTTAGGAATCAAAACAATGGGGTTGGACCAGTCACTCTTGGACTCCTCAATGACCCTAAGTGCCAACATATCTTTGACCTCTTCAGATATGGCTTGTCTACGAGCTTCAGGTATCTGGTAAGGTTTTAGATTAACCCGTACCTACGGCTCGGTGACAATGTCATGTTTTATCAAATTAGTACGTCCAGGCAACTCAGAAAACACATCATTATTTTTCTGTACAAACTCTTTTGATTCCTGTTTCTGTGCCTTAGACAGGGACTCTGATATTTGCACCTTAGGTGAAGCTTTAACAGGAGTCTTTACCCTTCAGTAGTAACCTTGCCAGGGGTACCTACTACTGTCAATGTTTCCCTGTTCTTCCAGGGTTTGAGTAAATTTATATGGTATATTTGTTCGGGCTTTCTTTTGCCCTGCTGGTATACCTTATAGTTTACTTCTCCCATTCTCTCAATAATCTCATATGGCCCCTGCCACTTGGCCAGAAACTTACTTTCTACCATGGGGACCAACACCAATACCCATTCACCTGGACTAAAGGTCCTAAGTTTAGCCGTTCTGTTATAGACCCGGCTCTGAGCCCTTTGGGCCTGCTCCATATGTTCCTTTACAATAGGCATTACAGCTGCAATTCTGTCCTGCATCAGGGTAATATGTTCAATTACACTCCTGTAAGGAGTCTGCTCCTGTTCCCAGGTTTCCCTAGCTATGTCTAGGAGACCCCGTGGGTGTCTGCCATACACCAACTCAAACGGAGAAAAACCTGTGGAGGACTGGGGCACCTCCCGGATTGCAAACATTAAACAGGGCAATAGGCAATCCCAATCTTTGCTGCCCTTGCTAACCACCCTCTTTAACATGCCCTTGAGGGTTTTATTGAACCTCTCCACTAGACCATCTGTCTGAAGGTGATACACAGAGGTTCTCAGGTGTTTGATTTTCAGAAGTTTACACATTTCTTTCATTACCTTGGACATAAAAGGAGTCCCTTGGTCAGTCAGGATCTCCTTGGGTATACCTGTCTGAGAAAACATATAAAAAAGCTCCTTAGCAATTAGCTTAGCCGAAGTATGTCTCAAAGGCACGGCTTCAGGGTATCGGGTAGCATAATCTAACACCACTAGAATATACTGATGCCCCCAGCAGACTTTACAACAGATCTTACTAAGTCCATGGCTATCCTTTCAAAGGGTACCTCTATAATGGGTAGGGGTACCAAAGGACTCTTGAAATGTGACACCGGAGCGGTTAGTTAACACTCTGGGCAGGAGTTACAATATTCTTGAATGTGCTTATCAACCCCTGGCTAATAGAAACGCTAAAGAAGGTGCTCTTTGGTCTTTCCATACCCCAGGTGTCCTCCTAACACATGTTTATGTGCCAAATCTAGAGCCACTCTTTGATAGGGCCGGGGCACCACCAAATGTTTGACAATTTCTCCCCGTACCTGGTTTACCCTATACAGTAGGTCCTGAATCATAGATATATAGGGGAACTCCTTGTCAGCCCCTGGATACTGAGGTTCACCGTTTACCACCTTGACATTTTCCCGAGCATGAGACAGATTAGGGTCTCTAATTTGAGCAGTCCCAAATTTCTCACGGGTCACCTCGAGTTCAGGCATCTCGGGAACCTCCTCCTGACCTTCAGTATCACCTGCTAACACAGACAGGGGAAAAACACTGCCATCTTGGGTCACCCCTACAGCTGGTGTTTCCCTGTCAGGATCAAAGGGTTCAGGGTTAACCTCAGGCAGGACATCACCAGTCTTACCATTTTTAGGACATGGCAACCCCTGCTTTTTCCACAGAGTCCAAAACAAAGGAAAATCCCTCCCTATGATCACGCTATGGAACAGGGACTTAACCACACCCACTTTGTGAGAGACGGTGCCAGAGGCAGTGTGTATGGTGACCTCTGCAACAGGGTACGCTCTAGTTTCCCCATGTATACACAAGACCCCAATAGTTTGTTCACCGCACAGTGCAGGGTCGACCAGCTCATGGTGCACTAGGGTTCCCAGGCTCCTAGAGTCCAGGAGATCCATTACAGCACGCTCAGCTATAGTCACCGTGCACATATGTGGTTCTGTCGCGGTTTCTGCTGTACAAGCAGGTTGAGCAAACAGGGAAATACGCCTGGAGCTGTTGCAGTCCATAGGCTCAGTCGTCTGGGGACAGTACGCAGCGACATGACCTAACTCCTGGCACCGCCAACATCTGAGACGGTATGGGTCTCTATTTTGAGACTTGGGCCTAGAGTCCATAGTCCCTGCTGCCTGTTCCACCTCTGAGCATTCTCCCCTCACGGCCTTCCTCACCCCCAAAGTAAGTGGTACAATCTTACCCGTCTTGGGGTTAACAGGTCTGGGAGACGACTGTCGTAGCTCATCAGTGGCTTGGTATCGTTCCACCAAACATACCAGCTGGTCAGCCATGGTAGGTCCCGCTTGTCTGACCCAGAGCTGGATCTGAGGCGGCAGCGATCTGGTGTACTTGTCAAGTACCACTTTTTCCACCATTTGTGCCGGAGTGGCCTCCTCAGGCTGAAGCCACTTTTTTACGAGACCTATCAGGTCATACATCTGAGATCGGGGTGGGAGACTCTGTTGCTGTTCCTGGGTTTGCTGCTGCTGTGCCTGGGTTTGCTGCTGCTGTAAGAGGATCTGCCCCATCTGTTTTATAACGTCCTCCATGCTGGCGGTCTCCTTTTTGATCTCTCCTGCAGCCTTCACCCAGGACATAGAGAAAATTAGGTTTGTTTCTCTTTAAGACGGTTTAAAAAAAATTGGGTGTGCCCGCATCCTCCACCATATGTGGGGGAGGTAGCTCAGTAGCAGCCTAGGTATGGACCCAACCAGTCAGCGACAGTGACACGAAAACTCAGGTGCAATAGGTTTATTAAAAAATGACAAAAAAAAAAAAAAAAATAAACCTTCACTTCAGGAAAACAGGCAAAAACAATATCAGCCTTAACTTTAGGCACAAAATAAATAAACTCCTGCTCGTCTGAGCGGCTACCTAAACAAAATAACACTTACTAACCTGTATGGCTTTCTGCCAGCCACACCAGCAAACAGTTTGGCGCCGTATCAGAGTCTTTAGGAGATCAGGACTGATCCAGATGCCTGCTCTCACTCCCCAGGATCTGCCCTCAAGTGCAGGCTCTGCAGGCCTATATGGGCCAGTAATGAGCCTCAAGACCCGCACCTGAGCTGGGGCTTACTCAAAACCCGCCCTGGACCAGCCATATGACAAAAACCAGGGGCTGACATACCGTGACTCCAGCACTTGTCCTGTCACCTTCTCACACAAGCCACCTCCAGCCCCACGTGACAGGCGCCAAGTGCAATGTGCTCTAAGTATCACCGTATTGAAGTCCAAATTAGTATAAAATGTTTTATGAGCCAGTTCAGAGAAATACACACAGTCACAAGGTGCAAGTATGTGACCAATATGGATTCTGGTCTATAATGGAGAATAGTGAGGTTTCTACACATTGTAGGTGTGGTTATACATTGCAGAGACAAAGACAAGGTGCGATTAGTATAATTAACATATCATCATTGGGTAAAACGCTGTCTCTTAAGTTTTAGCATATAACTATTGGATAAGGCACGAAGAAGAAGTTTCATCCCATTACAGAAGTTTTCATCAAAGGAGCGGGATGAGCTCTGGGAGAAAGGAATGTCAGGATGGCCACAGGCACAAGCTGCATCCCTCACACTACTATATAGTGGCATAATATGGAGGCCATACTGTATGGGGTCCCCCATGTCCTCCTCTCTCTCCTCATTGTCCTCCTCTCTCTCCTCCATGTCCTCCTCTCTCTCTCCTCCATGTCCTCCTCTCTCTCACACCTCTCTCCCCTCCATGTCCTCCTCTCTCTCACACCTCTCTCTCCTCCATGTCCTCCTCTCTCTCACACCTCTCTCTCCTCCATGTCCTCCTCTCTCTCACACCTCTCTCCCCTCCATGTCCTCCTCTCTCTCACACCTCTCTCTCCTCCATGTCCTCCTCTCTCTCACACCTCTCTCCCCTCCATGTCCTCCTCTCTCTCACACCTCTCTCCTCCATGTCCTCCTCTCTCTCCCCTCCATGTCCTCCTCTCTCTCACACCTCTCTCCTCCATGTCCTCCTCTCTCTTCTCCATGTCCTCCTCTCTCTCACACCTCTCTCCCTTCCATGTCCTCCTCTCTCTCTCCTTCTTGTCCTCCTCTCTCTCTCCTCCATGTCCTCCTCTCTCTCACACCTCTCTCCCCTCCATGTCCTCCTCTCTCTCGCACCTCTCTCTCCTCCATGTCCTCCTCTCTCTCGCACCTCTCTCCTCCATGTCCTCCTCTCTCTCACACCTCTCTCTCCTCCATGTCCTCCTCTCTCTCACACCTCGCTCTCTCCTCCATGTCCTCCTCTCTCTCACACCTCTCTCTCCATGTCCTCCTCTCTCCTCCATGTCCTCCTCTCTCTCCTCCATGTCCTTCTCTCTCTCACACCTCTCTCTCACACCTCTCTCCCCCATGTCCTCCTCTCTCTCACACCTCTCTCCCCCATGTCCTCCTCTCTCTCCCCATACCTCCTCTCTCACACCCTCTCTCACACCTCTGTCCTCCATGTCCTCTTTCTCTTCTCTCATTACTTTCCACCATTATCACCTCACACAACAACTTCTTCTAAAGCTCCGCCCACACAGGAGTCTGGTCACATGATCATGACATTATCACAGGTCCTTTAGCTAAGCAGTAAATAGTATGTACATGTGTGAACGGTTGTGTCTAGATTGGAGTTGCTGGTGGTAGAACCTACTAGAACCAACTCCAATGTAGACTGTTCATTACTGAAATGACTAGAATGTAGGTGCTTACAGGAGCTGCCGCCAGAAATTCCAATCTAGTCACCTCACTACAGGACAAGCTAGAGTGGACTCTCTATAGGGAGGATAGATATATACATATATACTGTATATAAATGTACCATATGTGTCTATATACAGTACAGACCAAAAGTTTAGACACACCTTCTCATTCCAAGAGTTTTCTGTATTTTCTTGACTATAAAAATTGTAGATTCACACTGAAGGCATCAAAACTATGAATTAACACATGTGGAATTATATACTTAACAAAAAAGTGTGAAACAACTGAAAATAGGTCTTATATTCTAGGTTCTTCAAAGTAGCCGCCTTTTGCTTTGATTACTGCTTTGCACACTCTTGGCATTCTCTTGATGAGCTTCAAGAGGTAGTCACCTGAAATGGTCTTCCAACAGTCTTGAAGGAGTTCCCAGAGATGCTTAGCACTTGTTGGCCCTTTTGCCTTCACTCTGCGGTCCAGCTCACCCCAAACCATCTGGATTGGGTTCAAGTCTGGTGACTGTGGAGGCCAGGTCATCTGGCGTAGCACGCCATCACTCTCCTTCTTGGTCAAATAGCCCTTACACAGTCTGGAGGTGTGTTTGGGGTCATTGTCCTGTTGAAAAATAAATGATGGTCCAACTAAACGCAAACCGGATGGAATAGCATGCCACTGCAAGATGCTGTGGTAACCATGCTGGTTCAGTATTCCTTCAATTTTGAATAAATCCCCAACAGTGTCACCAGCAAAGCACCCCCACACCATCACACCTCCTCCATGCTTCACGGTGGGAACCAGGCATGTAGAGTCCATTCGTTCACCTTTTCTGCGTCGCACAAAGACACGGTGGTTGGAACCAAAGATCTCAAATTTGGACTCATGAGGCCAAAGCACAGATTTCCACAGGTCTAATGTCCATTCCTTGTGTTCTTTAGCCCAAACAAGTCTCTTCTGCTTGTTGCCTGTCCTTAGCAGTGGTTTCCTAGCAGCTATTTTACCATGAAGGCCAGCTGCACACAGTCTCCTCTTAACAGTTGTTGTAGAGATGTGTCTGCTGCTAGAACTCTGTGTGGCATTGACCTGGTCTCTAATCTGAACTGCTGTTGACCTGCGATTTCTGAGGCTGGTGACTTGGAAGAACTTATCCTCCGCAGCAGAGGTGACTCTTGGTCTTCCTTTCCAGGGGCGGTCCTCATGTGAGCCAGTTTCTTTGTAGCGCTTGATGGTTTTGACCACTGCGCTTGGGGACACTTTCAAAGTTTTCCCAATTTTTTGGACTGACTGACCTTCATTTCTTAAAGTAATGATGGCCACTCATTTTTCTTTACTTAGCTGCTTTTTTCTTGCCATAATACAAATTCTAACACTCCATTCAGTAGGACTATCAGCTGTGTATCCACCTGACTTCTGAACAACACAACTGATGGTCCCAACCCCATTTATAAGGCAAGAAATCCCACTTATTAAACCTGACAGGGCACACCTGTGAAGTGAAAACCATTGCAGGTGACTACCTCTTGAAGCTCATCAAGAGAATGCCAAGAGTGTGCAAAGCAGTAATCAAAGCAAAAGGTGGCTACTTTGAAGAACCTAGAATATAAGACATATTTTCAGTTGTTTCACACTTTTTTGTTAAGTATATAATTCCACATGTGTTAATTCATAGTTTTGATGCCTTCAGTGTGAATCTACAATTTTTATAGTCATGAAAATACAGAAAACTCTTGGAATGAGAAGGTGTGTCTAAACTTTTGGTCTGTACTGTATATATACACATATGGTACATTTATATACAGTATATATGTATATATCTATCCTCCCTTGCGCCAAACAAGTTCTGTGACATCGTGTGAATAAGGTCTGAACAGGGTGGTGACACCTCAGCCTGACGTATTTATTATGACTCGCGCCACTTTCTTATTGTGAGTTATAAATGGAAATCTATGGCAATTCATAACTGACATAGATCTAAATTCTGACATATCGCTTTGCGCCCGATTTATGAGTACATAGTTACTATAGGTAGGTTCATGGTCTGGGTGTATTCTGTAGTTACTATAGGTAGGTTCATAGTCTCGGTATATTCCGTAGTTACTATAGGTAGGTTCATGGTCTGGGTATATTCTGTAGTTAGTATAGGTAGGTCCTCCTTACAGCAACTCCATTCTAGCTGTCTTACTACTGCCTTGACTAGAATGGATCTAACACTAAGCTCCCCCTACAGTGATATTAATAAAACAAACAACATCGACAATTTAAAAAATATATTTGATTGAAATAAAACCCTCCGCACAACCCTCAAAATCCATACCCCCCCCCCCCCCACCAATGATCATACTTACAATGCCTTGCGAAAGTATTCGGCCCCCTTGAACTTTTCAACCTTTTGCCACATTTCAGGCTTCAAACATAAGGATATAACATTTTAATTTTTTTGAAGAAGAATCAACAAGTGGGACACAATCGTGAAGTGGAACGAAATTTATTGGATATTTTAAACTTTTGTAAAAAATAAAAAACTGAAAAGTGGGGAGCGCCAAATTATTCGGCCCCCTTAAGTTAATACTTTGTAGCGTCACCTTGTGCTGTGATTACAGCTACAAGTCGCTTGGGGTATGTCTCTATCAGTTTTGCACATCGAGAGACTAAAATTCTTGCCCATTCTTCCTTGGAAAACAGCTGGAGCTCAGTGAGGTTGGATGGAGAGCGTTTGTGAACAGCAGTTTTCAGCTCTTTCCACAGATTCTCGATTGGATTCAGGTCTGGACTTTGACTTGGCCATTCTAACACCTGGATACGTTTATTTGTGAATCATTCCATTGTAGATTTTGCTTTATGTTTGGGATCATTGTCTTGTTGGAAGATAAATCTCCGTCCCAGTCTCAGGTCTTTTGCAGACTCCAACAGGTTTTCTTCCAGAATGGTCCTGTATTTGGCTCCATCCATCTTCCCATCAATTTTAACCATCTTCCCTGTCCCTGCTGAAGAAAAGCAGGCCCAAACCATGATGCTGCCACCACCATGTGTGACAGTGGGGATGGTGTGTTCAGGGTGATGAGCTGTGTTGCTTTTATGCCAAACATATCATTTGCATTGTGGCCAAAAAGTTCGATTTTGGTTTCATCTGACCAGAGCACCTTCTTCCACGTTTGGTGTGTCTCCCAGGTCGCTTGTGGCAAACTTTAAACGAGACTTTTTATGGATATCTTTGAGAAATGGCTTTCTTCTTGCCACTCTTCCATAAAGGCCAGATTTGTGCAGTGTACGACTGATTGTTGTCCTATGGACAGACTCTCCCACCTCAGCTGTAGATCTCTGCAGTTCATCCAGAGTGATCATGGGCCTCTTGGCTGCATCTCTGATCAGTCTTCTCCTTGTTTGAGATGAAAGTTTAGAGGGACGGCCGGGTCTTGGTAGATTTGCAGTGGTCTGATACGCCTTCCATTTCAATATGATCGTTTGCACAGTGCTCCTTGGGATGTTTAAAGTTTGGGAAATCTTTTTGTATCCAAATCCGGCTTTAAACTTCTCTACAATAGTATCACAGACCTGCCTGGTGTGTTCCTTGGTCTTCATGATGCTCTCTGCGCTTTAAACAGAACCCTGAGACTATCACAGAGCAGGTGCATTTATACGGAGACTTGATTACACACAGGTGGATTATATTTATCCTCATCAGTCATTTAGGACAACATTGGATCATTCAGAGATCCTCACTGAACTTCTGGAGTGAGTTTGCTGCACTGAAAGTAAAGGGGCCGAATAATATTGCACGCCCCACTTTTCAGTTTTTTATTTTTTTACAAAAGTTTAAAATAAGCAATAAATTTCGTTCCACTTCACAATTGTGTCCCACTTGTTGTTGATTCTTCACCAAAACATTTAAATTTGATATCTTTATGTTTGAAGCCTGAAAGGTGGCAAAAGGTTGAAAAGTTCAAGGGGGCCAAATACTTTCCCAAGGCACTGTACCTGTCCCGGTCTAGTATTACCTGCTCTCAAGGAATAAACCAGCCAATGGCGTCTCATGTGATGTGGTTATTAGAGTAAAGCTAGGATCACATCTGCGGTTGGTTCTATGTCGTTTAGGTTCATTGGGGGACCTGAATGATTGAGAGCCAGACTGCTAAAACAGCGGCTACCCATGGACACCAGCCGACCCCATTAACAATAATGGTATCAGTCGTTTCCCTACTGATAGGGGTAGAGACGCAGGGGTACCCTGCAGATCTCTGATGCTGTACAAACTGTAGTGGCGAGTGTAGGTACCGCAGCACTGCCCCATTAAAGTCTCTGTAACAGAGATCTGCAGGGGTAACAGGTGTTGGGCCCCCCTGCAGATCTAATATTGATGGCCTATCCTGAGAAGTGGATAACTTCTTGAGGGAGGTGCCCCGCGTGGCCTATATGCTGTGGTTTGCCAGCGGCAGAAACATGGCAGAAGAAAATGTGAATCCTGTCCCCACTTTGCAGTAAAATACACACAGCAGACACACCGTCGTGGTTTTGGAAATCGCAGCATTTCAATTATATCTATGGAAACGCAGGCAGCTTCCGTATGTGTATAATTGAAGCAGAAAGTCCGCAGAGGAAACGCCACGTGGGCCCTTAGCCTGAACCACAGTCATGTCAAGCTTGTGATTAACCCCTTCTTGGGTAATCAGCAATTCAATCACTTAGATGGAACCAGTGATTGCAGGAGGTCTGGGGAGTCCTTGGTAAATACATTGGGGGACAAGTTATATTAATGAATATGGGGGCAGAACACAGATAGCCTGCTACGCAAATAAAGTATAGCAGCCCTAATGTACCTTAGGACTGCACTTGCTCTACAGAAAGAGTATAGTGACGTTAACATTTGTTAGAGTTGCTAACTCATGCACTAGAAAGGGTTAATTGCAGTCATAACTTGACCACAACTAAACCTAAGTGCAGGGGTTAGTCATGGTCAAGGGTTTACACTTGGTCAAGAAACACAGACAAGTTATGTCTAGGATTCACCCCCTTCTAGTGAAGGGACTCCTTATTTATTTATTATGGTTACTTATATAGCACCATCATATTCCGCAGCACTTTACAGACATTGACAGTCACTGTCCCATATAGGGCTCACAATCTACATTTCCTATCAGTACGTCTTTGGAGTGTAGGAGGAAACCGGAGTACCCGGAGGAAACCCACGCAAACACGGGGAGAACATACAAACTCCTTGCAGATGTTGTCCTTAGCAAGATTCGAACCCAGGACTCCAGTGCTGCAAGGCCGCAGTGCTAACCACTGCGCCACCGTGCTGCCCTCATGCTCATTTAATAGGCCATTACCTGCCGGAGTAACCCCAGCAGGTAACTGGCCCAATTTACTTACCAATCCCAGCTCCTACTCATGGCCGCGTGCGCTTCCCATTCAGCAGAAATGGAGGTGACTGTGAGCAGGAGCGGGGATCGATAAGTGAGACCGCAGGCCAAACCCCACAAACACTGCTATCATTATACTCTGGGGTAATCTCAAAGACCCCGGAGTATAATGATTGGAGGGCCAGGGGAGGGAACATAAAAAACGTTACTTACCTCTATGCTCCGCAGGCTTTGGGCCTGTTTGGTGACGTCACGTGGGAGAGGCCTTCGTTATTATGCAACGCCGGCCCGCACGAGATCTGGTCCAACATTGAAGATGGCCGAAGTAGCGGGGAGTGTGCCAGAGCCAGGAAGAGGTAAGTGACATTGTTTTTTGTTTTGTTTTTTTGTTTGTATCCTCCCCTGGGTCTCCAATCATTATACTCTGGGGTCTGAATAGACCTATGGGGCATTATACTGGGTTCAGGGGCCACTATGGGGAATAATACTGGGTGCAGGGGGCGCTATGAGGCATAATAATGTGCACAGGAATGTGGTTTGTGTAGGGGAGGATGGCGGTTTGGGGGTCCCCCCCATGTCAAATGTTCGCCTTGGGGCCCACCCATTCCTAGTTACGCCACTGCACAGACAGCAGCCCCTCATGGATCCCCCCACATGCACACAGACAGCAGCCCGCCCAGGAACCCCCACAGCCTCCCCTCACACACAGGCAGCACCCCCAGAAACCTCCCCCTCTTCCATGAAGACAGCACCCCACAGACACAGCAGCCCCCTCGGCACACAGGCGGCAGTCCCCCCAAAGACAGGAGTGCCCACTTGGCAAACAGGCGGCAGTTCTCCCCCCACAGAACAGAGCGCCCCTTCGGCACACAGGCGGCAGTCCCCCCCCCCCCCCAAAGACCGAAGCGCCCCCTCAGCACACAGTTGGCAGCCCCCCCAAAGACCGGACCCCTCCAACACACAGGTGGCAGCTCCCCAGGGACCATCAGCAACCCCCACACACACAGAGGCAGCCCCCCCCCCTTATATGAAGATAGTACCCAAGGGACCCACACACCACACGGCATCACCCCTTGGACCCTCCATCAGCACCTCCTTACATACACACAGTTAGCTCCCCAGGAACCTCCAAACATGCACACAGGTGGTAGCACCCTAGGACCACCTCCACAACCCCTCTCACACACACACAAGCAGTACCCCAGGAACCACACACAGACACATGCAGCAACACCCAGGAACCTGAACCCCACAACACCCTGCCCCCATTACATGCAAGCAGCACCCCAGGGACCCCTGCTCCACATTTAGAAGCCAGCAGCACAACAAGGACCCCTGCTCTCCTTGCGATGAGAGCAGTGCCCAAAAGATCCTGTCTACTTCAATGCCAAAGGCACCCCAGGGACTCCTATCCCACCCTAAACATCAATCCAATCCCCCAGACCCTCCAGGATACATTCCCATGTAAATACATCACTCCCTCCCCTCAGCCTCCTCCATCATCCAGTCCCATGCAAAACAATCCTATCACTCTCCTTCCATCATCCAGTCCTCACTGATTTCTGTTCTCCATCTACACGAGCTCCTCTCATTCCTCTATACAGCACAACGTTATGTAAGAAGAAACCCCGCCCTCATCGGAGAGGCTCCGCCCCTTCATGTGACATCATACCTACCAGGAGCAACTCCCCTCTAGTCAGGACACTGCTTTCTGTTTTCCATCTACACGTGCTCGACTTTCGCTTTCTCTATAGAGCACAGAGCAGGAATGGAAGAGACCCCGCCCTCCTGGTGAGGCTCCGCCCCTTTTCTGTGACATCACACCTACCTGGCTCCATTTTAGATGCGACCATGTGTGATCTGTGCTGAACAGGGAGAGAGGCTGTGAGGTAAGAGGATTACATAGAACTGCATGTGAGCAGGTGAAGGTAAGGAGTTATGTATTTACATGGGACTGTATGTGAGGAGGATGAAGGGAGGGAGTGATGTGTTTACATGGGACTGTTTGTTGGAGGAGGATGAAGGGAGGGAGTGATGTATTTACATGGGACTGTATGTTGGAGGAGGGGGAAGCACTTGGAGCATCTTCTCTCTAGACACTTCCCTTCTCTTTTCTGATGTTTTCTCATATTCTGGGGATACAGACCAGGGATTCGTCCTATGCAGTATTATTAATGTCTCTCTTGCTGGAGGTGATGGTTCTGCTATTTGTAACAGATTTAGTAAAATGTAGCATCTCTTTGGATCATTTAATAACGGCCTCTCCTCTTATTCGGGCACAGTTGGATTTTTCTCTCTAGCCCCCACCGTTGTTGAGCAATCAGTTCAGTTAGTTTTGGTTGCTGATAGTTATACTAAGAACATATACTGTTACCTGATTGGAGCGCTAAGCCAAGCCCCCTTGCCTTCTTCTGCCTGACACTGCCCACCTGACGGTACAGAGACTAAGTAGCATATCAGGCATCAAATCTAACAGCAGCGATTACTCGGTAATGATGGGGGCTAGAGAAAAAAAATTCCAACTGTACCAGACTCAGTAGAGCGGAGCCTATTAACATACACTAAGGCTAGGTTCACACGGCGGATAATGAAGAGAATTTCCGTTACCGTATTCGGCTATGGGATTGCCGTGACGGAGTGCCGATGCAGAGCATCCCGTTGCGGCTTTCCTCTGCTGATTTGGCTCAGATAAATGATTGAGCAGGACGCTTATTTTTTCCACAACCTGCTGCAATCTCTGCGTCCCATTGAGAACAATGGAAGGTAGATTCGGAGCGGAATCTGCCACAGATTCCTCCGTGTGAACAGTAAAAACTGGAGTTGGTGGAGGGGATGAAAGGGGTTAAAGGTCTCAGGTCTTTATTAATGGGATCTGGACGGAGCTCTCCATTTATTTGGTGGTTTGGGCTCTTGTTCTGTGGCTTTTCTTATTTTAGGGGGCTGTTGTCAGGGGTCTGTATTTATTTAGTGGTCACTCCTGAGGTTTATGTTAAGCAAGGGGGTTAATAGTTTACAGTCAGCGAGTACTAAAGCGGTTTTCCAGGTAAATAAAAAAAAAAAAAATACTGAAAACAGCTCAACATGGGGCCTCTAATACAAGAAATCTTTACTTGTTTCTCCCTCTGTGCAGTAAAGCTCCCCAAGTCCGTGCCTTCTCCACTTCCTGTTGTCTCTCATCATACAGGAACCACTAGCTGAGGAGGCCACCATATTGGCCAGTTATTGGCTAAATGGGTATCTCTAAGCATTTCCTGTGTGTCAAGAGATACCAGGAAGTGGAAAAAAGCAAGGACTCTGGCAGAGTCAGAACTGGAGTGGCAGGGATCGCTGATAGGTGGGTACTGTTTCTAATATTTGGGCTCCCATATTTACCTATTTTAAGTAAGGGGTTCTCTGGAGAGGCTTTCAGCACTTAATTTTCCAACTTCTATTTCAGATGAACCAGGAGATTCTGAGCTGGTTCCAACCACCTCCTCTCTCGTGTTCACTCCTAGTTACCTGTGCTGGGGGGCTGGCTGATGTCACGTAAAGATGGGAGAGGAGGGTGGAGAGGTGAGGTGATTCGGGGGTTGGGTGCTGGTTCCAGTCACATGACCCAAGGCCAAAAAACCCTGATTGATGTCAATGGGAGCTGAGCTGCAGTAACAGTGCCTGGCCGCTATATGGGGTATAGAACCATCTGCTTCCAGCACTGTACACTAAGGAGCCAATTAAAAAAAAAAAAAAAAATCCTAGAAACCCCTTTAACTTGATACCCAACTATTGGCTGCCTTACTTTGGCCCAAAATGTTGCACCATAACCTTGGTTTTATAAAGACTCATTCTAAGCCACACAGAACATGAGTTCTGAAAAAATCAAAAAATACTTGTCAAATCCCCACCAACCAGCACCGCTGACCCCTGACCCCTTTATATCCTTTCGACATTGCTGTAATGACATTAGTTGTAGCGGTGATTCCAGTATGTACATCATATAACCAGTGACCAACTATTCACCTCATGTCCAAGGTCTACGAAAAGAGACCAAACATCATCTACACCAAAATATCTCAACATTATCACATTGTTATCTCCAGTTATTCTATTTTATTTACATTGTCTCATCTTCTCTCCATTCAGGTTCCTACAATATAGAATCCTCTCAGTACCTTCTATATAAGAGAATATTCCTGATTGTCCCATCAAGGATGGAAAGAGACAAGAACAAGATGGCGGAAAGTCTATTAAATCTCACCCTAGAGATCATCTACCAGCTTACTGGAGAGGTGAGAGATTCTGATGATGTCACATTACATCATTCTTATCTATAGTAATAACTGATGATATGACTGGAGAGGTGATGGACTCTGGACATGTATGTAGTGAGATTTATTAATGTGTCTCTCTATAAGCAGGATTACACAGTAGTGAAGAAGACCTCTAGTGGGCGCTGTGAAGCTCCTGTGTATGAAGGATATGGAGGAACCCTGAGCCCAATCCCGGGGCCTCCACCTCACCCCATGATACAGGAGGACATCAATGAACAGAAGATCCTAGAACTCACCATCAAGATGATTGAGCTGCTGACTGGAGAAGTGACACTGCTGGGACATTATACAGTAACTGGAGGGGTCTGGGGGATGAATGTATCATTGTGTTGTCAGGTTCCTATAAGGTGTCAGGATTTTCTTTTCTGTTTCTCCATGGAGGACTGGGAGTTCTTAGAAGAATACAAGGGTCTGTTCAATGAGATCATGATGGAGGACGACCAGTCCCTCACATCACCAGGTAATAGACATGACTATATACACATGGACTTCCATTATTTGTATGTACAGAATGAATTCAGTCCCTGTCTGTGTTTCCTACAGGTAGATCCAGTAAGAGGACAACACCGGAGAGATGTCCCAGTCCTCTTCTTCCACAGGATGATCAGGTAGATGGAGATATTCCCTATGATGTGTAGACGGGCTGTGAAGTCCTTGTGGTCAGTCTTGTTGTATCCAGCAGTATTATATGGTTATATACATGGGCGGTATCATTGAGCCGCCATCTAATATGTTTCTCCAGCTTCTCAGAGACCTGCAGCTACTGTCAGGACATCTTTGTTCTTCGTGTGGATTAATGATCTAGAATATTCTCTGTGACTTCCCCATTTGTCCGGTGACTTTTACATTATTTGTTTCACAGATTTTCCATCAGGATAAAGATCTGAACGACATTAATGCTCTATCTATGACAATAAACGAAGATCCCTATGTGAGAGGTGATGAGGAGTGTGAGGAGGACATTCCTACAGGGAACCGCCCAGGTGAGGAGTCACCACTAGATAAAGCACAGAAGGGTCACTGATTCTATTCAGTCATTTTTTAGACTATTTGTTGTTCCCCAATTCAGCTAAAATACTACTAATACATGAATATAAATGTGATACCGCTATAGGGGGTAATAAATGTAGTATAGAATATAACGTACAGTAGGAATATGGACTTGACATCTATGTGAACGAGGCAAATTTCTTCATCACCGGCTGTCAGTACTCGTGAGGGGAAAGAATTTACCGGAATTATTTCAACTAGCAAAAAAAATAATCATCCTGCTCGATCTTCAGGCAGATTCCACCTCAGATTTCTATGGAAATAAATGGGAGGTGGAAAATACCGCCTGGCCAGTAAGGAATTTGGTGGCTGATTTGGTAAATTCTTCTGAATTCCTGAAGCAGCTTCTACAAATTTCACTGTGTAAGTCTCACCTTAGACCCCAATCACATTATGGAATCTGGACTAGAAAATCTGGTCTGTACATCAGTCAAATTTCCCAGCCCAAACTCTGTCCACACACCAAGATTCCCCATATCTTAGTGATCTATGAAGCTAGGAGTCCCTGCTTCCTAGTGACTCCACAGACCCATACTACATACTGTAAGGGACAGCTGATCCGCGATGACTTTGGGCTTGGAAATCCAGCTAATGTGGTTTGGATTCTATTGTGTTTATGGGGTGTAATACAGTAAGATTTATATATCCTAATGTATTATTCCACATAAGTGGCCACATTTAAGCAGCCATGGATTATGTTCACCTCTACAGTGACCTACAGCAGTGGTGGCGTCTCCTTCCCCGCTTCATTACTATTCACTATCACCTCCATCTCAGCACAGTGAATACTAATGAAGTAGGCAGCGCTGCCGTCGTTTGCTGCCTGTGCTACTGACTTCACTTCTTAACATGGTCTGACGCCTCTCAGGCAGCAGCAGCTCAGTGGGGAATATACTTATAAGGTTATGTTATTCAAAAATAGTAATATCAGTTTTCTTCTTGTCAGGTGACTGTACCAGGAGCTCAGAGGGACATGTGATATCTACAGATTATAATGCAGAGAATCATGGTATCACACAAGATCCATATGAAGAACATGTCATTAACTTAGATATTCCTTCCACCCAGAGAATTCACACTGGGGAGAAGCCATTTTTATGCCCAGAATGTGGGAAATGTTTTAGTCATAAATCAAGTCTTGTTGAACATCAAAGAACTCACACAGGAGAGAAGCCATATTCATGCCTAGAATGTGGGAAATGTTTTACCTCTAAATCAGATCTTGTTAAGCATCAAAGGACTCACACAGGAGAGAAGCCATATTCATGCCTAGACTGTGGGAAATGTTTTACTCAGAAGTCAAATCTTGTTAGACATCAGGGAATTCACGCTGGGGAGAAGCCATATTCATGCCCAGAATGTGGGAAATGTTTTACCTCTAAATCAGATCTTGTTAAACATCAAAGGACTCACACAGGGGAGAATCCATATTCATGCTCAGATTGTGGGAAATGTTTTACTCATAATTCAAGTCTTGTTAAACATCAAAGAACTCACATAGGGGAGAAGCCATGTTCATGCCCAGAATGTGGAAAATGTTTTTCTCATAAATCAAATCTTCTTAGACATCAGAGAGTACATACAGGCGAGAAGCAATTTTTATGCCCAGAATGTGGGAAATGTTTTACTCAAAAATCAAATCTTGTTGAACATCAAAGAACTCATACAGGGGAGAAGCCATATTCATGCTTACAATGTGGGACATGTTTTACCAAGAAATCACATCTTGTTGAACATCAAAGAACTCACACAGGGGAGAAACCATGGTCATGCCCAGAATGTGGGAAATTGTTTTGTCAGAAATCAAATCTTCTCAGACATCAGAGAATTCACACTGGGGAGAAGTCATATTCATGCTCTGAATGTGGAAAATGTTTCACCTCTAAATCAGAACTTGTTAAACATCTGAAAATTCACACAGATTAAAATTTACTAACCGAAATTTTCATTTCCTGGAGTCCGTAGGCAGCACAATTGCACAAGGATTTTAGTCCCTTAGGTACAACATTGTTTCCTATCGCTAACTAACATGTCTCAAACAATCAATTAACAATGACCTATTCTATAAAGTGAAGGAAGTAGGCAGGACACCTTGTATTTTTTAGGAAGCATTAGAAATTTAAAAGGGAGGGTAGCTTGTGCTGCCTATGGACTCCAGGAAATTTAAATTTCCTGGACGTCCTACGGCAGCACAATTGCTGGCAGATGCCGGCTGCCACTTCAAGCTCTCTTTTGCCAAATAAGGATCCCTATGCTGTTAGCAAATCGAGTCTGTAGTCCTTGATAAATGTGGATGAAAAGGACCAGGTTGCGGCCCTGCAAATTTGTTCTAGTGAAATGTGTCCCACTTCCCATGATGTGGACATGGACCGAGTGGAATGAGCTCTGACTTTGAGAGGAGATTGTAGACCACTCGGTTGGTAGCACATTTCAGCTGTAGCCCTGATCCTTCTTGCCAATGAGGCTTTACTTGCCTTTTGCCCCTTATTTGGGCCATAGTGTTGCATGAACAAATTTTCCGCTTTCCTGAAGCTGTTGGTTCTCTGCAAACAGATAAGGAGTGCTCTTTTAACATGTAAAGAGTGCAACTTTAGTTACTCCTCGCCCTGAAGTTGAGGGAAAAGCACTGGCAAGGCAATTCCTGGCTGATATTTCTGAAAAAGAGTACCTTGGGAAGGAACCCTGACAAGGTTCTCACGAGAAGATCTTCAAGGACTCTCCGATAGGGCTCTTTGTAAGAGAGAGCCTGTAAATTCGCTTATGTGCTTGACAGATGTTATGGCGACCAAGAAGAAAACTTTGAAGGTTAGCAATCTTATTGAAGCTTCTAGAAGAGGCTCAAATGGAGATTCCATCAGCACATTAATGACCACTGCAGGTCCCATAAAAGAGTTGGTTTTTGTGACAAAGGACTTAGATTTTTCAATGCTTTGAAAAAGGTTCTTATGAGATGTTGACCATAAAGTATATACTATAGAGTACATGTGAGTATGTACACAATAGCGTATACGTGAGTATATACACAATTGAGTACATGTGAGTATGTACACAATAGAGTATACGTGAGCATATAACACAATTGAGTACATGTGAGTATATACACAATAGAGTATATACACGGTAGAGTACATGTGAGTATATACACAACAGAACATATACACAAGAGAATATGTGAGTATATACACAATAGAGTATATGTGAGTATATACACAATAAAGCACAGGTGTCAAACACAAGGCCCGCGGGCCGAATCCGGCCCGCTGCCTTCTGTTATCCGGCCCGGCCTCACGCAATACAAGAGCAATACAGATGGCGGCCGCCTCACTTCTCCTCATTAGCGGTGCGCCTCTGGGCGGCCGCCATCTTTATTGCCTCAGGTGGCACTGTCCCTCACTGTCTGGGGGGCGGCATTTTTCTATTAAATGTAAACCAGCCCAGGACAGGCCGCTTTAAAAAAAAAAAACCCAGAGCTGAGCGGGGCCTGTCCTGGGCTGGTTTAAGAGACTTCGCATCTCAGCGCAGGCAGCGATACAATGACGTCATCGCGCCGCCTATGCTGAGACACAGACGTCGCTGACAAGAGGAGGCGGCGGCTGCATCAAGGCATCGAAGGTGAGTATAGCTTTTTTTTTTTATATATATAAATAGGCCGTGACCTGCTGGAGTATGAAAAGACCCCAGAGTATAATATTAGTTGGGTGGCCCACTATGGTGCATAATACCCTGTGCAGGGACCACTGTGGAACATAATACCAGTGCAGGGGCCACTATGGAGCATAATACCAGTGCAGGGGCCACTATGGAGCATAATACCAGTGCAGGGGCCACTGTGGAGCATAATACCGTGTGCAGGGGCCAATATGGAGCATAATACCGTGTGCAGGGACTACTGTGGAACATAATACCAGTGCAGGGGCCACTATGGAGCATAATACCAGTGCAGGGGCCACTATGGAGCATAATACCAGTGCAGTGGCCACTATGGAGCATAATACCGTGTGCAGGGGCAGCTGCGAGTCATAATACAGTGTGCAGGGACTGCTGTGGAACATTATAGTGTGTGTAAATGGGGCGCTATAAATAGGGGCTATGGCGCCTGTTTATATTATACGCTGTCTAATAGCTTGCTTAACTGTTAAGGAGAAGTTACTTTTATACACGTGTAAAATAATCTTGGCCCTTCAAGGTACTTTGTGAGGCTGAAGTGGCCCCCAGTGAAAATGAGTTTGACACCCCTGCAATAGAGTATATGTAAGTATACAGTATACAATAGAGTATGTATGAGTATATACAATAGAATATGTGAGTGAGTATATACACAATAGAGTATGCGTGAGTATATACCGTAGAGTATATATGAATATATACACAATAGAATATATGTGAGTATACACCATAGAGTATATACAATAGAAGATATATTCTAGGCCTCTGGATGCAGATTTTATTGTATCCAAAGGAGCAACACAGAGAAATTCTGAAGCATCCTTCCCCTGTGTCAGAGAACTGAGAGTTTCTGCCCTAGGTATTCCTACTTCTAAGTCTCTGGTGAGATAACTGAGCCATATACGTAGTGACCCGGCTACTGGAATAGGTGACAGAGCTGCTTTGCAGGCTCCTACAGATGAGACATAAACTTTTTTCAAGATTAAATCTACCTTTTGGTCCATGGGATCTTTTAACAGTGTAGTATCTCCAGATGGAAAGATTGCTTTTAACTGACAGGAAGATCTACCTTAGGTACAGATTCCCACCCATGAGAGGACAAGTTATTCAGCCTATAGATGGTGTTAAATCTAGATTCCAGATCCGCCTTTTTTTTTTTTTTTCCCTTTCTTTCTCCGTTTATCCCAGTGAAGTTTTATCCTTTCCTTCAGGACTGGATGACTTGGACAAACCTTGCCTTTAGTTATAGGAAAACAATAGAGTTTCTCTCTTATGTTCCACTAAGGGTCGTTTTAACCCATTAGTGGGCCCAGAGCAAGACTTTTATGAGTGGGCCCTCTAAGCTGCTGCAGAGGGTCAGATCTATCATTAGAAGTCTGTCACCTTTCTGGTTACATTTACACCAAGATTTACGGTGCGAGGCATTTCCGATATATTTATGTAACAGAAAAGCACGAATATGGCGCAGACTTTCTTGCGCAAAGTAGACCAAGTTTAAAGTGGTGTAAGGAGGTGTTCACACGTAGGAATTTAGTGCCTCCAAATCAGCAACAGATTTCACCCAGTTTCTGCCTCCTATTGTTTTCAATGGGAGTTAGAGATCGCAGCAGGACGCTGAAAAAAATAACTTTCCTGTTCGAGACTCCCCGCTGATTAGGACTAACAAGAGACGGAAAACTGCAACGGGATTGGTCTGCAGAGACATTCCGCCGGCCCCTAACTTGGCGCATCAGAAAAATTAGCCAGATGTGCGCCTCAAGCCCTGATCTGCGCCTTGCCCGCCACAATCTGCAAATTTGGGAAGTGAGGGTTTAGGGAGGGCACCGGCACAGATGATACGCCAGCCTTAATAAATTTATTAAGGAAGTATTATGGGAAAGCTGTATTTGGCCCTATTTGTCATTACAGCTTAATTGCATGTTGCCACCCAGGCTTCCCAAACTCATCTGAACACATCCGTATGACTGCGCCATGATGTCATTTCAGGCTTGTTGTATAATGCAACACAGCTTTCCCAGAGTCAAGCTGCACTACATATAAAGTGGTCATGGGGTATTATTATATTCTTAGCCATTCAGGCTCTAGGAAACAGATTCAATGGTTTGTGCCACAAAACATGTCCATTCCCTGAAGACAAGGATAGGAAATGTGTCCCACATAAAGGGGTGCCTGAGAAAGGTTACTAAAGGGTTAACAGATCACCACTACTTGACTCTCCATGCTAGAGATAAGATCCATCTTTAATGGGCAGCATCTCAGTCCTTCTAAAGCTGGAGGAGGAGCTCTCACTGGGATCCAGAGGGGGCGCTCTGCAGCACTGAATGATCTACCGCTCTTTGCTCGCTGCTCCAGGACTGTACTATTGACCGGGAGATCAGGTGAGGGTACGAATAAAAAAAAAGGGCTGGTGGCTGCACGTTAGGACATGGGACAAGAAAATCTGGGAACGCGGGATCACCCACAATGGCATGCGTGCAGCCAATCAGCAACCAGCCAGCACTGTGATGTCACAGCCCTATAAATACCCTCCGCCATCTTGGATTCAGGCATTTTCCATTGTACTTAGTGCAGTAAGACATGTCAGCAGGCGCTAGGGTAAGTTTTAGAAAAGACATATTTTGCTCAATAGAAGTTTAGGGAAAGAGCATTAGAAGTGTAGGGAATGGATAGGGAGGAATTTATACAGTATTGAAGTAGAACAGTGATCATTTGGGGTGTTTGCAGCCTGGGTAATAGGAACAATCTTACTACACTTTGCTGCACTCACTGCCATTATACTGCTGCTCATTGCAGGTTTGCAATAGATCATACCTGTATAATTCAAATTATAGGGGTCTTATTAGTCCTTGTGCGGTGCAGTTATATGTTGTAAAGCCTTTTCTTGGTGTTTATTAGTGGGGGGGAAATTAAGTGGCTTATTCGCCATTGTGTGTTGAAGGGAGAAAATTACAGGCATTTTTGCCGCGCTTTAGTGGCAAAAAAAAAGCCCTACACAGGGGAGGGGCACAGGCCTAAATGTTTCTGGTTCTGGCACAGGTGGCATCAGGGGTCACTTCCAGAGGCCTGAGCTCCCAGTGTCAGCTAGCGGTCATGTCTTGATCAGCAACCCAGCGGTTCTAGAATGGTTGACTCGGTCATTCACTTCTTTTTTCCCCACTAATAATCGCCACGAAAAAGCTTTACAACATATAACTGCACCACACAAGGTCTATGAGACCCCAATAATTTGAATTACACAGGTATGAAGGCAGTCAATGCAGCAAGGTGTAGTAGGATTGTTCCTATTACCATGGCTGCAAACACCGCAGATGAACCCTGATCTGCTTCAATACTCTGTATCAATTCCTCCCTATCCTTTCCCTACACTTCTATTGCTCTTTGCCTTCTCTTTCGCGGCCACATGAGCCCTGTGGGGGCTGAACTAGAGCAGGAGGACATTGGAGCACAAGCAATGTGTAACTAAATGGGTGGTTTTTCTACATAGGTGACAGGAGAGGAGGAGCAGGAGCAGCTGGAAGAGCAAGAGGGAGATGAGGAAGATGAAGCAAATGACCTAGACACACCGTGGCAGTATGCAGTGGAGATGGATGCAGGGAGTCCCTCCGATTCATTTGCGCAAATGGCCCGATGCATGCTCACTTGCTTTCGTAGTGACAGCCGAATTGTCACCATTCGGCAGAGGGATGACTACTGGCTCTCCACCATATTAGACCCTCGCTACTGGGGAAAAATGGGGGGCCTTTTTTTTTTTACACCCGATGAGAGGGAGGACAAACTGAACTACTATAGAGACATCCTATGTAGTCAGTTGGCTGCTGCCTATCTGCGCCATTGTCCATCCTCTCGCAGGTCCAACCAGGGGGCCCTGAGTGCTCACCTTGCACTGCCATGTCTGCTGTGGGGGGGCAGGAGCACTACCAGCTCCATCAGCAGCAGCCTGAGCCTAGAGTCGCTGATGAGCAGCTTTCTTCACCCGTATAGTGAAGAAACTACTCACTAGCAGCTAGACATAGAGCAGAACCTGAACCAGCAGGTGGTGGCATACTTGGAGTGTACCCATCTGATGCCAAGTGCTCCTTCTTACAGTCACTGTCAGTCACCCACCTCCCCACTCTGTCACCAGGGAACTGTATGGCCTCATGCTGCTGCCACTGGGTCACTGTATGGTCTCCTCATGCTGCTGCCACTGGGTCACTGTATGTCCTCCTCATGCTGCTGCCACTGGGTCACTGTATGGCCTCCTCATGCTGCTGACACTGGGTCACTGTATGGCCTCCTCATGCTGCTGACACCGGGTCACATAATGTCGCCTTGCCACTGTGGCCTCCTCATGCTGCTGCCAAGTCCACATTATGTCACCTTGCCACTCTGGCTTACTCGTGCTGCTGCCACCTTCACTTTATGTCACCATGCCATTCTGTGGCCTACTCATGCTTCTGCCACCTCCACATTATGTCGCCTTGCTACTCTGTGGCCTACTCATGCTTCTGCCACCTCCACATTATGTCGCCTTGCCGCTCTGTAGACATCTATATGGAATCAGCAGACAACGGTGTAAAAGGAGTGCACTCTTTCATGCTACAGTAGGATGTTGGGCCTCTGCACGGTTCTTTATACCTGGCACTAACATGCACCTGTAAGGCTGAGTTCACACTTGAGTTAGTTGGCCAGTTTTGGTCCCGTAACTGGCCAAATAAGTGTAGTGTGCAGTGATTCTAAGAGTAACGCCTGTCATGTTTGTGGTCATACTGACTCACAGTATTGTTTGACTACCACAGTAGGCTCCCTATGCGTGTTTCTGTAAGGCACAGTGTTCTACACCACTATACAGGCTCTCTGCAGCCAGGAAATAGCTGTCTTTTAACGCTATTTGCCACAAATGAATTCGGATCGAAGTAAATCTTTTTGGAAACTTCGGAGAATCGGTCAAATCGAATTTTTAAAAAATTCACTCATTTCTAATAATAGGGGACTTAGGATTTCCATGGTCATTATTGGTGGGGGTTGCGATGTGTATGTTGGGTCTGACTGATGGGTGAATGGAATTAAGATGCAAAATCATACATAGATAAGAGCGGGCTGTGTCCTCTATTAGAAAGTGCTGGGTACAGGATATTTCAGTCTATTGGAGGGAATATTAAACACTGCTGTACATACACCTGCTGCTGCAACTGGGTCATTATATGTCCTCCTCATGCTGCTGCCACTGAGTAACTGTATGTCCACTTCATGCTGCTGTCAACTCCACATTATGTCGCCTTGCCACTCTGTGGCCTACTCATGCTGCTGCCAACTCCACATTATGTCGCCTTGCCACTTTGTGTCCTCCTTGTGCTGCTGCCACCGGGTCACTGTATGTCCTCCTTGTGAAAGATCCTCAGTGCGCCAACACCACACTGGCCCACACCGGAGTCTTCTTTCATAAAAAAACCACACTCACCGCCTGTGAGTGCTGGGTTCACAAGATAAATACAAGACAAGCTTTCTAAATTTTATATATTTATTAACCCCTAAATGGGTCAGTATTAACATCTAACATATACAGTTCAGAACAGATATGTAGATATATACAAGCATTAACAGTTACTAGTTACAAGATACAGTGCAATAAAATAAAAGGGAATAAAGGTGAAATGATTACTTTACCACACATCTCCTTGATGTGGTTCTGTAGTCCAACACTCACACATGCTCTGGTATGTGTGAATAACCAGTGGAGGCTTCTAGCAGCAGCATCACAGCCTGCATGCTCTTCACAGTATCTCAATAATGGTCTGTCATAGTCTCCTCTCAGTGAAAGTCTGTCTGTAATCTCCCCTCACTGACCTCTTACCTCATCTTTATACCCTTTATGCCACCTCCCAGAATGAGGTCACCGGCGACGGCAAGTCTGATTGATTAATGCACTCAAGTCCAGATTCTTTGTATGGAGCTGAGACCAAGTGGAATGATACAATGTTATCAGCCATATCTGATCAACAGCCCAGGCTGAACAATGCATGTGTAGGAATTCAATGGAGCTATTCTGGGATGGATACAAAGCCCTATTGTTACAATGTTGCCACATTATGACAACATACACCTAGAATTAGAGCTGCGCACATTATGACTAAATGAAAGTAGGAGGGAGATACTATACCCAGAGATCAAAATACAGCTTTGAGTTATAGCCATATTTAAGCGGAATCATCACACCTCCCCCTTTTAGATGGGGCTTGTAGGAAGTAGGGGCCTGTGCCCCTCTTCTGAAAGCACCTCCGCCTCCAGCTCCTCAGGCTCGGGCCCCAAGGCCTTCTCACCTCCCCCCGGGGTCCCAGCAGACTCGGCCCTTGTCAGACTCCGAGGATGGTTGAGCGGCATGCGCCTTCAATATGTCCAGACTAGGGTCATTTCTAAGGCTCAGGCCCTGAGCCACGTACACTTGGCTACCTCCTGCCTGTTCTGGGTTCGCTTTCTGAGTACTGGTATCCCGTGGAGCCACACTCATAACCCCAGGTCTTTGGGATACCAGTTCGGAGACCCCATCCCGGCGGTCTCTCAGGGTCTCTCTCACACTAGCCGCTAGTTGGGAGAGTTCTAGGGGATTCTGCACCTCCCCCTTTGCTTCCAAACCTAGGCGCACCTCTGGTTCTGGCACAGGTATGTTTGGACCCTGTTCTCCCTCCCAGACGCCTTGCCCCTTTGGGCCTATACCCTGTTCCTCCTGTACTTGGGTGGGTGATGGTGATACCTTGGGCAAATGACTGAGATCATGCTTCCCCAAACCATCCCCCCACAATACATTGACAGGTAATACATTTGACATACCCCCTTCTTGGATCACACCTCCAGTACCCCATGCCATCTGCACTTGGGCCATGGGCACTCCTGGAATAGAACTGGACAGAAGAGACGTGTATGTCTCATACCGGCCGGACTCCTCCGGCTTCAAGGGAGTGAGGCTAGTCATGGCGGTCTCAGCACCGACTGCAGGTGGTGTAGGCAACGGTTCAATGGTCGGAACGCCCTCCACCCTTGTAGCACTCTGGTTGCGGGCTAACACCGCACTACCAGCAGTCCGTCCCTCACCTGGATCGGCCATGAGATCCACATAGCCTACCTGACCACCTGGCACATGGTCAGCAGTTGAGTGCTTATCGGATGCACTGGGCGAAATAGTAGAAGTCGCTTCCAGTGACTCAGAAGAGCTACCCTGTACACTTTCACAACAAGCATTGGCAATTACATTGACAGTACATTCATTAGCCATTGTTAATTCACACCGGGCCTCAATGAGATCTGTATTAGACATATTAACAAGCTGGGAGGGAGACGCCCCCGCAGATGTGGGTGTGTCTACAGACAAGGTCTCATTGGCTCCTAGCACGGGAGTGAACAAAGCATCAATAACATTTTTGCTGAGCTGGGTTGCAGGAAGCTCATTTGCATCTTCCCTGCTCTCAGCTGAAGGCAACTCATTAGCATTTACATTGACTGCCATGGGAAGTATCTCAGAGGGGGGGGTTACGGGCCCTCTCTGCAGATATGACAGACACATTATCAACATTAGTCATAGACAGTTTATCACAGTAAATTGGGTTGCTCCCCACCCCATATTGGGACATCATAGGTCCTAAATCAGTTCCCAACAGTACATTAGCAGGCAAATCAGTCAATAGTCCCACAGTCCGCATTCCTTTTCCTGCACCCCAGTCCAGATACACAGATGGGCCACCTGCTGTGGCTTGGGAAGCAGGGAAGTTCTCAGGGTGGTTGGGGCACTCCTCCTTGAAATGTCCTGTCTGGTTACAGGCATGGCCCCGCCGCACCTCCCCTTGGGGTTTGGGGAAGGTCACTAGGGTGCCCAGAGTTCTTGGGACAGGGGAGAGACCACCCGGGGCATAGTTTGTCTCACCCGACCTGACGACAGACGGCTGTGGTGAACGCCGGCCTGGCTTCTCCTTCCAAGTTGAGGGTCTCTGCAGGGTTGTTGGAGTTTGCGCAGGGGCGGTTTGTGCCTGCTGGGAGAGCTCCATCCTTTTGAGCTCAAGCTGATACCGCCGTTCTCGTTTTGCAGCTTCACGATCAGCCTGCCGTTCTGCTGCCTCACGATCAGCCTGCCGTTCTGCGGCCTGCCGTTCTCGTTCTACAGCTTCCTGAAAACAGTACAACACCTGCAGGTATGTGTTAGGGTCCCTGGTGCCTATTTGCTGCAGGGCCATTTGCCAGTGTGAAGCCATTCCCCCCACAAGGCTGGGGTTACTGGTCCCTCCTGGTGAAGTAATCATTGGGACCGGGCTGCTTGCCGCGCTTCCTGGCCTAGCCCCAAAATCAGGACTCTGCTCGATTCTCTGCATGGCTGTGGCTGCCTCCATTTCAGCCATACGCTCAGGATCTCCAAAGCCTGGTTCAGCAATTCTGGAGCTCTGCTTCTGAGCCCACTAGCCATCCACTGGTATTTGCCAAATAAAAGATAGGATAGAATACAAAGAGTAAGGGAGGGGAACAGCACTGTATCAAACTTTTACTGTATCTTAATGCTTGCTTTAATACCGAGCTTGTCTCATAGGATTACTACAATCCCCAGCATTTGAGTGATAAAGGTCACCAACACATGCTGTTTATCCTAAGATCCCACCACGCTGCCACCAATGTGAAAGATCCTCAGTGCGACAACACCGCGTTGATCCACACCTGAGTCTTCTTTCATATAAAAACCACACTCACCGCCTGTGAGTGCTGGGTTCACAAGATAAATACAAGACAAGCTTTCTAAATTTTATATATTTATTAACCCCTAAATGGGTCGGTATTAACATCTAACATATACAGTTCAGAACAGATATGTAGATATATACAAGCATTAACAGTTACTAGTTACAAGATACAGTGCAATAAAATAAAAGGGAATAAAGGTGAAATGATTACTTTACCACACATCTCCTTGATGTGGTTCTGTAGTCCAACACTCACACATGCTCTGGTATGTGTGAATAACCAGTGGAGGCTTCTAGCAGCAGCATCACAGCCTGTATGCTCTTCACAGTATCTCAGTAATGGTCTGTCATAGTCTCCTCTCAGTGGAAGTCTGTCTGTAATCTCCCCTCACTGACCTCTTACCTCATCTTTTATACCCTTTATGCCACCTCCCAGAATGAGGTCACCGGCGACGGCAAGTCTGATTGATTAATGCACTCAAGTCCAGATTCTTTGTATGGAGCTGAGACCAAGTGGAATGATACAATGTTATCAGCCATATCTGATCAACAGCCCAGGCTGAACAATGCATGTGTAGGAATTCAATGGAGCTATTCTGGGATGGATTCAAAGCCCTATTGTTACAATGTTGCCACATTATGACAACATACACCTAGGATTAGAGCTGCGCACATTATGACTAAATGAAAGTAGGAGGGAGATACTATACCCAGAGATCAAAATACAGCTTTGAGTTATAGCCATATTTAAGCGGAATCATCACACTCCTCATGTTCCCTCCCTGCTGCCACTGGATCACTGTATGTCCTCGTCATGCTGCTGCCACTGGGTCACTGTATGGCCTCCTCATGCTGCTGCCACTGGGTCACTGTATGGCCTCCTCATGCGTCTGAAGTTTGGTAGAGAGCATTTGGATGTTTCAGAAGAGTATTGGGAGAATGTCATATGGTCAGATGAAACCAAAGTAGAACTGTTTGGTAGAAACACAACTCGTCGTGTTTGGAGGAGAGTGAATGCTGAGTTGCATCCAAAGAACACCGTACCTACTGTGAAGCATGGGGGTGGCAACATCATGCTATGGGGCTGTTTCTCTGCAAAGGGACCAGGATGACTGATCCGTGTACATGAAAGAATGAATGGGGCCATGTATTGTGAGATTTTGAGTGCAGACCTCCTTCCCAGGGCATTGAAGATGAAACATGGCTGGGTCTTTCAGCACGACAATGATCCCAAGCACACTGCCAGGGCAACGAAGGAGTGGCTTCGTAAGAAGCATTTCAAAGTCCTGGAGTGGCCTAGTCAGTCTCCAGATCTCAACCCCATAGAAAACCTTTGGAGGGAGTTGAAAGTCCGTGTTGCCCAGCGACAGCCCCAAAACATCCCTGCTCTAGAGGAGATCTGCATGGAGGAATGGGCCAACATACCAGCAACAGTGTGTGCCAACCTCGTGAAGACTTACAGAAAACGTTTGACCTCTGTCATTGCCAACAAAGGATATATAACAAAGTATTGAGATGAACATTTGTAATTGACCAAATACTTTTTTTTCCACTATAATTTGCAAATAAATTCTTTAAAAATCAGACAATGTGATTTTCTGGATTTGTTTTCTCATTTTGTCTCTCATAGTTGAGGTCTACCTATGATGTCAATTACAGGCCTCTCTCATCTTTTTAAGTGGGAGAACTTGCACAATTGGTGGCTGACTAAATACTTTTTCCCCCACTGTATTGTATCCTTAATGGTCTCTGATCCCTCTTCCCACCCTTCCCCACTTACATTCTTGTCATCTTCCCTATGTCCTCTATGATCTGTGTCTAATACTTTTGTACAATTATTTCTATCATTGTTCTTGATTGGCAACTGTTCTGCTACATCACTTTATGTTATTGTGGTTTTCTTTTGTCATTTTGTAAACCTTTATAAAATTTATAAAAATTACAGTTAAAAAAAAAAAGACATTTTTGAAAGCAGTTAAACACAAATGGTGAGTCAGGATTTTCTGTGTTTCTCTTCCTCCTCTGTTGTAACACATAATTTACCATGTTGTCTTTCCATACTGTCATCTGGGAATGCCCTTCCAACCTTAAGGCCCTGCAACGTTTCTTGGGTTTCTCCAACTATTATCGAAAATGTATTAAGAATTTCTCTACTATAGTGAAGCCGTTGACAGATCTCACAAAGAAAGGTGCCAATCTGACCAACTGGACTCCAGAAGCTGAACAGGCATTTGTACATCTCAAGAAATGTTTTGTTGAGGCTCCTGTATTAGTACCACCAGACTATGATCGCCCATTTATTATTGAGGTTGATGCCTCTGAAGTGGGGGTTGGTGCCGTGTTGTCTCAGGGCTCTGAAAACTTTACGTGTTTGCAACCTGTGGCCTTCTTCTCGAGGAAATTCTCTTCTGTGCAGCGCAACTATGATATTGGTAATCGGGAACTCCTAGCTATCAAATGGGCGTTCGAGTAGTGGAGACATTTCCTCAAGGGGGCCAAACACCAGATCACTGTATTTTACCGATCATAAGAACCTACTGTATCTGGACAACGCTAAGCGACTGTCTCCTTGGCAGGCCCGCTGGGCGCTATTCTTCACACGTTTTAATTTTCTGGTGACTTATTGTCCAGGCACTAAAAATGTAAGACAGATGCACGATCTTGCAGCTTTGGTCCCAGCGATACCCCTAAGGATGTCCCAGATAAAATCTTGTCCCCCGAAGTGGTTCTCGCCATTATTACTCCTGATCTTGCTACTTTAGTGGTTAATTTGCAAGATCTTGCTCCCAGAAATACTCCCACTAGGAAATTATTTGTACCTCCAAATCTTCATCTTCGTGTTTTGGAAGAAATTCATTGTTCTACCTTAACGGGACATCCCGGCTTCACTGGGACTAAATTCCTTCTCTCCCGCTCTTACTGGTGGCCTTCCTGGTCTCGAGACATACGTGAATTTGTTGCTGCCTGTGAGACATGTACTAGGATGAAGACTCCTAGGAGATTACCTGAGGGCCTTCTTCATCCTCTTCCTATACCTAAGAAACCATGTTCCCATCTGTCAATGGACTTTATTACTGATTTACCCTATTCCCAAGGGAAGACTGTGATTTGGGTTGTTACGGATAGATTCTCCAAAATGTGTCATTTTTTACCCCTAAAGAAAATTCCAAGTGCTCCACGTCTAGCCTCGCTCTTTATTAATCCATTACTCCGTTCGCATGGTGTGCCGGAAAATATTGTATCTCATCGGGATGTACAATTTGTCTTTAGATTCTGGAAGGAATTTTGTGGTCGTCTGGGGGTCTCTCTGTCTTTCTCTTCCGCGTTCCACCCTGAGACCAATGGTCAGACAGAGAGATTCAACCAAACTTTGGAACAATACTTAAGGTGTTTTGTGTCCGATGCACAAGAAAGATGGAGAACCTTTCTTCCTCTAGCAGAGTTTGCAATAAACAACAGGGTTAACGTCACCACTAAAATGTCTCCGTTTTATTGCAACTATGGTTTTAACCCCAGGTACTCCTCTCTCCGTAGCACCGAGTCTGTTAATCCCATTGCCGAACAGACTTTTCAGCGACTGTGCACAGTCTGAGCCCAGGCTCATCTCAGCCTCGTTAAAGCCCAAGAGTATCAAAAACGGCAGGCAAATAAAAGACGCTTGCCTGGCCCTGAATACAGAGTGGGAGATCGAGTCTGGTTGTCCACTAGGTATCTGTGTCTTGGAGTTCCTTCGGGGAATTTTGCACCACACTACATTGGGCCTTATGTCATTTCTGAACTCATAAACCCAGTATCTTTTAAATTACAACTTCCAAGTTCTTTTCGTATCCACAACATCTTCCACAAGTGGCTTTTGAAGAAGTATATCTCCCCTGTCCGTACTTCATCCAGTCTACCTGCGCATGTGGTGGTCCAAGGGGGACTAGAATACAAGGTAGAAAAAATTCTGGATTCCCGTCGGGTACAGAATGCTGTTCAGTACCTTGTGCACTGGAAGGTTTATGGCCTGGAGGAGCGAAAGTGGGTTTCTGCTAGGGACCTGCATGCGCCACGTTTGATTAATCTCTTTCATCACCAGAACCCTTCGAAACCTGGTCCATCTGGCGAGGGTCCAGAGGCCCCTCGTAAAAGGGGAGGTACTGTAACATCCCTGCCTGTCCAGGCTTTGGCACCATCCTCCAGGCGCACGCTGCAGTGCAGGAGGCGTGTCTGGTTGTCATTCCTTCCTTTAGGTTTTTCTTGTACTGTCTGAACACTGTCCTGTTCCCTCACCTCCTTAATTGATTTTCTGCCACACCTGTCTCCTTCACCTTGCTTTCCCTCTGCTCCACTAAGAGTTAACTTTAGTCTTACCTGTGTGATTGACAACCTATCCTCCTATCAAGTCTGGGGTGGGTTCTTCCTCCCTATTTATTGTTTGCTCACATTCCCATTGGCGCTTGTTATTGCCTTGCACATACTGGCTATACTCCTTGCTCTTTGTTACCTGTTCTTCTTATTCTTGACCTCTGGCTTAGCTTTGACTTTTCTCTTGGATTGTGATTTTGTACTGCATTGCTCAATTGTTACCAACCCTTTGGCTAGCTGACCTCCCTTTGTTGTTGTTCGTCCTGTGTTATCACTTATTATAAGGAGGGATGGTCGACCAGTTGCTGGCTGTCACCTAGGACAGTTCAGGCAATTAGCCAGGGACAGTTGGGGGATTCAGCTTAGGGTCCACTGTCTGTTGTGCCCCTCCCCCCAGAGTTCGCCAGCAGCTACTGGGGAATCGCTCCTCTGGCGATTCCCTTACACAGAGCCACTACTTTTACATCTCCACAGATGTTCCAGTTGTAGTTGCTGTGCTTGATGTGTTTCAACAACAGTTCCATGTTCTCGTATGTTTCTTTCATGTGTGCAGAATAGCCAACATGTATTAAAGGAAGAACATTATGTAACAAGACAGCCTTGAGACTTAACACTGATGAGTCAATAAAGACCCCCCCCCCCCTCCCCCCCCCCCCCCCCCCCCCCACCACCCCCCCCCCCCAAAACCCCCCCCCAACACACCGCGCCGCCCCCCCCTCCCAAAACCCTTTTAAAATCCCCCCCCCCCCCTAAAACCCCCAACCTTTTCCACAAATAAAAAACCCCCCCCACTTTCCCCACCCCCCCTTTCCCCTTATAACCCTTTAAATTTAAAATTTTTTCCTTTCTCCCCCCCCTAAACCCCCCCCCCCCTTTATTTTACCCCAAGCTCGGGGGGGGCCCCCCCCTTTTATGTCAACCTCCTGTTCTGCAGACAGAGTGTGAGCAGAGCAGCAGGAAGTGACGAGACAGAGACACAGCCATCTTGGCAAGTGTTGTATTGAACTGGTGTGGAGATTTTTCTGTACAGCTAAGCTGTATCTTGGTCCAGAGACAAACAGAGTGTAAAGAGACAACAGGACTAGTGAGTCCACGTGAAAGGAACTGTGCTCAGTGGCTGATCAGTGAGACTGACATTGTGACTGTGTATATGGATACCACAGATAGAGACTCGCAGTGCTGTTGATGTACTGGACGGCACCTGCTAAATCCCGGCTTACATCCCAGCTCAGTGTATGGATTCGGCAGGACTGTCAGTGTGCTGAGTGGAACCTGCTGTTGGATTACATTGCATTCAGTTGGTTTCCCTGTTAAAGAGGACTTCATTTCTCCCAAGATCCTGATAACCGTGAGGAGAGGACGCTTCACTATAAAAGAAAGGACCGACTTTGGGCCCCACCGCGCGCTTCTACGGACTGTAAGCGGTCCACCTGGACCACTGGGGAAAAGGGGTGCACCCAAATGTGAAGTCAGGGTCAGTTAGGGATAGTTTTGAGTATATTGTTCATTCAGTGTCCATACTGCAGAAGTGGACAGAGTAAAAGTAGAAACCATTGCAGAATTTGCCTTGAAATTGTTCATGCTATATTGTATATTTTGCTTGTCTTTAGCCCTGTCATTTTACCTTTAACTAGCCTTTATTAACTTATAGTAAATATATATTTTTTTTCTTGAACTACCGCGTGTGCGTTCATTTCTGGTTGCGGAGTCCAAACCACCTGCCTTGCTCTCGGTTCACAAATTGGCGTAGTCGGCAGGATCCGCTTACCAGAATGGACGGTGACGCACCCGTTCGGGAGAATGGTGCTGGAGGAAGAATGCCAGCAGGGGCTATAATAAGTCAGTTAGCTAAATTTGATGGCAATAATATGTCAGTGAGTATGTGGGTGGAACAGATACGAATGATACAGCGAATGTACCAGACTGCACCAGAAGTACTAGTAGAGCTAGCAATATTGACATTACAAGGGGATGCTAAGACCACGGTGATATTGAGGCCATTTGAACAAAGGCAGACATTTGAGCAAGTAGTCCAGATTCTAGAAACCATTTATGGAGAAACTGCATTGCTGGGGTCTCTGCAGGCTCGGTTCTTCCAGAGGGTACAACAGGAGAATGAAAGCCTTCCCCAATATGCAAATGCCCTACAAGAACTGCTCCGAGATATTCAAGGGAAGGAAAGAGGGGGCTCGCCAGCCTTCTGTAACCCTGATCGGACTCTCCGTGACCAGTTTGTCCTGGGGATACGTGACGGCAGTTTAACTGTGACTATGCAGGATTTTATACGACGAGAGACTGATGCTAAATTCCATGATGTACAGGTAGAGGCCATCTCCCGTGCCAATAGTATGTTCCCGAAGCCCCAGACCGCAGTTGGAGTTACTTTGTCACAGGGGGCTAGTTCTGGCTCAGAGACAGTAGAAAAGGGGACGGTTAAAGAAATTCTCACAGTAATGCAGAAACTGCAAGAGCAAATGGAACACTTGCACACCCGTTGTGATGAACATTCTATGAAAATTGCAGACTTCCAGAAAACTGGAGGTGAAAGGGTGAGCCGTCCATACCCAGAAAATCAGAATCACCCACCACCCCGCTGGAGGGATGAGGATAGGACCCACCGAAGGGGTCCAAATCAGTTAATGCAGTGCTCAGGAGAAATCGAAGGGGCTTACCGAAGGGGCCCAAACAGATGGCCAGAACGACGGGGGATACGCTGCTGGGAGTGTGGACGGATGGGCCACGTTGCTGCTAGATGTCCAGAGCAGCGACAAACTTATGAGAGACCGCCGTTAAACTGAAGTCCCCTGCTGCTGTAGGGCGTGTAGTAGGGGAGACTGACAAGGAGACTATGTGGGGAGAATGCCCTAATGATGACCTGATCGCTGCAAGTCCTGTTATACAGGTGGAAATGGAGGGTATTCCGGTTACCGGGATGATTGACACGGGTTCCCAAGTAACGACCTTGAGTAGAGACTGTTATGAACGGTACTTCCAGCAACATGTGAAATATGATCCCCATACATTCGTACGAGTGGTCGCAGCTAACCAGTTACCAGTTCCAGTCGTGGGAGTGGCCTGGATGAATGTCCGGGTATGTGGCCAAGATCTAGGTAGGAAAGGCATTGTGGTGGTACAGGAGTCACATGAAGTAAAGGTCCCTGTCATTTTGGGGATGAATGTGTTAAAAGAATTAGATCAGATCCTCTTTGAAAAGAAAGGTCACGGTTATTGGAAAGAAACCACCACCCATCGGCCTACTCAAACAGCTTTCCAGCGGCTGATCCGGACATGTGGCTTACAGAAAAGTTCAGATGCACAGCGTCCTCTGGCTCGAATTTCAGTTCCTTTGCATACAAAAGTTACACTGCCACCCAGTCGGGAGACAATAGTGTCCATGCCCATAGGCACCTGTCGGAAACTAGAGGGCATAGCTGTGTTGGTAGAACCACTGCAGGCAGCCGAAGGAGGTGTTGATCCGCTAGTGGCCCGTTCCTTGGCAATAGTTCGCAATGGAAGAGTACCACTTCGATGTGTAAACACTCAGGACCAGAGTGTGGACCTGACCCCAGGGAGGCAGCTGGCTAACATCTATGTGACTCCGGAGGAAGTAAGGAAAGTAACTCCAATGCAGCTGAAGCCGACTGAAAGGGATGAGTGGACCGTAACTGTGTCCATGGGAGAAGATGAGGAACCCACCTCTGAATGGAATGGCCGTGCAATTCGAGAACAGATGAAGATGGATGCAAGTTCATGTTCTCTGGAATGGGTGCAGAAGGTAGATGAACTGTTGTGGGAGAACCGAGCCGCCTTTTCACGGTATGCTGAAGATTTTGGATGTACCACAGGGATCTACCATGAGATTCCCACAGGAGACACCCCTCCAATTAGAGAGGCTACCGACAAATTCCTCCACAGTTGTATCAGGAAGTAAAAGAACTGTTAGCTAAGATGCTACAGGGTGGGATCATCCAAGAAAGCCAGAGTCCCTGGGCAGCTCCTGTGGTGTTAGTAAGAAAAAAAGATGGGTCCATCCGATTTTGCGTAGACTATCGGAAGTTAAACGCTTGCACCGTACGAGATTCCTACCCCTTGCCACGGATTGAGGAGTCCCTCTCAGCGCTGGGGAGAGCCCGGTACTTCTCCTCACTAGATCTGGCTAGTGGGTATTGGCAGGTGCCGATGGCCACAAAAGACAAGGAGAAGACGGCATTCATCTTGCCCATGGGACTATACGAATTTAACCGGATGCCCTTCGGGTTGACAAATGCACCCGGAACGTTTCAGCGGTTGATGGAGAAATGTCTCGGTGACTTCAACTTTGAGTTCACTCTCATCTACTTGGATGACATTATAGTGTATTCTGCGACCTTTGAAGACCATCTCCACCAGTTGGGGCAAGTATTTCGAAGATTGCGGGAACATGGGCTCAAATTGAAACCCAGTAAATGTCGGTTGTTCCAATCTGAAATTGATTACTTGGGTCACCGCGTATCAGGAGAAGGGGTGAGACCATCAAGAGACAAGATAGCGGCTGTTCAAGATTGGCCAATACCGACTACCCTGCGAGAAGTGAGGGCGTTCCTTGGAGTAGCCGGTTACTATCGACGGTTTATTAAGGATTTCGCCAAGGTAGCAGCACCACTTAATGCTCTCCTACGAGGCACATCCGGTGGTCCAAAGAACCGGTCCGTGAAGTGGGGACTTGAACAGGAACAAGCCTTCCAGGCATTAAAGGATGCACTGACAACAGCCCCAATCTTGGCATATGCTGATTACCACTTGCCGTTCCAGCTGTATACGGATGCAAGCCTGTATGGTCTTGGAGCAGTGCTTTCCCAGCTTCAGGATGGCCAGGAGAGGGTCATAGCGTACGGCAGCCGGTCTTTGAGAGATTCTGAAAGAAACCCCGAGAATTATAGTTCATTTAAGTTGGAGCTGTTGGCACTGGTATGGGCCATGACCGAGAAATTCTCTGAATATTTGACCGGTGCTGAAGTTTTAGTACTGACTGACAACAACCCACTAGCTCACCTGGAAAATGCCAAGCTCGGGGCGTTAGAGCAGAGGTGGATAGCCCGAATGACTAAGTTCAATTACCGCATTACGTCTCGGTCCAAGACAGAGAACCAGAATGCTGACGGGCTTTCTAGGGTAACCGCCCAGACCCCCACAGTAGACGTGGATCATGAGTTGGAGCATGTGGAGGTGCCCGACTTCAGCAGATTTTCACAGGCCTTGGCCGCCGCTAATCAGTTTGAGATGGAGGGGACTGAAACGGCTCCTTTCTTTGGTCCCTCACGACAGGAATGGGCACAGATACAACAGACCCATAAGGGGCTGGCACAGATGATCAAGTGTGTTGAGAAAGGCCAGAAGCCCTGTAGAGAGGAAAGAGAACGACTGACACGTGAGATATTATCTGTTCTGAGTCAGTGGGAAAAGTTGGAGATGAAAAATGGAGTGCTATGCCGAAAGGTCTATTTACCTTCTGAGATCGACATTCGATACCAAATTGTGGTGCCTAGTGAACTGGCTCGCTCGTTGGCAGTTGAGGCTCATAATAAGAATGGACATTTTGGTCATGAGAAGACCTTTCGTTGGTTACAGCGACTGATTTACTGCCCTGGTCTTCGTCAAATGGTCGAAGAAGTATGCCGCAGCTGTCGAACTTGTGAGATCCATAAGGCAATAGAACAGAGAGCTCCCCTGCAAACCATCGTGACCCAGGAACCTTTAGAAATCGTCATGATAGACTATCTAATGGTGGGCCCATCCAATAGCGGACACCAGTATTGCCTCGTAATGGTGGATCACTTCACCAAATTTGCGGTGGTAACCGCCACCAAGGACCAGACAGCTGAGTCAGCAGCTCGTGCTCTGTGCCAAGATTTCATTCGAGTATATGGGTGCCCCAAACGCATCCACTCCGACCAGGGTGCCTGCTTTGAGGGACACGTAATGAAAGAAGTTCAACGTATCTACGGGATAAAGAAGTCGCACACGACTCCATACCACCCTCAGGGAAATGGGGCCTGTGAAAGATTCAACAGAACTCTGCTACAGATGCTGCGGACTCTGGAGGAAGACAAGAAGTTACAGTGGCCTCAGTTCTTGTCTGAAATGGTGTGGGCCTATAACAATCAGGTCCATTCTACAACGGGGTACTCTCCTTATACACTTCTCTTTGGGCGGTCTGGGCGAAGTATAGGAGAATTACAGTTGGATGATGTGGATGGGTTCCCTCCGAGGGATCCAACCTCTTGGGTGCGGGCGCACCGGCAGAGACTTGAGACGATCCATCGATTGGTGCGGCAGCGCCTGCAAGAACATCCCCATCCTGATAAGACCCCAGTGCAAGAAGCACCATTGCAACCAGGCGACCTGGTGCTAGTTCGTGTCAAGAAACCCCAAGGGAAATTGGAAAGCCGATGGGAGGCTTTGCCGTATCGTGTTGTTGGCCGCAAGTATGCGAATGGGCCAGTGTACCAGGTCCAGAAAGAAGGAACTGATTGTGTTCGAGTACTTCACCGAAATATGTTGCGCCTGTGTCATTCTGAAGGGACAAATCATGATGGGCCTGCCAATGTGAATGAGCTCCCACAGTCAGAGAATGGAGGTGCGGAATGGGCCTCAGACGAGGAGGATGATTGTTGGCCGATCCCTGCTCCTGGGGATGTTCCACCTGTGACTACTGTATCTCCGGCCTGTGCCCCCTCAGGTGCGGAATCCGCTGGTCCTTCTCAGCCCATAGCTGCAGCACCCCATAATATACCACCGGTCCTCAGACGGACCACTAGGCCAAATGCTGGTATTCCCCCTGTTCGGTATGCGCAGGATGAGTTTGTTTGGCCTGCCATACATCGGTATACTACCACCCTGTGCATAAAAGTACAACCCTCTGGATATACAGTCATAGGCAGGGACTGCCAATCTTAAAGTGGGGGGGAATATGTAAGAGACAGTCAATGTTGTCCTAAGCTTCATTTGTCTGTATAAACTGTTAATGTTGAATGTATTTCTGTGATTCTGTTCCTTTAAGATAGCAGCCATTGTAATTGTGACATGATGCTGGAGTGAGACCCCCCTTTTATGTCAGCCTGCCTGTTCTGCAGACAGAGTGTGAGCAGAGCAGCAGGAAGTGACGAGACAGAGAGCAGCAGCCATCTTGGCAAGTGTTGTATTGAACTGGTGTGGAGATTTTTCTGTACAGCTAAGCTGTATCTTGGTCCAGAGACAAACAGAGTGTAAAGAGACAACAGGACTAGTGAGTCCACGTGAAAGGAACTGTGCTCAGTGGCTGATCAGTGAGACTGACATTGTGACTGTGTATATGGATACCACAGATAGAGACTCGCAGTGCTGTTGATGTACTGGACGGCACCTGCTAAATCCCGGCTTACATCCCAGCTCAGTGTATGGATTCGGCAGGACTGTCAGTGTGCTGAGTGGAACCTGCTGTTGGATTACATTGCATTCAGTTGGTTTCCCTGTTAAAGAGGACTTCATTTCTCCCAAGATCCTGATAACCGTGAGGAGAGGACGCTTCACTATAAAAGAAAGGACCGACTTTGGGCCCCACCGCGCGCTTCTACGGACTGTAAGCGGTCCACCTGGACCACTGGGGAAAAGGGGGTGCACCCAAATGTGAAGTCAGGGTCAGTTAGGGATAGTTTTGAGTATATTGTTCATTCAGTGTCCATACTGCAGAAGTGGACAGAGTAAAAGTAGAAACCATTGCAGAATTTGCCTTGAAATTGTTCATGCTATATTGTATATTTTGCTTGTCTTTAGCCCTGTCATTTTACCTTTAACTAGCCTTTATTAACTTATAGTAAATATATATTTTTTTTCTTGAACTACCGCGTGTGCGTTCATTTCTGGTTGTGGAGTCCAAACCATCTGCCTTGCTCTCGGTTCACACTAGGTGACAGCAAATGCCATCCTTGAAGTCTTGAAGCCAGTAACTCTGCATTTGCTTTTGACAAACATAAGTCTCGGACCAAGTCATTCAGTTCTGGCTGCTACAAGATGAGGCTCACCAGACATACATAAAAAAACAAAAGAAAAAATGCTCTAAAACCTAACTTTTAATAGTAATTCTAAAAGTACCATAAGAACCCAAAAGACCAAAGGCCTAAAGTCTGAATTATACCAATAGACAGACACCCAGGAGGCCAAAAATATATGTGTAGTATAACATAGATGCTGAGTCCCAGACTAAGGGTTCAATATCTATTAGCACTGTGACAGCTTAGGGGAATTACACTCAAAATGGCGGCTTGTCCTGGTCCGGACAGCGGTGGTTCGTAGTACTGGGCGCCGGAAAGATAGCTTTCAGACGGTCCAAGTGTAAAATAAAATGTGGCTTTATTCAGCTTAAGTGCAACATAACAAAACAACAAAAAAACCTATGCCACAGTTAGGGCCTAACTCACTCCTTGAGCCCCTAACTGTCCTGACTGTTGCTCAGCTCCAGCAACAGTCCTCTGTGGACGCCACCCCTCTGGGACAGAGCCTATCTCTCTGTCCTAGCTGGTCTACTTGAGCAGCCGGACTAATGCTCCACTCAGCAAAAGTCCCCTGTGGCCCCAGCCCCTCTGGCACAGACCGTCTATCTGTCCAACTGGTCCACTATTTCCTGCTCTGTGCAGGATACTCCAGTCCTCTGGAGTTACACGCCACCCCCCTCAAAGGTGTGGCTGAAGGCCTTTTCAGGGCTGGGCCTGGGTCGCTCAACAGCGCCCTCTGGCTCACATACCTACATACCCTCCCCCTCAGCTCACTACCCATGGGGTGAGAGTTACAATGGGACAAGACATATGTCGCCGTCCCTCTTCAATGCTATACATTTGTCCAGTGTCTCTCCAGATGTCACCATCTGGCGGTCTCAACCTCCAAGTTCCTACTATTGCAACTTGCAGGACTTCCTCAATCTTCCTGACATCTTCTATGGCAGCAGATGTAGATGCCATCTCTTTATCCACTATGCCTCCTAATTCTAGGATATTCTGCAGTGTTCTTCTAACAGTTGTCAGGTCAGCATCTATTAAAGACTGCTTATCCTTCAGCTCATTCAGATACAGCTTCTGCTCATCTGCAGACTTTTTGTCAAGTCTTTCATTCAAGACACGTATCTCAGTGGCTCTCTTATCTTGCTCTTGGTTGAATACAGACTCTCTCTCTCTCTTGTGTCACGTTTCTCATGGATAACAGCTCTGATTCTTTAGAGGTTAACAGGCTCTGCAGCGAATCCTTCTCAGCTTCTAATGCTGCCAGCTTTGAAGATAGTGCAGATGCCGACTGTTCCGTATTGGATAAAGACTGATGCAATCGATCCAATTCTTCTCTTTTAGATTCCACTTCGGTTTTTAACTGTTCAATCTGCAAAGTGTGCTCTTCCAACTTTATTTCTGACTCGCGCTTCACTTGATTCATCTGAAACTCCAGCTGTTCCTTGATGCGTACAATTTCCTCCTGCTTGTTCACTTGCACCTTTAGTTTAGCAACAAGCATTTTTAGATCTACAATCTCAGCAGATAAATTAGACCTTTTTTCCTCAAAATGAATCTTCATGTCTGCTATCTGGAGGTCCAATTCTCTCTTGGCTTTTTCCAGCATCTCATAAGCATTAGCTTTGTTCTCATACAATATCTGTACAGATTCCAGGTATTTCTCAACTTCATCCTTGGAGCTAACCAAATCCTCCATTTCAGTGCACAGTTGCTTGTTGAGCCTCTCTAACGCGGCCTTCAATTCAAGGGCCTCTGCTTCAGCACGGTCACGTTCTTCTGCATATCTAGCAGAAAGAGTCTTCTCTTCACCAAGCAGCTGATCAAACCTTTTCTGCTTCCTTTTCAAATTTGACACAATCCGATGTTGATGATCAAGATCTACACCTACATCTTCTAGTTCCTGCTGCAGTCTAATTTTCGTCTTCTCAAGTTTGTCATAAGCAGCAACCTTCTCCTCAAACCGTTGAGTTGTAGCTTCTAACTCCTTTTGCAACTTTTCCTTTAGTTCTTCAACAGAGCCCAAGGACCCAATACTATCCTCCATTTTTTTCTTCATATCAGTCGCCTGAGCCTGTAGTCTGTTTGCCTTGTCTAGCAGCTCTGCTTGAAACCTGTCCCCTTCTGTGACTTTTAGTTGCTTCACTTGAAGTTGAGTCTCTACCTTTTTGTGACTCTCCTGTAAGGTTTGCACTTTCTGAGCATGGACAGACGACATCTCCATCAATTCTTTGTCTTTATTTTGCACCAAAACAGACAACTTCTCATTATCTTCACAAGATCCTAACAGCGCCCTCTTCAGGCTACATATTCTAGCTTTGAGTTCCCTTTCTCTTTGTTTAGCAGTTCCAAGCTCATCTCTTAATTTTTCAATGACACTCTCTTTGACAATGGAGTCTTGGACATGCTGCTCCTTTAAATCCTGCAATTGCTTCTCAAGCACTTGCTTTTGCTCTACACGCTGTATAACTTCATTAGATAGAGCACATTTCATTTCAGCAAACTCCTTCTCAGTGACACAGTCCATTCCAGGCAAACCCAGCACCACATTTTCACAATGACTAGAATATGAACTCCTCATAGATTCAAGATCTTTCTTTAACTTCAAGTTCAACTTAAGGTTCTCTTTTTCTAATACCTCAAATTGCCGTTTCCAATCAGATATTTTATCCTCATCAATGAACCCGATGGTTTTATTCTCATCTTGAAGCTGCTGCACCCTAACATTTTCATCTTTGGCACTTTGCACTCCATTATGAGACACACACTCCGCAGGGACATATTCCATCATAGAACAGAGGTGCTTTAGAAAAACTGAGTCACTCTCATGCAACACATTATCTTTACTTGCACTCCACATGCTCTGTTCCGGGTTTTGTGTCTCTCTGCATTCAGACTGCTGCACTAATAAACCTGCGCATAACTTCTCTGCTTTTTTACAAGCTGAAATTCTCTTTTTCTTGCCCATGGTTTACTAACAAGCTTACACAATATTCCACAGCAACCTTGGGTTCAACCGGCAGCAACTTTTTGCTATCTTCAGCAGTCACATGTATTCAAACAGTTAACTTATGTGGCACTACAACAACCAGCATTTTCTTCTGTCTTCCACAGAAAACACCAACATGGCACCATAGCCTTTCACATAGACTGTTTGCAATATCCAGCTTCTATACACATTGCTTACTTTCTTGCCATCAGCAAGCACTTTATAGACTTCTGTGCCACAGTATACACAAAGTCCATTCCCTGGATTCCTCTTCCAGAGTTTTACTTTCACCAGTTTTGCACACACATTGCTATGTTGCAATTCACTCACCCCCTCCTGGGTTTCTTCAGTTGAAATCACAGATTTCTTCCAGCTGTAGGCCACAATGCACACTTAGCAGTACTGCAGTCACCAACCACTTGTCTTCCAGGACTTGCGTGGATCTCTTTATGCCCGCATTCTCCACCATATGTGACAGCTTAGGGTAATTACACTCAAAATGGCGGCTTGTCCTGATCCGGACAGCGGTGGTTCGTGGTACTGGGCGCCGGTAAGATAGCTTTCAGATGGTCCAAGTGTAAAATAAAACGTGGCTTTATTCAGCTTAAGTGCAACATAACAAAACAACAAAAAAAACCTATGCCACAGTTAGGGCCTAACTCACTCCTTGAGCCCCTAACTGTCCTGACTGTTGCTCAGCTCCAGCAACCATCCTCTGTGGACGCCAGCCCTCTGGGACAGAGCCTATCTCTCTGTCCTAGCTGGTCTACTTGAGCAGCCGGACTAATGCTCCACTCAGCAAAAGTCCCCTGTGGCCCCAGCGCCTCTGGCACAGACCGTCTATCTGTCCAACTGGTATTTCCTGCTCTGTGCAGGATACTCCAGTCCTCTGGAGTTACACGCCACCCCCTCAAAGGTGTGGCTGAAGGCCTTTTCAGGGCTGGGCCTGGGTCGCTCAACAGCGCCCTCTGGCTCACATACCTACAGCACTAATGTTAGGTGGTAAATAACCCACATAAAAAAACAGCTGTGGGATCCCAGAATGCCCCACCTCATCAACATAAAGTATAGCTCCCTCAGTGATGCAATGAAAAACTGCTCCTAATAGAAGAGTGAAAAGCATGACAATGTAGTTCAATTGCTGGTCACTCTTAGCCACAATAGCGGCATATACATATAGGAGACACAGTAATCACACACACACACTAACTAGCGGCCAGACATCACGGCCGACAGGGCGGAAACGCTCTATGTCTGATTTATTTTTTCAAAACTCTCAATGGGGGTTGTTTCTCTGCCCTAGTTTTTGACTGCCTCTGATGAGCTGGTTTCTTTTTACCAGCAGAAACGCGTTAGGCTGGTTTATGGGCTCTTATGGATGTATGCTGTTTGTGTTACTAGCTAGCTTTGGGAGAGTGTAATGTAAGCTCTCCAGTTAGTGGATAGTCAGCACCTGGTTTGGTCTTTTACTGACCCTCTAGTTAGTGTGTGTGTGTGTGTGTGTGTGATTACTGTGTCCCCAAGCGGACTCCCAGAACGCAGATGTGAACTGGGCCTAAATATATGGAGATTTTTTTGAGATTAGCTCAGGCTGTGAGATTGTTTTTTTTTTTTTTGGGTGAGCAATAAAAATGGAGATTTTTAAGATTAGCGCAGGTGGAATCAGTGATATGTATAAACAGTAGTTTGTATGTATTATTATTTTTTTTTTTAAACTGAAGTTTTATTGATTTTATACAAGTAAACAAGTCAAACAAGCAGATATAAAGGCAATATGGTACAAGTTGGCTATATGTTAGTACACAAGGCCTGTTCAAAAATAGAACAAGGAGAAACAACTAAGAATCACAGACAAAGGTGACCCAAGAAACAATAAGAGTACTAGCAGATAAAAAGGCAACGCTGGTAAAGAAGAAATGAAATGAAAGAAAAAAGAGAGAGAGAAAGAGGAGGCACGGAAGAAAGGCGACAAGAAGAAGGGAAGGGCAGCAAAGGCCAGGGATGGGTAAAACTCAGGCGGACCCGTCAAGTACAGCTGGGCTCAGGTCATAGTGCCCAACTAAGTGGGATAGCTAGGGTCAGTCTTAAAAAAAAGTCCAGAGTAGTCACGCGAGGGCGAGTTGGTAGAATTGTTGCTTGTCTTTGGCAGTGAGGAGTTCCATACGATAATATGGTCACGTTCAGATCAAGATCTTGTAATTTTTCTCTTGTACAGACCATGCCACTGGGAGCATGCCACTTTTGTGCCAATCCTTTTCTGGCAGCTCTCTACCCAAGTCAAAGTTTCAAGCACTCAGGAACTCTGACCGTGTCGCCATTTACTAAGATACCACGTAATAAGGACACCCAATGAGTTGGGACCTCATTTACCAATAGAATACATTCAAAAATCATGGGAGTCAGGGATCCCAAGCCTGGGAAGACAAGCCCCCTAGTTTGCATGTATTTAACATTAAAAAAAAAAAACCCCAAAAAACCCTTAAGACTGACTTTGTAAGTTAAAACACTATGAAGATGCTCTATTGCAAAACAGATTTAGATAAAGTTAGATTATTGGCAATGAAAGGGTTCAATGTCCTTTGTCTGTATTACTGCACAGCACAGATATTCTCCCTCAATCCTATCTATGATTTCTATCACTATTTTGCTTGTAATTGATCAAATCTGACTAAACGTTGTTCTATTTCTCCTACTCCTAAGATTCTCTAGCTGTATTGCAAGCTTTGTTGCTCTCAGTGCAGTGTATTGCTAAAGGAAATGGAGTAATTGCTTTGGATCATGCAGTGATAAATAAAACATCCATCCTGTACTTCCACCATCACTGATATGCCTCGTGTTCCAGCCCACAGCATCTTAAATACTGTAAATGACATCAGCACTGCAAGGTGTCCACCTACCACTGACTCTTGGCTGAGAGGCTGTCAGGAGTATATTATACTGTGTGGGGCCATTGTTGAGCATATTATACCATGTGGGGCCTCTTCACTATTCACATCACATGCCATCTGTTTTATAGCAGCCGTGCACTATTATTACAGGCTGTAATAACATTGCATGGTGATACTGATACTGTGTAATGTAAATAGTGAAGGAGTCACGGCGCTCACAAAAGCACCACAATACCTTCAAACAGTTGATTAGCAGAGCCCCGGGTGTTGGACCCCCACTGATCTCTTATATCTCTTTTCCCAAAGCTCCCAGTATTGTTTACATACTGGGCGCTGAGTTGCTAATTCACCGTATTCTCAATAACTGCAGTTGTGGGTACTAAATCTGTATCCCTTTCAAGTATCTGAGATACTGCTGCAGCACCCATAACCGTTACTATCAAGAATTCACTGTATGGAGGGGGTAGGGTGCACCAGACAAAAGTTTGCACAGAGTCCACAAGACCTTAGGTATGGCACTGATTCTTGCACACCCTCATAATTTCTACCTCCGGATTTCCCCCTAGTGCCCCTACCCAAATGACTGCCAGTAGTAGTACCACACCCCCTGCCACTAACTACTACCTCCACCACCAACAGTTATGTCTTCTTCTTCCACCTCTACCTCAAAAAATGCTGGCTGTTCTCATCCAACTCATCAAAAAGAGACTGCTCTGACTAGCAGAAATAGAGTTCTCAGCAGGTGCCACATCACTACCAGAGATCTGTCAGTGAGTAAAAAATTTAATTATGTGTTCCAACCTTAGAGGAGGAAGAACAAACAGAAGCCTGACTCAAGATCACATCCATTTCGGATGCAACATGAGAAAAGTGAGCTAAGTAATCAAAAACTTCATCTTCAATCTCAGGAAGTACAACAATCCTGAAGCTACTGGCGTCACCACCAAAACCGGAAGTAGTGTTGCTGTTCCCGTCCATATTTTTACTGTTATTACTTGTACAAGTGTTTCCTCCTTGCCCTCCTTTAGTCTGTCCCCTCTCCTTTTTTTTTTTTCTTCATTTTTTAAAAACTACTGTATATATAGTAAACTACTGTCAGAGGTCCACACTATGTACAGTAAACTATTAGTTGCACTGTTAACAGAGCAGAGCATCAAGTGCAGATTTTGTTCTCACTTACCACTCTTACCTCCTAGAATCCCCACCCATTTCCTTCTCTGCATCTGACAGGGTTAAGTGTATTAGTGGTGTGAGAATGAAATCTGCACTTATCACTTGCTCCTTATAAAGCAGGTGCTGGGGGCAGGCATCGGGGGCCATTACATGGGTGCATAAGTAGGCACTCTATAGGATGAGAAGGGAACATAAGGAGTCACTATACTGTAAGGGGCATAACATAATTACATAGCAGATGAGGTTGGATGAAGACACAGGTCCATTAAGTCCAACCTAAAACCCTTCAGTGTTGATCCAGAGAAAGAAAAAAAAAAACATGAGTCTGATGCCAATTGCCTCATGTCAGTGGAAAAACTTCCTTCCCAACTCCAAATCACACAATCAGTATAAAACCCTGGATCAACTTGTCTTTACCAAAATCTAAAAACTATAACCTGTAATATTTTTCCAATCAATCCAGGCTCTTGAACAATGAATCCACCATCACCACATCTGGTGGCAGCGAGTATGATGCTGGTGAAATGTTCTTTCCTCTAGACATATAAGATGTCCCCTTGTCACTGTCACCAGCCCAGGAGTATAAAGTTCTTTGTACTATCCCTTCATGTATTTGTACATGTGATTAGATCTCCTCGTAAACGTCTTTTTTTCTAAACTGAATAACCCCCAGTCTATTAATCTGTCTCTCTCCTCCAATCCACCCATTCCCCTAATAATCTTGGTCGCCTTCTCTGCATTCTCTCTAGTTCAGTTATGTCCTTCTTGTGGGGTTCAAAATTACACACAATAGTCTATATTTGGCCGTACTAGTGATTTGTATAGAGACATGACCATGTTCTTGTCATAAGTGTCTCAGCCTTTTTTTGATGCATCCCATAAGTTTGTTTGCCTTGGCGGGAGCTGCTTAAAACTTACGATGGGGCCATTATCTCACTCACCCTCCCTGTCCTCCTTTCTCTCACACCTCTCTCCTCCATGTCCTCCTCTCTCTCACACCTCTCTCTCCTCCATGTCCTCCTCTCTCACACCTCTCTCCTCCATGTCCTCCTCTCTCTCCTCCATGTCCTCCTTTCTCTCACACCTCTCTCTCCCCCCATGTCCTCTCTCTCTCTCTCCTCCATGTCCTCCCTCTCTCACACCCCTCTCTCCCCCCATGTCCTCCTCTCTCTCACACCTCTCTCTCCTCCATGTCCTCCCTCTCTCACACCTCTCTCTCCCCCCATGTCCTCCTCTCTCTCACACCTCGCTCTCCTCCATGTCCTCCTCTCTCTCTCTCCTCCATGTCCTCCTCTCTCTCTCTCCTCCATGTCCTCCTCTCTCTCTCTCCCCATGTCCTCCTTTCTCTCCTCCATGTCCTCCTCTCTCTCCTCTCACACCTCTCTCTCCTCCATGTCCTCCTCTCTCTCACACCTCTCTCTCCTCCATGTCCTCCCCTCTCTCTCCTCCATGTCCTCCTCTCTCTCACACCTCTCTCCTCCATGTCCTCCTCTCTCTCACACCTCTCTCCCCTCCTGTCCTCCTCTCTCTCTCACACCTCTCTCCTCCATTTCCTCCTCTCTCTCACACCTCTCTCTCCTCCATGTCCTCCTCTCTCTCACACCTCTCTCTCCTCCATGTCCTCCTCTCTCTCACCCACCTCTCTCTCCTCCATGTCCTCCTCTCTCACACCCTCTCTCTCCTCCATGTCCTCCTCTCTCACACCTCTCTCTCCTCCATGTCCTCCTCTCTCTCCCCCCATGTCTCCTCTCTCTCACACCTCTCTCTCCCCCATGTCCTCCTCTCTCCCCCATGTCCTCCTCTCTCTCACACCCACCTCCTCTCTCTCCTCCATGTCCTCCTCTCTCTCACACCTCTCTCCTCCATGTCCTCCTCTCTCTCACACCTCTCTCCTCCATGTCCTCCTCTCTCTCCTCCATGTCCTCCTCTCTCACACCCCTCTCTCCTCCATGTTCTCCTCTCTCTCACACCCCTCTCTCCTCCATGTTCTCCTCTCTCTCACACCTCTCTCTCCTCCATGTCCTCCTCTCTCTCCTCCATGTCCTCCTCTCTCTCACACCTCTCTCTCCTCCATGTCCTCTTTCTATTCTCTCATTACTTTCCACCATTACCACCTCACACAATCTCTTCTCTAGCTCCGCCCACACAGGAGTTTGGTCACATGATCATGACGTCATCGCAGGTCCTTTAGCTCAGCAGTAAATCGTATGTACATGTGTGAACTGTGCTGAAGAGAGGAGAGAGACTGCAGGGTAAGGGGGAGGGGATTACATGGGACTGCATGTGGGGAAGATGAAGGGAGGGAGTGATGTATTTACATGGGACTGTATTGTAGCCCTATTTGGGGGGGGGGGGGGGTATGAGTATTATCCCTCCCGCAACAGACTCTGGCGCTGACCTGTGTGTATAATGGGACCTGAAGCCTTCGCTGAAGGGAAGAGTGGGAACATATATGATATATATATAATATATAATATATCAGTGCCTCCACCCAGGATAGAGCCTCTGTATTACAGGGGGGGTCTCTTCCTGGGACTTACCCATGAAGTACAGTTAGTAGCCTTAACAAGGATCACTGTACTAATCTCACAGTCTGAAGAATACATACAGATACCACATAAGGTTATAACAGTAGCTTTATAAGAATCAACAGGGTAATAATACATACATAAAATATACTCAGAACACAGCAGTACTACAACAACCAGCAAGTCCACAACAGTCTTAGGTTATATACCCGGGTATATATATATATAGATATATAGCAAGGGTCCAGTGCACAATACCTCCAGGCAACAGAAGAGATGCAGGGGCCCCTGTGGATGACTGTGGATCCTCGGATTCTTCCAGGAGATGACAGACAGCCGATCAGGAGATGATGATGATGATGGTGAGATTCTTCACAGGCAGCAAACAGGGCGACAGTGACGGCAGTAGATGCAGGCCTGACTACCCTAACACTGAGTCCTTAACCTGCCAGCTAAACTACTAGTGCCACCGGGCCTCTAACTACTCTAACTAGCTAGTTGGCCGTGGGAAGCCTAACCTATCACTGCCCTGAACTGTATATATATATATATATAAATGATCCCTAACTACAGTTACTAGCTAGGTCCTGTGAGTATATAGGGGTAACACATACCGAACTATATACTCTGAAATAAAGTGGAACAGGTGGGTCTGAAATAAGGTATAGCAGCTTCACTAGCTGATCTCAAGGATATAGATTCTTAAATATTTACTCCTTAGCCTTACACCTACCACCTGCCTTAGATTCCCCCAGACATAACATTTCTGTCTCACAGCAGTCCTGCTCACATGTCTCCCCTCAGCAGCTCTCCCACGCCCCCTCCAGTGTGTCTGACTCACTGTATTTACAAAACAAAAGCTGCACTGAATGCGTGGGGTCTCTGAAGCCAAACTGCAGGGGCAGAGCTAGATACATTATATACTAGTAGAAATGGCAGTTCTCTACAGTATGTTGGAGTAGGGTGAAGCACTTCCTTCTCTTATCTGTTGTTTTTTTTCACCTTATCTGTTGTTTTTTTTGTACAGACTGTTACAAGGATTTCCTAATTTTAGACAATAAGGGCTCAGAGAATACCCAGAGACACAAATGTTCTCAAGGTTGATTCCAACTTTATTGAACTTGAAAGTAACTTTATATAGTATTTTCAGACAATGCTGAGTACACACCAAAGTAACTTAAGCTGTTAGATCATAATTGATAATATTGATAATGATCTGACGAGCAGAGGGACGTTCCCTCGTGTTTCGCTCGTGAACATCTTATTATCCCTATCACAGCAATTGGCTATATGCCCAAACTCATCATAACTCCCATTGTCACAAATAACAGCTCTGCAGATCATTACATAAATCAAATGAATAGAATGAAAACAGTGTATACTGACACATATACGAAATATAGTTATTAAATTATAATTTCCATAAAACATACCTAGTGCAGGGATTCGTCCTATGCAGTATTATTAATGTCTCTCTTCCTGGAGGTTATGTTACTGCTATTTGCAACAGATTTATCAAAATGCAACATGATGATTTTTAACCCCTTCCATGCATTTGACATACAGCAGTAGTCTGGCATTCCAACTATACTGTATACAGTTATTAGCTGATCAGTGGGGGTGGCAGGTGTTTAACCCCCTACAATCCCAAAGTGATGACGTATCCTTAGAATACTGTAGGCCATCAATATCAACTCTTGGACAATGCCTGTAAAAAGGACCTTTTGCTGCCTCCGCCAAGTCCACCTCTTTGCATCATTTAATAACGGCCTCTCTACTAATTCCGGCATAATTGGATTTTTTCTCTCTAGCCCCCACCGTTGTCGAGCAAACAATGCAGTTAGTTTTGGTTGCTGATAGTTAGGCCAGTTGCAAACGACCATGTGCTTACCGTAGGCCATGAATTAAAGGCATGGGCGGCACAAGGGGGGACATAGATGTCACCTGTGCACCGGCTGTGCTTCTGCGGCCCCTTTCATTAAATGAATAGGAGCCACGGAAGCAGGCCCGCAAAATCGGACAGGAATAGGACCTGTTCCATGTTTTGCGGCCCAGACTGTCGGGCCGCACATGTGACCATGTCATTCACGGTCATGTTTACGGGCCCATAGAAATGAACAGGTCAGTGTGCTATCTGGGAAAAACCCAGATAGCACACTGACCATGCATACGGTCATCTGCAAGGGGCTTTATACTAAGAATCTCTACTGTTAGGTGATTAGAGCTCTTAGCCACGCCCCCTTGCCTCCTCGTGCCTGAAACCACCCACCTGATGGTACAGAGACTAAGTAGCATATCAGGCATCAAATCTAACAGCAGCGATTACTCGTAATGATGGCGGCTAGAAGAAAAACTTCCAACTGTACCAGAATCAGTAGAGCGGAGCCTATTAACAGACACTAAGGCTAGGTTCACACGGCGGATAATGAAGAGAATGTCCGTTACCGTATTCGGCTGTGGTAATGCCGTGACGGAGTGCCGATGCAGAGCATCCCGTTGCGGCTTTCCTCTGCTGATTAGGCTCAGATAAATGATTGAGCAGGACGCATATTTTTTCCGCAACCTGCTGCAATCTCTGCGTCCCATTGAGAACAATGGAAGGTAGATTCGGAGCGGAATCTGCCACGGATTCCTCTGTGTGAGCCCTAAAAACTGGAATTGGTGTAGGGGATGAAAGGGGTTAAAGGTCTCAGGTCTTTATTAATGGGATCTGGACTGAGCTCTCCATTTATTTGGTGGTTTGGGCTCTTGTTCTGTGGCTTTTCTTATTTTAGGGGGCTGTTGTCAGGGGTCTGTATTTATTTAGTGACCTCTGTTTGTCAAGAGACACTAAGAAGTAGAAAAAAAGCAAGGACTCGGGTAGAGTCAGAACTGGAGTGGCAGGGATCGCTGATAGGTGGGTACTGTTTCTTATATTTGGGCCCCCATATTTACCTATTTTAGGTAAGGGGTTCTCTGGAGAGGCTTTCAGCACTTAATTCCCCAACTTCTATTTCAGATGAACCAGGGGATTCTGAGCTGGTTCCAACCTCTTCCTCTCTCGTGTTCACTCCTAGTTACCTGTGCTGGGGGGCTGGCTGATGTCACGTAAAGATAGGAGAGGAGGGTAGAGAGGTGATTCAGGGGCCGGGTGCTGGTTCCAGTCACATGACCCAAGGCCAAAAAACCCTGGTTGATGTCAATGGGAGCTGAGCTGCAGAAATGGTGCCTGACCGCTATACGGGGTATAGAACCATCTGCTTCCAGCACTGTACACTAAGGAGCCAATAAATCCCAATGATAGGCCATAAAAAAATCCTAGAAACCCGTTTAACTTTATACCCAAATATGTTGTACCATAACCTTGGTTTCTAGGCCACACAGAAAACGTGTGTTAAATAAGCAAGAAACACCTGTCATATCCCCACCAACCAGCACCGCTGACCCCTTTATATCCTTTCTACATTGCTGTAATGACATTAGTTGTAGCGGTGATTCCAGTATGTACATCATATAACCAGTGCCCAACTATTCACCTCATGTCCAAGGTCTACAAAAAGAGACCAAACATCATCTACACCGAAATATCTCAACATTATCACATTGTTATCTCCAGTTATTGTATTTTATTTACATTGTCTCATCTTCTCTCCATTCAGGTTCCTACAATATAGAATCCTCTCAGTATCTTCTATATAAGAGAATATTCCTGATTATCCCATCAAGGATGGAAAGAGACAGGAACAAGATGGTGGAGAGTATATTAAATCTCACCCTAGAGATCATCTACCAGCTTACTGGAGAGGTGAGAGATTCTGATGATGTCACATTACATCATTCTTATCTATAGTAATAACAGATGATATGACTGGAGAGGTGATGGACTCTGGACATGTATGTAGTGATATTTATTAATGTGTCTCCTTATATCCAGGATTACACAATAGTGAAGAAGACCTCTAGTGGGCGCTGTCAGGCTCCTGTGTATGGAGGAAAGCTGAGCCCAATCCCAGAGCCTCCACCTAATCCCCTCACACAGGAGGAGATCAATGAACAGAAGATCCTAGAACTCACCAACAAGATGCTGGAGCTGCTGACTGGAGAGGTGACACTGCTGGGAATGCTGGGACATTATACAGTAACTGGAGGGGTCTGGGTGATGACTGTATCATTGTGTTGTCAGGTTCCTATAAGGTGTCAGGATGTCGCTGTCTATTTCTCCATGGAGGAGTGGGAGTATTTAGAAGGACACAAGGATCTGTACAAGGAGGTCATGATGGAGGACCACCAGCCCCTCACATCACCAGGTAATAGACATGACTATATACACATGGACTTCCATTATTTGTATGTACAGAATGAATTCAGTCCCTGTCTGTGTTTCCTACAGGTAGATCCAGTAAGAGGACAACACCGGAGAGATGTCCCAGTCCTCTTCTTCCACAGGATGATCAGGTAGATGGAGATATTCCCTATGATGTGTAGACGGGCTGTGAAGTCCTTGTGGTCAGTCTTGGGTTATCCCACAGTATTAGATGTTTTATACTTGTGTAATGAGAGGTGGAGATGGAGGATAAAGCTGACCATAGATATTACATGTCTGGATCTTCTTACATTTTTCAGTAGTCACCATGTAATACCTATGTCCTGCTTCTAAGAGACTGGCAGATAGTTCCTGCTGTAGGGCCATTTTGGTCGTCATACTGATCAATGATCTGTTCTCGTCATCTAGAATATTCCCTGTGACTTCTCCTGTTTTGTGACTTTTCAATATTTATTTTACAGTTTTTCAATCAGAATAAAGATCTGGATAATATGAATGCTATAGCCGTAACAATAAAAGAAGAGCCGTATGTGAGTGGTGATGAGGAATGTGAGGAGGACATTCCTACAGGTAACCACCCAGGTAAGTAGTCACCACTGAATAAAGCAGAGAAGATTCACAGGTTTTACTCATTCAGTGACTGCAACATTTTTACTGATGAGTGATTGATGCTGGTTCGACACCCTGACACCCCTACTGATCAGCACTGCGGCCTCTTTGTTGAATACCAGACACAGTTCCATAAATTGCATCAGGGCTATGTCACGGACTGCAGCAGGGTTTGATTCCTCTGTTAATCTCAGTTTTTCACACTCTTTTTCATAGTTGCCACTAAAATACTATTTCTATTTGAGACATTTTGCTTCCCCTAAGGCCATGAAGGACCTTTGGGGGTATTTTATTTATTTTTTGCTCTGACTTTCCCTGTAACTAGGGCTGACATATTGGCCTCAGTTATAGAGGATATTCAGCCTCCTGAATTACACTGCAGAGCCTCCTAGCACTGAGCGATGAGGGGAAAGAAGTAGGACCCTATGACGGAAGACAGCAACGGACATTAACAATGGTATTGTGAACCAAGCCTAAGAACAAGGCTAAAACAAAAAAATATATAGAATATTGCATCTTCTATTCCATTCATAGAGCCTCCTAAAATGACTAAGTGTTCTCAGTTTCAAGGCCTTTCTGCAGTCCAAATCTGATAGACTGCCTACGACCTATTGAAGCCAAAGGAGACATACTCGCTTCAGTTTTTCACGTGGATCTTTGGTTAGAGGTATGTCGTCTTCTGATGGGATCCTTTATGATTCCTCACTGACCTGTACCAATGAATATTCTATCTTCCATCATGATCTACTGGTCCGTGCTCTGAGGTCCACTGTTAGCTTGCCATCTGTTTTGCCACCACTCACTTAGTAGATAACTGAATTTTGCTACGAATCTTTGAAATTGTATGGGCATTTTTACATAGAAATGGTATAAAATATCAATATAATTTTTAAGGTTCTGTTATGTAAAAATAATATATTTGTCTTATTATTGACAGATGACTGTACCAGGATCCCAGAGGGACATCTGATATCTACAGATTATAAAGCCAAGCATATACCCTCAGCCCTTCACAACCAAGATCTATCTGATCCTATTATACACGTCCAATCTTCTGATCCATCACAGACTGCGAAGCAAAATAAAAGTCACAGAAGGAGAGAACATCAAAGAGCTCATATAAGAGAGAAGACATTTTCATGTTCGGAATGTGGGAAATGCTTCAGACAGAAATCAGATCTTGTAAGACATCAGAGAAGTCACACAGGGGAGAAGCCATTTTCATGTCCAGAATGTGGGAAATGTTTTAACCAGAAATCAGATCTTGTAAGACATCAGAGAAGTCACACAGGGGAGAAGCCATTTTCATGTCCAGAATGTGGGAAGTGTTTTACCCAGAAATCATGTCTTGCTATACATCGTAGAATTCACACAGGAGAGAAACCATTTTCCTGTACAGAATGTGGGAAATGTTTTACCCAGAAAACAGGTCTTGATGAACATCGTAGAACTCACACAGGGGAGAAGCCATTTTCATGTCCAGAATGTGGGAAAAGTTTTACCCAGAAATCAGGTCTTGATGAACATCGTAGAATTCACACAGGGGAGAAGCCATTTTCATGTTCAGAATGTGGGAAATGTTTTACCCAGAAATCATGCCTTTCTACGCATCGTAGAATTCACACAGGGGAGAAGCCATTTTCGTGTACAGAATGTGGGAAATGTTTTTCCCATAAATCACCACTTGAGACACATCGTAGAATTCACGCAGGGGAGAAGCCATTCTCATGTACAGAATGTGGGAAATGTTTTATCCAGAAATCCGGTCTTGCTATACATCGTAGAACTCACACAGGGGAGAAGCCATTTTCATGTACGGAATGTGGGAAATGTTTTATCCAAAAATCACATCTTGCTATACATCGTAGAATTCACACAGGGTAAAAGTCATTTTCATGTTTAGAATGTCATAAATATTTTACCCACAAATCAACGTTTCTTAAATATCAACAATCTCCCACAGGCCAGTGGCCATTCTCTCATTTCGGGTAGAGTATATTGAAAATCCCTTTAACACATTTAATAAAAAGTTACAATATATTTACTTGACATTTTCAATGTCTTTTGTGATGGAATATCACACTGAAGCAAGAGTAGATTTCTTGTTTTGATCACTAAATATACATTCTAGCCTGCACTAATTTAAAAAAAGAAAGAATTTCTTGGCTTTTTTTCTGTTCTGGTCTGGTGTTTGACCCATACACGGTTTGAAGGAGCATTGTTGTTAATACAAAATATTGTACAGTAGTAGTAGTATTTGTGCATCCTCTGCTAATGTAAAAAAAAAAAAAAAATCTGTTATTTCAGTGTTTTTTGATTAATAATTAAGCACTGTCTGTGTGCATTAAAAAAATGACTGGAAATAAACAGGGCAGGCGACAGACAAAAGGAGGTGGAGGAGGAAACACTTGTGCAAGTACTACTAAGAACAATAAGAATGTGGGGGGCCCTCTTATATTTACTCTCTGTCTTGAAAACCTAGCTTCTAAGACAGGGGTGGGCAACCTATGGCACGCGTGCCAATCTTGGCACGTGAGGCATATTTCCCTGGCACGGCAGCGGACTCCTCACCCAGCAGTTTCGATCGGGCCAAACACGGCCAAAACGAAACTGCTATTATTATACTGTGGGGTCTCTTCAGACCCCCGAGTATAATAAGCGGAGCCCCCGGGGAGGTGATCAAACATACAAAATAATGTTACTCACTATTCCACGCTCCGCGGCCGCTGTGTACTCTTCAGGCGCTTCTGCCTGAAGTCAGCTGACAGGGCCTCAGGGGTCGCGTCTGCGTCTGACGTCATTACGCATAATGACGCGACGTGACCCCTGAGACTCAATGAGCGGTCGCTGACAACAGGCAGAAGCGTCCGAAGATACAGAGCGGCTGCGGAGCGAGGAATGGTGAGTACATTGTTTTTTATGTTTCATCACCTCTCTTTGCCCTCCACTTATTATACTCTGTGGTTTGAAGAGACCCCACAGTATAATAATAGCTAGTGAGTGTGCAGGGGCCACTATAGAGCATAATACCGTGTGCAGGGACCACTATGGGACATATACCGTGTGCAGGGGCCGCTATGGAGCATAATACCGTGTGCAGGGGCCACTATGGAGCATAATACCGTGTGCAGGGGCTGCTATGGGACATATACCGTGTGCAGGGGCTGCTATGGGACATATACCGTGTGTAGGGGCCGTTATGGGACATATACCGTGTGTAGGGGCCGCTATGGGACATATACTGTGTGCAGAGGCCGCTATGGGACAAATACTGTGTGCAGAGACTGCTATGGGACAAATACTGTGTGCAGAGTCAGCTATGGGACAAATACTGTGTGCAGAGGCAGCTATGGGACAAATACCGTGTGTAGGGGCCGCTATGGGACATATACTGTGTGCAGAGTCAGCTATGGGACAAATACTGTGTGCAGGGGCCGCTATGGGACATATTGCTGTGTGCAGAGGCCGCTATGGGACAAATACTGTGTGCAGGGACTGCTATGGGACAAATACTGTGTGCAGAGTCAGCTATGGGACAAATACTGTGTGCAGAGGCCGCTATGGGACATATACCGTGTGCAGGGGCCGCTATGGGACAAATACTGTGTGCAGAGGCCGCTATGGGACATAATACCGTGTGCAGGGACCACTATGGGACATTATTCTGTATAGAGGTGTGTTTTCTATATTAAGGATGTGTTTTTGCACAGAAAACTCAGGCTTTGTTTTTTTTTGTGCAAAAATGCACCAGTTTTACATCGAATGAAAAAGTTCCAGTGGCCTAAGAATATAGCTGCAGCCAGATACATAGTGTGTATTCACCATAAGGTGCTGCCATACGGTGCTCCTGGACACATTTACCACTAATTGGGGGCTGCACATGGACTTTCATTGCTTCTAATCGGAAAGTACAGGAGCGTCCCAGGAAATAGCAGTAAGCGCATGTGTCCTAAAGCATCTGATGGCAGCACTTCTGTGTTATGGTTTGTGGTATATGAATTTAGTTTAGGGGTCGTCTGACTTACAATTATTGACCGGCACTCCGAGTACCTCATCTTTGTTTTTTTTTATTAAAATCGGCACGCCGAACAAAAAAGGTTGCCTACCCCTGTTCTAAGATATGATCTAATCCTGATATTATGGGAGTACCTGTACGCGACTGGGACTTTAATATCAGTCTCTTCACTGATGATGTCCTACTGACTCTTACCAACCTACACACTACCCTCCCAAACCTCATGTCGACACTACGGGACTATGTTCGCCTTTCTGGCTATAAACTAAATCCCTCGAAGACCGAAGCCCTTCCCTTAAACATTCCATGCCCTGACCTTCAGCTTCTCCACCATAACTATGATTTCCAATGAAGAGACTATTGCAGAGTGTGAGTGCTGGATGTGGCAGAGTCAAAACTAGAAAGACATTTCTGATATAACAGGAACAGACTTTACTGGAACATGAGTGTAGTAAGTGAAGTTCACCTCACATGGTGAATAACAGATCTAGTACAGCATACTAAAACAGGAAGTCTACCAACAGCATCAAAACAACAAAGTACAGAGTGTCTACAGATAAACATTTGGTAACCGCTACATCTAGCTGTTGCATCTCCAACAGAGACCGTTCTCTTTGTTATCTGGGTATACAACTGTCCTCTTCTTATGCCACTTTATACTCAGTTAATTGCCCCCTGTCTGTTTCATGAACTCCGTGCCCTATTAGATTCGTCCCCTACACATATCCCTTATAGGCTGCATCACTGCAGTCAAAATGATGCTTCTCCCAAAGCTTCTATACTTTTTTGAAACTCTGCTTGCAGCGGTTCCTCACTCTGAACTATGCTCCCTGCAGAAAGCACTCTTCCAATTTATTAAGAATGGGAAGCGTCATCGCATTCCCCGCTCTGTTATGTTGGCTGTACTGCACCTTCACTACTACTGGGCGGCCCATCTAAGAAGCATCCCATTTTGGGCAGCATCTCAGCCTACACCAAGTGGGTTGAAATTGAAAAGCTTTGGCTGGCCCCTGTCCACCTTAATGCTTTCCTGTGGTCCCACTTGTCCCCCCTGCATTCCACCCCCTTGTAGGACACATCCGTTTTACTGGAGCTATCTGGCTTACATGTCATAAGCTTTTCCCACTGGTCTCGCGCCACTCCTCTATGGATTCCTTTCTTTTTAACCGTCTACTCTCTGGGGGACTATTGGCTGCTATGGTGCACCCTTGGCGCAGGCTGGGCCTGTTCCATGTCACTAATGTGACTGACCGGTTAACGGAGCTCATGCCCTTTGAATATTTCACATCTACCTTGCACTTGCCGCCTACTGGATGGTTATATTACCAGCAGATACCCCATTTTATGACCACTTTGGTGCCCCACAGATCTGCATCACCACTGTTTTTGATAGGAGACTGAGCTGAGCGGGAACCTCCACGAAGGGCCTGATTTCAGATATATAGTGTTTACTTTCCCATCCAGAGGTGAACCCCCCCTGACCCATAAGTATATGGTTAAGAGTACTGGGGTTTCTGAGCATGCAGATCTCACCCGCAAAATGGCAAATCTGGTCGGCAGTGGGCACATTGTATTATATTTTTTGGGACTGTCCTTTAATCTGCTTTCTGGACAGAAGTTAAAGTCTTGACTGATACACTGTTCCTACAGGGAGTCCCGCTACAGTGCCTTGCGAAAGTATTCGGCCCCCTTGAACTTTTCAACCTTTTGCCACATTTCAGGCTTCAAACATAAGGATATAAAATTTTAATTTTTTGGTGAAGAAACAACAACAAGTGGGACACAATTGTGAAGTGGAACGAAATTTATTGGTTATTTTAAACTTTTGTAAAAAATAAAAAACTGAAAAGTGGGGCGTGCAATATTATTCGGCCCCTTTACTTTCAGTGCAGCAAACTCACTCCAGAAGTTCAGTGAGGATTTCTGAATGATCCAATGTTGTTCTAAATGACTGATGATGATAAATATAATCCACCTGTGTGTAATCAAGTCTCCGTATAAATGCACCTGCTCTGTGATAGTCTCAGGGTTCTGTTTAAAGCGCAGAGAGCATCATGAAGACCAAGGAACACACCAGGCAGGTCCGTGATACTGTTGTGGAGAAGTTTAAAGCTGGATTTGGATACAAAAAGATTTCCCAAACTTTAAACATCCCAAGGAGCACTGTGCAAGCGATCATATTGAAATGGAAGGAGCATCAGACCACTGCAAATCTACCAAGACCCGGCCGTCCCTCTAAACTTTCATCTCAAACAAGGAGAAGACCGATCAGAGATGCAGCCAAGAGGCCCATGATCACTCTGGATAAACTGCAGAGATCTACAGTTGACGTGGGAGAGTCTGTCCATAGGACAATTAGTCATACACTGCACAAATCTGGCCTTTATGGAAGAGTGGCAAGAAGAAAGCCATTTCTCAAAGATATCCATAAAAAGTCTCATTTAAAGTTTGCCACAAGCCACCTGGGAGACACACCAAACATGTGGAAGAAGGTGCTCTGGTCAGATGAAACCAAAATCGAACTTTTTGGCCACAATGCAAAACGATATGTTTGGCGTAAAAGCAACACAGCTCATCACCCTGAACACACCATCCCCACTGTCAGACATGGTGGTGGCAGCATCATGGTTTGGGCCTGCTTTTCTTCAGCAGGGACAGGGAAGATGGTTAAAATTGATGGGAAGATGGATGGAGCCAAATACAAGACCATTCTGGAAGAAAACCTGTTGGAGTCTGCAAAAGACCTGAGACTGGGACGGAGATTTATCTTCCAACAAGACAATGATCCCAAACATAAAGCAAAATCTACAATGGAATGGTTCACAAATAAACGTATCCAGGTGTTAGAATGGCCAAGTCAAAGTCCAGACCTGAATCCAATCGAGAATCTGTGGAAAGAGCTGAAAACTGCTGTTCACAAACGCTCTCCATCCAACCTCACTGAGCTCCAGCTGTTTTCCAAGGAAGAATGGGCAAGAATTTCAGTCTCTCGATGTGCAAAACTGATAGAGACATACCCCAAGCGACTTGCAGCTGTAATCGCAGCAAAAGGTGGCGCTACAAAGTATTAACTTGAGAGGGCTGAATAATTTGGCACGCCCCACTTTTCAGTTTTTTATTTTTTACAAAAATTTAAAATATCCAATAAATTTCGTTCCACTTCACGATTGTGTCCCACTTGTTGTTGATTCTTCACTAAAAAAATTTAAATTTTATATCTTTATGTTTGAAGCCTGAAATGTGGCAAAAGGTTGAAAAGTTCAAGGGGGCCGAATACTTTCGCAAGGCATTGTAGATCCACACAGTTACCTGCCACCCCGATACCTAGGTAGAAAGACTTCTAAGCTGTTTCTTTTATGCAATGCCGCTAAAACGCTTGTTGCTCTCTCTTGGAAGAGCGTGCACCCTCCTAAGTGCCCTGCTCTTGTTGCTTGTAGTAAAGATGTACGTAGCCTAGAATACCTCACTGCTACCCTTAATAATGCAGTGGAGGCTTTCCAGTCTATTTGGTCCCCGTGGGACACATAGTGTATCCTTCATGGTCTCTGATCTCTGTAGTTTTTATTGTCTCTTTATTGCCTCTGTCTATTGTTGTTTTTGTCTAATGTTCTTGTTCCCCCTTATCTGTGATTGTTCATGATTGCCATCCATTTTGTTACATTTCTTCAAGTTCCTTGTGATTTTTCCTTGTTATTCTGTTAAAATTTATAAATCCAATAAAAACTACAGTTTAAAAAGAATGTGGGGAAGCGCAACACTGCTTCAGGTTTTGGTGGCACCATCAGTAGCCACAGGATTATTGTACTTACTGAGAATGAAGATGGAAGTTTTTGATTATTTAGCTGGCTCACCTCAGTGCCTGGAGGATATTGCATCCCAGACAGGCTTCTGTGTGTTCCTCCTTCTACATACAGGAGCATCTCAATAAATTAGAATATTTTTGAAATGTTCATTCCTTTCAGTAATACAATTCATAATCAGCGTCTTCCATGATTGTGTGTCCTACTGAACCACACTGAGGGACCATGTAAAGGCTTAGGAAACCTTGGCAGGTGACACACTGAATTTACAATACTGAATTTTTTTTACAATATTCAAATTTTCTTAGATTTGGGTTTTCATTACCTGTAATCCATAATCAACATTTACAGAAATAAAACACTTGAAACAGAACACTCTGTGTGTAAAGAATCTGGAAAATATAGGAGGTCACTTTTTAATTCAATTACTGAAAGAAATAAACGTTTCAAAGATATTCTAATTTATTGAGATGCCGCTGTAACAGGTAATTTACCGCAGGGCCTTTCTGGACTGTCAACCATGTCTAATTCACTTTCTTCACTGACACATAACCCTGGTAGTGATATAGCACCTACTGAGCAATCTATTTCTCCTAGTCAGTGCAGTCTTCCTGCTATTTTGATGAGCTGGATGAGAACAGTCAGCATTGTGTGCAAACAAAGGGGGAAGACATGAATACTGTTGGTGGTAGAGGTAGTAGTGGCAGGGGATGTGATACTACTACAACTGGTAGGGGAGCTAGGGGGTATTTGTGAGGTGGTAATTCTGAGGCTGTGCATGGCCATGATGATGTGTCAGAAAAAAGCAGGGAAAATGATGATGAGGATATTGCCAATGATGATTTTCTTGCTGATAGGACCTGGCAACCGGGTCAGGGTGACATCAGATGAAGAGGTTCATGGCAGTGATGATAGTAACCTTTGCCCAGGCCACAAAGATAAAATCTGCCCGGGGCAGACCTAGGGGAACCTCTCAGGGTGGGGGGTGGTGGCACTGGCAGACATGTTTCCACTGTTGCTGGCGGCAGCAACTAAAGGCGGTCATCTCCAGTGTGGGAACTTCTTGTACATTGCCAAATGTTAAATCCATGCCAATGTGCAAGATCTGCAAGCAGAAACGTAGCTGAGGCTGTGCAGAAATAAATGTAGGAATGGCATCTCTACGCACATGAAAAGACATCACTATCTTATTTGGAAAAATAGACTTGACAGTGGTACTGGCAGCGGAAGAGAGCAAGGCTGTTCTCCTCCTCCTCGTGATCTTCCTCGTAGGCAGGCCACATCTACACCTAGCATCAACTGTTTCTCCTACTCCTCATATTCCACACCATCAGTCATCCAAGGGAATGTGTGGCCAGGAGACAGCAATATTCGCCCAGTCATCCGGCAGTTGTACAACTTAACTTGCACCTAGCTAAGCTGCAGTGCAGTCACTGCTATACCACTTAGTGGATTCCCTTGCTTTTTGCCAACTGATGGCATGTGCTCAACCTCGATGGAGGATACCTAGCCACCATTATTTCTCTAGGAAAGCTGTCCCTGCTTTATATCTCTATGTGTCAGAGAATGTGGGCCTTTCCTTGGATACGTCAGTCTGGGAAAAGTTGCATGCTACTATGGACATGTAGAGCAGCAATTATGGACAAGGACACATGACTTTCATGGCCCACTAGGTCAATGTTCTGAGTTGCAGTGGTCACAATCCAGAAACACAGCAAGGCCAAATGCTAGTATCACCCCGATTGTGCAATCCCAGTTCCAACATGATGCAGGGCCTACTATACTCCGCAGGATCCTTCTCTCTGGACTGTTTCCCGCCACCATCTTCACCAGGGCTAACCGTCGCTACCACTCCTCTGCCTTCTCCTCCACCCTTGTTCCCTGGAAGGAAGGAGAAGCACTGCCATGTGGTTTTGCAATTAATGAGTCTGAATCAGAGGAATCACAAAGCAGAGGAGCTGCTTCACTGTATTCTGCAGCAAGTATCCCACTGCACCGCCAACTCCAACTGTTAAGTGCCGTGGCTGAGAGGGCGTTCAGTACTGCTGGTGGTATTGATACACCTAAAAGAATGAACCTGTCCCCAGGTAGTGTGGAAAAAAATTACTTTTATCTAAATGAATCAGGCTGATGCCTCCAAATAGTGATGTCAACACTCCCTGTATCATCTTCCATTTATTGTACTCCAGCTGATGCTACTCCTCCAGCATCACATTCCACTATAGCACTGTTGGTACCACTGTAGTGTTGGTATAAAAAAAAAAAAAAAAATTTTGATTTCACATCTGCTCAAATCCCGCTCCTCCATGTCCTCCTCTTTTTCACACCTCCAGCTCCTTCTGCCCTCTTCTCTCTAACACCTCTCTCTCCTCCATGTCCTCCTCTCTCCCCCTCTCTCCTCCATGTCCTCCTCTCTCTCACACCTCTCTCCTCCATGTCCTCCTCTCTCTCCTCCATGTCCTCCTCTCTCTCCCCCATGTCCTCCTCTCTCTCACACCTCTCTCCTCCTCCTCTCTCTCACACCTCTCTCCTCCATGTCCTCCTCTCTCTCACACACCTCTCTCCTCCATGTCCTCCTCTCTCTCCTCCATGTCCTCCTCTCTCTCCCCCATGTCCTCCTCTCTCTCACACCTCTCTCCTCCATGTCCTCCTCTCTCTCACCTCTCTCTCCCCCATGTCCTCCTCTCTCTCACACCTCTCTCTCCTCCATGTCCTCCTCTCTCTCACACCTCTCTCTCCTCCATGTCCTCCTCTCTCTCACACCTCTCTCTCTCCCTCCTCTCTCTCTTCATGTCCTCCTCTCTCTCCTCTCTCCCCATGTCCTCCTCCTCTCACCCCTCTCTCCCCATGTCCTCCTCTCTCTCCTCCATGTCCTCCTCTCTCTCCTCCTCCCATGTCCTCCTCCTCTCCCTCTCTCTCCCCCACACTCCTCCTCTCTCTCCCCCATGTCCTCCTCTCTCTCCTCCATGTCCTCCCTCTCTCCACCTCTCTCTCCTCCATGTCCTCCTCTCTCTCCTCCTCTCTCTCACCCCTCTCTCTCCTCCATGTCCTCCCTCTCTCACACACCTCTCTCCTCCTCCATGTCCTCCTCTCTCCCTCCATGTCTTCCTCTCTCTCACACCTCTCTCTCCCCCATGTCCTCCTCTCTCACACCCCTCTCTCCTCCTCTCTCCCCTCTCCTCCATGTCCTCCTCTCTCTCACACCTCTCTCTCCTCCATGTCCTCCTCTCTCTCACACCTCTCTCTCCCCCCATGTCCTCCTCTCTCACACCCCTCTCTCCTCCATGTCCTCCTCTCTCACACCCCTCTCTCCTCCATGTCCTCTCTCTCTCACACCTCTCTCCTCCATGTCCTCTTTCTCTTCTCTCATTACTTTCCACCATTATCACCTCACACAACAACCTCTTCTATAGCTCCGCCCACACAGGAGTCTGGTCACATGATCATGATGTCATCACAGGTCCTTTCACTTAGCAGTAAATAATATGTACATGTGTGAACTGTGCTGAAGAGGAGAGAGAGAGACTGCGGGGTAAGAGGGGAGGGGATTACATGGGACTGCATGTGAGGAGGATGAAGGGAGGGAGCGATGTATTTACATGGGACTGTGTGTTGGAGGAGGGGGAAGCACTTGGAGCATCTTCTCTCTAGACACTTCCCTTCTCTTTTCTGATGTTTTCTCATATTCTGGGGATACAGACCAGGGATTCGTCCTATGCAGTATTATTAATGTCTCTCTTGCTGGAGGTGATGGTTCTGCTATTTGCAAAAGACTTAGCAAAATGTAGCATGATGTTGATAAACGGTTTCACATGTTTAACCCCTTCCATACATTTAACATACACAAGTAGTCCGGCGTTGCTACTATACTGTATACAATTATTAGCTGATCAGTGGGGGTGCCAGGTGTTGGACCCCTTACAATCCCAAAGAATCCTAAGAATACTGTAAGCCATCAATATCAACTTTTGGACAATACCTGTAAAGAGGACCTTTCACCACCTCCGCCAAGTCCACCTCTTTGGATCATTTAATAACGGCCTCTCCTCTTATTCGGGCACAGTTGGATTTTTCTCTCTAGCCCCCACCGTTGTCGAGCAATCACTTCAGTTAGTTTTGGTTGCTGATAGTTATACTAAGAATCTATACTGTTAGGTGACTGGAGCTCTAAGCCCCGCCCCCTTGCCTGCTCCTGCCTGACACCGCCCACCTGACGGTACAGAGACTAAGTAGCATATCAGGCATCAAATCTAACAGCAGCGATTACTCGGTAATGATGGGGGATAGAAAAAAAAATTCCAACTGTACCAGACTCAGTAGAGCGGAGCCTATTAACAGACACTAAGGCTAGGTTCACACGGCGGATAATGAAGAGAATTTCCGCCACCGTATTCGGCTGTGGGATTCCCGTGACGGAGTGCCGATGCAGAGCATCCCGTTGCGGCTTTCCTCTGCTGATTAGGCTCAGATAAATGATTGAGCAGGACACATATTTTTTCCACAACCTGCTGCAATCTCTGCGTCCCACTGAAAACAATTTAAGGTAGATTCGGAGCGGAATCTGCCACGGATTCCTCCGTGTGAACCCTAAAAACTGGAGTTGGTGGAGGGGACGAAAGGGGTTAAAGGTCTCAGGTCTTTATTAATGGGATCTGGACTGAGCTCTCCATTTATTTGGTGGTTTGGGCTCTTGTTCTGTGGCTTTTCTTATTTTACTGGGCTGTCAGGTGTCTGTATTTATTTAGTGGTCACTCCTGAGGTTTATGTTAACCAAGGGGGTTAATAGTTTACAGTCAGCGAGTACTAAAGGAGTTTTCCAGGTAAATAAAAAAAAAACTACTGAAAACAGCTCAACATGGGGCCTCTGATATAAGAAATCTTTACTTGCTTCTCCCTCTGTGCAGTAAAGCTGCCCAAGTCCGTGCCTCTCCCCACTTCCTGTTGTCTCTCATCATACAGGAACCACTAGCTGAGGAGGCCACCATTTTGTCCAGTGATTGGCTAAATGGGTATCTCTAAGCATTTCCTGTGTGTCAAGAGATACCAGGAAGTGGAAAGAAGCAAGGACTCTGGCAGAGTCAGAACTGGAGTGGCAGGGATCGCTGATAGGTTGGTACTGTTTCTTATATTTGGGCTCCCATATTTACCTATTTTAGGTAAGGGGTTCTCTGGAGAGGCTTTCAGCACTTAATTCCCCAACTTCTATTTCAGATGAACCAGGGGATTCTGAGCTGGTTCCAACCACATCCTCTCTCGTGTTCACTCCTAGTTACCTGTGCTGGGGGGCTGGCTGATGTCACGTAAAGATAGGAGAGGAGGGTGGAGAGGTGATTCGGGGGTCGGGTGCTGATTCCAGTCACATGACGCAAGGTTAGAAAGTCCGGGGGGCCCTGTATACTGGGGAACCAATAAATCCCAATGATAGGCCATAAAAATATCCTAGAAACCCCTTTAACTTTATACCCAACTTTTGACTACTTTACTTTGGCCCAAAATGTTGTACCATAACCTTGGTTTCTAAGCCACACAGAAGACGTGTGTTAAATAAGCAAGAAACACTTGTTAAATCCCCACCAACCAGCACCGTTGACCCCTTTATATCCTTTCTACATTGCTGTAATGACATTAGTTGTAGCGGTGATTCCAGTATGTACATCATATAACCAGTGCCCAACTATTCACCTCATGTCCAAGGTCTACAAAAAGAGACCAAACATCATCTACACCGAAATATCTCAACATTATCACATTGTTATCTCCAGTTATTGTATTTTATTTACATTGTCTCATCTTCTCTCCATTCAGGTTCCTACAATATAGAATCCTCTCAGTATCTTCTATATAAGAGAATATTCCTGATTGTCCCATCAAGGATGGAAAGAGACAGGAACAAGATGGCGGAAAGTCTATTAAATCTCACCCTAGAGATCATCTACCAGCTTACTGGAGAGGTGAGAGATTCTGATGATGTCACATTACATCATTCTTATCTATAGTAATAACAGATGATATGACTGGAGAGGTGATGGACTCTGGACATGTATGTAGTGATATTTATTAATGTGTCTCCCCATAACCAGGATTATACAGTAGTGAAGAAGACCTCTAGTGGGCGCTGTCAGGCTCCTGTGTATGGAGGAAAGCTGAGCCCAATCCCAGAGCCTCCACCTAATCCCCTCACACAGGAGGAGATCAATGAACAGAAGATCCTAGAACTCACCAACAAGATGCTGGAGCTGCTGACTGGAGAGGTGACACTGCTGGGAATGCTGGGACATTATACAGTAACTGGAGGGGTCTGGGGGATGACTGTATCATTGTGTTGTCAGGTTCCTATAAGGTGTCAGGATGTCGCTGTCTATTTCTCCATGGAGGAGTGGGAGTATTTAGAAGGACACAAGGATGTGTACAAGGAGGTCAAGATAGAGGGCCATCGGCCCCTCACATCACCAGGTAATAGACATGACTATATACACATGGACTTCCATTATTTGTATGTACAGAATGAATTCAGTCCCTGTCTGTGTTTCCTACAGGTAGATCCAGTAAAAGGACAACACCAGAGAGATGTCCCAGTCCTCTTCTTCCACAGGATGATCAGGTAGATGGAGATATTCCCTATGATGTGTAGACGGGCTGTGAAGTCCTTGTGGTCAGTCTTGGGTTATCCAGCAGTATTAGATGGTTTATACTTGTGTAATGAGAGATGGAGATGGAGGATAAAGCTGACCATAGACATTACATGTCTGGATCTTCTTACATTTTTCAGTAGTCACCATGTAATACCTATGTCCTGCTTCTAAGAGACTGGCAGATAGTTCCTGCTGTAGGGCCATTTTGGTCGTCATACTGATCAATGATCTGTTCTCGTCATCTAGAATATTCCCTGTGACTTCTCCTGTTTGGTGACTTTTCAATATTTATTTTACAGTTTTTCCATCAGAATAAAGATCTGGACAATATTAATGCTATAGCCGTAACAATAAAAGAAGATCCCTATGTGAGTGGTGATGAGGAGTGTGAGGAGGACATTCCTACAGGTAACCGCCCAGGTGAGAATTCACTACTGCTAGGTAGGTTTTACTCATTCTTTGACTGCAGAATTTTTAGTGATGAGAGATTGGTGCTGGTCCTTCACCCCTGTGGATCCGCACTGCAGACTCTTCATTTAATACCAGACACAGTTCCATACATTGTATAGCGGCTATGTCACGTACTGCAGCAGGGTTGGATAAATTCCTCTGGTAATCTCAGTTTTTCACACTTTTTTTCATAGTAGCCACTAAAATACTATAAATTTCTATTTTACACATTTTGCTTTTCCTAAGGCCATGAAGGACCTTTGGGGGTATTTTAGTATTTTATTTATTTTTCTGTCTGACTTTCCCTGTAACTAGGGCTGACATATTGGCCTTAGTTATAGAGGATATTCAGCCTCCTGAATTACACTGCAGAGCCTCCTAGCACTGAGCGATCAGGTGAATGAATGGACATTAACAATGGTAGTGTGAACCAAGGCTAAGAAGAAGGCTAAAACAAAAAAATATATAGAATATTGCATCTTCTAATCCAGCCTTAGAGCCCACTGAAATGGCCGACTGTTCTCAGTTTCATGGACTTTCTGCAGTCCAAATCTGATGTGGACCTTCGGTTAGAGTATGTCTTCTTCTGATGGGATTCTTTGTGATTTCTCACTGAGCATTTCACTAGAAAAGAGTGGTGACCTGTACCAATGAATATTCTGGCTTCCATCATGATCTGCTGGTTCGTGCTCTGTGGTCCACTTTTAGATAGTCATCTGTTTTGCCACCACTCACTTAGTAGATAAATGAATTTTGATACAAGTCTTGCAAATTGTATAGACATTTTTACATAGAAATATTATAAAATATCAATATAATTTTAAGGTTATATTATGTAAAAATAATATATTTGTCTTATTATTGACAGATGACTGTACCAGGATCCCAGAGGGACATCTGATATCTACAGATTATAAAGCAGAGGATCATGGTATCCCACAAGATCCATATGGAGAAGATGTCATTACCCCAGATATACCCTCAGCCCTTTTCAGTAAAGATCTATCATCTGATCCTATTATACACGTCCAATCTTCTGATTCATCACAGACTGTGAAGGAAATTAAAAGTCACCAAAGGAGAGAACATCAAAGAGCTCACATAGGAGAGAATCTATTTTCATGTTTGGAATGTGGGAAATGCTTTAGACAGAAATCAGATCTTGTAAGACATCAGAGAAGTCACACGGGGGAGAAGCCATTTTCATGTCAAGAATGTGGGAAATGTTTTACTCAGAAATCAGATCTTGTAAGACATCAGAGAAGTCACACGGGGGAGAAGCCATTTTCATGTTCAGAATGTGGGAAATGTTTTACCCAGAAATCATGTCTTGCTATACATCATAGAATTCACACAGGGGAGAAGCCATTTTCCTGTACAGAATGTGGGAAATGTTTTTCCAAGAAATCAGGTCTTGATGAACATCGTAGAACTCACACAGGGGAGAAGCCATATTCATGTTCAAAATGTGGGAAATGTTTTACCCATAATTCAGGTCTTTCTATACATCGTAGAACTTACACAGGGGAGAAGCCATTTTCATGTACGTAATGTGGGAAATGTTTTCTCCAAAAATCACATCTTGCTTTACATCGTAGAATTCACACAGGGTAAAAGTCATTTTAATTTTTAAAATGTCAGAAATATTTTGCCTACAAATCAACGCTTTTTAACCACTTCAATACTGGGCCAATTTCTGGTCCAGTACCAGACACATTTTCGGGTTTTATTATGTGCGGTTTTGAGGGCTGTAACATTTTTATCATTTGGGTTGTTCAACTAATTTCTGCGTCTTTTTTCGGTGACACATAGGGCTTTATTTTTATGTTGTTTTTATTTTTGCATGTGTTTTAATTTTTTTATATCCGGGAAAATATAAACAAAAGAGGAGTGAAAACGGGTCCGTTTTTCACTTTTCATTTTATTCTTATTTAATAACACAAAGTGCTGCTAAAAAACCTTATAAAATATTTTATACTCTCCGTTACGGTAATTTTTATTTTTTATGGTGTCGTCAGGGGTGGGGCTATAACCTTTAATAATGGCGTTTTTTTGGTGTATTATTTTATTTATTTTTTTTTACTTATTTCATTTACAATTTTTTTTTAACTTTTCTATTAATTTTTTTTTATTTTTTTGTTTTTTACATTGTGTCCCCATAAGGTCATAATAGACCTTTGGGGACATCTGATCACTTTTTTTTTTTTGGTTGGGGAGGCTGATTTTCCCTGTATCTGGGGCTGGTACATTTAGCCCCAGTTGCAGGAGAAATTCAGCCTCCTGCCTGTTACTATAGAGGTGATCTGGGTCTTGCAGACGCTGATACCGGCGGATCACGTGACCACCGGGTCAGAGGGGAGGCGCAAAATGGCGTCACCCATAGCGCTGTATACACAGTGATCGGGAAGGCAGGGAAGGTAATAAATAAAGAATCTGTTATTTAAGCGTTTTTTATGGTTAATAATTAAGCACTGTCTGTGTGTATTAAAAATGACTGGAAAAAAACAGGGCAGGTGAAAGACAAAAGGAGGAGGAGGTGGAAACACTTGTGCAAGTACTACTAAGAACAATAAGAATGTGGGGGGGGCCCTCTTATTTTTGCTCTCTGTATTGAACCACTAGCTTCTAAGATACAATCTAATTCTGATATTATGGGAGTAACCGTATGTGACTGGGACTTTAAATCAGTCTCTTCGCTGATGATGTCCTGCCCCTTACCAACCTGCGCACTACCCTCGTTAACCTCATATCGACACAGTGGGACCATGGTAGCCTTTCTGGCTATAAAGTAAATCTCTCGAAGACTGAAGCCCTTCCCTTAAAACACTCCAGGCCCTGACCTTCCTATGGAGAGACCACTCTCTTTGTTATCTGGGTACACAACTATCCTCTTCTTATGCCATTTTATATTCATTTAATAGCCCCCGTCTGTTTCATGAACTTCGTTCCCTAATAGATACATGGCGTCCCCTACACATATCCCTTATAGGCCGTATCTCTGCAGTCAAAATTACGCTTCTCCCAAAACTTCTATACTTCTTCGAAACTCTGCTTGTAGCAGTTCTTCGCCCTGAACTATGCTCCCTGCAGAAAGTACCCTTCCAATTTATTTGGAATTGGAAGCGTCATTGCATTCCCCTCTCTGTTATGTTTACTGGTAGGGCAGATGGGGGTCTGGCGGTGCCTCACCTTCTTCACTACTACTGGATGGCTCATCTATGATGTATCCCATTTTGAGCAGCGTCCCTTGCCTACACCAAGTGGGTTGAAATTGAAAAGCTCTGGCTGGCCCCTGTCCACCCTAATGCTTTAGTTCCCGCTCGTCCTTCTGCCTTCCACCCCCTTTTAGGACCCATCTGTTTTCCTAGAGCTATCTGGCTTACTTGTCATAAGCTTTTCCCACTTGCCTCGCAACACTCCTCTATGGTTTCCTTTCTTGTCAACCCTCTCCTTCCGGGGGGAACTATCGGCTGCTATGGTGCACCCTTTGCGCAGGCTGGGCCTGTTCCGTGTCACTGATCTGATTGACCCGTTAGCCTTGGAGCTCAGGCCCTTTGACTATTTCACATATACCTTGCACTTGCCACCTACTGAATAATTCCATTACCAGAATATAGCCCATAGACCACTTTGTTTGGGACCCAGAGGATCTCCATCCCCACCATTTTTTTGAGGTTATTCTGAGCAGGAACCTCCACGTAGGGCCTGATTTCAGATATATATATATTATTTTCTCTTTACTCCAGAGGGGCGAATGCCCCTGACCCACAAATATATGGTTAAGTGGACTGGGGCTCTGGGCAGGCAGATCTCACCCTCTCAATGGCAGATTATCTGGTCTCGTGTGACTAAGTCATCCACGTGCATTATATTTCATGAGACCCAATATAAACTCTTGATACACTGTTACCATACCCCGGTCCTGCTACAAACTCTTAACCCTGGTGTCTCCCCTACCTGCAGTGGGCACGTTGTTATATTTTTTTTGGGACTGTGCTTTAATCCGCCCTTTCTGGACAGAAGTTAAAGTCTTAACTGATACGCTCATCCTACAGGGTGTCCTGCTAGATCCATTCATTTACCTTCTCAACTTGCCATCTTGACACCTAGGTAGAAAGACTTCTAGCTGTTTCTGTATCTTTACACTGACGCTAAAACGCTTGTGGTTCTCCATTGGAAGATCGCGCGTCCTCCTACGGGCCCTGCTCTTGTTGCTTGTATTAAAGATGTACATACGTGGACAAAATTGTTGGTACCCCTCGTTTAATGAAAGAAAAACCCACAATGGTCACAGAAATAACTTGAATAATATATAAAAAGTCTATGAATATGAACAAATGAAAGTCAGACATTGCTTTCCAACCAGGCTTCAACAGAATTTTTAAAAAAGAAAACTCATGAAACAGGCCTGGACAGAAATGATGGTTCCCTTAACTTAGTATTTTGTTGCACAACCTTTTGAGGCAATCCCTGCAATCAAACGATTCCTGTAACTGTCAATGAGACTTCTGCACCTCTCAGCAGGTATTTTGGCCCTCTCCTCATAAGCAAGCTGCTCCAGTTGTTTCGGGTTTGAAGGGTGCCTTTTCCAGACGGCATGTTTCAGCTCCTTCCAAAGATGCTCAATAGGAGTTAGGTCAGGGCTCATAGAAGGCCACTTCAGAATAGTCCAATGTTTTCCTCTTAACCATTCTTGGGTGTTTTTAGCTGTGTTTTGGGTCATTATCCTGTTGCAAGACCCATGACCTGCGACTGAGACCAAGCTTTCTGACACTGGGCAGCACATTACTCTCTAGAATCCGTTGATAGTCTTGAGATTTCATTGTACCCTGCACAGATTAAAGACACTCTGTGCCAGATGCAGCAAAGAAGCCCCCAGAACATAACAGAGCCTCCTCCATGTTTCACAGTAGGGACAGTGTTCTTTTCAAGATATGCTTCATTTTTCCATCTGTGAACATAGAGCCTTGCCAAAAATTTCGATTTTTGTCTCATCTGTCCATAGGACATTCTCCCAGAAGCTTTGTGGCTTGTCAACATGTAGTTTGGCAAATTACTTTTGTCAGATTCAATTTATTTCTGTGACCATTGTGGGTTTTTCTTTCATTAAACAAGGGATACCAACAATTTTGTCCACGTGTGTATGTAGCCTGGAATACCTCACTGGTACCCTTAATAATACAGTGGAGGCTTTAAAGTCCATTTGGTCCCCATGGGACACGTATTGTATCCTTCATGGTCTCTGATCTCTTTTTCCCTCCTGACCCCTCGTGTTGTCTTTGTCTATTGCTGTTTTTGTCTAGTGTTCTTGTTCCCCCTTATCTGTGATTAATCATGATTGCCATCCGTTTTGTTACATTTCTTCATGTTCTTTTTGATTTTTTTCTTTGTTATTCTGTTAAAATGTATAAAATCCAACAAAAACTACAGTTTAAAAAGAATGTGCTTCAGGTTTTGGTGGCACCGTCAGTAGCCGCAGGATTGTTGTACTTACTGAGAATGAAGATGAAGTTTTTGATTATTTAGCTGACTCATCTCAGTGCCTGGAGGATATTGCATCCGAGCCAGGCTTCCGTGTGTTCCTCCTTCTACATAACAGGTAATTTACTGCAGGGCCTTTCTGGACTGTCAACCATGTCTAATTCACTTTCTTTGCTGACACATAACCCCGGTAGTGATATAGCACCTACTGAGCAATCTATTTCTTCTAGTCAGTGCAGTCTTCCTCCTATTTTGATAAGCTGGATGAGAACAGTCAGCATTGTTTGCAAGCAAAGGGGGAAGACATGAATACTGTTGGTGGTGGAGGTAGTAGTGGCAGGGGATGTGATACTACTACAACTGGTAGGGAAGCTAGGGGGTATTTGTGAGGTGGTAATTCTGAGGCTGTGCATGGCCATGATGATATGTCACAAAAAAGCAGGGAAGATGATGATGAGGACATTGCCGATGATGATTCTCTTGCTGATAGGACCTGGCAACCGGGTCAGGGTGACATCAGATGAAGAGGATCATGGCAGTGATGTTAGTAATGATTCCAGTCATTGCCCAGGCCACAAGGATAAAATCTGGCTTGGGAAGACCTAGGGGAACCTCTCAGGGTGGGGGTGGTGGCACTGGCAGACATTTTTCCACTGTTGCTGGTGGCAGCAACTAATCTCCAGTGTGAGAACTTTTTGTACATTGCCAAATGATAAATCCATGCCAATGTGCAAGATCTGCAAGCAGAAATGTAGCTGAGTCTGTGCAGAAATAAATGTAGGAACTGCATCTCTACGCACATGAAAAGGCATCACTGTCTTATTTGGAAAAATGGGCTTGACAGTGGCACTAGCAGGGAAATAAGCAATGCTGTTCTCTTACTCCTCTTCGAGATCTTCCTAGTAGGTAGGTCACATCTACACCTAGCACCAACTGTTTCTCCTACTCCTCATATACCACACCGTCACTCATCCATAAGGGAATGTGTGGCCACGAGACAGCAATATTCGCCCAGTCATCCAGCAGTTGTACAAGTTAACTCACACCTAGCTAAGCTGCAGTGCAGTCACTGCTATACCACTTAGTGGATTCCACTGCATTTCACCAACTGATAGCAAACGCTGAACCTCGATGGAGGATACCTAGCAGCCATCATTTCTCTAGGAAAGCTGTCCCTGCTTTATATCTTTGTGTCACAGAATGTGGACCTTTCCTTGGATACATCAGTCTGGGAAAAGGTACAAGCTGCTGTCGACATGTGGAGCAGCAATTATGGACAAGGTACAAATTGTAAAGTGCTGCGGAATATGTTGGCACTATATTAATAAAATGTATTATTATTATTATTACAAGGACTCATGGCCTTCACAGCCCACTAGGTCAATGTTCGAAGTTGCAGTGGACACAATCCAGAAACGCAGCAAGGCCAAATGTTAGTACCACCCCAATTGTGCAAGCCCAGTTCCAACATGACCCACTATACTCCTCGGGGATCTCCTCTCTGGACTGTTTCCCACCACCATCTTCACCAAGGCAAGCCGTCACTACCACTCCTCTTCCTCCTCGTTTCATGGGTGTAAGGTGAAGTGCTGCCATGTGGTTTTGCGATTAATGAACCTGGATCAGAGGAATCACACAGCGGAGGAGCTGCTTCACTGTATCCTGCAGCAAGTATCCAACTGGATAGCCAACACCAGGCAACGTTAAGTACCATGGCTGAGAGGGTGTTCAGTACTGCTGGCAGTGTTGATACACCTAAAAGGACAAAACTGTCCCCAGGTAGTGTGAAAAAAATTACTTTATTAAGTGATTTCATCTTTCATTTTTTGTACTCCAGCTGATGCTACTCCTAAATAGCTACCACCACACAGACAGACATGTCCTGCTACCTGGACCATCATATTACACCCTGCTTCACTGCCACAAATGTTGCCGCAGCTACTACCATTTAGTCAGATATGTCCTGCGGACTGGTCCAGCATCACATTCCACTATAGTACACTGTTCGTGCCACTGTAGTGTTGGTATAAAAAAAAATAAAAAATTTTGATCTCACATTTGCTCCCATCATGGGATAATTTTTGGTGGCACACCTCCTGCTCCTCCATGTCCTCCTCTCTCTCACGCCTCCCGCTCCTCAATGTTCTCCTCTCTCACAGCTCCTGCTCCTCCATGTCCTCCTTTCTCTTTTTCATGTCCTCCTCTCACACCTCCATCTCCTCCTCTCTCACACCTCCCACTTCTCCATGTCCTCCTGTCTCTCCTTCATGTCCTCCTCTCTCTCACACCTCTATCTCTCCTCCATGTCCCTTTCTCTCACAACTCTCTCCTCCATGTCCTCCTCTCTCTCGCATCTCTCTCTCTCTCCTCCATGTCCTCCTCTCTCTCGCATCTCTCTCTCTCTCTCTCCCCTCCATGTCCTCCTCTCTCTCCTCCATGTCCTCCTCTCTCCCTCACACCTCTCTCTTCTCCATGTCCTCCTCTCTCTCACACCTCCCTCTCTCCTCCATGTCCTCCTCTCTCTCACACCTCTCTCTCTTCCATGTCCTCCTCTCTCACATCTCTCTCTCTCTCTCCTCCATGTCCTCCTCTCTCTCACGCCTCTCTCCTCCATGTCCTCCTCTCTCTCACACCTCTCTCTCCTCCATGTCCTCCTCTTTCTCCTCCATGTCCTTGTCTCTCTCACACCTCTCTCTCCTCCATGTCCTCCTCTCTCACACCTCTCTCTCCTCCATGTCCTCCTCTTTCTCCTCCATGTCCTTGTCTCTCTCACACCTCTCTCTCCTCCATGTCCTCCTCTTTCTCCTCCATGTCCTCCTCTCTCTCACACCTCTCTCTCTCTCCTCCATGTCCTCCTCTTTCTCCTCCATGTCCTTGTCTCTCTCACACCTCTCTCTCCTCCATGTCCTCCTCTCTCTCACACCTCTCTCCTCCATGTCCTCCTCTTTCTCCTCCATGTCCTTGTCTCTCTCACACCTCTCTCTCCTCCATGTCCTCCTCTCTCTCACACCTCTCTCTCCTCCATGTCCTCCTCTCTCTCACACCTCTCTCTCTCCCTCATGTCCTCCTCTCTCTCACACCTCTCTCTCCTCCATGTCCTCCTCTCTCTCACACCTCTCTCTCTCCTCATGTCCCCTCTCTCTCACACCTCTCTCTCCTCCATGTCCTCCTCTCTCCCCCATGTCCTCCTCTCTCTCTCCCTCCATGTCCTTCTCTCTCTCACACGTCTCTCTCTCCTCCATGTCCTACTCTCTCTCCTCCATGTCCTCCTCTCTCTCCACACCTCTCTCTCCTCCATGTTCTCTCTCTCTCACACCTCTCTCTCCTCCATGTCCTCCTCTCTCTCTCCTCCATGTCCTTCTCTCTCTCACACCTCTCTCTCTCCTCCATGTCCTACTCTCTCTCCTCCATGTCCTCCTCTCTCTCACACCTCTCTCTCCTCCATGTTCTCCTCTCTCTCCTCCATGTCCTCCTCTCTCTCACACCTCTCTCTCCTCCATGTCCTCCTCTCTCTCACACCTCTCTCTCCTCCATGTCCTCCTCTCTCTCCTCCATGTCCTCCTCTCTCTCACACCTCTCTCTCTCATCCTTGTCCTCTCTCTCACACCTCTCTCTCCTCCATGTCCTCCTCTCTCTCACACCTCTCTCTCCTCCATGTCCTCCTCTCTCTCCTCCATGTCCTCCTCTTTCTCCTCCATGTCCTCCTCTCTCTCACACCTCTCTCTCCTCCATGCCCCCCCCTCTCTCACCCCTCTCTCTCCTCCATGTCCTCCTCTCTCTCCTCCATGTCCTCCTCTTTCTCCTCCATGTCCTCCTCTCTCTCACACCTCTCTCTCCTCCATGTCCTCCTCTCTCTCCTCCATGTCCTCCTCTCTCTCACACCTCTCTCTCTCCTCCATGTCCTCCTCTCTCTCACCTCTCTCTCTCCTCCATGTCCTCCTCTCTCTCACCTCTCTCTCCTCCATGTCCTCCTCTCTCTCCTCCATGTCCTCCTCTTTCTCCTCCATGTCCTCCTCTCTCTCCACCTCTCTCTCCTCCATGTCCTCCTCTCTCTCACACCTCTCTCTCCCCCATGTCCTCCTCTCTCTCACACCTCTCTCTCTCCTCCATGTCCTCCTCTCTCTCACACCTCTCTCGCTCCTCCATGTCCTCCTCTCTCTCACACCTCTCTCTCCTCCATGTCCTCCTCTCTCTCACACCTCTCTCTCCTTCATGTCCTCTTTGTCTTCTCTCATTACTTTCCACCATTATCACCTCACACAACAACCTCTTCTATAGCTCCGCCCACACATGAGTCTGGTCACATGATCATGACGTCATCGCAGGTCCTTTAGCTCAGTAGTAAATAGTATGTACATGTGTGAAGAGATTAGAGAGAGACTGCGGGGTAAGGGGGGGGGGTTACATGTGAGGAGGATTAAGAGAGGGAGTGATGTATTTACATGGGACTGTATGTGAGGAGCTGAAGGGAGGGAGTGATGGATTTGCAACATTATCACATTGTTATCTCCAGTTACTGTATTTTATTTACATTGTCTCATCTTCTCTCCATTCAGGTTCCTACAATATAGAATCCTCTCAGTATCTTCTCTATAACAGAATATTCCTGAGTGATCCATCAAGGATGGAAAGAGACAGGAACAAGATGGCGGAAAGTCTATTAAATCTCACCCTAGAGATCATCTACCAGCTTACTGGAGAGGTGAGAGATTCTGATGATGTCATCATTACATCATTCTTATCTATAGTAATAACAGATGATACGACTGGAGAGGTGATGGACTGTGGACATGTATGTAGTGATATTTATTAATGTGTCTCCCCATAACCAGGATTACACAATAGTGAAGAAGACCTCTAGTGGGCGCTGTCAGGCTCCTGTGTATGAAGGATATGGAGGAACCCTGAGCCCAATCCTGCAGCCTCCACCTCACCCCCTGATACAGGAGCAGATCAATGAACAGAAGATCCTAGAACTCACCAAGAAGATGCTGGAGCTGCTGACTGGAGAGGTGACACTGCTGGGAATGCTGGGACATTATACAGTAACTGGAGGGGTCTGGGTGATGACTGTATCATTGTGTTGTCAGGTTCCTATAAGGTGTCAGGATGTCGCTGTCTATTTCTCCATGGAGGAGTGGGAGTATTTAGAAGGACACAAGGATCTGTACAAGGAGGTCATGATGGAGGACCACCAGCTCCTCACATCACTAGGTAATAGACATGACTATATACACATGGACTTCCATTATTTGTATGTACAGAATGAATTCAGTCCCTGTCTGTGTTTCCTACAGGTAGATCCAGTAAGAGGACAACACCGGAGAGATGTCCCAGTCCTCTTCTTCCACAGGATGATCAGGTAGATGGAGATATTCCCTATGATGTGTAGACGGGCTGTGAAGTCTTTGTGGTCAGTCTTGGTTTATCCCACAGTATTAGATGTTTTATACTTGTGTAATGAGAGGTGGAGATGGAGGATAAAGCTGACCATAGACATTACATGTTGTCTGGTTGGAATAAGGAAGTACAGTGGGTACGGAAAGTATTCAGACCCCTTTAAATTTTTCACTCTTTGTTTCATTGCAGCCATTTGCTAAAAGCAAAAAAAGTTCATTTTATTTCTCATTAATGTACACTGAGCTCCCCATCCTGACAGAAAAAAAACCAGAAATGTAGATATTTTTGCAAATTTATTAAAAAAGAAAAACTGAAATATCACATGGCCATAAGTATTCAGAGCCTTTGCTCAGTATTGAGTAGAAGCCGCTTCCTTTTGAGCTAGTACAGCCAGGAGTCTTCTTGGGAATGATGCAACAAGTTTTTCACATCTGGATTTGGGGATCCTCGGCCATTCTTCCTTGCAGATCCTCTCCAGTTCCGTCAGGTTGGATGGTGAACGTTGGTGGAGCCATTTTCAGGTCTCTCCAGAGATGCTCAATTGGGTTGAGGTGAGGGCTCTGTTTGGGCCAGTCAAGAATGGTCACAGAGTTGTTCCGAAGCCGCTCCTTTGTTAGTTTAGCTGTGTGCTTAGGGTCATTGTCTTGTTGGAAGGTGAACCTTCGGCCCAGTCTGAGGTCCAGAGCACTCTGGAAGTGGTTTTGGTTTTCTTCCAGGTCATCTCTGTACTTGGCCGCATTCATCTTTCCTTCGATTGCAGCCAGTCGTCCTGTCCCCCATAGCATGATGCTGCCACCACCATGTTTCACTGTTGGGATTGTATTGGGCAGGTGATGAGCAGCGCCTGGTTTTCTCCTCACATACCGCTTAGAATTAACGCCAAAAAGTTCAATCTTCGTCTCATCAGACCAGAGAATCTTATTTCTCATAGTCTGGGAGCCCTTCATGTGTTTTTTGGCAGACTCTATGCGGCTTTCATATGTCTTGCACTGAGGAGAGGCTTCCTTCGGGCCACTCTGCCATAAAGCCCCGACTGGTGGAGGGCTGCAGGGATAGGTGACTTTGTGGAACTTTCTCCCATCTCCCTACTGCATCTCTGGAGCTCAGCCACAGTGATCTTTGGGTTCTTCTTTACCTCTCTCACCAAGGCTCTTCTCCCACGATTGCTCAGTTTGGCCAGAGTTCTGGTCGTCCCAAACTTCTTCCATTTAAGGATTATGGAGGCCACTGTGCTCTTAGGAACCTTGAGTGCTACAGAAATTTTTTTGTAACCTTGGCCAGATCTATGCCTTGCCACAATTCTGTCTCTGAGCTCCTTGGGCAGTTCCTTTGACCTCCTGATTCTCATTTGCTCTGACATGCACTGTGAGCTGTGAGATCTTATATAGACAGGTGTGCGCCTTTCCTAATCAAGTCCAATCAGTTTAATTAAACACAGCTGGACTGCAATGAAGGAGTAGAACCATCTCAAGGAGGATCAGAAGGAAATGGACAGCATGTGAGTTATATATAAGTGTCACAGCAAAGACTCTGAATACTTATGGCCATGTGATATTTCAGTTTTTCTTTTTTAATAAATTTGCAAAAATATCTACATTTCTGGGGTTTTTTCTGTCAAGATGGGGAGCTGAGTGTACATTAATGAGAAATAAAATGAACTTTTTTGCTTTTAGCAAATGGTTGCAATGAAACAAAAAGTGAAAAATTTAAACGGTCTGAATACTTTCCATACCCACTGTATCAGGATGGATTTCTCAGTGTTTACAGCTGGTTGCCTAGGTTTCAGGCCACCTCTGCTATCGATCTGCAGTGGTCGGGCTGTGATAATTTCCTGTTTCGGTAACCGTTATTCTCTTCACTGTGATTGACAGCTAGTGGAACCTTCTGTCAGCTCTTCAAAGTGATAAGGTCTAGTACATTGCTTGATCAGGACCTCTGTTATTTCTGTTTGTAAATCCAGAGATAACTGTACAGTTTAGTCTCAGGAGGACTCTACTGGCCTGAGCTGTACGTCACACAGGCTAGGCCTGGGCACTAAGTGGAAGTGACTTCCCCAACTCTCTGCTGAATTGAACAATGTTTGTTTCACAGATTTTCTATCAAGATAAAGATAACATAGCTATAAAGGAAGAGCCCTATGTGAGTGGTGATGAGGAGTGTGAGGAGGACATTCCTACAAGTAACCTCCCAGGTGAGTAGTCACCACTAAATATACCACAGAAGAATCACAGATTCTCCTCATTCACTGACTGCAACCATTGTGTGTAGAGTTTTTTTCAGTTCTTTGTTCTGTTAGATATTTCATTCATATTTTCCAAAATTCAGTTAAAATAAAATAGTAAAAGGAAAACGCATGGATAATTTAATATGAACTGTAGGCAGCATGGTATGGGGAATGAGGAGTTAAGCAGCATCAGTGAAGACATTTATCTCTTTATGTGCAGCCATCTAGTCATGAGGGCAATCCTGTCAGTGAAGAGAGATTGGTGGGGGTCACACACCCAGACACCCCTGCTGATCTGGGGTTGACATATTGGCCCCAGTTTTACGGGAAATTAAGCTGAGTTACACTGCTAAGCTTCCCAGCACCGAGCGATCAGGTGAATAAAGTAGGACGCCTCCTGGCAACTTCCAAAACTGGGAAAGTATGAAGAGTGCCAAAAATATATATAGAATATTGCATATTCTAATCCAGACTTTGATCCTATTAAAATTACCGAGTGCTGTCAGTTTCACTGCCTTTTCGCTGTCCAAATCTGATAGACTGCCATACTCACTTCAGTTTTTCATGTGCAACTTCAGTTAGAGCATATATAACTCCGTAGAAAAAAACGAATTGATGCAAAAATTGTGATTTATTCACTTGAAGAGAAATCAATATGTAGAGTATAATGTTAGAGCATGTCCTCTTCTGATAGGGTCCTTTAAGATTTTTCATTGAGCATTTTGCTATAAAAGAGTGGTGACCGGGACACCACAACATGAACTGATGAAGATGCTGGCCTCACCACACAAGTGGGAAACTGGAGGAGAACAGCCTGGTGGCCGAACATCATGATTTACTGGTCCGTGCTTAGAGGTCTACTGCTAGATTGTCATCTGTTTTACTACCACTAAGGCTAGGTTCACACCTGCGCTGGGTCTCTGCTGGCGATTCCGTTCCCCATTCTGCTTTCAAAATGCAAGCAGCGCTATTCTCTCTGCATTTTTCCGTCCAGTGGACTCCATTATAATCTATAGGGTTTGCAGGTTTTCGAGGGTAACCGCTTTTTTTAGCGGATTAGGTTTCTGTTCAGAAACCCCAGCGCATATGTGAACCTAGCGTAAGTCACTACATAATTGAATTTTGTTACTAGTCGTGCAAGTTGTGTTGAAATTTCTACATAGGAATACTATAAAATATCTGTATAATTGTTAAGGTAATAATATGTAAAAATAATATATTTTGTCTTATTGCCAGATGACTGTACCAGGAGCTTAGAGGGACATCCTATATCTACAGATTATAAAGCAGAGGATCATGGTATCACACAAGATCCCTATGAAGAACATGTCATTACCCCAGATATACCCTCAGTCCTTCACAGCAAAGATCTATCATCTGATCCTATTATACACGTCCAATTTTCTGATTCATCACAGACTACTGAGCAAAATAAAAGTCACAGAAGGAGAAAACATCTAAGAAATCACACAGAGAAGACATTCTCATGTTCAGAATGTGGGAAATATTTTAAGCAAAAATCTGACCGTGATAGACATCAGAGAATTCACACAGGGGAGAAGCCATTTTCATGTTCAGAATGTGGGAAATGTTTTAATCAAAAATCTGATTGTGATAGACATCAGATAATTCACACAAAGGAGAAGCCATTTTCATGTTCAGAATGTGGGAAATATTTCAACCTGAAATCTGATCGGGATAGACACATGAGAGTTCACACAGGGGAGAAACCATTTTTATGTTCAGAATGTGGGAAATGTTTTGCCCGCAGATCAGCTCTTGTTAAACATCAGAGAATTCACACAGGAGAGAAGCCAATTTCATGTCCAGAATGTGGGAAATGTTTTGCCTATAGATCTGCTTTTGTTGAACATCAGAAAATTCATAAAGGGAAGAAGTCAATTTCATGTTCAGAATGTGGGAAATGTTTTAAACAGAAATCATATTTTGTTGAACATCAAAGAATTCACAAAGGAGAGAAGCCATTTTCATGTCCAGAATGTAAGAAATGTTTTACTCAGAAATCATATGTTGCTATACATTGTAGAACTCACACAGGGGTGAAGCCATTTTCATGTACAGAATGTGGGAAATCTTTTAAGCAGAGATCATATCTTGCTGTACATCAGAGAATTCACACAGGGGAGAAGCCATATTCATGTTCTAACTGTGGGATATGTTTTACCTATAAAGTACAGCTTGAAAGACATCAGAGAATTCACACGGGGATGAAGAAATATTCTTGTACAGAATGTGGGAAATGTTATCGCGTTGAATCAACTCTTATTGAGCATCAGAGAATTCATACAGGGGAGAGGCCATATTCATGTTCTGAATGTGGAAAAACTTTTACTCACAAATTGAAGTTTCTTAAACATCAAAAATCTCACACAGGAGAGTAGCAGTTCTCTTGTTTGGGTTATAGTAAATTCAAAAATCCCTTTAACATGTTTAATAAAAAGTAACGTACTTGACGTTTTCAATGTATTTTGTGATAAAATATCACACTTTACTTTATAGATCAATTTTCCATACACATGGCAACATAGTAGATAAGGTTGGATAAATATGCAAGTCAATCAACCTGTAAATTTACCAAGTTGTTCCAGTGAAAGGCAAGAACTCCCACTAGTCTGACACCAATTGTGGAAAGAAATTCAAATGATATTTTTCTCTGATTTTCCTAAATGCTTGATGCAAATGACAGACAGTCTAATGTTCAAATCTTAAACCGTTAGAGTATAAGTCATATTTTATTGGACAAACCTCCCAATGACATGTTTTTTCCGCAAATTAAAAAAATCAAAAGTCAATTTCGGCGAGGACTTTCTGAACAAGTGAAGGATGAACTTGCCAGGGTGGAAACCCCAGCTCATTGGAGAACTCTATTCAATTGTGTATTAGAATTGATCAGAGACTTACTGAAAGAAGAAGGGAAAAACTGTGGGCATTGGAGAATAGACCTGCCTATTCTTTCATTTAAACGACTCAGCAAAATACTGAATCTCTAGCTGAACCTATGCAGATTGATGTAATTTGGAAACCCCTTACTACAGCAGAAAAGGAGAGACAATTTACAGAAAACCTTTGTGGGGAATCGGGGCATTATGCTATAAAATGCTCAAACAAAATACATAGGACAATTCTTTCACTGACATTTAAAGAACAGATCAAATCAGGAACATCTGATCAATCAGTCTCAAATTCTCCTTTAGTCCTGGATGATGACAAGATATTTGTGCCGGAGTCTCTTTATATTGTGCCAATCCACATCTGCGCTGAAACACATGAGATTTCTTGTTTTGCTATGACAGCCTCTGGGGTGGTGGAGATTTCATGGACATAACCTTTGCTAATCATAATAATATTACACTGTTAACAAAGTCAGCACCTGTAATAATAATAATAATCCTTTAATAGTCCCACCATGGGGAAATTCGGTGTGTTACAAGCAAGGATATGCAATGCAAGAAAAGAAATACAAATGCACATACAATATATACAAAACGTTCCAAGGTAGAGGCATCCCATTTATAGTAGACAGACAGATAGAACGGTACAGGTAAAGAAGTAGTGGGGGGGGGGGGATATCACAACAGAAAGAAATTTCAGTTCTCTGTGTGTAATGATCTCTGCTTAGGTCGGTGTTGGTTGTACAGCCTAACCGCGGTGGGGAGGAAAGACTTCTGAAAGCGCTCCTTCTCACACTTAGGGTGAAGTAGTCAGTGACTGACAGTACTGCCCAGCGCTATCACGGTCTCATTCATGGGATGGGAGTTATTCTCCCACATGGAGCTCACCATGGACAGTATCCTTCTGTCACCCACCACCTGCACTGGGTCCAGTGGGCTCGCCAGGACAGAGCTGGCCCTTCTAATCAGCTTGTCGAGTTTACTTCTATGTCTGGTCTATATACTTCTCCCCCAGCAGGCCGAAGAAGATGGCTGATGCCACTACCGAGTTGAAAAAAGTCCTAAGAAGTGCCCTCTGGACTCCAAAGGCTCTCAGCCTCCTAAGCAGGTAGAGCCTGCTGTGGCCCTTCCTGTACAGGACCTCCATGTGATCTGCCCAGTCCAGCTTATTATTAAGGAGAACACCCAGGAACTTATAGGTGTTGACAATCTTGATGCCCGTCCCCTGGATGTCCACTGATTTAGGAGGGCATCTGCATTTCCGAAAGTCCACCATCTCCTTGGTCCTCCCAGAAATACAGTGCTGGCCAAAAGTATTGGCACCCCTGCAATTCTATCAGATAATACTCAATTTCTTCCAGAAAGAGATTGCAATCACAAATGCTTTGGTAATAATATCTTCATTTAATTTGTCGTCAATGGAAAACCACAAAAAGAATTGTCAAAAAGCCAAATTGGATATAATTCCACACCAAACATAAAAAAGGGGGTGGACAAAAGTATTGGCACCCTTTGAAAAATCATGTGATGCTTCTCTAATTTGTGTAATTAACAGCACCTGTTACTTACCTGTGGCACATAACAGGTGGTGGCAATAACTAAATCACACTTGCAGCCAGTTGAAATGGATTAAAGTTGACTCAACCTCTGTCCTGTGTCCTTGTGTGTACCACATTGAGCATGGAGAAAAGAAAGAAGACCAAAGAACTGTCTGAGGGCTTGAGAAGCAAAATTGTGAGGAAGCATGAGCAATCTCAAGGCTACAAGTCCATCTCCAAAGACCTGAATGTTCCTGTGTCTACCGTGCGCAGTGTCATCAAGAAGTTTAAAGCCCATGGCACTGTGGCTAACCTCCCTAGATGTGGACGGAAAAGAAAAATTGACGAGAGATTTCAACGAAAGATTGTGCGGATGGTGGCTAAAGAACCTCGACTAACATCCAAACAAGTTCTAGCTGCCCTGCAGTCCGAGGGTACAACAGTGTCAACCCGTACTATCCGTCGGCGTCTGAATGAAAAGGGACTCTATGGTAGGATACCCAGGAAGACCCCACTTCTGACCCAGAGACATAAAAAAGCCAGGCTGGAGTTTGCCAAAACTTACCTGAGAAAGCCAAAAACTTTTTGGAAGAATGTTCTCTGGTCAGATGAGACAAAAGTAGAGCTTTTTGGGAAAAGGCATCAACATAGAGTTTACAGGAAAAAAAAAGAGGCCTTCAAAGAAAATAAAACGGTCTCTACAGTCAAACATGGCGGAGGTTCCCTGATGTTTTGGGGTTGCTTTGCTGCCTCTGGCACTGGACTGCTTGACCGTGTGCATGGCATTATGAAGTCTGAAGACTACCAACAAATTTTGCAGCATAATGTAGGGCCCAGTGTGAGAAAGCTGGGTCTCCCTCAGAGGTCATGGGTCTTCCAGCAGGACAATGACCCAAAATACACTTCAAAAAGCACTAGAAAATGGTTTGAGAGAAAGCACTGGAGACTTGTAAAGTGGCCAGCAAAGAGTCCAGACCTGAATCCCATAGAACACCTGTGGAGAGATCTCAAAATGGCAGTTTGGAGAAGGCACCCTTCAAATCTCAGGGTCCTGGAGAAATATGCCAAAGAAGAATGGTCTAAAATTCCAGCAGAGCATTGTAAGAAACTCATTGATGGTTACCGGAAGCGGTTGTTCGCAGTTATTTTGTCTAAAGGTTGTGCTACCAAGTATTAGGCTGAGGGTGCCAATACTTTTGTCCGGCCCATTTTTGGAGTTTTGTGTAAAATGATCAATGATTTGACTTTTTTTTTCATTCTCTTTTGTGTTTTTTCATTGCAAGCAAAATAAATGAAGATATTATTACCAAAGCATTTGTGATTGCAATCATTTTCTGGAAGAAATTGAGTATTATCTGACAGAATTGCAGGGGTGCCAATACTTTTGGCCAGCACTGTAATCTTCAGGTGGTTCCACTGGCACCAGTCCACAAAATCCCGGTTCAGTTCTCTGTACTCCATGTCATCTTTGTCTGTGATTAGGCCTACTATTGCAGAGTCATCAGAATACTTCTGTAGGTAGCAGCTGGATGAGTTGTGTGAAGGATCATAATGAACTTTTTATAATTTTATACTTTTATATCTGTTTTATATTTTCATATCTGTTTAAGGTGTACTGTGTGTTAAAAACATTGCTATCCTTAAAGTTGATTAGATGTAGTTGTTTATTCTTGAAACTGAGTGTAATGTAATGTTACACTACCAGATAGTGTCTGCATACCAAAGTGAGAATCCTTTGTGTCCAAGAAGACATGTGCTTGTTTTGCTGCCAGAAGACAGCTCCCTGGATCATAGCACAAGACAGGAGATGGCTGACCATATACGGAACTACTTATTTGTTATCTATGCATTTAAGATATACTACACCAATTAGGATTGAACATGAAAAATTATGTTGCTATGTTAAAACTTTCCTATACTTGATGCTATATGAACTTATGTTGCCTTAATAAAGTATGTCAGTGCGTCCCTGTATTCGGCTAAAAAAGAGGGTTCATACCAACTCTGTGTCTGGTGTCAATGCCTCGCCGCTAGCACTTAGCTCATATCAATTAGGACAGCAACAGTTACCTGGGGAACCTGGTCAATTGGCCCACAAAGAGTCATGACCTTATCAGTTGCACCTAAATTCTGCAGTGTACAGTGTGAAAAGGAGAGGGCAAGAACTGTACCCTGGGATGCCCCTGTATTACAGATCACGGTATCTGACACACAGTCCCGGGCTCTCACATACTGAGGTCGATTTGTGAGGTAGTCTTGGAACCAATTGGAGAGATGATGGCCCACTCCAGCAAGGGCCAGCTTGTCCCTCAGTAACCCAGGCTGTATGGTTTTAAAATCACTAGAGAAATCAAAGAACATTTTTCTCACAGTGTTCCCTGGTTTCCCAGGTGAGAAAGGGCCCTGTGCAGAAGGTGGATGATGTCATCATCCCGATGCCTGGCTGATAAGCAAACTGGAGAGGTACTATAGCCAGGCTCACTAGAAGGCGGAGATGTGTGAGAACCAATCTCTCTAAGAGCTTCATCAGGTGGGATGTCAATACTAAGGGTGTGTAGTCATTGAGGTCCATAGGAAGAAGTTTCTTTGGAACCGGTACCACACAAGAAGATTTCCACAAAACAGGTATTATTTCCTGCTTCAGATTCATATTAAACATATATGTAATTATACTACACAGCTGATCCCCACAAGTCTTAATTAGCCTTGCACTGATGTCATCCGGCCCTGCAGCCTTCTTAACTTTGGTCTTTTTCAGCTCCCTTCTCACCTGGGCACGTGTGAAGGTCAGATAATGACAACGCATTGCTGGATTTACTGGTCTGGTGGGAAGTAGCCACAGAGGGTGAAGTCAGTGTGGTAGAGGGAACTGAAAGACATGCTGGGGAGGGAGGAGCTGGTGTGTGATCAAATCTATTGAAGAATAGATTTAGTTCGTTAAGCTAATTAACATCTGCTTCCACTTGGGAGTCAGACTGTCTGTGACCCGAGATTGACTTAAGCCCCTTCCAGACAGCCCTTATATCTTTTCATTTGCTTTTCCATTTTTTCCTTATAACTGGCTTTTTCCTGCTTGATTTCACGTCTGAGCTCATTTTGTACCTCCCTCAGCCCCACCTTATCTCTTGCCTTGAATGCCATCTTTTTCTCCTTAAGTAGTGTTTTTATATCAGCATTAATCCATGGTTTGTTGGAGAAGCACGTCACCACTTTTGTGGGTACTGTGTTGTCCACACAAAAATTAATGTAGTCCATTATGCAGTGTGTGAGTCCTGTCTTCTCCATAAGAATCCTGCAGCACTTCCCATGTGGTTGTGTCAAAATAGTCCCTCAGAGCCTCATCACTCTCCTTAGACCATATCCTCACTGTGCGGGTGACAGCTGGTTCCCTATGTACAAGTGGCTTGTACACAGGTCGGAGATGCACTAGGTTGTGATCCGATCTTCCCAGGGGCACTGTTGGTGCCACTGTAGTGTTGGTATAAAAAGAACAAAAAAAAAAAAAAAATTTGATCTCACATTTGCTCCCATCATGTTAATTTTTGGTGGTACACCACCTGCTCCTCCATGTCCTCCTCTTTCTCACGCCTCCCGCTCCTCAATGTTCTCCTCTCTCACACCTCCCACTTCTCCATGTCCTCCTCTCTCTCACACCCATCTCTCCTCCATGTCCTCCTCTCTCTTACACCTCCCGCTCCTCCATTCCTCCTCTCTCTCACACCTCTCTTTCTGACTTGTCCTCCTCTCTCTCCTCCATGTCCTCCTCTCTTACACCTCCCGCTCCTCCATGTCCTCCTCTCTCACACACCTCTCTCTCTCCTCCATGTCCTCCTCTCTCTCTCCTCCATGTTCTCCTCTCTCCCCCTCCCTCTCCTCCATGTCCTCCTCTCTCTTACACCTCCCGCTCCTCCATGTTCTCCTCTCTCTCACACCTCTCTCTCCTCCATGTCCTCCTCTCTCTCACACCTCTCTCTCCTCCATGTCCTCCTCTCTCTCACACCTCTCTCTCCCCCATGTCCTCCTCTCTCTCACACCTCTCTCTCCTCCATGTCCTCCTCTCTCTCACACCTCTCTCCCTCCATGTCCTCCTCTCTCTCACACCTCTCTCTCCCCCATGTCCTCCTCTCTCTCACACCCTCTCTCTCCTCCATGTCCTCCTCTCTCTCCTCCATGTCTTCTCTCTCCTCCATGTCCTCCTCTCTCTCTCCTCCATGTCCTTCTCTCTCTCACACCTCTCTCTCTCCTCCATGTCCTACTCTCTCTCCTCCATGTCCAGCCTCTCTCTCACACCTCCCCTCTCTCCTCCATGTCCTCCTCTCTCTCACACCTCTCTCTCCTCCATGTCCTCCTCTCTCTCACACCTCTCTCTCCTCCATGTCCTCCTCTCTCTCACACCTCTCTCTCCTCCATGTCCTCCTCTCTCTCCTCCATGTCCTCTTCTCTCTCCTCCATGTCCTCCTCTCTCTCTCTCCATGTCCTTCTCTCTCTCCACACCTCTCTCTCTCCTCCATGTCCTACTCTCTCTCCTCCATGTCCTCCTCTCTCTCCACCTCTCCTCCATGTCCTCCTCTCTCTCACACCTCTCCTCCTCCATCCTCTCTCTCCTCCATGTCCTCCTCTCTCTCACACCTCTCTCCCTCCATGTCCTCCTCTCTCTCTCTCTCTCTCTCCTCCATGTCCTCCTCTCTCTCCTCCATGTCCTCCTCTCTCTCACACCTCTCTCTCCTCCATGTCCTCCTCTCTCTCTCCTCCATGTTCTCCTCTCTCTCACACCTCTCTCCTCCATGTCCTCCTCTCTCCTCCATGTCCTCCTCTCTCTCACACCTCTCTCTCCTCCATGTGCTTTTTCTCTTCTCTCATTACTTTCCACCATTATCACCTCACACAACAACCTCTTATATAGCTCCGCCCACACAGGAGTCTGGTCACATGATCATGACATCATCGCAGGTCCTTTAGCTCAGTAGTAAATAGTATGTACATGTGTGAACTGTGCTGAAGAGAGGAGAGAGAGACTGCGGGGTAAAAGGAGAGGGGGTTTACATGGGACTGCATGTGAGGAGGCGAAGGAAGAGAGTGATGGATTTACAACATTCACAACATTATCACATTGTTATCTCCAGTTATTGTATTTTATTTACATTGTCTCGTGTTCTCTCCATTCAGGTTCCTACAATATAGAATCCTCTCAGTATCTTCTATATAAGAGAATATTCCTGATTGATCCATCAAGGATGGAAAGAGACAGGAACAAGATGGCGGAAAGTCTATTAAATCTCACCCTAGAGATCATCTACCAGCTTACTGGAGAGGTGAGAGATTCTGATGATGTCACATTACATCATTCTTATCTATAGTAATAACAGATGATATGACTGGAGAGGTGATGGACTCTGCACATGTATGTAGTGAGATTTATTAATGTGTCTCCCCATAACCAGGATTACACAGTAGTGAAGAAGACCTCTAGTGGGCGCTGTCAAGCTCCTCTGTATGAAGGATATGGAGGAACCTTGTGCCCAATCCCGGGGCCTCCACCTCACCCCCTGATACAGGAGGAGATCAATGGACAGAAGATCCTAGAACTCACCCACAAGATGCTGGAGCTGCTGACTGGAGAGGTGACACTGCTGGGAATGCGGGGACATTATACAGTAACTGGAGGGGTCTGGGTGATGACTGTATCATTGTGTTGTCAGGTTCCTATAAGGTGTCAGGATATCGCTGTCTATTTCTCCATGGAGGAGTGGGAGTATTTAGAAGGACACAAGGATCTGTACAAGGAGGTGATGATGGAGGACCACCAGCCCCTCACATCACCAGGTAATAGACATGACTATATACACATGGACTTCCATTATTTGTATGTACAGAATGAATTCAGTCCCTGTCTGTGTTTCCTACAGGTAGATCCAGTAAGAGGACAACACCGGAGAGATGTCCCAGTCCTCTTCTTCCACAGGATGATCAGGTAGATGGAGATATTCCCTATGATGTGTAGATGGGCTGTGAAGTCCTTGTGGTCAGTCTTGGGTTATCCAGCAGTATTAGATGTTTTATACTTGTGTAATGAGAGGTGGAGATGGAGGATAAAGCTGACCATAGATATTACATGTTGTCTTGTTGGAATAAGGAACTATCAGGATGGATTTCTCAGTGTTTACAGCTATTTGCCTAGGTTTCAGGCCACCTCTGCTATCTATCTGCAGTGGTCGGGCTGTGATCATTTCCTGTTTCGGTAACCTTTATTTTCTTCACTTTGATTAACAGTTAGTGGAACCTTTTGTAAGCTCTTCAAAATGATAAGGTCTAGTACATTGCTTGATCAGGACCTGTTATTTCTGTTTGTAAATCCAGAGATAACTGTACAGTTTAGTCTCAGGAGGACTCTACTGGCCTGAGTTGTACGTCACATAGGCTAGGCCTGGGCACTAAGTGGAAGTGACTTCCCCAACTCTCTGCTGAATTGAACAATGTTTGTTTCACAGATTTTCTATCAAGATAAAGATAACATAGCTATAAAGGAAGATCCCTATGTGAGTGGTGATGAGGAGTGTGAGGAGGACATTCCTACAAGTAACCTCCCAGGTGAGTAGTGTCCACTAAATATACCACAGAAGAGTCACAGATTCTCCTCATTCACTGACTGCAACCGTTGTGTGTAGAGTTTTTTTCAGTTCTTTGTTCTGTTAGATATTTCATTCATATTTTCCAAAATTCAGTTAAAATAAAATAGTAAAAGGAAAACGCATGGATAATTTAATATGAACTGTAGGCAGCATGGTATGGGGAATGAGGAGTTAAGCAGCATCAGTGAAGACATTTATCTCTTTATGTGCAGCCATCTAGTCATGAGGGCAATCCTGTCAGTGAAGAGAGATTGGTGGGGGTCACACACCCAGACACCCCTGCTGATCTGGGGTTGACATATTGGCCCCAGTTTTACGGGAAATTAAGCTGAGTTACACTGCTAAGCTTCCCAGCACCGAGCGATCAGGTGAATAAAGTAGGACGCCTCCTGGCAACTTCCAAAACTGGGAAAGTATGAAGAGTGCCAAAAATATATATAGAATATTGCATATTCTAATCCAGACTTTGAGCCTATTAAAATTACCGAGTGTTGTCAGTTTCACTGCCTTTTTGCTGTCCAAATCTGATAGACTGCCATACTCACTTCAGTTTTTCATGTGCAACTTCAGTTAGAGCATATATAACAGACTCCGTAGAAAAACGAGTTGATGCGAAAATTGTGATTTATTCACTTGAAGAGAAATCAATATGTAGAGTATAATGTTAGAGCATGTCCTCTTCTGATAGGGTCCTTTAAGATTTTTCATTGAGCATTTTGCTATAAAAGAGTGGTGACCGGGACACCACAACATGAACTGATGAAGATGCTGGCCTCACCACACAAGTGGGAAACTGGAGGAGAACAGCCTGGTGGCCGAACATCATGATTTACTGGTCCGTGCTTAGAGGTCTACTGCTAGATTGTCATCTGTTTTACTACCACTAAGGCTAGGTTCACACCTGCGCTGGGTCTCCGCTGGCGATTCCGTTCCCCATTCTGCTTTCAAAATGCAAGCAGCGCTTTTCTCTCCGCATTTTTCCGCCCGGCTGACCCCATTATATTCTGTGGGGTTTGTGGGTTTCCGAGGGTAACCAATTTTTTTTTAGCGGATTACGTTTCTGTTCGGAAACCCCAGCGCAGATGTGAACCTAACGTAAGTCACTACATAATTGAATTTTTTTACTAGTCGTACAAGTTGTGTTGAAATTTCTACATAGGAATTTTATAAAATATCTGTATAATTGTTAAGGTTATAATATCTACAAATAATATATTTTTTCTTATTGCCAGATGACTGTACCAGGAGCTCAGAGGGACATCTGATATCTACAGATTATAAAGCAGAGGATCATGGTATAACACAAGATCCCTATGAAGAACATGTCATTACCCCAGATATACCCTCAGCCCTTCACAGCAAAGATCTGTCATCTGATCCTATTATACATGTCCAATCTTCTGATTCATCACAGACTGTGAAGCAAAATAAAAGACACAGAAGGAGAGAACATCTAAGAAATCACACAGAGAAGTCATTCTCATGTTCAGAATGTGGGAAATGTTTTAAGCAAAAATCTGATCGGGATAGACATATGAGAGTTCACACAGGGGAGAAACCATTTTCATGTTCAGAATGTGGGAAATGTTTTGCCCGCAGATCACCTCTTATTGAACATCAGAGAATTCACACAGGAGAGAAGCCAATTTCATGTCCAGAATGTGGGAAATGTTTTGCCTATAAATCTGCTTTTGTTGATCATCAAAGAATTCACAAAGGAGAGAAGCCATTTCCATGTCCAGTATGTGGGAAATGTTTTACCCAGAAATCATATGTTGCTATACATTGTAGAACTCACACAGGGGTGAAGCCATTTTCATGTACAGAATGTGGGAAATCTTTTAAGCAGAGATCATATCTTGCTGTACATCAGAGAATTCACACAGGGGAGAAGCCATATTCATGTTCTAACTGTGGAAAATGTTTTACCTATAAATTACAACTTGAGAGACATCAGAGAATTCACACAAAGGTGATGCCATATTCTTGAACAGAATGTGGGAAATGTTATCGTGTTGAATCAACTCTTATTGAGCATCAGAGAATTCATACAGGGGAGAAGCCATATTCATGTTCAGAATGTGGAAAAACTTTTACTCACAAATTGAAGTTTCTTAAACATCAGAAATCTCACACAGGAGAGTAGCAGTTCTCTTGTTTGGGTTATAGTAAATTCAAAAATCCCTTTAACATGTTTAATAAAAAGTTACAATACATGTACTTGACATTTTCAATGTATTTTGTGATAAAATATCACACTTTACTTTATAGATCAATTTTCCATACACATGGCAACATGGTAGATAAGGATGGATAAACATGCAAGTCAATCAATTCCAACCTGTAAATTTACCAAGTTGTTCCAGTGAAAGGCAAGAACTCCCACTAGTCTGACACCAATTGCGGAAAAAAAAATTCAAATTATATTTTTCTCTGATTTTCCTAAATGCTTGATGCAAATGACAGACAGTCTAATGTTCAAATTTTCAACCGTTAGAGTATAAGTCAAATTTTATTGGACAAACCTCCAAATGACATGTTTTTTCCGCAAATTAAAAAAATCTAAATCCATTTTTCCAAATTATTCTGCACAATAGAGTTTCTAAACCTCCTGCTCACCCATGTCGTCCTCTCTGTCACACCTCTAGCTCCTCCATGTCCTCCTCTCTCTCACACCTCCATGTCCTCCTGTCAGGATTTGAACCCAGAACCTCCTGTGTCCCAGGCTTGTACTGGGAATTCCAGACAGTTTCTTGTTAATCCGGCCTTTAGTCCAGCTACTGCTCCTGCCTCACACTACAACTACTACCTTTACCTGTGTACCGAACTAGGACTTTTATATAACCACACTTACTTTAGTAACTAGTAAAGTCATCTGGATTGTCAGCCACTGGACTCCCACCTCCCCTTCCAGACTTTGACAATTTCACATACCAGCCGAACAATCGTATTATTACCACTACAGAATAATCTTACCCAATATGGAGTCCGTTGTCAAAATTTTGAGTTTATGAAATACAGTAATGTGGTGCCACCTGCCAAGAAAAGTTTTCAGATTTACAATCTCTGGTGCACAGTCATCAAGAAGAGATTATTGAATTGCAATGACAACTTTTGGAGGTACGTGGCTCAGCTGGAGATCCAGTTTAGTAGTGATCGTCATCATTTCCGAGGTTTCCTTAATCTTTTCCATATATATTTTCAAATGCAACCTGCTCCATTTATTAGTGACAAGAAAAAAAATGTTTATCATCAATCTTCTGACAGATGAACCTCTCATATGGCCTCCTCATGTGGAAAAAGATAGTGAACTTTCGACTCAATTAGATGACTTTATTACTGCGATGAATCAAATCTTTGATGACCCCAATTGTTGTTCCACAGCTGAAGCCAAACTGCATAATCTGCGGCAAGGAAAATGTTTAGTTGTTGAATATACTGCAGAGTTTTGCCGCTGGGTAGATGATACTACATGGAATCTAGCAGACCAGAAAAGTCAATTTCGGCGAGGGCTTTCTGAACAAGTGAAAGATGAACTTGCCAGGGTGGAAACCCCAGCTCATTGGAGAACTCTATTCAATTGTGTATTAGAATTGATCAGAGACTTACTGAAAGAAGAAGGGAAAAACTGTGGGCAATGGAGAATAGACCTGCCTATTCTTTCACTCAAACGACTCAGCGAAATACTGAATCTCTACCTGAACCTATGCAGATTGATGTAATTCGGAAACCCCTTACTACAGCAGGAAAGGAGAGACGATTTACAAAAACTTTTGCCTTTGTTGTGGGGAATCGGGACATTATGCTAGAAAATGCTCAAACAAGATACATAGGACAATTCTTTCACTGACATTAAAGAACAGATCAAATCAGGAACATCTGATCAATCAGACTCAAATTCTCCTTTAGTCCTGGATGATGACAAGATATTTGTGCCGGAGTCTCTTTATATTGTGCCAATCCACATCTGCGCTGAAACACATGAGATTTCTTGTTTTGCTATGACAGCCTCTGGGGTGGTGGAGATTTCATGGACATAACCTTTGCTAATCATAATAATATTGGACTGTTAACAAAGTCAGCACCTGTAATAATAGTAATAATCCTTTAATAGTCCCACCATGGGGAAATTGGTGTGTTACAGAAGCAAGGATATGCAATGCAAGAAAAGAAATACAAATACACATACAATATATACAAAACGTTCCAAGGTAGAGGCATTTCATTTATAGTAGACAGACAGAACGGTACAGGTAAAGAAGTAGTGGGGGGGAGGATATCACAACAGAAAGAAATTTCAGTTCTCTGGAACGATCTCTGCTTAGGTTGGTGTTGGTTGTACAGCCTGACCGCAGCAGGGAGGAAAGACTTCCGATAGCGCTCCTTCTCACACCTAGGGTGGAGCAGTCGGTCACTGACAGTACTGCCCAGCGCTATCACGGTCTCATGCATGGGATGGGACTTATTCTCCCGCATGGAACTCACCACGGACAGTATCCTTCTGTCACCCACCACCTACACTGGGTCCAGTGGGCTCCCCAGGACAGAGCTGGCCCTTCTAATCAGCTTGTCCAGTTTACTTCTATCCCTGATCGAGATACTGCTCCCCCAGCAGGCCGAAGAAGATGGCTGATTCCACTACCAATTTGAAAAAAGTCCTAAGAAGTGCCCCTTGGACTCCAAAGGCTCTCAGTCTCCTAAGCAAATACAGCCTGCTGTGGCCCTTCCTGTACAGGACCTCCATGTGATCTGCCCAGTCCAGCTTATTATTAAGGAGCACACCCAGGTACTTAAAGGTGTTGACCGGCCCCTGGATGTCCAATGGTTTAAGGGGGGGGGCATCTGCATTTACGGAAGTCCACCACCATCTCCTTGGTCTTCTCAGCGTTAATCCTCAGGTAGTTACGATGGCACTAGTCCACAAAATCCCGGTTCAGTTCTCTGTACTCCCTGTCATCTCCGTCTGTGATGTGGCCTACTATTGCAGAGTCATCAGAATACTTGTTATGAATTCTAGAAATTCATAACAGAAATTCCAGAAATCGGATCTTGTTGTACATCAGAGAGTTCATACAGGGGAGAAGAGATTTTCATGTTCAGAATGTGGCAAATGTTTTCCCCACAGGTCAGGTCTTGTTGAACATCGGAGAACTCACAAAGGGGAGAAGCCATTTTCATGTTCAGAATGTGGCAAATGTTTTGCCCACCAATCGGGTCTTATTGCGCATCAAAGAATTCACACAGGAGAGAAGCCATTTTCTTGTCCAGAATGTGGCAAATGTTTTACCTATAAATTGCAACTTGAGAGACATTGGAGAATTCACACAGGAGAGAAGCCATTTTCATGTTCAGAATGTGGCAAAACTTTTAATGAGAAGTCAAATTTTGTTACACATCAAAGACGTTACACAGGGGAGAAGCCATTCTCATGTTTGGAATGTGGGAAGTGTTTTTATTAGAAATCAGTTCTTTCAGCACATCTCCTAATTCACACAGTGGAAAAGCCATTTTCATGTTCAGAATGTGGGAAATGTTTTATTCACAAATCAAAATTTCTTAAACATCAAAAAACTCACACAGGACAGTAGCCACTCTCTTGACAAATATCAAAAGAAAAATACAACTGTAACAAAGTAAAGTCATTCTAGTTAGAGTAGATTTGAGGCTGTACCTACCTCTGACCAAATCTACCTCTTCAAAAATCAATGAAATATGTAAGGGTAATTCTGTCAAGATCCCCAATGGATTGCTCGAAGTTCTACTTCTGACTGTGTGATAAAGCTAAAGCCTGAAAACATCTTCCAGTATCTTTAGGCACCATCAGACCTGCATTCCTTGGATTATGCCATGGCTACAATACTCACTGGTTTGGTTTTTACACTAGGTTCAATTGGGGAAAAAAAACATAATTACATTTGAAATAGCTCTTAAAGGGGTTTACAGTCTCAACTGCAACATCTGTCAGCAAATGTGCTGCAGGATACCATACAGACCCTGTATACCTCCATGTCCTGCCGTATCTCATCTTGTATCCAGACTACAGGCCCGGCTGTAACATCTGTGGTAAATGTACTGCAGGATACCATACAGAACCTGTATACCTCCATGTCCTGCCGTATCTCATCTTGTATCCAGACTACAGGCCCAGCTGTAACATCTGTGGTAAATGTACTGCAGGATACCATACAGAACCTGTATACCTCCATGTCCTGCCGTATCTCATCTTGTATCCAGACTACAGGCCCAGCTGTAGCATCTGTGGTAAATGTACTGCAGGATACCATACAGACCCTGTATACCTCCATGTCCTGCCGTATCTCATCTTGTATCCAGGCTACAGGCCCGGCTGTAACATCTATGGTAAATGTACTGCAGGATACCATACAGAACCTGTATACCTCCATGTCCTGCCGTATCTCATCTTGTATCCAAACTACAGTCCCTCCCAGCTGTAACATCTGTGGTAAATGTACTGCAGGATACCATACAGAACCTGTATACCTCCATGTCCTGCCGTATCTCATCTTGTATCCAGGCTACAGGCCCGGCTGTAACATCTGTGGTAAATGTACTGCAGGATACCATACAGAACCTGTATACCTCCATGTCCTGCCGTATCTCATCTTGTATCCAGACTACAGGCCCCGCTGTAACATCTGTGGTAAATGTACTGCAGGATACCATACAGAACCTGTATACCTCCATGTCCTGCCGTATCTCATCTTGTATCCAGACTACAGATCCAGCTGTAACATCTGTGGTAAATGTACTGCAGGATACCATACAGAACCTGTATACCTCCATGTCCTGCCGTATCTCATCTTGTATCCAGACTACAGGCCCAGCTGTAACATCTGTGGTAAATGTACTGCAGGATACCATACAGAACCTGTATACCTCCATGTCCTGCCGTATCTCATCTTGTATCCAGACTACAGGCCTAGCTGTAACATATGTGGTAAATGTACTGCAGGATACCATACAGAACCTGTATACCTCCATGTCCTGCCGTATCTCATCTTGTATCCAGACTACAGGCCCAGCTGTAACATCTGTGGTAAATGTACTGCAGGATACCATACAGAACCTGTATACCTCCATGTCCTGCCGTATCTCATCTTGTATCCAGACTACAGGCCCAGCTGTAACATCTGTGGTAAATGTACTGCAGGATACCATACAGAACCTGTATACCTCCATGTCCTGCCGTATCTCATCTTGTATCCAGACTAAAGGCCCAGCTGTAACATCTGTGGTAAATGTACTGCAGGATACCATACAGAACCTGTATACCTCCATGTCCTGCCGTATCTCATCTTGTATCCAGACTACAGATCCAGCTGTAACATCTGTGGTAAATGTACTGCAGGATACCATACAGAGCCTGTATACCTCCATGTCCTGCTGTATCTCATCTTGTATCCAGACTACAGACCTGGCTGTAACATCTGTGGTAAATGTACTGCAGGATACCATACAGAACCTGTATACCTCCATGTCCTGCCGTACCTCATCTTGTATCCAAACTACAGGCCCAGCTGTAACATCTGTGGTAAATGTACTGCAGGATACCATACAGAACCTGTATACCTCCATGTCCTGCCGTATCTCATCTTGTATCCAGACTACAGACCCAGCTGTAACATCTATGGTAAATGTACTGCAGGATACCATACAGAACCTGTATACCTCCATGTCCTGCCGTATCTCATCTTGTATCCAGGCTGCAGGCCCGGCTGTAACATCTGTGGTAAATGTACTGCAGGATACCATACAGAACCTGTATACCTCCATGTCCTGCCGTATCTCATCTTGTATCCAGACTACAGGCCCAGCTGTAACATCTGTGGTAAATGTACTGCAGGATACCATACACACCCTGTATACCTCCATGTCCTGCCGTATCTCATCTTGTATCCAGGCTACAGGCCCGGCTGTAACATCTGTGGTAAATGTACTGCAGGGTACCATACAGAACCTGTATATTTCCATGCCAAATCGTATCTCATCTTGTATCCAGACTACAGGCCCAGCTGTAACATCTGTGGTAAATGTACTGCAGGATACCATACAGAACCTGTATACCTCCATGTCCTGCCGTATCTCATCTTGTATCCAGACTACAGGCCCAGCTGTAACATCTGTGGTAAATGTACTGCAGGATACCATACAGAACCTGTATACCTCCATGTCCTGCCGTATCTCATCTTGTATCCAGACTACAGGCCCAGCTGTAACATCTGTGGTAAATGTACTGCAGGATACCATACAGAACCTGTATACCTCCATGTCCTGCCGTATCTCATCTTGTATCCAGGCTACAGGCCCAGCTGTAACATCTGTGGTAAATGTACTGCAGGATACCATACAGAACCTGTATACCTCCATGTCCTGCCGTATCTCATCTTGTATCCAGACTACAGATCCAGCTGTAACATCTGTGGTAAATGTACTGCAGGATACCATACAGAGCCTGTATACCTCCATGTCCTGCTGTATCTCATCTTGTATCCAGACTACAGACCTGGCTGTAACATCTGTGGTAAATGTACTGCAGGATACCATACAGAACCTGTATACCTCCATGTCCTGCCGTATCTCATCTTGTATCCAGACTACAGGCCCAGCTGTAACATCTGTGGTAAATGTACTGCAGGATACCATACAGAACCTGTATACCTCCATGTCCTGCTGTATCTCATCTTGTATCCAGGCTACAGGCCCGGCTGTAACATCTGTGGTAAATGTACTGCAGGATACCATACAGAACCTGTATACCTCCATGTCCTGCCGTATCTCATCTTGTATCCAGACTACAGGCCCAGCTGTAACATCTGTGGTAAATGTACTGCAGGATACCATACACACCCTGTATACCTCCATGTCCTGCCGTATCTTATCTTATATCCAGGCTACAGGCCCGGCTGTAACATCTGTGGTAAATGTACTGCAGGATACCATACAGAACCTGTATACCTCCATGTCCTGCCGTATCTCATCTTGTATCCAGACTACAGGCCCAGCTGTAACATCTGTGGTAAATGTACTGCAGGATACCATACAGAACCTGTACACCTCCATGTCCTGCCATATCTCATCTTGTATCCAGACTACAGGTCCGGCTGTAACATCTGTGGTAAATGTACTGCAGGATACCATACAGAACCTGTATACCTCTATGTCCTGCCGTATCTCATCTTGTATCCAGGCTACCGGCCCAGCTGTAACATCTGTGGTAAATGTACTGCAGGATACCATAAAGAACCTGTATACCTCCATGACCTGCCGTATCTCATCTTGTATCCAGGCTACAGGCCCGGCTGTAACATCTGTGGTAAATGTACTGCAGGATACCATACAGAACCTGTATACCTCCATGTCCTGCCGTATCTCATCTTGTATCCAGACTACAGGCCCAGCTGTAACATCTGTGGTAAATGTACTGCAGGATACCATACAGAACCTGTATACCTCCATGTCCTGCCGTATCTCATCTTGTATCCAGGCTACAGGCCCAGCTGTAACATCTGTGGTAAATGTACTGCAGGATACCATACAGAACCTGTATACCTCCATGTCCTGCCGTATCTCATCTTGTATCCAGACTACAGATCCAGCTGTAACATCTGTGGTAAATGTACTGCAGGATACCATACAGAGCCTGTATACCTCCATGTCCTGCTGTATCTCATCTTGTATCCAGACTACAGACCTGGCTGTAACATCTGTGGTAAATGTACTGCAGGATACCATACAGAACCTGTATACCTCCATGTCCTGCCGTATCTCATCTTGTATCCAGACTACAGGCCCAGCTGTAACATCTGTGGTAAATGTACTGCAGGATACCATACAGAACCTGTATACCTCCATGTCCTGCCGTATCTCATCTTGTATCCAGACTACAGACCTGGCTGTAACATCTGTGGTAAATGTACTGCAGGATACCATACAGAACCTGTATACCTCCATGTCCTGCCGTATCTCATCTTGTATCCAGGCTACAGGCCCGGCTGTAACATCTGTGGTAAATGTACTGCAGGATACCATACAGAACCTGTATATTTCCATGCCAAATCGTATCTCATCTTGCTTTTGTTATGTTTTAATACTTTTGCTACCAAGGGTTTTATGACATTTTGCAACATATGCAGAGTTCATTCATATCACTAAAACCTACACCTGCGTGCGCATATCTACATAAAATCACCAGAACTGGAAGGAACAAAAAAACGCTTTTAATCTTGAAATGCTAAAAAAGTAATATCCTATAAAATGTTGGGATTACACACCGAGAAAAGCAAGTGCACCCCTAAACCTTTGACCACAGACAACCTGAAGATTACATATGTCCACCTTCATGTAACTTTGTGACAAACACAAATAATTTTTTGAAAAAATGCACTAAAAAATATACAGTGGGGAAAAAAAGTATTTAGTCAGCCACCAATTGTTCAAGTTCTCCCACTTAAAAAGATGAGGCCGGCCTGTAATTGTCATCATAGGTAGACCTCAACTATGAGAGACAAAATGAGAAAACAAATCCAGAAAATCACATTGTCTGATTTATTTGCAAATTATGGTGGAAAATAAGAATTTGGTCAATAACAAAAGTTCATCCCAATACTTTGTTATATATCCTTTGTTGGCAATGACAGAGGTCAAACGTTTTCTGTAAGTCTTCACAAGGTTGGCACACACTGCTGCTGGTATGTTGGCCCATTCCTCCATGCCGATCTCCTCTAGAGCAGGGATGTTTTGGGGCTGTCGCTTAGAAACACTGACTTTCAAAGGTTTTCTATGGGGTTAAGATCTGGAGACTGGCTAGGCCACTCCAGGACCTTGAAATGCTTCTTACGCAGCCGCTCCTTCGTTGCCCTGGCGGTGTGCTTGGGATCATTGTCATGCTGAAAGACCCAGCCACGTTTCATCTTCAATGCCCTTGCTGATGGAAGGAGGTTTGCACTCGAAATCTCACAATACATGGCCCCATTCATTCTTTCATGTACACGGATCAGTCGTCCTGGTCCCTTTGCAGAGAAACAGCCCCAAAGCATGATGTTGCCCCCCCCCCATGCTTCACAGTAGGTATGGTGTTCTTTGGATGCAATTCAGCATTCACTCTCCTCCAAACACCACGAGTTGTGTTTCTACCAAACAGTTCTACTTTGGTTTCATCTGACCATATGACATTCTCCCAATACTCTTCTGGAACATCCAAATGCTCTCTAGCAAACTTCAGACGGGCCCGGATATGTACTGGCTTAAGCAGGGGGACACGTCTGGCACTGCAGGATCTGAGTCCCTGGCGGCGTAGTGTGTTACTGACGGTAGCCTTTGTTACGTTAGTCCCAGCTTTTTGCAAGTCAGTCACTAGGTCCCCCCGTGAGGTTCTGGGATTTTTGCTCACCGTTCTTGTGATCATTTTGACCCCACGGGGTGAGATCTTGCGTGGAGCCCCTGATGGAGGGAGATTATCAGTGGTCTTGTATGTCTTCCATTTTCTAATTATTGCTCCCACAGGTGATTTCTTCACACCAAGCTGCTTGCCTATTTCAGATTCAGTCTTCCCAGCCTGGTGCAGGGCTACCATTTTGTTTCTGGTCATTCCACAGCTCTTTGGTCTTCACCATAGTGGAGTTTGGAGTGTGACTGTTTGAGGTTGTGGACAGGTGTCTTTTATACTGATAACAATGTCACACAGGAGCCATTACTACAGGTAATGAGTGGAGGACAGAGGAGCCTCTTAAAGGAGAAGTTACAGGTCTGTGAGAGACAGAAATCTTGCTTGTTTGAAGGTGACCAAATACTTATTTTCCACCATAATTTGCAAATAAATTCTTAAAAAATCAGACAATATGATTTTCTGGATTTGTTTTCTCATTTTGTCTCTCATAGTTGAGGTATACCTATGATGACAATTACAGGCCGGACTCATCTTTTTAAGTGAGAGAACTTGCACAATTGGTGGCTGACTAAATACTTTTTTTCCCCACTGTATTTGCGCCTAAAACTCCTCTTCAATTGTACAGTCACACACAAAACACATATAAAATAATAGATCAAGGTGTACACAATTTATATATACCGCAAACATCAACTACAACAAGAGCTCATACTTTCAAAAACACTGATACTGAAGACGAGCAATACCTCTGTCATTCACTAATATGTTACAAATCTATACTGCACATAGCAAACTGTGACTGTGATATCAAAATCTACATTTTTTGAGACCTCCTCCCTCTGGGAAACCACTAAAACATACATGAGAGGTTGCATTAAATCATCTATGTCCTATGCGAAAAGGGAGTCCTCCTGTCTTGAGAATGACCTTGACCAGAAGTGCCACTCTGGCGGCTAACTATATTGCTCATCTGAGTGAAGAATCTCAAACTCAATGGTTACACCAAGGTAGGCAACACTTGCATGTTTTGCAGAAAAAGGCCCACAGGTCCCAATTTTTCAGAATCGCAGAAATGCGGCAACCAGTTTTGTGCATGAAATTAAATAGGGGCTTACATAAGAATATAATTTTCCATCTATTTTCTATCCTATATAAAGATTAACACTAATGAATATTTATAATCTCTAACTAATGTGATAACTAGGGCCATGTTCACGTTGGTGTAACATGGCTGCTTTATTGCTCACATATTATGGACACAACCTGTGAAGTTCCTGCGGTTCATTATTACTGCAGTTAGGGAGCCAGAATTCTGGATTTGATGACCTGGTGAAAGTCCGGGTGTTTAGTCTGTACTATGGGTGCCTGATTAGGCTTAGAGGGGTATTACATAAGAATACCCCTGTGATTAGGCTCAGGGGGGTATTACATTATCCCTCTATGTGACAGTCAGTATTCTCTCTGATTGATAGGAGAGGTAATAACATGGATAGACATCCACGCTACCCTTCCACCTGGAGACACAGTTTATGCACAGACAATGATATTTATTGTCTGTGCAGTTTGCCATCTGCCCCTCCTTCTCCTCCACACCATCTGGAGATTCTGGCTGAGGCTGGAGGAGAGGGGACACTCTAGAGCCCAATATCTCCGGATCTGTAAAGGCTATCATGAAGACTGGATAAGAAGAATCTCATCTTTAAAATTAAATTAAGATCATGATGCTAGCCCTTATGATCTGGTGCGATTAGCTGTTAAGAACATTGTTGGGAATTGAGATCACTATACATGATCTTTTTTTTTTCCATAATTTTATTTGTACAAAAATTGTAAACAAAAGACATAAAATAGCAGAATATAGAATATAACATATATACTATACAATAAACGGATGAACCCCTGCACTGCCCTCATATCCAATCCAACCCAGCAAGCAATTGTTGTTTTTCTACGGAACTATTAGAATCCTTCAAAAACAACAGAATATTTATCTGCATAAAGGGATATTTTTGATTCTATCACATTACCTATCTACACCAATAGCTTCTACAATATAACCGCACTCATCAGATACCAAAGTATACTGTACATCTGCCTTTGTAGTTAATTCAATGTCAATTTTTTTTTTATTTTTTAACAGTAATGTCCCATGCATCAAATCTAGAGTAGTTTTAAAAATATAAAAGTTCTATGTTGGTAAAAAATTGAGACCCTTTGATAATGTCACTAGAGTCCCCATGAACACCTGGATGCCCAGGAGAGGTGAGGCAAGCTGAGTATAAGTGTTTGGTTTCTTTCCCCACTTACCCTGGGCTGAGGAGACCGCAGAGTTTAATAGTGTTTTGACAGTGATTAACCCCAAAACTTTGGTGTTCAGGCGAACCCGAAAATTTTTGGGAAATCTTGGGATCAATCCACTTCTAAACGAATGAATTCACTCATCCCTCTCTGCCATCTAATTCTATAGACAATGTAACACTTGTCGATAAGAATGTACAAATTTTACAAAATAGCAATTCTGATATAGCCACAAATTTGAGAACTGAAGTTCTAGATATTCAGAAACAAATATTTTCCAAATGTGATATTCCCTCAGTTATCAGTTATCTACTTTGTGCCTTGTGAGGACTCTGAAACAGAAAAACTCACTTTCTGTATTCCGTTAGCTCCACTTCTTGGATGTTTATCCTAATGATTTTTGTATCATGAAGTTTCAGTGTTGCTATTATCCCTATTCCATCCCCAATTATACATGTGACTGCTGTTATGATCTATATCAGGGGTACTCATCTACTTTTACTAAAGGTCCATTGATTGCGTTTTGCCATCAAATGGGTCAAAAGGTCCGAGCTGAACACGTCCAGTCCGGTATTTTTCGGACAAAAAGATGCGTCTGATTATAAGACGCACAAAAAAAATTGGAAAAAATAGTTCCTGATGTGGCATTATACTGTGCGTGGGAACACTAAGGAGCATTATTCTGTGCGTGGGGGCACTATGGAGCATTATACTGTGCAGGGGCACTAAGTCTGCATTATACAGTGCGGGGGCACATCCAGTCTGGTATTTTTCGGACAAAAAGATGCGTCTGATTATAAGACGCACAAAAAAATTTTTGGGAAAAAAATATTTCCTAATGTGGCATTATACTGTGCATAGGGACACTAAGGAGCATTATTCTGTGCGTGCTGGCACTATGGAGCATTATACTGTGCAGGGGCACTAAGGAGCATTATACTGTGTGTGGGAGCACTAAGGAGCATTATACTGTGTGTGGGAGCACTAAAAAGTATTATTCTATGCATGGGGCACTAAAGAGCTTAATATGGTGAAAGGGGCACTAAGGAGCATTATACCTTGGGGGGCACCAATGGGACATTAGTGCCGCCACACAGTATAATGCCCCATTATTGTACCTCCTCACACAGTGGGTCCTTAGTACCCACCCCCACAGTATAATTATGGCCATTAGTGCCCCCACACTTTTTTCAAACGCAGCCCTCATGGTATCATTTTTAAGTCTAGGTAAGGCTGCAAAGTTTTAGCCTCCCACCAAGTGCTCCCTAAATACTTAAGGACCAGGCTACATTTTCAGGTATCTTCATACGTGTGGTTTAGAGGGCTATAAAAATGGAAACAAAAAAAGTATGGAAATGTGTCTGTTCTTCACATTTTTCATGTGTTTTTTGTAATAGCACAAAGTGTGCTAAATAATTTTACCTCTGTATTACGGTAATTTTCATGTAGTTGACACATATTGTTATATCACCGGAGCCGGAGCTAGAGCCTCTAATGTGGGCATGGTAGTGGACACCTAGAAATGTACAGTCAATGGGCGGTAAACAAGCAGTTAACTAGGAGTGTCTAGAACTTCACTGTTTGGATTTTTAACTCTTGTACCTCTGGATTGTCTGTTGCCTCAATGTTAACACTGAATATAGAAGGTGCATGGTATCCAGAGGACAATGTGCAAAGTAAAAAAAAAAAAAACAACAACAAAAAAAAAACAAATAGACAGCAAGCTGTATTTAAAATCTCTCACGGCACTGTCTCCATTTATACTACTAACTAATAGTATATATTAAGGTCCTGATAGTGGCTTAGATCCCTAGGGACTCTTGTATCCAAAGGAAAACATCCATTCATATTTTCTGTATGTATAAACATCCAAAATGTCTCTTATCTTGAGGCAATAAGCACAGTCTCTGCAGGGTTAGTAATGCAAAGCTGGGGCTTAGTGATAGCCAATAAAAGGGATAGCACTAACCTCCTTACTATTACACTGGTACCACCAGCAACAGGGGTACTGAGAAGAGCCAGGTACTGGTCAGTATCTGACCAGCTAAAGTGATGTTTGGGCACTGTGGCATCTGGGAGGGACAGTTCATGGTTATATAATATATATAAGTGTGTGAGTGTATATAATGTTGTATATACTATCTGGACTTTATTTCCTTTTTAGATAAAAGATGTTCATTGGCAGTGGCATAACTAGGAATGGCTGGGCCCCAAGGCGAACATTTGACATGGGGTCCCCCCCCCAAACTTCCGCCCCCAACCCCCCCACACACACAAACCGCATTCCTGCACACACTATTATGCTCCATAGTGACCTCTGCACACGGTATTATGTCCCATAGTGGCCCCTGCACATGGTATTATGCCCCATAGTGGCCCCAGCACACGGTATTATGCCCCATAGTGGCCCCTGCACTCGGTATTATGCAGCATAGTGGCCCCGACACACAGTAGTTTGCCCCATAGTGGCCCCGGCACACAGTAGTTTGCCCCATAGTGGCCCCTGCACACAGTAGTTTGCCCCATAGTGGCCCCTGCACACAGTACTTTGCCCCATAGTTACCCCTGCACACAGTATTATGCCCCATAGTGGACCACCCATGAACGATTATTATACTCCGGGGTCTGAAAAGAAAAGTATAATGATCGGAAACCCAGGGGAGGATACAAACATAAAAAACACTGCAACTTACCTCTTCCTCGCTCCGGTGCACTCCCATGCGCTACTTCGGCCATCTTCAATGTTGGACCGGATCTCGCGTGATCCAGACTGGCGTCGCATAATGACGTCGGCTGACGTCAGGGACGTCACCAAACAGGCCTGAAGCCTGCGGAGCGTAGGAGAGGTGAGTTACAGTTTTTTTTATGTTCGCTCACCTCCCCTGGGCCCCCAATCATTATACTCCGCGGTCTGAAACCCCGGAGACCCCGAGTATAATGATAGCAGTGTTTGTGGGGTTCATGGTAGCGACTGCCACAGGGCTCCGGGCCCCGTAATGTTCCGGGCCCTGTGGCAGCCGCTACCGCTGCTACCCCGATATTTACGCCCCTGTTCATTGGTAAATGTATACAATTTACTGTGACAGTAATTGTTGCATTTTTTTGTACAACTCCAATTCCAAAAAAATTGGGATACTGTGCAAAATATAAAGAAAGCATTTATTTGGAATTCTTAACCCAATTTTTATTCACAATAGAACTTTATGAATTCTCTGATGTTTAACAAGACCTTCTTTCCTTGAGAAACACTTCCCACATTCGAGACATGAAAATGGTTTTTCTCCTGTATGAATTCTTTGATGTTGAACAAGAACAAATTTATGATAAAAACCTTTCCCACATTCTAGACATAAAAATGGCTTCTCCCCTGTGTGACGCCTTTGATGCTCAAGAAGGTATTTTTTCTGAGTAAAATATTTTCCACATTCTGGACATGGAAATGTATTTGTTGTGTGAAGTCTTTGATGTGCAATTTGAGCTGCCTTTTGGTTAAAACACTTTCCACAAACAGTACATGCATATGGCTTCTCCCCTGTGTGAATTCTCAGATGTTGTACAAGATTTGATCTCTGGTTAAAACATTTACCGCATTCTGAACAGGAATATGGCTTCTTTCCGGCATGAATTCTTTGATGTCTATAAAATTCTGATATGTGGCTAAAATATTTGCCACATTCTGAACATGAAAATGGTTTGACCCCTGTGTGAGTTCTCACATGTTGAACAAGACTTGATTTCTGGTTAAAACATTTGCCACATTCTGAACATACATACGGCTTCTCCCCTGTGTGAGCTCTTTGATGGTCAACAAGAGTTTGTTTCTGTGTAAAACATTTGCCACATTCTGAACATGAATATGGCTTCTCCCCCGTGTGAATTCTCTGATGTCTATCAAGTCCTGATTTATAGACAAAACATTTGCCACATTCTGAACATGAAAATGGCTTCTCCCCTGTGTGGATTCTCCGATGTCTAGCAAGATCAGATTTCTGTGAAAAGCTCTTCCCACACTCTGAGCATGAAAATGGCTTCACACCCATGTGAATTCTGTTATGTCTATCAACTTCAGATTTCTGGGTAAAACATTTGCCACATGCTGAACATGAAAATGGCTTCTCTCCTGTGTGAATTCTCTGATGTCTAACAAGTTCTGATCTCTGGGCAAAACATTTCCCACATTCCAAACATGAAAATGTCCTGTCTCCTGTGTGAGGTCTTTGATATTTTCTTCTTCTTTGACTTTTAGCTTGCTCAACAGTCTGTGATAAATCAGAAGATTGGACGTGTATAATAGGATCAGATGATAGATCTTTGCTTTGATGGTCTGAGGGTATATCTGGGGTAATGACATGTTCTTCATATGGATCTTGATAATCAGCTGTCTTAAAATATGAAGATATCAGATGTCCCTCTAAGCTCCTAAAACAGTCATCTGCCAAAAATAAAACAAAATGTATTATTTTCCTATAATGTAACCTTAAAAATGATACTGATGCTTTATAACATTTCTATATAAAACATTCCATAATTGTACAAGACATAGCAAAAAAAATTTAATTTTCTACTGACTAAGACAATGGTTGCAAAACAGATGGCAATCTAACAGTAGACCTCGAAGATTTTGATGTTCGGCCACCAGGCTGTTCTCCTCCAGTTTTCCACTTCTGTGGTGTAGCCAGAATCTTCATCGGTTCATGTTGCGGTGTGCCGGCTGATACTATTCAAGTAATAGGAGCGGCTCAGCAGCCCCATCCACTGTATAGTGGTGGTTATGGGGAAGTGCAGTACTGCTCCTATTACTTAAATAGTTTCAACCTGCACATGCTCCCTGTCCACTGCAGCAGCTTCAAGTGCCTCGAGGCTGCCAGAACAGGTTTCTGATCCCTACAGATCACACACATGACCAACGCCTTTAAGTTACTAGTTTTTCTTGTGGACATCTAGTATCTAGTTGAGTTAGGAAGTGTTACAAGCAATGATTCCAGGCTGTCAGATGAATCCTGACTATCGAGGGCGGAACATTCTGGAAGTCTCTACTTCTGCCTGGAATATACTGTATTGTGAAGGCCCTGTCGCTCCACAAAGCCTTCAGCACATACAGTCATGGCCAAAAGTTTTGAGAATGATACAAATATTAATTTTTACAAAGTCTACTGCTTCAGTTTTTCTAATGGCAATTTGCATATACTCCAGAATGTTAAAAGAGTGATCAGCTTAACAGCAATTACTTGCAAAGTCAATATTTGCCTAGAAAATGAACTTTATCCCCCAAAACACATTTCAACATCATTGCAGCCCTGCCTTAAAAGGACCACCTAACATCGTTTCAGTGATTGCTCCATTAACACAGGTGTGGGTGTTGATGAGGACAGGGCTGGAGATCAATCTGTCATGATTAAGTAAGAATGACACCACTGGACACTTTAAAAGGAGGCTGGTGCTTGCCATCATTGTTTCTCTTCTGTTAACCATGGTTATCTCTAAAGAAACACGTGCAGTCATCATTGCACTGCACAAAAATGGCCTAACTGGGAAGAGTATTGCAGCTAGAAAGATTGCACCTCAGTCAACAATCTATCGCATCATCAAGAACTTCAAGGAGAGAGGTTCCATTGGTGCCAAAAAGGCTCCAGGGCGCCCAAGAAAGACCAGCAAGCGGCAGGACCGTCTCTTAAAAGTGTTTCAGCTGCGGGATCGGGCTACCAGCAGTGCAGAGCTTGCTGAGGAATGGCAGCAGGCAGGTGTGAGTGCATCTGCACGCACTGTGAGGCGGAGACTCTTGGAGCAAGGCCTGGTCTCAAGGAGGGCAGCAAAGAAGCCACTTCTCTCCAGAAAAAACATCAGGGACAGACTGATATTCTGCAAAAGGTACAGGGAGTGGACTGCTGAGGACTGGGGGAAAGTCATTTTCTCTGATGAATCCCCTTTTCGATTGTTTGGAACATCTGGAAAACAGCTTATTCGGAGAAGAAGAGGTGAGCGCTACCACCAGTCTTGTCTCATGCCAACTGTAAAGCATCCTGAAACCATTCATGTGTGGGGTTGCTTCTCAGCCAAGGGAATCGGCTCTCTCACAGTCTTGCCTAAAAACACAGCCATGAATAAAGAATGGCACCAGAATGTCCTCCAAGAGCAACTTCTCCCAACCGTCCAAGAGCGGTTTGGCGCTCAACAATGCCTTTTCCAGCATGATGGAGCACCTTGCCATAAAGCAAAGGTGATAACTAAATGGCTTAGGGAACAAAACATAGAGATTTTGGGTCCATGGCCTGGAAACTCCCCAGATCTTAATCCCATTGAGAACTTGTGGTCAATCATCAAGAGACGGGTGGACAAACAAAAACCAACAAATTCAGACAAAATTAAAGCATTGATTCTGCAAGAATGGACTGCTATCAGTCAGGATTTGGTCCAGAAGTTGATTGAGAGCATGCCAGGGAGAATTGCAGAGGTCCTGAAGAAGAAGGGTCAACACTGCAAATATTGACTTGCTGCATTAACTCATTCTAACTGTCAATATAAGCTTCTGTTACTCATAATATGAATGCAATTCTATTTCTGTATGTGATAAAAACATCTGACAAACACACATAAAAACCAGAGGGCAGCAGATCATGCGAAAATAGAATATTTGTGTCATTCTCAAAACTTTTGGCCATGACTGTAGATTGTATAGACATCATCAAGAAAAGCCAACCCCAAAGGTCTTTGGTATTTACTGCCAGAGCTGAAATTATGTATTCGAACCTTCTTATACAGGATCACCCCCCTGTCTGCACCTTGTCACGGATCAAGCAAATCCTCCACCATTACAGGGATCATCAAGACCGTTACATAATACATAAAAAGGCATAAAAAAGTTGTCTGCCCTGCCTCGAGAGACAACACATGTGGCAGGGTCAGGATGTCCCCACATCATCACACCAGCAGTGTGTCATCCCATAGCACAAGCAGGATTGAAGCGCTCACCACGAGGTCTCCAAACTTTAACCTGATCATTGATGGGTCCCAAACAGACCCTGGACTACAGAAGATACAACTCCAGTCTGTACAGTCCAGGTTTCTTGTTCACGACACTACTACAATGGTGACGCTGTCTGGCTGTCGATGGCAGAACACGTAATTTGCAGAGTGATCCCAAATTTTGCAGCTAAACACTGGAAAATGGTCCAGGCAGAGACAGGAGGTGTAATGAAGGCGCCCCCTATGTCTGGATGGTGGACAAAGAAACTGTGGGAGCTGCTCGTACTAGTCACCAGATCCTCTACTGGTGGACTCTCTGCCCTCTCGTAACCACTGCTCTCAACAAACAGAACAGCCTAGATGGTGCGCATGCCGTTTCTCTGCCCCTTCTCAAAGTCTGTCAACTGGGCAAAACATCTTCAAGTGCGCTGTTGAGGCATGTCTAGCACTCAGCAATTTCTCACCAAGAGGTACACTACCCAAAAGTAGTCTCTGACAGTCTTTTTATAGAGCAGCTGAGGAAGCACTTGTTGTGGCAAGATCCAATATCTAATCAGATCACACCGGTAATTATTTACATATCTGACAGAACTGCAGGAAGAACTTTACAGCAATTCAACATTTCTCTCTTTTCTTTTTTATCAACCAGTGTATTTTAACTGAAGAAAATGTGATTGAAAAATCAGAGAGAACAAAGAGCTGAAAACAATATACAGTTGTGCTAAAAAGTTTACATACCCCGGCAAAAACTTTTTCACCACTCATGGTTAGTGGTTGGCTGAAGCCATTTATTGTCAAACTTCTGTATTTTCTCTTTATAAATCATAATGACAACCAAAAACCTCAAAATGACCCTGTTCTAAAGTTCCCATCCCCCAGTTCTTAATACCATGTATTGCCCCCTCTAACATCATTGACAGCTTGAAGTCTTTTGTGGTAGTTGTGGATGAGGCTCTTTATTTTCTCAGATAGTAAAACTGCCCATTCTTCTTGGCACAAAGTCTCCATTTCCTGTAAATTCCTGGGCTGTCTTGCATGTCCTGTGCGCTTGAGATCTCCCCAGAGTGGCTCAATGATGTTGAGGTCAGGAGACTTAGATGGCCACTCCAGAACCTTCACTTTCTTTTGCTGTAGCCAATGACAGGACGACTTGGCCTTGTGTTTTGGATCGTTGTCATGTTGGAAGGTCCAAGTACGTCCCATGCGCAGCTTCCTGGCTGATGAGTGCAAATTTGCCTCCAGTATTTGCTGATAATGTGCTGCATTCATCTTTCCTTCAACTTTGACCAAGTTTCCTGTGCCTTTGAAGCTCACACATCCCCACATCATCAGTGATCCACCTCCATGCTTTACAGTAGGAATGGTGTTCCTTTCATCATAGGCCTTGCTGACACCTCTCCAAATGTAATGTTTATGGTTGTGGCCAAAAAGTTCGATTTTTGTCTCATCCCTCCAAATGACCTTGTTCCAGAAGTTTTGAGGCTTGTCTCTGTGCTGTTTAGCGTATTGAAGGCGAGATTCTTTGTGGCATTTGCCCAGTAATGGCTTTCTTCTGGCAACTCGACCATGCAGCCCATTTTTCTTCAAGTGCCTCCTTATTGTGCATCTTGAAACACCCTCACCGATAGTTTTCAGAGAGTCCCGTATTTCAGCTGATGTTATGTGTGGGGTTTTTCTTTGCATCCGCAACAATTTTCTGGGCAATTGTGGCCAAAATTTTGGTTGGTCTACCTGAGCGTGGTTTGGTTTCTGGGCATGTTATCAGGCCAAACTCACCAGGGGATGGGAACTTATGAACAGGGTCATTTTGAGGTTTTTGGTTGTCCTTATGATTTAAAAAGAGAAAACACAGAAGTTTGACAATAAATGGCTTCATCCAACCACTAACCATGAGTGGAGAAAAAGATTTTGTGTTATCATTCATATTCTCTGAAAAAAGGCCAAAAAAACAAAAAATCTGCCGGGGTATGTAAACTTTTTAGCACAACTGTATACAAAATTGTTACAGCTAAGTAGAATCTGAGACTCTCCTGTGGTATATTTAGTGGTGACTCCTCACCTGGGCGGTTCCCTGTAGGAATGTCCTCCTCACACTCCTCATCACCACTCACATAGGGCTCTGCTTTTATTGCTGTGGCCATAACATTGTTCAGATCTTTATCCTGAGGCTGTGAAATAAATATTGTAAGTCAGCAACGAAGGAAAGAGATATAAGGACTTCACAGCCCGTCTACACATCATAGGGAATATCTCCATCTACCTGATCATCCTGTGGAAGAAGAGGACTGGGACATCTCTCCGGTGTTGTCCTCTTACTGGATCTACCTGTAGGAAACACAGACAGGGACTGAATTCATTCTGTACATACAAATAATGGAAGTCCATGTGTATATAGTCATGTCTATTACCTGCTGATGTGAGGGGCTGGTGGTCCTCCATCATCACCTCCTTGTACAGATCCTTGTGTCCTTCTAAATACTCCCACTCCTCCATGGAGAAATAGACAGCGACATCCTGACACCTTATAGGAACCTGACAACACAATGATACAGTCATCACCCAGACCCCTCCAGTTACTGTATAATGTCCCCGCATTCCCAGCAGTGTCACCTCTCCAGTCAGCAGCTCCAGCATCTTGTTGGTGAGTTCTAGGATCTTCTGTCCATTGATCTCATGTATCAGGGAGTGAGGTGGAGGCCCCAGGATTGGGCTCAGGGTTCCTCCATATCCTTCATACACAGGAGCCTGACAGCGCCCACTAGAGGTCTTCTTCACTACTGTGTAATCCTGGTTATGGGGAGACACATTAATAAATATCACTACATCCATGTCCAGAGTCCATCACCTCTCCAGTCATATCATCTGTTATTACTATAGATAAGAATGTTGTAATGTGACATCATCAGAATCTCTCACCTCTCCAGTAAGCTGGTAGATGATCTCTAGGGTGAGATTTAATAGACTTTCCGCCATGTTGTTCCTGTCTCTTTCCATCCTTGATGGATCACTCAGGAATATTCTGTTACACAGGAGATATCAGACAGGACTGTACAGGGCATGAACCTGAATAGAAAGAAGATGAGACAAGGAGTTCCCCTTCTGAACAGATCAGGGGGTTGAGCTGTAGCGCAGCCGCTGGGCCGCTAGACAATAGACGGAGCTTTCTGCCCCGTATCGTGTACTACACAGGCGCCGACTCTGTATAGATGACAGGTCCAGGTCCGGAGGACCCTTTAGCTCTGTAAAGAGGTATCGAAGAGTCAATACTGATAGACCATCAATACCAGATCGGTGGGGATCGGATACCCAAAACCTCCACAATCCGCTGATATCTGCACAGTGTACTGAGCCAGAAGCAGACAGCTGTATATACAGTGTAGTGGCCGTGTATATAGTACGATCTCTACTGTCCTGACTGTACATAGTACGATCAATAGATCCACAGACAGGCAGGCTCTCCCAGCATTATAGATGGATCCCGATCTCATGACTGGGTTCAGACCACAAATCCGGGTTTGCATGGGACATTAGATACAGCAGGGGGGGTGATGGCAGACCGTGAGCGCCTCCTACTGGGGAGCTGTTCAGACGATGCCATCACAATGGACAGCTGTACAATGTAGAGGACATCGGCCACATATAGAGCAGGCTCAGCTCTTCTCCTCCATACACCAAACCCAACATTGTGACGTGTGTGTATGTCCGGTGACAGGAAGGGGTTAACGGTTATCCACATCAAGTGTAATAAAGTTGTCACAAAGAACAGAAAGAAGGGCATAAAAATACAGAACTGAAGGAAATGTCCTCTAATACTGAGGCCCCCGAAGATGAATGAACTACAACCCCCCCCAAATACAGTCCCATGTAAATACATCACTCCCCTCCCTTCATCCTCCTCACATGCAGTCCCATGTAAATACATCACTCCCTCCCTTCATCCTCCTCACATGCAGTCCCATGTAAATACATCACTCCCTCCCTTCATCCTCCTCACATGCAGTCCCATGTAAGCCCCTCCCCCCTTACCCTGCACCCCCGACTCTTCTCTCTTCAGCACAATACACACATGGAGACTATCGCACTGCCGCTGCTTCCTGTAATGAGAGAACCTGGAGGAGGTCACATGATCCGACAGGAAGGGGCGGGGCTTACACAGACGGCTCTGAGAGAAGAAGATACAGAGAGCGGCGGTGACAGACTGCAGGTGTGTACAGGGCTGAGGAGAGAGACAGAGGCCACGGGGTAAGAGCGGAGGGGTTTACATGGGACTGCATGTGCGAGGGTGAAGGGAGGGAGTGATGTATTTACATGGGACTGCATGTGAGGAGGATGAAGGGAGGGAGTGATGGATTTACATGGGACTGCATGTGAGGAGGATGAAGGGAGGGAGGGGGATGGGACTGTATGTGAGGAGGATGCAGGGAGGGGTGATGGATTTACATGGGACTGTGTGTGAGGAGGATGAGGGAGTGAGTGATGTTTTCATGGCTGTTGTGGGGGGGGGGTGATGGATTTACATGGGACTGCATGTGAGGAGGATGAAGGGAGGGAGTGATGTATTTACATGGGACTTCATTGGGGGGGGGAGGGGGGGGGGGGTGATGTATTTACATGGGACTTCTTCAAGTATTAACAATAGTGAGAAATTTATGAAAACGTTCTCAGCAGAAAACTGATGTAAAAGTGGTGCGTCTTATGTGAACAGCTCCCGATTTGTGATAAAGATGCTCCACCTTGTCCCTTTTCTATTCCACTTGTCACTTTCTGAAACCGTAGGTATCTAATCTGCCTCTGCTCTTGGCTGGTGTAGATTTCAGTTCTGGCACACGAGACCTCCCGAGATGCTTCAAACGATTACGAGTCCTATAAAGCCTCTTCAGAATTCTGCTTAATCTCACACCAGTGGGGGAACTAATTTATGGGGTTCTCCAGCAAATACATCCACAGCAGTGCTATATCCTCACTGTATCCTTGTGCAGCCTTTGCTTGGCTTTATTTTACTTGCTGCTCCTTGTATCGCTGTTATTTTCATGCAGTGAATTTGTGGACAAACTACATTTCCCATGATTCATCTGTCTGCTCTCACTCTCTGTGTACCCCTCCCTTCTCCACTCTCCCCTGCAATGAAATCACAGGTAATAAATCTCTCCCACATCTGAGGTCACGTGCTGATGTGATGTTTTGTTTCCTGGCTGCACTGCTCACAGGGAGGGGCAGTGTGCTTGCAAACAAAATGTCACAGCAGAGGTCAATGACCTGAAAATAAATCAGATAAATGGTGCTGAATTTAAACTGGATATATATATATATATATATATATATATATATATTTATATTTTTAACGTAAGGCACTCAGATGACATGCAAATGCCTTTCGTGTTATTCTGATTTCAATGGGGGGTTCCATTCTGAGCTATTTTTATGGAGCTGGATAGGACGGGCTCCGTAATTCTTGGAACACCATCGGAACCCCACTCGGACATAGCCAGTCAAAAGAAACGGTAAAACTTAACTTTTAATGTGCTACGTATAAGGACGTCCACTAAACGCATAAGTGTGGTCAAGGGCTGATAGAGTCCAATGGTGAAGTGTTGGAGCAGGTCCGGAAAGGTACAAATGCCAACGCACTGGTCACCAAATAACTCCCACGTCGGTCAGATGGTATATAACCGTGATGGCGAACCTATGGCACACGTGCCAGGTTGGGCACGCAGAGCCCTCTCAGTTGGCACCGCCCGCGCCATCACTCACTAGCGGGGAATCCGGTACAGGAATCCCGGTTAGTGAGCGATCGCTTCTTTCAGCTGTATGTGCATAAGTACATACAGACGAAAGCTGTCATTGTAGGCCGCGGAACCGCAGCTTACACTGACTGCAGAGTGTGACCTCTGCCCCGACGCAGGCGCAATGACGTCATTCATCAGCACCTGCGAACAGAAGAAGGAGGAGGAGGACGCTCTTTGTGGGCGACTGGGGGGCTGAAGTAACTTTGGGGGGCTCATATACTACTGTATGGGGGACACCGAAGCATCTAATACTGTGTGGGGGGACACTGAAGCATCTAATACTGTATGGGGGGACACTGAAGCATCTAATACTGTGTGGGGGGGGACACTGAAGCATCTAATACTGTATGGGGGACACTAAAGCATCTAATACTGTGTGGGGGACACTGAAGCATCTAATACTGTGTGGGGGGACACTGAAGCATCTAATACTGTATGGGGGACACTGGCATCTAATACGAAAGCATCTAATACTGTGTGGGGGACACTAAAGCATCTAATACTGTGTGGGGGGACACTGAAGTATCTAATACTGTATGGGGGACACTGAAGCATCTAATACTGTGTGGGGGGGACACTGAAGCATCTAATACTGTATGGGGGACACTGAAGCATCTAATACTGTATGGGGGGACACTGAAGCATCTAACACTGTATGGGGGACACTGAAGCATCTAATACTGTATGGGGGACACTGAAGCATCTAATACTGTATGGGGGACACTGAGGCATCTAATACTGTGTGGGGGACACTAAAGCATCTAATACTGTGTGGGGGGACACTGAAGCATCTAATACTGTATGGGGGACACTGAAGCATCTAATACTGTATGGGGGACACTGAAGCATCTAATACTGTATGGGGGGACACACTGAAGCATCTAATACTGTGTGGGGGACACTGAAGCATCTAATACTGTATGGGGGGGACACTGAAGGTGGGGTTCTAATCTGTTGGGGGACACTGAAGCATCTAATACTGTATGGGGGGACACTGAAGCATCTAATACTGTATGGGGGGACACTGAAGCATCTAATACTGTGTGGGGGACACTGAAGCATCTAATACTGTGTGGGGGGACACTGAAGCATCTAATACTGTGTGGGGGACACTGAAGCATCTAATACTGTATGGGGGGGACACTGAAGCATCTAATACTGTGTGGGGGGACACTGCTAGGGGGGGAGCATCTAATACTGTGGGGGTGGATCAAACTGTGGGGGGACACTGAAGCATCTAATACTGTGTGGGGGGACACTGAAGCATCTAATACTGTATGGGGGGGACACTGAGAGTCTAATACTGTGGGGGCCGAGCATCTAATACTGTATGGGGGGACACTGAAGCATCTAATACTGTGTGGGGGACACTGAAGCATCTAATACTGTGTGGGGGGACACTGAAGCATCTAATACTGTATGGGGGGACACTGAAGCATCTAATACTGTGTGGGGGACACTGAAGCATCTAATACTGTGTGGGGGGACACTGGTTGGGGGCCTGGGGGAAGTATCTAATACTGTATGGGGGACACTGAAGCATCTAATACTGTGTGGGGGACACTGAAGCATCTAATACTGTAGGGGGGGGGACACTGAAGCATCTAATACTGTATGGGGGGACACTGAGCTCTAATACTGTGTGGGGGACACGAGCATCTAATACTGTGTGGGGGACACTGAAGCATCTAATACTGTGTGGGGGACACTGAAGCATCTAATACTGTGTGGGGGACACTGAAGCATCTAATACTGTGTGGGGGGGCACTGAAGTATCTAATACTGTGTGGGGGGACACTGAAGCATCTAATACTGTGTGGGGGACACTGAAGCATCTAATACTGTGTGGGGGACACTGAAGCATCTACTACTGTGTGGGGGCCCACTGTGAAGCATCAATATATCGTGGGGCGGAAGCATCTAATACTGTGTGGGGGACACTGAAGCATATACTACTGTGTGGGGGCCCACGTGGAACCTTTTATGGGGGGGCCCAAGTGGAGCATATAATTCTGTGCGAGGGCCACTGTGGAGCATATAATACTGTCTGGGGGCCACTGTGGAGCACATTGTACTGTCTGGGGGCACTTCACTATTTATATCACACAGTATCTGTTTTATAGCAGACATGTGATATTATTACTGGCTGTAATAACATTGCATGGTCAATATAAAACAGATCCTGGTTAATTTAAAGTTAAATTGCCGTGTTGGCACTTTGCGATAATTTAGTGGGTTTTGGGTTGCAGTTTGGACACTCGGTCTCTAAAGGGTTCGCCATCACCGGTATATAACGTTCCGACGGACGGGAGGTAACCAGTATGTCAGTTGCCCTATAGAGCTGGATCAAATATACGCCCCACAGTACTCAGCTGCTCATGGCAACAATGGATGTAAGCATCAGCTACTAGTCCCAATATGGTCAGTTATATATATATAAACTAGTCACGGTTGAAGTCCAGTAATGTGCTAGAGCCAAAACAAGACCGTCCTCAGACATATAGTGTTCTTAGCCATCCATATACCCAGAACACTCCGTGGTTAGATCACCATGATACCAGAGTATCCCGGTAATTTTGCCACAATTAGTTTGCACATACCAGCGATACATTCTGTTGGCTCAGAATATGCAACATCAAAAGAACGGGGTCTTATACATTTTCCGAAAGAGCCATGAGACTACAAATGCCATCTCAGCCTAGACCTCGTAAGAATATAGATTGCAGTAAATGAGGACCTGACTGATCGCAGTCCTCCAGCTGCCAAGAAGAAAAGGTTGTAGCTGTAATTGACTCTCTCCTCCTATACTTTACAACGTGGAGGATAAGCAGTCAAGGGTAGGACTTAACCATACCACCATGTATACGAGCAGGTGGTTGTTCCGTCCTCCCTGTTAGAGACAGTGCTCACTCACCAAAAGTAAATGCTCAACGCGTTTCCCCCCTTCAATATAATATTAGGGTTCATCAGGAGCAGATAAATAAACTGATGAGAGTAAAACCAGATAATGAGAAAGGATGTCGTCAATCCAAAATAATAAAAAGTTGCAGTTACAACTGCATTTCCCGGAGCTCTGATGGTGAGCTCCGGTACTGATAGTAGCCGTTGTCAGGACTGAGGGAAGCCAGTTATATATAGCTGAGTCCCTCAATCACTACCCCTCAGTAAGGTGTGTCCGATTGTGAGCCAGTCATAGGTTACTAGGCTCAGCCAACCCCTGTACCGCCCACTAGAGGGTGTGGCTTCTGAGAAATCTACACAAAGGAACGAGTAGAAGAGACATTTGTGCACAGTCATAGCAAAGTGAGACAATCACAAACCACTCTCTTGGAAACGAGCGGATCTCAGTATCACAACAATAATAGGAAATTTCGAGTGGAAAGCGAACATGTGCACTCCTGGTAGGATGAGATGATCACGATCCACTGTCATGTCATCCAAGGAAATATTGTTCCCTTAGGGACGTAAGTAGTGTTTAGGAACCAGAGGCAGTGAAAAATAACTGCATCAATGGTGAGAGCCTTGTAAATATGCATATATATTGAATCCAGCCAATGCTAATATAGATCGCTACCATCAGACTCTATAAACAGCAGCCCCATACAACGGGATAATGAACCAAGTGGTCTGGTCACAAAGAAGAATTACAGGGATATTTATGAGGAGACATATGTATCCAAGAAATCCATGATTGGCATGGGAATTTCGTGGTGATGCTCCCATAATAGCCATATCTGAGCCCGTTGAACATAAAGAAATACTGAGATATATGTTCTAAATGTCCCTCCAAGATAGGTAAACCACCTAAAGTGACCAATAATATACTTAATACTATATGGCACAATAGAGTTCCACCTAAAGTGGGAGTGGAATCCCTAAAGATCCTAAGATATCCCCTTAGAATTAGAAAAGGGAGACAAAGACGGAACGAAAAGGAAAGAAAACAAGCCCCTGTGAACAGAAAAATCATAGCTAAACCTACCCGAAGAATCAAAATGTGGCTGTATATGTGGGAAATATAAAAGCTAAGGGAATAAGCTAGGGAATAAGGTAAACCCAAACTTAAAAGGTCAACCCATATAGTTCCTACAAAAACCCCCAGCACTAGACATGAGCAAATCGATTATGCAGAAGTGGGATTCGATCCGAATTTCAGGGAATCTTCGATTCTCCACAATTCCGGATTTCCTGATGCTTCGTGGTAACGAATATTTAGTAAGGACCTTTGTGACATCAGATGGTCACATGATGTTCTCTAGTGATGTGATTGGGTAGACGTGTCTTTGCTTGTTAGCAGATCCTTCCACATGCATAAAAGTTGTCCGTGCTGAAGAGAGAGAAAACATGACGCGGCATCCAAGGGCTTCCGGCATTTTGCCGCCCACCCCGGCTCAATGAAGCCCAGGAAATAGCTGTTTATCCGCCTACGAAGTAATTCGGATCGAAGCAAATTTTTTGGGAACTTCGAATCGAACTGCCGAATTGAACTTTTGAGAAATTCGCTCATCTCTACCCAGCACCCTACAGGAATATATATCTCAATCGCCTATAAAGCAGGACCAGGATAAAAAAAAAAAAAGGTCTTGACATATCTAAACAGGGTGATGGTACACATAGGATAGGGGGTTACAGATGACATAAGAACTAAATCCGTGATGGCGAACCTATGGCACGCGTGCCAGAGAGGGCACGCAGAGCCCTCTCAGTTGGCACGCGCGCCATCGCCATGATCGCTCACTAACGGGGAATTCGGTACAGGATTCCCTATTAGTGAGCGATCGCGTCTTTCGGCTGAGCTGTCAGTGTAGGCCGTGGTCTGGACCGCGGCCTACACTGACTGCTGAGTGTAACCTCTGTCCCGACGCAGGCGTGATGACGTTATTCATATGCATATGCTACTGTGGAGCATATAGTACTGTGTGGGGCCCCACTGTGAAGCATAAACTATATGTGTGGGGCCCCACTGTGAAGCATATGCTGCTGTGGGACCCCACTGTGAAGCATCTAATACTGTGTGGGGCCCCACTGTGAAGCATATGCTACTGTGTGGGGCCCCACTGTGCAGCATATAGTACTGTGTGGGGCCCCACTGTGAAGCATAAACTATATGTGTGGGGCCCCACTGTGAAGCATATGCTGCTGTGGGACCCCACTGTGAAGCATCTAATACTGTGTGGGGCCCCACTGTAAAGCTTATACTACTGTGTAGGGCCCAACTGTAAAGCATGTGCTACTGTGTGGGGGCCCACTGTAAAGCATATACTACTGTGTGGGGCCCCACTGTGAAGCATATACTACTCTGTGGGGGCCCCACTGTGAAGCATATACTACTGTGTGGGGGCCCCACTGTGAAGCATATACTACTGTGTGGGGGCCCCACTGTGAAGCATATACTACTGTTTGGGGCCCCACTGTGAAGCATTTACTACTGTGTGGGGCCCCTCTGTGAAGCATATACTACTGTGTGGGGGCCCCACTGTGAAGCATATACTACTGTGTGGGGGCCCCACTGTGAAGCATATACTACTGTGTGGGGGCCCCACTGTGAAGCATATACTACTGTCTGGGGGCCATTCTGGAGCATATAGTACTATCTGGGGGCCACTTCAGATCGAATTGTACTATGTGGGGGCCCTTCACTATTTATATCACACAGTATCTGTTTTATAGCAGACATGTGATATTATTACAGGCTGTAATAACATTGCACGGTCACTATAAAACAGATCCTGGTTAATTTAAGGTTAAATTGCCGTGTTGGCACTTTGCGATAAATTAGTGGGTTTTGGGTTGCAGTTTGGGCACGCGGTCTCTAAAAGGTTCGCCATCACTGAACTAAATGAAGGAGGCAAAGGATATACCGTCATTCAGGCCTGTGGTTTTACCGACCTGAACCAGAACATCCATTTTCCATCCTTCTGGAGGATCATTCGATCCCAGTCTCCTCCACGAGGGGAATTCCGAATCAATTCAATCCCCTGAAAGCGTAGCAGGATCTCCCCCATGTTCCTGCCAAACACAGAGGCTCAGGAGGCAGTCTTCTCTGCGGGAGACATATCCCACATGATCTAAGATCCTACGCCGCAATTCTCTATTTGTTTTTCCCACATAATTAAGGGGACATGGACAAGTTGCAACATACACAACGCCTGTAGAACAGCAATTGATGAAGTCTCTGATATAGTATTTTTCACTTGTGGTGGCAGCCACTACTTCATCTCCCTTCAGGATATAATTGAAGGCCTTACATCTGCCGCATCTAAATGTGCCCGTAGGTTTATTGCTCCCAAGCCAAGTTGTTGCAGTGCTGTTTGAATCAAAGTGGCTATGAACCAATCTGTCCCCTAAATTATGGCCTCTCCGGTATGTGATAGATGGAAAAGCAGATATTTTGTTAACCAGGAGGGAGTCCTTTTTTAATATATCCCAGTATGATCATAGTGTATCGACGACCATCCCTGGATCCCTGGTCAAAAGTGCCATTCAGTCTAATGACATTTCCAGAGGTGCCTTTTGCTTTAGGTGTCAGTAGAGTCTGTCTATCATACACCGCCGCAAATTGTTGGGCCTCTCGGAGGACTTTTTTGGGTTATCCCCTATTTCTGAAACATGTTTCAAGGAATCAGTCAGGTCCTCATTTACTGCAATCTATATTCTTATGAGGTCTAGGCTGAGACGGCATTTGTAGTCTCATGGCTCTTTCGGATAATGTATAAGACCCTGTTCTTTTGATGTTGCATATTCTGTGCCAACAGGCTGTATCTCTAGTATGTGCAAACTAATTGTGCCAAAATTACCGGGATACTCTGGTATCATGGTGATCTAACCACGGAGTGTTCTAGGTATATGGATGGCTTAGCACACTATATGTCTGAGGACGGTCTTGTTTTGGCTCTAGCTTACTGGTCTTCAACCGTGACTAGTTATGTATACAATCGACCATATTGGGACTAGTGGTTGATATGCTTATGTCCGTTGTTGCCATGACCAGATGAGTACTGTGGAGCGTATATGTGGTCCAGCTCTATAGGGCACATGACATACTGGTTACCTCCTGTCCGTTGGAATGTTATATACCATCTGACCGACGTGGGAGTTATTTGGTGACCAGTGCATTGGCATTTGTACCTTTCTGGACCTGCTCCAACACTTCACCATTGGACTGTCTCTGACTATCAGCCCTTGACCACACTTATGTGTTTAGTGGACGTCCTTATACTTAGCACATTAAAAGTTTTACCGTTTCTTTTGACAGACCATTTTGATATTGTGAATTAGACTAGGTTGGTGGCAAGAATCTCTGCTTATAAGCCTCTTGCTTTGTTATAGAAGAGAATTTATCAGAAGCAGTCAGTGGTTTATAAAGGAGTCGCAGTCAGTGGTTTGTCTTAACCATTCCACAGTCCAGCTTTCCACCACTTATTGGTTGGCTTAGTTTCTGCTGAAACGCTGTGCTGTAATAACAAAACATCTGGTAAATCCTCCGCCCCTCTATCACTGATGCTCCGGGATCCCTTTTACCCCCTGATATTGCTGCCACAACAAGATTGGTTCCTGTGGTCATTACACTGTGTACGACACATAACCATTGTGGGTGTACAGGTCATATAACACATTCACCCCAAACATGGAGGATCTGCCTTTGTGTATTTATTACATTGTCTCATCTTTCTATTTATGTTCCCAAATGTAGAATCCTCGTAGTTGATGTCTCCTATATAAGAGAGTTTACCTGATTGTCTCATCAAGGATGGAAAGAGACAGGAACAAGATGGCGGAAAGTCTATTAAATCTCACCCTAGAGATCATCTACCAGCTTACTGGAGAGGTGAGAGATTCTGATGATGTCACATTACATCATTCTTATCTATAGTAATAACAGATGATATGACTGGAGAGGTGATGGACTCTGGACATGTATGTAGTGATATTTATTAATGTGTCTCCCCATAACCAGGATTACACAGTGGTGAAGAAGACCTCTAGTGGGCGCTGTCAGGCTCCTGTGTATGAAGGATATGGAGGAACCCTGAGCCCAATCCTGGGGCCTCCACCTCACCCCCTGATACAGGAGGAGATCAATGACCAGAAGATCCTAGAACTCACCAACAAGATGCTGGAGCTGCTGACTGGAGAGGTGACACTGCTGGGAATGCTGGGACATTATACAGTAACTGGAGGGGTCTGGGTGATGACTGTATCATTGTGTTGTCAGGTTCCTATAAGGTGTCAGGATGTCGCTGTCTATTTCTCCATGGAGGAGTGGGAGTATTTAGAAGGACACAAGGATGTGTACAAGGAGGTCATGATGGAGGACCACCAGCCCCTCACATCACCAGGTAATAGACATGACTATATACACATGGACTTCCATTATTTGTATGTACAGAATGAATTCAGTCCCTGTCTGTGTTTCCTACAGGTAGATCCAGTAAGAGGACAACACCGGAGAGATGTCCCAGTCCTCTTCTTCCACAGGATGATCAGGTAGATGGAGATATTCCCTATGATGTGTAGACGGGCTGTGAAGTCCTTGTGGTCAATCTTGGTTTATCCAGCAGTATTAGATGTTTTATACATTGTTTGTTTTACAGATTTTCCATCAGGATAAAGATCTGGATGATATTAATGTTATCGCTATAACAATAAAAGACGAGCCCTATGTGAGTGATGATGAGGAGTGTGAGGAGGACATTCCTACAGATAACTGCCCAGGTGAGGGACTATGGGAACATATTAGCTTCTATAGATATTGTATGAAATTAGTGGGTGCTTGAGATTACAGGACAGGGAGACAAAAAACCAGGTAAGGACACGGTGACTCTAATTTTTTGCATTTTATTGTTTGTTTCTTTTTGTTATAATGCAGGAAGCTGTTTTTTGTGTCTTCCCCCGTTTTAATATTTTATTAAACATTTTACTTGTTTTTTACTTTAAAAGTCGCACTTGGGTGATTTGAACATTCCCTTGTTTAATGGATCATATAATAAACCTCAATACTACTGCAATACTGGGCATTATTTGTTGGGATAATTGAAGTCATGGATTTCATTAAAGGGGTATTCCCATCTCAAGGATCATATTCAGAATTTTAACCTTTACAATAACTGAAGTGTTTTACCCAATACATTGGTTTATCTATCGTGTTCTGTTTATCAGATACAGCTCTCTCCTCATTATTTACAGCTGGTTGCCTAGGTTACAGGCCTGCTCTCAGGTCAGGCTGATGACTCAGTCCTTGCTCCCGGCCACACACATTTTCTTCTCTCCCTCTTTCTACATACTGCTTTCAGGTTTGATAAGTTTCTTGAGCAGTGCCTGTGTTATCTGTGTATGTAAATCCAGACATAACTGTGCCAATTGCAACAAGCACAAGCTCCATGCTTGAATGAGCTGCAAATGCTTTCCATTTATAACCTTCCCATTTTTTTTTTGTCTTTTTTTGTTTTTTTATACCTTCACTACATTTTACACATGGCAGATTGGGAACAATTGACACATTTTGCCACACTCCATGTTAGATTTTCATCTTGAAGGAGATTTATAAACCTTTCCCGTTGATTTCAGTTGACAGCTCTCTTATTGGAGCCATATTTTCTTTCAATCAGCTTCATCTGTCTCAAAACAATGGACAGTAGTACGAAATATTAATAAAAAAAATTTCTACCCACCATGCAATTTGTATTACTTTTTAGTATAAATATGTTACAAAATACAAATACTGTTTTTAAGGTTGTATTCAAAAATTTGCTTTGGTGAAAAAAAAAAAATTGACAGCGACCTGTGTTAATCTAGACTTCAAAATGTTATGAAATATCAGTCTTATTTTTCAGGTTATATTTTTGAAAATAATAAAAATAAAATCAGTTTTCTTCTTAGCAGATGACTGTACCAGGAGCTCAGAGGGACATCTGATATCTAGAGATTATAAAGCTGAGGATCATGGTATCAAACAAGATCCATATGAAGAACATGTCATTACCCCAGATATTCTGAAGAAAAATCAATCTTCTGATCTATCACAAACTGTTAAGAGGGATGTTGTACATCAAAGATCTTACACAGGGGAAAAACGATTTTCGTGTTCAGAATGCGGGAAAAGTTTTAACCAGATATCAGAACTGGATAGACATCAGAGAATTCACACAGGAGAGAAGCCATTTTCATGTTCAGAATGTGGGAAAAGTTTTATTCAGAAATCAGATCTTGCTAGACATCAGAGAATTCACACAGGGGAGAAGCCATATTCATGTACAGAATGTGGGAAACGTTTTACCCAGAAATCAGAGCTTGATAGACATCTGAGAATTCACACTGGAGAGAAGCCATTTTCATGTTCAGAATGTGGGAAATGTTTTACCCAGAAACCAACTCTTGTTGAGCATCAGCGAGCTCACACAGGTGAGAAGCCATATGTATGTTCAGAATGTGGAAATAGTTTTAACCTGAAATCAAGTCTCGTTCAACATCTGAGAACTCACACAATGCTCAAGCCATTTTCATGCCCAGATTGTGGAAAGTGTTGTTCTCAGAAAGCAAATCTTTATAAACATCAAAAAACCCACACGGGGGAAAAACCATTTTCATGTTCAGAATGTGGCAAATGTTTTTACCAGAAAATCGAATTTGATCGACATCGGAGAATTCACACAGGGGAGAAGCCATTTTCATGTTCAGAATGTGGCAGATGCTTTACTCAGAAATCAATTCTTATCAGACATCAAAGGATTCACACAGGGGAGAAACCATTTTTATGTACTGTATGTGGAAAACGTTTTAGCCAAAAGTCAGCTCTAATTGCACATCAAAGAACTCACGCAGAGAAAACATTTTCATGTGCAGAGTGTGGGAAATATTTTACTCAGAAAAAGCAACTTCTTCACCATCAAAGACGTCACACAGGGGAGAAGCCATTCTCATGTTCTGAATGTGGGAAAGGTTTTTATCAGAAATCTGTTCTTGTTGCACATCACAGAATTCACACAGGAGAGAAACCATTTTCATGTCCAGAATGTGGGAAGTATTTCTCAAGGAAAACACATCTGGATAGACATCAGCGAATTCACACGGGGGAGAAACCATTTTCATGTACTGTATGTGCAAAGTGTTTCAACTATAAAACAGCTTTAATAGCACATGAAAGAATTCACACAGGGGAGAAGCCATTCTCCTGCCCAGAATGTGGGAAATGTTTTTCTCAGAGATCGGAACTTGTTAAACATCAGAGAATTCACACAGGAGAGAAGCCATATTCATGTTCTGAATGTGGGAAGTCTTTTACTCAGAAAGCTAATCTTCTAAAACATCAAAGAATTCACACAGCGCAGTAACCTTTCCTTTCGGAAAGCACTCCAATAACTAATAAATGTTTGCTTCTATATCTGCTTGTGTTTGGGCCTGTCTTTTTATATCCTGATATATGTTTTCTGTTTATCGTATGACACTCCAATTTACTGTAAGGGCATGACCCAGAGTCAGTTCAATGATCTGGTGAATGATAATGTTCAATGCCCATTCCAAATTTACTTGGAATTTGATCCTCCATATAAATTTGAGTTGTCCTCTTAGGCTAGGTTCACATCTGCGTTCAGGTTTCTTTTCAGGGGGTCTGCTTGGGAACCCCCCGAATGGAAACCTAATCCGCATAAAAAAGTGGTTACCTTAGGAAACCCGCGGACCCCATAGACTGTAATGGGGTCCGTGTGGTTTCTGCCCAAAAAGGGTGGAAAAATACGGAGAGGAAAGTCCTGCTTGCAGCATTTTTCATGCGGAGAGGGGAACGGAATGGCCCGAACGTAATGCAAGCGCAGATGTGAACCCAGCCTTACACTTCACCAAGGCATACACGCCTTTAAAAAATCATTTCCATGCACAAAAATACATTTTAAAGGCAGGCTATAATTCTGCCAGTGTTTGGCCAACAAGGTATGGTATTAAAATGTATAAGCTATGCGAAGGTAGCTCAGGGTACGCCCACAGGAAAGGAGAATGAGAAAATAATGTGAGATTTAGTGCACCCATTGCAGGACCAGAGTTACCACCTTTTATATGGATAACTTCTACACCAGCATCCCACTCTATAAGTTCCTTACTTCAAGTGGTAAAGCAGCATATGGCATTGTCCTCAAAAATCTGAGAGGTCTCCCTAGGTCTATGGTTGGGCAAACACTCAAGAGGAGCAACAGCAGGCTTCTCTGCAATGACAACATATTGGCCAAATATATAAATAAGAGGGATGTCCTTGTACTGACCACAATTCATTTTAACAGCAGCATCCTCACTCCTACCATGCTGAAAATTAAAGGGAACCTGTCAGGTCAATTTGGGACACTAAACCACCCACAGGTCTTTATAGACCTGGGGTTTAGTGTCCCAAATTGCCCTGTAGTAACGCAATCGGCAGGCGCATTAAAAATAAAAAACCTTTATACTTACGTAGAGAAGGGTATATTGAGTCTCATCGGACTCATCTCTGGTGCTCCGGGGCATGCGCTGTTCTTCAGTGAAGCCGGAGATGGACACCCCCTGCTTCACTGCGCAATTGCTGGCTTCATTGAAGAGCTGCGCAGGCGCGGGGAGTACAGCGGCAGGGTGAGTATAAAGCTTTTTTATTTTTAATGCGGACATGGATTGCGTTATAACAGGGTGATTTGGGACATTAAACCCCAGGTCCACATGGACGTGTGGGTGGTTTAGTGTCCCAAATTGCCCTGACAGATTCCCTTTAAGGTGTTGTATAAAAAGCTGTCCATGTACAGATGTGTATGTACAACTTTTACATGCTTTTCCAGTGTGTAGGTCTGACAGAAATATTACAAGTGGTGACCAAGGCTCTATTGTTTGGAAACCAGAAAGGGAGAGGTCCCAGAAATTCTCAGAAGAGAGGGGCCACGTATTGTACCAGGGCAACATTTCCTTGAGGGTCCCACAAACTGCAAGGAAGGGAAGAACCCAAAGAAAGATATACTTGAAACCTGCTGCTAAAAACCTGGCACCTACATAAGGGAATGATGCAAAATGTACCATACATCCTTGATTAATTTTAACCTTTATCTATCCTGTCCTTTTCAGTGTACTACATACATATTTTGAGGGGTGTAGTTTACAAAATAGGGTCACTGTACTGGTATCTGAGGGACTCAACTGCAAATACAACATGTCACATGACCTTTATTAGGTGATCATGAGCAAGTTTTGCCAGTTTTCTGGTCTGAAGCACTTAGGTGTTAGCACAATGCCAAGGAGGAAAGACATCAGCAGTGATCTTAGAGAAGTTCAGACTGTGCTATGTTCAGAGAAATTTTGAAAAACCAATGACCCACCAGGCCTTATCGTGTTAAATGTTGAATCTCCTGTCAATAAAAATAAGAGAAATGTTGAACAGGGATGACTTATGTAAAAGGAAAAAGCCTCTTCTGTCTAATAAGAACAGTGCAGCACGGCTTAAGTTTACAAAGTAATATCTAAACTAACATCAAAACTTATAGAGCAATGTCCTCTGGAGAGACGAGGCCAATATGAAGATGTTTGGCCATAATGCCCAGCACTACATTTTGTGGAAAGTAAACCCAGCATATCAGTACAATCACCTCATACCATGGTGCGGGGGATGATTTGGGCTTGTTTTGCAGCCACAGGACCTGGGCACCTTGTAGTCATTCAGCTGACCATGAACTCTTCTGTATACCAAAGTATTCTAGACTTAAGTGCGAGGCCATCTAACGGCTAAAGCTTGAGTGAAACTAGGTCATGTAACAGGACAATGATCCTGAACACAGCAGTAAATCTACAAAAGAATGGCTGAAAAGGAAAAAAATCAATATGTATTGGCCGAGTCACAGCCCAGACCTCAACTCAATAGAAATGCTGTGGACCTTAGGAGAACAATAAAGGAGTGGCCACAGACCTTAAAGCAGGGATCTCAAACTCAATTTACCCGGGGGCCGCTGGAGGTAGAGTCTGGGTGAGGCTGGGCTGCATCAGGTTTTCCACACCGGAAATATGCTCCATATTGGCCCCTGCACACGGTATTATGCTCCATAGTGGCCCCTGCACTTGTATTATGCTCCCTAGTGGCCCCTACACTTGTATTATGCTCCCTAGTGGCCCCTGCACTTGTATTATGCTCCATTGTGGCCCCTGCATACGGTATTATGCTCCATAGTGGCCCCTACAATGGTATCATGGGGGACACTTAGTTTTTCACACATGACTTTTCCATTTTGGCTTCATTTTTGGTTGAATAAATAATGACCCGTTAGAACTCAAATTTTTGGAAAACACCCATGGGGTCCAAATAATTTTTAAAACTAAGTAACTTCATGGGGGTTTCCTTGGTGGTCATTATTGGAGCCCGAAACCTCTACAATTGTTGGCCACTGTTGTGTAAATTACCATCATGGTCTCCATTGTATTTTAGAAGTTCTGCAATGCAACATGGTACCTGAAAACTATTCCAAAAAACCCTTCCATGTGCTAATGCAGCAGTTTAAGACCAAGTTTGGAGAAAATACCTAAATTATCGGTTTCTTTTTCTTCCATTTCCCTTTGTGAAAGTTAAATTTTTTTTTTTTATTGGAAAACAAGAAGTTTTCATTAATTCACAGCCAAGTTTTTATTTTGATGTAACACTTGGGTCTAAATGATCACTACACCTCTATAGATAACGTCTCAGAGAAGAGTAGTTTCCGAAATGGGGTCAATTTTAGGGGTTTTCCATTGGGGTTGTACTGCGAATACATCATGCCCAAAAACTATTCCAGTAGAATCTGCCCTTCACACACCAAACACTCTTTCCCATCTGAGCCCTGCCATGTGCCAATACAAGAGTCTACGATGACATATGGGATTTAGCTGGAGAATTTGTGTAACAAATTGTGGGGTGTTTTTTTTTCCTATAACCTCTTGTGAAAATTAGAAAATTTGGGGCTGAACGGAAAAATTTTACTTTTCATTTTCAGTGTTTATAGCGTCTATGATATACCTGTAGGGTGAAAATGGTCATGGGGTAGTTTTAACACATCTTACTAAAATCATGGCTAAAGCGGTCCATCATTTCTGAGGATTGGGTTTCAGACACACTAGGCCCACATATGGGATATTTTCTAAAAAAATCACTGTAATACTGAAGTTTTTGTAGTTGCTGTCTTACATGACTAAATGGATTACAGAAAAGTTAATTTTTTAAAAAATTTTCTTAATGCTATTTTAGATAATGTAAGCTGTGAAGTTTCCAAAATTAGTTAATTTTTGGAATTTTTAGGCTTTAAAGCGAGTCAAGCCCAAGACAGTCACAAGCACAGGATTTAACCAAGCCATGAAGCTAAGAAATGGACACTGATTTTGTGCATCTAATAATGTCTTGTCCCAGTATTCTTACCTTCTCAACTGAAATAACTTAGATGGTCTGATCTCCAGAACCAGCCACCCCTGGAGTATAACTGTTGTGTCTTCTTGATGAGGAGCAATCTCAACACCACACGGACATCTCAACACACCGGTATCTCTTCCCCGCTGGTGTCCCTGCTCAACCCACCAACCTATTTGAACCTGTTGCATCAGTTTAGACCTCTACCAGTGTTACAACTATCGAAGAACTCTGTCCATGCCCTCTCTTTCTGTGCAATGCACCAGTGTTTCTTGACCTGTCCAGGTTAACCATTACTATATTATGATTATGCCTGGGATAGAGACCTAGTGGTTCCCTGCAGCGAAGAGCAGATTCCTGTATAGGTTTTAAAGGGTGAAAACCAGGGAATCATTTGGATAAGTGGATCTCTACCTTCGCCACCTGTACCTTTGGTGGTACAAGCCCATGGCCCCCGAGGTTATCCCCAAGCCCAGGAAGAATACCTATTCATGGCCAGGGATGCCAGCCTTTCTTCAGAAGCATAGTGAGCCCTTCCATCAGTACTGATGGTGGTGTTTATTGCAGTTACACATGCCTCGGGGGAGCGAGTGGCGAGTGGCATTCATTACTCACCACTCTGCTCCGCACTTCCTTCCAACTGACCTCACGGCAGACCTCACGAGCAGAGTGTTGAGTAAAATGTGGTGGTACTTAGGAGGGGGGGCCATGATACTACATGTGGAGCACAGAGGGGGAGGCCATGATACTACATGTGGAGCACAGAGGGGGAGGCCATGATACTACATGTGGGGACAACAAAGGAGAAACCTTATAGTACATGTGGGGGCCCCGAGGGGGGCATTTTGTAACTGCTGACAAAGGCGTCAAACAAAACCTTATTTTGTTAACATTTATAAGTGATCACTACTTTTGGGGGTACTCAGTTGGGACTTTTTTTTTTTAATAGGGGGTACTTTAGTTGAAAAGGTTGAGAAACACTGATTCAGATCATACCATCAGGAGTAGCCCCAAGCCAATCCAGTCTATTGGCACAGCGGCTCCACACTTGCTGCATTATACTTCTTTATTGCTACAATATTAATTTGGACCCACAAATGAACAAAGAGACTGTGTGAGTCTCACCAGCAGAGTTTCTCGCTAGTAAGGCCCCGTATCTTATCATCTAAAAGGATAAAGAAAAATAGACCCAGCGCAAGCAGATAAGTTATGAAGCAAATGACGGCTACACACACATTTTGAAATGGTTTTATATATTAATGTGAAATAATATTATGGACAGGATTAATACATAGGTGTGTTATTTGGATTCCATTTGCTTTTAGGATAATACATTCACTGGTAATGGTTTATATTTCTTGCTCTTACGTTGCTTTTGTCAAGCCAAACCATCGACTCCAATGCCTCTATTTTTCCTTCATCCGACTCCGACTCCTTTATAAATGACAAATGGCCATGATCGGACAGAAAAGCAGTAAAGCTCCTCTAATCTTACAAACTAGACACAGATTATACAATATTAAAAGTGGTATAAAATAATTTTAAATAATTTTGTTTTGAAACCAGTCTCGATAACTTTTTCCGATTCCACCACAGCCCTGTTGCACACAGCAGTATTTCAGCCAGTATTTTGAATTCTTATTTGTAAGACAAAAAAGTGGATGCTATACATGGAGAAGATGTAACATTTTCCATTTTTCTTTCTCTCATTCCTAGCTTAGACTTCCAATTATTGACCAAAATATGCAATTGTGAGAGTTGCTTTCTCTTGTATGACGTCACTTTACTTTGGCTGGAGCTGTTATAATTTTCTTCTACTATTTTGGAAACATTTTTTAAAGATAATGGCTACTGCCCTGTCCGAAGTCTAAGATGATATGAGTTGTGGGTAAAGTATTCCCCACATTCTGGACATCAGAAGGTTGTTCTGTGTGAGTTCTTTGATGTGAAATTAGGGATGATTTTTGGATAAAACATTTCCCACATTCTGAACATGAAAATGGCTTCTCCCCCGTGTGAATTCTCTGATGTCTCACAAGATCTGACTTATGGGTAAAATGTTTTCCACATTCTGAGCAAGAAAATGGCTTCTCCCCTGAATGAATTTTCTGATGTTCAACAAGACCCGCTTTCCTTAAAAAACATTTTTGACACTTTGGACAAGAAAATGGCTTCTCCCCCGTGTGAGTTCTCTGGTGTTCAATAAGATGTGATTTTTGAGTAAAGCATTTTCCACATTCTAGACATGAATATGGCTTCTCCCCTGTGTGAGATTTCAGATGATGAATAAGAGTCGATTTAACACTATAACGTCTCCCACATTCTGAACATGAAAATGGCTTCTCTCCTGCATGGTTTCTCTGATGTTTAACAAGATAGGACTTCTGAGAACAACGCGTTCCGCAATCTGGGCATGGAAAAGGTTTCTCTCCTGCAGAAGATTTTTGATGATCAACAAGATTGAGTTTCCATATAAAACATTTCTTACATTCTGGGCATGAATATGTCTTCTCCACTGTGTGAGTTCTTAGATGTTGGGCAAGATTTGATTTCGAAATAAAACTTTTCCCACATTCTGGGCATGAATGTGGCTTCTCCCCTGTGTGAATTCGATGATGTTCATTCAGATGCGATTTTCGAGTGAAACATTTCCCACATTCTAAGCATGAATATGGCTTCTCCCCTGTGTGAATTCTATGATGCTTAACAAGATCTGATTTCACACTAAAACATTTCCCACATTCAGAACATGAAAATGGCTTCTCTCCTGTGTGAGTTCTCATATGTTGAGCAAGATTTGCCTTCCAGATAAATCCTCTCCCACATTCTGGGCATGAAAATGGCTTCTCTCTTGTATGAGTTTTTTGATGTTCCACAAGATTTGATTTCCGAGCAAAACATTTCCCACATTCTGAACATGAGAATATTTTCTCTGCGGCCTGAATTTTTTGATTTTCAACACCGGATCTGTGACTTTTATTTTGCTTCAACGTCTGTGATGAATCAGAAAATAGGACGAGTTTAATAGGATCAGATGATAGATCTTGGTTGTGAACAACTGAGGGTATATCTGAGGTAATGACATGTTCTTCATATGGATCTTGTATAATATCACAATCTTCTACTTTAAACTGTGTAAATATCAGATGTCCCTCTGAGCTCCTGGTACAGTCATCTGACAAGAAAAAAAAGCAGATATTTTTAAATATAACCCAATTATTGATATTTTATAACAATTATACAGTGCTCACCCCTATGAAAAGTAAAATTTTAATCAATGTCTCGCTGACCATTAGAACAATTTCCAAAATTTTGACAAGACTGGGCTTCATAGAACATTTGTTTAACCAATAACAAAGTAAGGCTAATAATATAACGATGCTAAAATGAATACACCCCACAACAAAAACTACTACAACTAGTGTTTTGTATGACCTCCATGATGTTTAATGACAGCACCAAGTCTTCTAAGCATGGAATGATCAAGTTGGTGACATATTGCAGCATCTATCTTTTTCCATTCTTCAAGAATGACCTTTTTTGGTACCTGGATGCTGGATGGAGAGCGATGCTCAACTTGTCTCTTCAGAATTCCCCATAGGTGTTCATAGATTGGGTTCAGATCAGGAGACATACTTGGCACTGAATCACTTTCACCTTGTTCTTCTTCAGAAATTCAACAGTGGTCTTAGATGTACATTTTGGATCATTATCATGTTGGACACGGAATGATGGTAGCATGATGGTCACCATGTATTTTTCTTTGCACTCATCACCTCTCCGACACCATACAATTTTGAAGCCATCAGTTCTAAAAACATTTGTCTTGGTCTGGTCACTCCAGATTATAGAGTCCCAGTAGTCTTCATCTTTTTCTTCATGGGTCCTGGCAAATTGTAAGTGGGCATTTTTGTGCATGGGCTGTAGGAGAGACTTCCTTCGTGGATGACACCCAGACATGGCATTACTCTGCAGTGCACGCCGTATTGTGTCATGGGAAACACTCAACCCAGTTTGGCTTTCTACTTCTTTAGCTAACTACAGTGAACTTGCACGGAGATTTTCTTCAACCCTTCTCATCACAAGACGCTCCTTTTTAGGTGTTGACTTCTGTAGACGGCCTGGACGTCTCTGTGAGATGGTTACTGTTCCATCCTTGTTAATTTTTGTAGCACTTTGATACAGCTTTCTGACCGATAAGTAAAGCTTTGCTGATCTTCTTGTAGCCTTCACCTTTCTTATGTCTTGTGACATTTCTCTTCCATGTGGTGCAATTGCTGACGGTATGAAATGGGAAAGGGTTTTCTTTGAAGTAATGTCCTTTTATAGTCACCTGTCCGCTGGGCACTTGTTCAATGAAGAATTACCCTCACCTGAGATTGAATTCTTGTTAATTTGAATTCTGTCATCTAAACTTTAGCTTTGCTCCTAAGACTATCATTGGGGTGTGCTCATTCTTGTACCATGGTCTTGAATGACATGAATGAATAACAAATCTTGTTTGCAATCCATGGCCCACATTTGTGGGAGTATTTTGTATTACACCACTGTTTCCTAGTGTAGAATTATGAAGGATCCAGTGAGTCAGTACTATTAGGTGGTGTCCGTCTCACACAATTCCTGACAGCTACATAGACTACAGAGGTCCTTTATACTTTTCCATCCTTTATAATATACTACTGGTTGTGGCTAAAATCCTTTTATTAAAAATTGTATGTGTAGATCTGGCCTTATAGGTAAGTAATTGTGGCTCTTATTGCCAATAAGTGGGTGGGGGGGGGGAGAATAGACGGGGCAAAAGGCCTCTGACCCATTAAATATGTCACTATTCTAAATGACACAATGTAGGCTGGGGCCCATTACAGATTTTTCATCTTTCAAGTTATGCATGTGCCTAGGGAAAAAAAATGTATAATAAATAATTTCTAGCAGTGTCCTCTACAAGATACAGCTGCCTCCGGTAACCCTTTGGTACATTCTGTGTTATTAAGCCATATCCTAATAATGCTGGAGCCACAACTTGACATTACATTGAAACCATGATATAAATAATATCTGTAATCCATCATTTTATAACTCTCATTCACTTAAAGAAGGTGGATGGGATGAAAACCAATTGCCAATTGTGCATATTAATGGAGCTAGAAAGTGTTAGAGGACACAATTGCAAACAGTAGAATTTTGCAAAGGTAACACTAGTGAACCATGTTCTATTATTCACACATATGTGAGACAGACTATAACATCATTGTATACAGAGTGTATCGCCACAGTTACAGTGTACACCTTACTGTACGTTACTAGACTTACACCACTGTGGTTTGTTGAGTAGTACATTATATTGGGATAGCACCAGATAGTGTAGAATACTCTTAGGGCTCCTAAGACCCTATGTTTTATAGATATATAGTCCTAGGAGCCCTGACAGTGTCATACACTATGTTTTATAGATATATAATCCTAGGAGCCCTGACAGTGTCGTACACTATGTTTTATAGATATATAATCCTAGGAGCCCTGACAGTGTCATACACTATGTTTTAAGCTAATTTAAGGTGTGGTTCGTACCGATCTTGTTCAACCCAAAACAAATCTTGGTCCCAAATCACCCAAACCAGAAACTAAACATATCTTGAGAAGCTCACCCATCTCTAGTTACTACTCACCTGGGCGGTTCCCTGTAGGGATGTCCTCCTCACACTCCTCATCACCACTCACATAGGGCTCTGTAGTATTAATATTCTTAACATCTTTATCCTGAGTCAGAAGCTGTGAAAGAAATATTGTAAATAACATCTAATACTGCTGGATAACCCAAGACTGACCACAAGGACTTCACAGCCCGTCTACACATCATAGGGAATATCTCCATCTACCTGATCATCCTGTGGAAGAAGAGGACTGGGACATCTCTCCGGTGTTGTCCTCTTACTGGATCTACCTGTAGGAAACACAGACAGGGACTGAATTCATTCTGTACATACAAATAATGGAAGTCCATGTGTATATAGTCATGTCTATTACCTGGTGATGTGAGGGGCTGGTGGTCCTCCATCATGACCTCCTTGTACAGATCCTTGTGTCCTTCTAAATACTCCCACTCCTCCATGGAGAAATAGACAGCGACATCCTGACACCTTATAGGAACCTGACAACACAATGATACAGTCATCACCCAGACCCCTCCAGTTACTGTATAATGTCCCAGCATTCCCAGCAGTGTCACCTCTCCAGTCAGCAGCTCCAGCATCTTGTTGGTGAGTTCTAGGATCTTCTGTTCATTGATCTCCTCTTGTATCAGGGGGTGAGGAGGAGGCCCCAGGATTGGGCTCAGGGTTCCTCCATATCCTTCATACACAGGAGCCTGACAGCGCCCACTAGAGGTCTTCTTCACTACTGTGTAATCCTGGTTATGGGGAGACACATTAATAAATATCACTAAATACATGTCCAAAGTCCATCACCTCTCCAGTCATATCATCTGTTATTACTATAGATAAGAATGATGTAATGTGACATCATCAGAATCTCTCACCTCTCCAGTAAGCTGGCAGATGATCTCTAGGGTGAGATTTAATAGACTTTCAGCCATCTTCTTCTTGTCTCTTTCCATCCTTGATGGGTCAGTCTGATAAATTCTCTTACATAGGTGATCTCAGCTGAGATCCTGAATGGAAAGAAGTTGAGACATTATAAAAAAAAAAACAAAATCTACAATCATCAAAATATAATATATATGCCCATTTGGGCATCTGCAGGGACATTACTTGAGGGGGTGCCATTGCTCCTGGGCCCTCGAGCCTTAGTATACAAATAAGGAGATATGGTTTGGCCATAAAAAATTTAAACAAAAATCCAGACATGTTTCATTGTGGTATATGAACGGACAGTCATGTGTGATTTGCAGCCAAACTAACAGTGTTGATTTTTGTGGCTGATGTGTCACGGTTGCATAAGGCCGTAGACTGACCCTATGGACAACCCATAGATGCAATGCCATGATGCGATACGGCAATCTTCAAGTCTTTTCCGGCCTCTGGCTGACATCACACACCCGGGGTCACTGCTGAGGCCGGTGACTGGCTTATGACCCAATGTTATAACATCGGCCCCCCACGTGACCTCTGATTGAAGCGTGTGATTGTTATGATGCTGGGGCAAAGCCCAATCACAGGCCTCAGTGGTCACCCTGGGGCACGTGATGTCTGATGGACGCCGGGGACTGCTCGATACCACAATGATGCCCAGGACACTTCCAGTTCTCTGTGAACAGGTTTGGTACAAAATGAACCAGAGAGCCGAGCCTCATGAATATTTGTGAAACGAATCTCGTGAGGTTCGCCCATCGCTAGTTGCAACTCAATACTGTACTTCAAGACCTTCCTGTTGGTCCTGCCTACTTCACGTGGCCCCAGTAGGTGGCGCTACCTCAGCTCCGGGGGTGTTAGCTGTGCGGTCTGGCTGGTCCAAGTGACAATAACAAAATATGGGTTAAAAGAGACACAAGGAGCTGCCTATGCAAAGATCCTTACAGTCTATTGTATATAGGGGCTAACGTCAGGTCACCATTGGTCACACGATGCTGAAATCACAACTAATAATAGTGAACGGGCCAGATTGTGACCTGGAGGTGACCGCAACACAAGAGACAGCAGGAATACAAACCTGCTATGGCGAGCCGAACCTTGCCAGGACTGTGAGCGACCACCGTACATATATATATCTCCTCCTGTACAGCAACCGTGGTTACAGGACCTGTGATGATGTCATATGTGAGGGAGGAGTCAACAAGTCACATGATCAGGTCCTGCAGTTATAGCTTCAGCTGCTCCATAGAGGTTAAAGGACCTTTGATGATGTCACAGTCATGAGATCACTCACATGTGTGGGAGTAGTCAGGCGGTGCTAGGGGAGGAGTTACTAGAAGTTCTTTCTACATGATATGAGCAGGTATCACTGGTCTACAGCCAAATTGGTTCAGACATGAAAACAGTTGATCTTAACTAATTTTGGGGGTGCTGAGATCGAAAATGATGGTCAGATTTTGAAATTGGCTCTAATTTTCATGATACAGAGGTGCTTTTGATATTTCTCACAGACTTTAATACAATACTGGGAAAAGTTTGCATCATCAGTATTGCATCATCTACTAGAATTGGTCTCAGAATGACCAATAGAAAGATACCAATAAAGGCCAGGTGATGCAATCCTAATTAAACTTCACACAACTTTATATATTCTCCCTCTATCAGCCATCCAGCACTCGATACAGTTGACTCCCACGGTTAGGAAAGCCTACCACCTGTATTTCGGCTGCAAAATAGGAGATCAGGACAAATATGGATAAAAATGGAGAGGCATTCAAGTATCTCCTATGTAAGTTTCCAAGGTTAAGTGAAGCGAAGATAAAAGAAGGAGTCTTTATTGGTCTTCATATTCGTGCGCTTCTTCAAGATGATGAGTTTCACCGTTTGCTGCATGGCAAGGAAAAGGCTGCATGGGAAGCATTCCGGTTAGTAGTAACAAATTTCCTGGGAAACACCAAGGCAGATAACTATGAAGAGTTGGTGGAAAATCTCCTCAAGGCATATAAAAACCTGGGATGTAACATGTCTTTAAAGATTCATTTCTTGCACTCTCATCTAAACTTCTTTGCACCAAACTGTGGAGCGGTGAGCGATGAACATGGTGAGCGATTTCACCAGGAAATTGCGACTATGGAAAAAAGATATCAGGGTAAATGGAACCCATCAATGCTTGCAGACTACTGCTGGACAGTTACCAGAGATAATCCGATGCCTGAATACAAGAGATGTGTGAAAAAGAGCCGAGTAGCCAATGAATGAGGACCCAATAACCCAATATTAACCTAAATAGAATTATAATTTGTAAAAGTGCTTAAACATGTCTGTAAATTATAGTTGATTTTATATACAGCTAAGTTTCCTCAGAATATATTAAAAAATTTTATGAACAATAAACTTGTTAATAAACACACACAGGAACACACACCGACATACACAGAAATACAGATAAACACACCGAAATAGACATACACACAGAAATGCAGATACACACGCACCGACATACACAGAGAAATACAGACACATGCGCACCGACATGACGGATACTACATATGCTACATACAGTGGAGAAAAAAAGTATTTAGTCAGCCACCAATTGTGCAAGTTCTCCCACTTAAAAAGATGAGGCCGGCCTGTAATTGTCATCATAGGTAGACATCAACTATGAGAGACAAAATGAGAAAACAAATCCAGAAAATCACATTGTCTGATTTTTAAAGAATTTATTTGCAAATCATGGTGGAAAATAAGTATTTGGTCAATAACAAAAGTTCATCTCAATACTTTGTTCTATATCCTTTGTTGGCAAATGACAGAGGTCAAACGTTTCCTGTAAGTCTTCACAAGGTTGGCACACACTGTTGCTGGTATGTTGGCCCATTCCTCCATGCAGATCTCTTCTAGAGCAGGGATGTTTTGGGGCTGTCGCAGGGTAACACGGACTTTCAACTCCCTCCAAAGGTTTTCTATGGGGTTGAGATCTGGAGACTGGCTAGGCCACTCCAGGACCTTGAAATGCTTCTTACAAAGCCGCTCCTTCATTGCCCTGGCAGTGTGCTTGGGATCATTGTCATGCTGAAAGACCCAGCCACGTTTCATCTTCAATGCCCTTGGTGATAGAAGGAGTTTTGCACTCAAAATCTCACCATACATGGCCCCATTCATTCTTTCATGTACACGGATCAGTCGTCCTGGTCCCTTTGCAGAGAAACAGCCCCAAAGCCTGATGTTGCCCCCCCCATGCTTCACAGTAGGTATGGTGTTCTTTGGATTCAACTCAGCATTCACTCTCCTCCAAACACGATGAGTTGTGTTTCTACCAAACAGTTCTACTTTGGTTTCATCTGCCCATATGACATTCTCCCAATACTCTTCTGGAACATCCAAATGCTCTCTAGCAAACTTCAGACGGGCCCGGATATGTACTGGCTTAAGCAGAGGGACACGTCTGGCACTGCAGGATCTGAGTCAGTGGCGGCCTAGTGTGTTACTGACGGTAGCCTTTGTTACGTTAGTCCCAGCTTTCTGCAGGTCATTCACTAGGTCCCCCCGTGTGGTTCTGGGATTTTTGCTCACCGTTCTTGTGATCATTTTGACCCCACAGGGTGAGATCTTGCGTGGAGCCCCTGATGGAGGGAGATTATCAGTGGTCTTGTATGTCTTCCATTTTCTAATTATTGCTCCCACAGTTGATTTCTTCACACCAAGCTGCTTGCCTATTTCAGATTCAGTCTTCCCAGCCTGGTGCAGGTCTACCATTTTGTTTCTGGTCCTTCCACAGCTCTTTGGTCTTCACCATAGTGGAGTTTGGAGTGTGACTGTTTGAGGTTGTGGACAGGTGTCTTTTATACTGATAACAATGTCAAACAGGAGCCATTACTACAGGTAATGAGTGGAGGACAGAGGAGCCTCTTAAAGGAGAAGTTACAGGTCTGTGAGAGCCAGAAATCTTGCTTGTTTGTAGGTGACCAAATACTTATTTTCCACCATAATTTGCAAGTAAATTCCTAAAAAATCAGACAATGTGATTTTCTAGATATGTTTTCTCATTTTGTCTCTCATAGTTGAGGTCTACCTATGATGTCAGTTACAGGCCTCTCTCATCTTTTTAAGTGGGAGAACTTGCACAAATTGGTGGCTGACTAAATACTTTTTTTCCCCACTGTATATTTAACTCACATGCTGTCCATTTTCTTCTGATGCTCCTTGAGATGGTTCTACTCCTTCATTGGAGTCCAGCTGTGTTTAATTAAACTGATTGGACTTGATTAGGAAAGGCGCACACCTGTCTATATAAGACCTCACAGCTCACACTGCATGTCAGAGCAAATGAGAATCATCAGGTCAAAGGAACTGCCCAAGGAGCTCAGAGACAGAATTAATAATAATAATAATAATAATAATAGTCCTTTAATAGTCCCACAGTGGGGAAATTCAGTGTGTTACAGCAGCAAAGATAAGATAAGCAGATACAAATACAAATACAACATGTACAGGAATGTTCCAAGGTGAGAGGCATTACATTAATAGCAGACAGACAGATAGGACGTAGCAGAGGGGGGGGGATTTAACAGGCAGAGAGTATTTCAGTTCTCTGTATGTAATGATCTCCGCTTAGGTCGGTGTTGGTTGTACAGCCTACCGCGGTGGGGAGGAAAGACTTCCGGTAGCGCTCCTTCTCACACCTAGGGTGGGCAGTCGGTCACTGACGTACTGCCCAGCGCAATCCAGTCTCATGCATGGGATGGGAGTTATTCTCCCGCATGGGCTCACCACGGACAGTATCCTTCTGTCCCCACCACCTGCACTGGGTCCAGTGGGCTCCCCAGGACAGGCTGGCCCTTCTAATCAGCTTGTCAAGTTTATTTCTGTCCCTGGTTGATATCTGCTCCCCCAGCGGCCACTCCAAAGAAGATGGCTGATGCCACTACCGAGTTGAAGAAAGTCCTAAGAGTGCCCCCGGATTCCAAGGCTCTCAGCTTCCTAAGCAGGTAGGCCTGCTGTGGCCCTTCCTGTACAGGGCCTCCATATGATCTGCCCAGTCCAGCTTATTATTAAGGAGCAGACCCAGGTACTTATAGGTGTTCACAATCTCGTGCCCGTCCCCAGGATGTCCACTGGTTTTGGAGGGCATCTGCCTTTCGGAGTCCACCACCATCTCCTTGGTCTTCCCCGCGTTAATCTTCAGGTGGTTCTGGTGGCACCAGTCCACAAAACCGGTTCAGTTCTCTGTACTCCTTGTCATCATCGTCTGTGATGAGGCCTACTATTGCAGAGTCGTCAGAATACTTCTGTAGGTAGCAGCTGGATGAGTTGCACCTAAAATCAGCAGTGTATAGTGTGAAGAGGAAAGGGGCGAGAACCGTGCCCTGGGTGCCACCGTATTACAGATCACGGTACCTGACACACAGTCTTGGGCTCTCACGTATTGAGGTCGATTTGTGAGGTAGTCTAGGATCCAGTTGGAGAGGTGGTGGTCCACTCCAGCAAGGCCCAGCTTGTCTCTCAGTAACCTGGGCTGTTGGTGTTAAAGCACTGGAGAAATCAAAGAACATTATTCTCACCGTGTTCCCTGGTTTTTCCAGGTGAGACAGAGCCCTGTGCAGAGGTGGATGATGGCATCATCTACCCCAATGCCCGGTCGATAAGCAAACTGGAGGGGTCCATGCGGGGCTCACTAGGGGCGAAGATGTGTGAGAACCAATCTCTCTAGATCTTCATCAGTGGGATGTCAGTGCTACGGTCTGTAGTCGTTGGGTCCATAGGGTGGGGTTTCTTTGGAACTGGTACCACACAGGTTGTGGCAAGGCACAGATCTGGCCAAGGTTACAAAAGAATTTCTGCAGCACTCAAGGTTCCTAAGAGCACAGCGGCCTCCATAATCCTTAAATGGAAGAAGTTTGGGACGACCAGAACTCTCCCTAGACCTGGCCGTCCAGCCAAACTGAGCAAACGTGAGAGAAGAGCCTTGGTGAGAGAGGTAAAGAAGAACCCAAAGATCACTGTGGCTGAGCTCCAGTGATGCAGTAGGGAGATGGGAGAAAGTTCCACAAAGTCACCTATCACTGCAGCCCTCCACTAGTCGGGGCTTTATGGCAGAGTGGCCCGAAGGAAGCCTCTCCTCAGTGCAAGACATATGAAAGCCGCATAGAGTTTGCCAAAAAACACATGAAGGACTCCCAGACTATGAGAAATAAGATTCTCTGGTCTGATGAGACGAAGATTGAACTTTTTGGCGTTAATTCTAAGCGGTATGTGTGGAGAAGACCAGGCCCTGCTCATCACCTGCCCAATACAATCCCAACAGTGAAACATGGTGGTGGCAGCATCATGCTATGGGGGTGTTTTTCAGCTGCAGGGATAGGATGACTGGTTGCAATTGAAGGAAAGATGAATGCGGCCAAGTACAGAGATATCCTAGAAAAAAACCTCTTCCAGAGTGCTCTGGACCTCAGACTGGGCCGAAGGTTCACCTTCCAACAAGACAATGACCCTAAGCACACAGCTAAAATAACAAAGGAGCGGCTTCAGAACAACTCTGTGACCATTCTTGACTGTCTCAGCCAGAGCCCTGACCTCAACCCAATTGAGCATCTCTGGAGAGACCTGAAAATGGCTCCACTAACGTTCACCATCCAACCTGATGGAACTGGAGAGGATCTGCAAGGAAGAATGGCCGAGGATCCCCAAATCCAGATGTGAAAAACTTGTTGCATCATTCCCAAGAAGACTCCTGGCTGTACTAGCTCAAAAGGAAGTGGCTTCTACTCAGTACTGAGCAAAGGGTCTGAATACTTATGGCCATGGGAGATTTCAGTTTTTCTTTTTTAATAAATTTGCAAAAATATCTACATTTCTGTTTTTTTTCTGTCAAGATGGGGAGCTGAGTGTACATTAATGAGAAATAAAATGAACTTTTTTTCTTTTAGCAAATGGCTGCAATGAAACAAAGAGTGAAAAATTTAAAGGGGTCTGAATACTTTCTGTTCCCACTGTATCTGCTTGTGTTTGGGCCTTTCTTTCTTTTCCTGGTATGTGTCTTGTGTATATGGTATGACACTCCAATTTACTGTAAGGGCATGACAAAAAAGTCAGTTCAATGACCTGGTGCATGATAAGCACAATGCCCAGTCCAAATTTATCTGAAATTTGATCCTCCATATAAATTTGATTTGTCCCCTTACACTTTTGACCAAGGCATACACCCCTCAAAAATTAATTTGCCTACATAAATTACAAATACATTTTAATGGCAGGCTACAATTCTTCTAATGTCTGGCCAACAAGTTACGGTATTAAAATGTTCCTTACTTCGAGTGTTACTGCAGCAAATAGCATTGTCCTCGAAAATCTGAGAGGCCTCCCTATTTTTATTGAGATTTTAAGTGAGCAAAACAAAGTAGCAGATAGTTGTGAAGTGGAAGGAAAATGATACATGTTTTTCAATATTTTAATCAAATAATCTGAAAAGTGTGACGTGTAAAAGTATTCAGCCCCCTGTACTCTGATACCCCTAAATAAAATCCAGTGCGCACAATTGCCTTCAGAAGTCACTTAATGAGTTAGTAGAGTCCGGCTGTGTGTAACGTAGTCTCAGTATAAATCCACCTGCTCTGTGAAGGCCTCAGTGGTTTGTTAGAAAACACTAGTGAACAAACAGCATCATGAAGACCAAGGAACTCACCAGACAGGTCAGAGATAAAGTTGTGGAGAAGTTTAAAGCAGGGTAAGGTTATAAAAACATATTCAAAGCTTTGAGCATCCCATGGAGCACTGTTCAAGCTATCCAAAAATGGAAAAAGTATTCCACAACTGCAAACTTACCTAAACTGCCAGATTGAGCAAGGAGAGCACTGGTCAGAGAAGCAACCAAGAGGTCCATGGTCACTCTGGAGGAGCTGCAGAAATCCACAGCTCAGGTGGGAGAATCAGTACAACTATACTTGTGCACTCCACAAATCTGGCCTTTATGGCAGAGTAGCAAGAAGAAAACCATTGTTGAAAGAAAGACATAAGAAGTGCCGATTGCAGTTTGCCACAAGCCATATAGGGGACACAGCAAACATGTGGAAGAAGGTGCCCTGGTCAGATGAGACCAAAGTTGAACTTTTTGGCCTAAATGCAAAGCGCTGTGTGTGCCGGAAAAGTAACCCTGCTCATCCCCCTGAACATACCGTCATCCCCACTGTCACACATGGTGGGGGCAGCATCATGCAGGGGGGACAGTGAAGCTGCTCAGAGGTGATAGAAACATGGATGGAGCTAAATACAGGGCAATCCTGGAAGAAAACCTGTTGGAGGCTGCAAAAGACTTTAGACTGGGAAGGAGATTCACCTTTCAGCAAGACAATGACCCTAAACATACAGCCAGAGCTACAGTGGAATGGTTTACATCAAAGAATATTCATGTGTTAGAATGGCCAAGTCACAGTCCAGACCTAAATCCCATTGAGCATCTGTGGCAAGACAAGAAAATCGTTGATTATGATGTTAATCTGTTTCACTTTAGTCCTAACAGCAACACAGTACAGGGTATTTCTGCCCCTGTGTGCTGGTAGGACAGGCAGAATTTTTAATTAGCATAATTAATTGCAGGACAACACCTCTATAAGAGGGCAAAAGAGACCTCCCCCTTGTGTCAATTATAAAGAAAGAACAATATTACCTAAGGGGGGGGGAACTTGTGCTGATGTTAGGACTATGGGAAAACATATTAACATCATAATCAACGATTCCCTTACATCCTACCAGCAGCACAATATGGGGATGTAGCAAGCAGATCCCCTAGGGAGCATTCTCTCGCACTACAGTGCTTAAGACAGTATGAATTTCCAAAGGCAGTAGCCTCTGAACTATGAACATCTAACCGATAGCTTTTAACAAAGGTTAGTTGGGTTGACCAAAAAACAGCTGCACAAATCTGCTCAAAAAGCAAGACTGACTCTCAGCCCAGGAGGCCGACACAGCCCTGGTTGAATGGGCTGAAACCTGTACCTTAAGTGTGGCAGGGGAAAGGCCCTTATCCAAGCAGTCCTGAAGAAAATTTAGAATCACCCCCATAGAAGGATTCGAACTATTCACTTCCTGTCTGGAGTACCACTCCTTGAAGACATTACCTATCCTTAGATAGCTTTTATTGGTGGATTCTGCTCTTGTGCAGGAAAGGGTCTTCAGGACGGCTTCTGACAGTCCTCTAGATTTCCATAGGGACTGACCAACCTGGCTGTCAGGTTGAGATCCTGGCACTTCTGAGTGCCCTGAGAAGCCAGGTTCTGGATTAGGGGAAGCCTCCAATAGATCCCTCAACTCATTAGCATGAGTTGGGAAAACCAAGCTCTTTTTGACCAGAATACCAGTATGGCTATCACAGAGGCTTGGTCCTGTCTGACTTTCATCAATACGCTTGGTATAATGGAAAGTGGAGGGAAGATGTACGCCAGCCTGAACCTCCAAGGGATGGTCAGGACATCCACTGCCAAGGGATAGTCCTCCTGATACAGTGAACAGAAGGTCTCTACATTGGCGTTGAGGTAAACTGCTCTGAGTTCCCTCCAGATGGATGATGTCATCTTTTCTAGCCTGCTCCAGACTCCTTGTCCAGTTTTCTCATACAGATGGGCTCCTCACCCTGAAAAGGATGCATCGGTCAACAGGGTCCAACGAGGTTGGACTGTGGATATCCGACTTTCAGGTGTATCCACCAGTTGAGAGAAAGACGGGTTCTGGGAGAAAGTCTGATCCTCTTGTCAAGACTCAGAGGCCCATGATTGCAGACCCCTAGTACTTCTGACTGGAGAGGACGCATATGCCATAAAGTCCAAGGGACTGCATCAGCTGAGGCTGACATGAGGCCTAGGACTCTCATAGTTGTTCTGATGAACACCAGATGTGTCTTGAGAAATTTCTAGGTGGACTGAGTCCAGGATGAACCTCAGAAACTTCTTCCGTGTGGAAGGAATCACCTCTGACTTCTCCCAGTGTATTAGCCAGCCTAGATGCTGGAGAAAAGACACAGTTGTCTGCAGGTGCTGGAGCAGGATGGTATCTGACTGGGCTTTTATTAGCCAGTCATCCAAATATGGCACTATGAACAGACCTTGAAGTCTGAGCGCGGCTGCTACTGGAGTAAAAGGTGTGCGGAGCCGAGGTAATGCTGAAGGGCAGAGCCGCAAACTGGAAATGCCTCCTGTGGTCGACAAATGATATAGCAATTCTCAAATACTTTCTGTGAGGAGGATAACTGGAACATGAAAGTCCGCATCATTTAGGTCGAGAGTGACAATAACATCGCCTTGCTGAAAGGATGTGACCGACTTCACAGTCTCCATTCGGAAATGCTCTTTCCTTATGAAGAGACTTGGATATATTAGGACTATAATCATAGATTATATTGGTACTAGGAAGTCTGGAGAGTAGATACCCAAACCTTTTTCTGAGGGGGGAAACTTTTTTCAAGGCCCCCTTGCCCAGGTATTCCAGAATGGAATTTTCCAGTTTAATCTGCTTCAGTGCAGGAAGAGAGCGGGTTGTGATGAATCTGTGTTGTAGCGGGCAAAGAAAATCGGCCACATAACCCTGCTGTATTACCTGTAGGACCCAAGGTCTTGGATCTTCTCCTGCCAGAAGGTGAGAAAAATGGGAGAGGCATCCCTCAACAGGAGTATTTGCTGCTGCAGGAGGCGAGAAGCTGGCATCAAAAGCCAGGTTTCTTTCTGTCCCCTTCCTTGGGGAACTTATGTCCAGCCCCTCTGGACGTAAAAATTCTGCCTGTCCTATCAGCACACAGGGGCAGAAATACCCCGTATTGTGCTGCTGGTAGGACGTAAGGGAATTTCTGTTCACAGACGCTCTCCATCCAATCTGGCTGAGCTTGAGCTATTTTGCAAAGAAGAATGGGCAAAAAATCTGTCTCTAGATGCGCAAAGCAGATAGAGACATACTCCAAAAGACTTGCAGCTGTAATTGCAGAGAAAGGTGGCTCTACAAAGTATTGATATAGGGGGGCTGAAGACTTTTGCAGGTCACCCTTTCAGATTTTTATTTGATTAAAATATTGAAAACCAGGTATCATTTTCGTTCCACTTCACAATTATCTGCTACTTTGTGTTGGTTATCACTTAAAATCTCAATAAAATACATCTAGGTTTGTGGTTGTAAGGTGACAAAATGTGAAAAAGTTGAAGGGTTATGAATACTTTTGCAAGGCACTGTATCTTAAACATAAATTTGATTTGAAACTATTTAGCATATGATTAGTTCTGCAGATTCTTGTCATGTAACTGCATTGTTACTGTTTTGCTCCAGGTGGTAGAAAAATCTTTTTCTTCTTATATACTACAAATTATAACCTGTTCTCACATTTCCTAATAGCTGAAGGTGTTATTAGGTGGATTCCCAAGTGAAAGGTCACTGGTTCAAATCAAGGATCAGCCATGAAGAAGGTCTCTCGACCAAGAAAATTGTCAAACTGCATCATGTGTGCCAGGACAGTTGGAAGAATACGAAATTAAGTCTGTCCATCCATTCAAAAGCCAAGAGGTGGAAGTTCAGGCAAAATATCAGAGTCAACAAGTCATCTATTCACAAGGTCTATCAGTTCTGGTGCGACAAACACAGCAGTGGAGGTGGCTCGTATGCCTCGTAATAGTGAGATCACAGACATCCATGTATGCACTGTGCGATGCTCATTACATGAGTCTGGAATGGTGGCCCGAAAAAAGGTGAAGAAGCCTCGACTTCAATGTCGTTATAAGAAGCGTCAGCTCGAGTTTGCAAAAAAAGTACAAAAAGTGGACAGTAGAAGATTGGAATTAATGTATGAGATTTTCTATAAAATGATGGTAGTCTCACATTCGAAGCTGTAGTAGATGGTGAGATATGGACCTGAAAGTCAAAAGTTCATAACATTGTTACTCTTTTTCTTGCCAGTGTACATGCTTTTCCAGGGTGTAGGCCAGACAGAATTATTCCAGGTGGTGACCAAGAAATTCTCAGAAGAGAGGGACCACGTATTGTAACAGGGAAACATTTTTTTTTGAGGGCCCCACAAGCTGCAGGGAACGGAAGAACCTAAAGAAAGATGTAAAGTGTGTTCCTGGCCCCTGCATAAGGGAATGATGCAAAATGTTATCCTTTCTGTATCCTGTTATCCCACCACCTTATTATGTCCTGCTCTTCTTAGTATACCACCACATGTAGGGACTGCTGTTTTTATCTAATAAACAGAGAAGTGTTTAGACTCGGCTGTTACCTTCTCCGCCATACTGTACAAACTAATACTAATTTGGACCCACAGACGAACAAAGAACTGTTTGAGTCTCACCAGCAGAGTTTCTCGCTAGTAAGGCCCCATATCTTATCATCTAAAAGTATAAAGAAAAATAGACCCAGCTCAAGCAGATAAGTTATGAAGCAAATGAGGGGTACACACACATTTTGAAATGGTTTTATATATTAATGTGAAATAATATTATGGACAGGATTGATACATAGGTGTGTTATTTGGATTCCAATTGCTTTCAGGATAATACATTCATTGGTAATAGTTTAGATTTCTTGCACCTACGTTGCTTTCTCAAGCCAAATCACCGAATCCAATGCCTCTATTTTTCCTTCATCCGACTCCTTTATAAGTGACTGATGGCCATGATCGGACAGAAGAGCAGTAACGCTCCTCTAATTTTACAAACTATACATAAAGGTGCATCTCAATAGATTAGAATATTTTTGAAACGTTCATTCATTTCAGTAATTCAATTCATAGTCAGCGTCTTCCATGATTGTGTGTCCTACTGAATCAGACTGAGGGACCATTTAAAGGCTTAGGAAACCTTGGCAGGTGACGCTGAATTTACAATACTGAATTTTTTCACAATATTCTAATTTTCTTAGATTTGGGTTTTCATTCCCTGTAATCCATAATCTACATTTACAGAAATAAAACACTTGAAATAGAACACTCTGTGTGTAAAGAATCTAGAAAATATAGGAGGTCACTTTTTTTAATTTAATTGCTGAAAGAAATAAACTTTTCAAAGTTATTCTAATTTATTGAGATGCACCTGTAGATTATACAATATTAAAAGTTGCATAAAATAATTTAAAAAAATTTTGTTTTGAAACCAGAGTTAGTAACTTTTTTCCAATTTCACCACAGCCCTGTTGCACATGACAGTATTTCAACCAGTATTTTGCATTTGTAGTTGTAAGCCAAAAAAGTGGATACTGTACATTCTCTCATTCCTAGTTTAGACTTCTAAATATGGACCAAAATATGCAATTGTGAGAGTTGCTTTCTCTTGTATGACGTCACTTTATTTTGGCTGGAACTGTTTTTCTTCTACTATTTTGGAAATTTTTTTTTAAAGAAAATGGCTACTGTCCTGTCCAAAGTCTAAGATGATGTGAGTTGTGGGTAAAGTATTCCCCACATTCTGGACGTCAGAAGGTTGTTCTGTGTGAGTTCTTTGATGTGAAATTAGGGATGATTTTTGGATAAAACATTTCCCACATTCTGAACATGAAAATGGCTTCTCCCCCGTGTGAATTCTCTGATGTTTCACAAGATCTGACTTATGGGTAAAATGTTTTCCACATTCTGAGCAAGAAAATGGCTTCTCCCCTGAATGAATTTTCTGATGTTCAACAAGACCCGCTTTCCTTAAAAAACGTTTTTGACATTCTGGACATGAAAATGGCTTCTCCCCCGTGTGAGTTCTCTGGTGTTCAATAAGATGCGATTTTTGAGTAAAACATTTTCCACATTCTAGACATGAATGTGGCTTCTCCCCTGTGTGAGATTTCAGATGATGAATAAGAGTCGATTTAACACTATAACGTCTCCCACATTCTGAACATGAAAATGGTTTCTCTCCTGTATGGTTTCTCTGATGTTTAACAAGATATGACTTCTGAGAACAACGTGTTCCACATTCGGGGCACGGAAAAGGTTTCTCTCCTGCACAAGATTTTTGATGGTCAACAAGATTGAGTTTCCAAGTAAAACATTTCTGACATTCTGGGCATAAATATGTCTTCTCCACTGTGAGAGTTCTCAGATGTTGGGCAAGCTTTGATTTCGAAATAAAACTTTTCCCACATTCTGGGCATGAATGTGGCTTCTCCCCTGTGTGAATTCGATGATGTTCATTCAGATGCGCTTTTCGAGTGAAACATTTCCCACATTCTAGGCATAAATATGGCTTCTCCCCTGTGTGAATTCTCTGATGCTTAACAAGATCTGATTTCACCCTAAAACATTTCCCGCATTCAGAACATGAAAATGGCTTCTCTCCTGTGTGAGTTCTCATATGTTGAGCAAGACTTGCTTTCCAGATAAATACTCTCCCACATTCTGGGCATGAAAATGGCTTCTCTCCCGTGTGAGTTCTCATGTGTTGAGCAAGACTTGTTTTCCAGATAAATCTTCTCCCACATTCTGGGCATGAAAATGGCTTCTCTCTTGTGTGAGTTTTTTGATGTTCCACAAGATTTGATTTCCGAGCAAAACATTTCCCACATTCTGAACATGAGAATATTTTCTCTGCGGCCTGAATTTTTTGATTTTCAACACCGGTTCTGTGACTTTTATTTTGTTTCAACGACTGTGATGAATCAGAAAATAGGACGAGTTTAATAGGATCAGATGATAGATCTTTGCTGTGAAGAGCTGAGGGTATATCTGGGGTAATGACATGCTCTTCATATGGATCTTGTGCGATATCACAATCTTCTACTTTAAACTCTGTAGATATCAGATGTCCCTCTGAGCTCCTGGTGCAGTCATCTGACAAGAAAAAAGTTGATGTTATTATTGTTAAATAATATAACCTTTTATATAACCCAATTATTGATATTTTATAATTATGCTTAGCATAAATGAGTACATCCCCTATGAAAAGTAAGATTTTAATCAATATCTCGCTGACCACTAGAACAATTTCCAAAATTTTGACAAGACTGGGTTTCATAGAACATTTGTTTAACCCATAACAAAGTAAGGTTAATAATTTAACTAATGATGCTAAAATAAGCACACCCCACATCAAAAGCTACTACAACAAGTGTTTTGTATTATCTCCATGATTTCTAATGACAGCGCCAAGTCTTCTAGGTATGGAATGATCAAGTTGGCGACATATTGCAACATCTATCTTTTTCCATTCTTCAAGAACGACCTCTTTTAGTACCTGGATGCTGGATGTCTCTTCAGAATTCCCCATAGGTGTTCATAGATTGGGTTCAGATCAGGAGACATACTTGGTCACTGAATCACTTTCACCTTGTTCTTCTGTTCTTAGTTGTGCATTTTGGATCATTGTCATGTTGGGCACGGAGTGATGGCAACATCTTCTCTTTCAATATAGAGCAGTACATTTGTGAATTTATGATACCATCAATGACACTCAACTCCCTGACACCAGCAGCCTTCATGCAGCCCCACATAAGGACACGGCCACCGCCATGTTTCACTGTATGCACCATGTATTTTTCTTTGCACTCATCACCTCTCCGAACACCATACAATTGAAGCCATCAGGTCTAAAAACATTTGTCTTGGTCTGATCACTCCAGATTATAGAGTCCCAGTAGTCTTCATCTTTTTCTTCATGGGTCCTGAAAAATTGTACATGGGCATTTTTGTGTATGGGCTTTAGGAGAGACTTCCTTCATGGATGACACCCATACATGGATGACACCCATACATGGCATTACTCTGCAGTGTACGTCGTATTGTGTCACGGGAAATACTCAACCCAGTTTGGCTTTCTACTTCTTTAGCTAACTACAATGGACTTGCACGGAGATTTTCTTGAACCCTTCTCATCAGAACACGCTCCTGTTTAGGTGTTGACTTCTGTAGACAACCTGGACGTCTCTGTGAGATGGTTACTGTTCCATCTTTGTTAATTTTTGTAGTACTTTGATACAGCTTTATGACCGATAAGTAAAGCTTTGCTGATCTTCTTGTAGCCTTCACCTTTCTTGTGTCTTGTGACATTTCTCTTCCATGTGGTGCCATTGCTGACAGTATGAAATGGGAAAGGGTTTCCTTTGTTAAGTAATGTCCTTTTATAGTCACCTGTCCGCTGGGCACTTGTTCAATGAAGAATTACCCTCACCTGAGATTGAATTCTTGTTAATTTGAATTTTGTAGTCTAAACTTTAGCTTTGCTCCTAAGACTATCATTGGGGTGTGCTCATTCTTGTACCATGGTCTTGAATGACATGAATGAATAACAAATCTTGTTTGCAATCCATGGCCCACATTTGTGGGAGTATTTTGTAGCACACGACTGTTTCCTAGTGTAAAATTATGAAGGCTCCAGTGAGTCAGTACTATTAGGTGGTGTCCATTTCACACAATCCCTAACACCTACATAGACTACAGAGGTCCTTTATATTTTTCCATCCTTTATAATATACTACTAAACCTTTTAAAAATTGTATGTGTAGATCTGGCCTTATAGGTAAGTAATTGCGGCTCTTATTGCCAATATGTGGGGGGGGGCACAGGCAGGGGCTTAGGTATAGGCAGTGCAGAGGTAGCAGTCGCTACTTGGGCCCCAAAAGGCCTCTGACCCATTAAATATGTCACTATTCTAAATTACACAATGTAGGCTGGGGCCCATTACAGATTTTTCATTTTATAACTCTCATTCACTCAAAGAAGGTGGATGGGAAGAAAACCAATTGCCAATTGTGCATATTAATGGCACTAGAAAGTGTTAGAGGACACAATTGCAAACAGTAGAATAGTGCAAAGGTAACACTAGTGAACCATGTTCTATTATTCACACAAATGTGAGACAGACTATAACATCATTGTATACAGAGTGTATCGCCACAGTTACAGAATACTCTTAAGGCTCCTAGGACCCTATTTTTTATAGATATACTAGCAGAAGGACCCGGCTTCGCACGGGTATATTTCATTTTTTGTTTGTGTAGTGACCCCATAAGAATTGGCCAGTTTTGCACTTGACATCCAGTATGGTAGTCCAGTATAGGTATAGTCTATTTATGGCTGTGTTGCTATGGAAACCTGGTAAATGAAATCTGAACTTATATTGGCTGATACATGTCATATGACTGAATATTTAAGGACCTGCGAACTGCTATTGACTCATACAGGTCATAAATAACTTGGAATTGCTATGGAAACCTGGTGTAAAGCTGTGTGTATGTCAAGACTGAAGAACCTACGATTTTCCATTGGTCCATAAGCGTCATGTGATCATGTGTATCTCAGTTTGGATATCCGTGAAAGACCTGCGATCGGTTGTTATGGAAAACCTGGAGTAAAGCTGTGTGTATGTGACCTTGTGTAACAGAGTCATCCACAGTGCCCTGCCCCTTTAAAGCGGACCCACAGCAGTGAAGAAAAATGGCTGGGTTGTTATGGAAACATGGAGTGCAGCTGTGTGCATGTGGCTGACAATGCCTTGTCAGATTGGAGATGGGCTTGGGTCTGCTGGGTTGTTTCAGCAGCTCGCTGTTGTCTGTGAGATACCTTGTCAGATTGGAGATGGGCTTGGGTCTGCTGAGAGTTTTCATTAGCTCAAGTAGCAGCCATGCGTTTTGCTGCAGGAGGCATGAGTAGTTTAAAAACATTTCAATTTACTGTATAAGAATGCTGAAATCCAGTATAGCAGTCCAGTCAGTGGCGTAGATACCAGGGTAGCAGTGGTAGCGGCTGCCACATGGCCTGGGACATTAGGGGTCCCGGCGGGCCCCTGATGTTTTTTTTTGTAACACCAGCAGGTAACGGGCCCTATTTATTTACCGATCCCCACTCCTGCTCACGGCCTTCTGCGCTTCACCTTCTGCGGAGGCGACTGTGAGCAGGAGCGGGGATCAGTAAGTAAGGCCTGCGGGCCGTGAACCCCACAAACACTGCTATCATTGTACTCTGGGGTCTTTTCAGCAGGCTTCGGGCCTCCTTAGTGACGTCCCAGACGTCGGATGGGCCAGTCCGACGTCATTATGCGTTGCGAGGCATGCCTGGCTCACGTGACATCTGGTCCAACATTGAAGGGAGTGCGTATAATACTATATGAAGGGGCCACTATGATACTGTGTGCAGGGGACGCTATGGGGAAGAATACTGTGTGCAAGGGCCACTATGGGGTCTAATAGTGTTTGCAGGGGCCACTATGGGGCATAACAGTGTGTGCAGGAATGCAGTTTGTGCGGGCGGGAGGGCAGTTACCAGAGGGGGTCCCATGTCAAATGTTCGCCTTGGGGCCCAGCCATTCCTAGTTACACCACTGATTCCAGTATAGGTACAGTCTATTTATGGTTGTGTTGTTATGGAAACCTGGTAAATTAAATGTGAACTTATATTGGCTGATACACGTAATATGACTGAATATTTAAGGACCTGCGAACTGCTATTGACTAATACAGGTCATAAATAGATTGGTTGCTATGGAAACCTGTGTGCCTGAGGAGAGTAAACACCTGCAAGCTCTTTTTGGCTGATAAGGAACATGAGACTGTGTGTATGGCAGTTGGAATATGAGTGAAAGACTTGTAGGCTTGTATTAGCTAATGTTAGTCATTTTTTGGGAATACTGTATCTCAGGAACGGTTGGTCCAAGAGAGCTGAAACCCAGTCTAAAATATTCCCGGACACCTGATGTACATGTGTGCCAAATTTGGTGAGGATCAGTTCAATCGTTTGGTCGCGCATAAAGAACAGACAGACAGACAAACAGACAGGAACTCATTTTTATATATATAAGAGATAGTCCTAGGAGCCCCGACAGTGTCATACACTATGTTTTTTAGATACAGTATACACATGTGGACAAAATTTTTGGTACCCCTTGTTTAATGAAAGAAAAACGCACAATGGTCACAGAAATAACTTAAAAAAGCCAGACTGGAATTTGCCAAACTACACGTTGACAAGCCACAAAGCTTCTGGGAGAATGTCCTATGGACAGATGAGACAAAAATCGAAATTTTTGGCAAGGCACATCAGCTCTATGTTCACAGACAGAAAAATGAAGCATATTTTGAAAAGAACACTGTCCCTACTGTGAAACATGGAGGAGGCTCTGTTATGTTCTGGGGCTGCGTTGCTGCATCTGGCACAGGGTTTCTTGAATCTATGCTGGGTCCAATGAAATCTCAAGACTATCAAGGGATTCTAGACAGAAATGTGCTGCCCAGTGTCAGAAAGCTTGGTCTCAGTCGCAGGTCATGGGTCTTGCAACAGGATAATGACCCAAAACACACAGCTAAAAACACCCAAGAAAGGCTAAGGGGAAAACATTGGACTATTCTGAAGTGGCCTTCTATGAGCCCTGACCTAAATCCTATTGAGCATCTTTGGAAGGAGCTGAAAGAGAAAGCACCCTTCAAACCCCAGACAAATGGAGGAGTTTACTCATGAGGAGTGGCCAAAATACCTGCTGAGAGGTGCAGAAGTCTCATTGACAGTTACAGGAATCGTTTGATGGCAGTGATTGCCTCAAAAGGTTGTGCAACAAAATATTGAGTTAAGGGAACCATCATTTCTGTCCAGGCCTGTTTCATGAGTTTTCTTTTTTAAAATATTCTGTTGAAGCCTGGTTGAAAAGCAATGTCTGACTTTCAGTTGTTCATTTTCATAGAATTTTTATATATTATTACTTTTGTCAGATTCAAGTTATTTCTGTGACCATTGTGGGTTTTTCTTTCATTAAACGAGGGGTACCAACAATTTTGTCCACGTGTGTATAGTCCTAGGAGTCCTGGCAGTGTCATACACTATGTTTTAAGCCAATTTAAGGTATGGTTCATACTGATCTTGTTCAACCCAAAACAAATCTTGATCCCAAATCACTCAAACCGGAAACTAAACGAATCTGGAGATGTTCATCCATCTCTAGTTCCTACTCACCTGGGCGGTTCCCTGTAGGGATGTCCTCCTCACACTCCTCATCTCCACTCACATAGGGCTCTGTAGTATTAATATTCTTCACATCTTTATCCTGACTCAGAAGCTGTGAAAGAAATATTGTAAATAACATCTAATACTGCTGGATAACTCAAGACTGACCACAAGGACTTCACAGCCCGTCTACACATCATAGGGAGTATCTCCATCTACCTGATCATCCTGTGGAAGAAGAGGACTGGGACATCTCTCCGGTGTTGTCCTCTTACTGGATCTACCTGTAGGAAACACAGACAGGGACTGAATTCATTCTGTACATACAAATAATGGAAGTCCATGTGTATATAGTCATGTCTATTACCTGGTGATGTGAGGGGCTGGTGGTCCTCCATCATGACCTCCTTGTACAGATCCTTGTGTCCTTCTAAATACTCCCACTCCTCCATGGAGAAATAGACAGCGACATCCTGACACCTTATAGGAACCTGACAACACAATGATACAGTCATCACCCAGACCCCTCCAGTTACTGTATAATGTCCCAGCATTCCCAGCAGTGTCACCTCTCCCGTCATCAGCTTAATCATCTTGTTGATGAGTTCTAGGATCTTCTGTCCATTGATCTCCTCCTGTATCAAGGGATGAGGTGGAGGATAAGTCATGGGACTCCCCAATGTCTTCTTCACTACTGTGTAATCCTAGATATGGGTAAAGACATTAATACATATTACGAGTTAATTTCCACAGTGACATCATCAGAATCTCTCACCTCTCCAGTCATGTCATCTGTTATTACTATAGATAAGAATGATGTAATGATGACATCAACAGAATCTCTCACCTCTCCAGTAAGCTGGTAGATTATCTCTAGGGTGAGATTTAATATACTTTCCGCCACCTTGTCTCTTTCCATCCTTGATGGGTCAGTCTGATAAATTCTCTTACATAGGTGATCTCAGCTGAGAAGATTCTGTATTATAGGAACCTGAATGGAAAGAAGTTGAGACATTATAAAAAACAAAATGATCAGATATAATAAGGGAAACATTTGATGGGATATTAAAGTGCAGCATGTCGTCACTCGCACTAAAGCAATGTAAGTAGAGTGCCCATTTGGGCATCTGCAGGGACATTACTTGAGGGGGTTCCATTGCTCCTGGGCTCTGGAGCCTTAGTATACAAATAAGGAGATATGGTTTGGCCATAAAAAAAAAAAAATTAAACAAAAATCCAGACATGTTTCATTCTGGTATATGAACGGACAGTCATGTGTGACTTGCAACCAAACTAACAGTGTTGATTTTTTTGTGGCTGATGTGTCATGTTTGCATAAGGCCGTAGACTGACCCTATGGACAATCCATAGATGCAATGCCATGATGCGATACGGCAATCTTCAAGTCTTTTCCAGCCTCTGGCTGACATCACACACCCGGGGTCACTGCTGAGGCCGGTGACTGGCTTATGACCCAATGTTATAACATCGGCCCCCCACGTGACCTCTGATCGAAGTGTGTGATCCGTGTGATTGTTATGATGCTGGGGCAAAGCCCAATCATAGGCTTCAGTGGTCACCCTGGGGCACGTGATATCTGATGGACGTCGGGGACTCCTCGATACCACAATGATGCCCAGGACACTTCCGGTTCTATGTGAACAGGTTTGATATTAAATGAACCAGAGAGCCGAGCCTCATGAATATTTGTGAAACGAATCTCGTGAGGTTCACCCATCGCTAGTTGCGACTCAATACTGTACTTCAAGACCTTCCTGTTGGTCCTGCCTACTTCACGTGGCCCCAGTAGGTGGCGCTACCTCAGCTCCGGGGGTGTTAGCTGTGCGGTCTGGCCGGTCCAAGTGACAATAACAAAATATGTCTCTTCTAACCCATCTGGTTTGGCGGACACAAGGAACTGCCTATGCAAAGATCCTTACAGTCTATTGTATTTAGGGGCTAACGTCAGGTCACCATTGGTCACATGGTGCTGAAATCACAACTAATAATAGTGAACGGGGCCAGATTGTGACCTGGAGGTGACCGCAACACAAGGGACAGCGGGAATACAAACCTGCTATGGTGAACCGAACCCTGCCAGGACTGTGAGCGACCACCATATATATATCTCCTCCTGTACAGCAACCGTGGTTACAGCACCTGTGATGATGTCATATGTGTGGGAGGAGTCAATGAGTCACATGATCAGGTCCTGTTGTTATAGCTTCAGCTGCTCCATAGATGTTAAAGGACCTTTGAGGATGTCACAGTCATGTGATCATACACACAGAAATACAGACGCACGCACCGACATACACACAGAAATACAGACACATGCACCGACACCGAAACACACAGAAATACAGACACACGCACCGACATACACACAGAAATACAGACACACGCACCGACATACACACAGAAATACAGACACGCCCCGATACCGAATACACACAGAAATACAGACCCGCACCGACATCACAGAGAAATACAGACACATGCCCGACATCGCCAGAAATACAGACACACGCACCGACATACGCACAGAAATACAGACACACGCACCAACATACACACAGAAATACAGACACACGCACCGACATACACACAGAAATACAGACACATGCACCGACACCGAATACACACAGAAATACAGACACACGCACCCACATACGCACAGAAATACAGACACACGCACCGACATACACACAGAAATACAGACACATGCACCGATCCGATCACACAGAAATACAGACACACGCACCGACATACACACAGAAATACAGACACACGCACCGACATACACACAGAAATACAGACACATGCACCGATACCGATACACACAGAAATACAGACACACGCACCGACATACACACAGAAATACAGACACATGCACCGACATACGCACAGAAATACAGACACAGGCGCGCGCCAGAAATACAGACACACGCACCGACATACACACAGAAATACAGACACACGCACCGACATACACACAGAAATACAGACACACGCACCGACATACACACAGAAATACAGACACACGCACCGACATACACACAGAAATACAGACACACGCACCGACATACACACAGAAATACAGACACACGCACCGACATACACACAGAAATACAGACACACGCACCGACATACACACAGAAATACAGACACACGCACCGACACGTACAGCACACGACATACACGGAACGACACACGACACACACAGAATCACACACGCACCGACATACACACAGAAATACAGACACACGCACCGACATACACACAGAAATACAGACACACGCACCGACATACACACAGAAATACAGACACACGCACCGACATACACAGAAATACAGACACACGCCCGACATAACACAGAAATCAGACACACGCACCGACATACACACAGAAATACAGACACACGCACCGACATACACACAGAAATACAGACACACGACGCACCGACATACACACAGAAATACACGACCGCCCGACATACACACAGATACACACACGCACCGACATACACACAGAAATACAGACACACGCACCGACATACACACAGAAATACAGACACATGCACCGACCGATACACACAGAAATACAGACACACGCCCGACATACACACAGAAATACAGACACACGCACCGACATACGCACAGAAATACAGCACACGCCCGACATACGCACAGAAATACAGACACATGCACCGACATACGCACAGAAATACAGACACACGCACCGACATACACACAGAAATACAGACACACGCACCGACATACACACAGAAATACAGACACACGCACCGACATACACACAGAAATACAGACACACGCACCGACATACACACAGAAATACAGACACACGCACCGACATACACACAGAAATACAGACACATGCACCGACATACACACAGAAATACAGACACATGCACCGACATACGCACAGAAATACAGACACACGCACCGACATACGCACAGAAATACAGACACACGCACCGACATACACAGAGAACAGCACACGAACCCATACAGACACACGCACCGACATACACACAGAAATACAGACACACGCACCGACATACACACAGAAATACAGACACACGCACCGACATACACACAGAAATACAGACACACGCACCGACATACACACAGAAATACAGACACACGCACCGACATACACACAGAAATACAGCCACGCCCCCTACATACAGATCAGACGCACGCACCGACATACACACAGAAATACAGACACACGCACCGACATACACACAGAAATACAGACACACGCACCGACATACACACAGAAATACAGACACGCACCGACATACACACAGAAATACAGACACACGCACCGACATAAACACAGAAATACAGACACACGCACCGACATAAACACAGAAATACAAACACACGCACCGACATACACACAGAAATACAGACACACGCACCGACATACACACAGAAATACAGACACACGCACCGACATACACACAGAAATACAGACACACGCACCGACATACACACAGAAATACAGACACACGCACCGACATAAACACAGAAATACAGACACACGCACCGACATACACACAGAAATACAGACACATGCGCACCGACATACACACAGAAATACAGACACACGCACCGACATACACACAGAAATACAGACACACGCACCGACATACACACAGAAATACAGACACACGCACCGACATAAACACAGAAATACAGACACACGCACCAACATACACACAGAAATACAGACACACGCTGCAACATACATACAGAAATACAGACACATGCACCGACATACACACAGAAATACAGACACACGCTCGACATACACACAGAAATACAGACACATGCACCGACATATACACAGAAATACAAACACACGCACACAACTACACACGCGCTGAAATACAGACACACACACCGACTAGAAGCATACTACATGGACGTATGCTACATACATACTATGTACACCAGTGGTGTATTGTGGCATATTTTTGGTGCTTGGCCCTTTATTGCACCAGAGATAGTTGAACCGAGTTACTGCAGCTTCACTCCCGTTCAAGTGAATGGGAACTGATCTGCAGTACCGGATCTGGCCACTACACAGAGAACAGCGCTGTCTGCTTCCTGCTCTATTCTCTGTATATCAACTACTGAGAACAGGTGATCAATGGGGGTTCTGGGTGTTGGATCCCACTAACTCGATATTTATGACCTATTCTTAGGATAGGTCATCAATATTTTTAGCATGGAAAAAGTCTACTAACCCCAAATACAATAACGCTGCCATGTACCTTGAGTACAGCGAATGCTGCCACCTACTCACCATCAGTATACAGTTTTAGTGGGGAATTTACTGAATTCTGACCTTAAATTGACATAATTTTAGGCACATCTAATTTTCAACTATTTTATTATCACTACATTGGCAAATGGACATGGCATAGATGGAAAAGGGATGTGGTCTAAGATGCCACTATTAGTAAATCTGGACCAATGTGCGTCCCAATTGGGCCAAAATTTTGCTGTAAAATTCTCAAAGTAACTCCCAATTCCTGTTCAGTGTTTGGGCCTTCCGCTCCATTCATTTTCTATGGCAGCAGAAACCTAGAGTCATAATAACCTTGTCTCAACTCTCCTGGGCTCCCTTCTGGCATCTGGTGGTCCTTTGCGGTCCTCTTCTGGATTCTTCCGGCTCCTTGATAACATCAGTAGCCCTATTAGACCTCCGAAACCTATTGCGAGCATCATGACATAGGGGGTGCGCCTCATAGATCGCTGACGTCACCCAGGGGGCCCGATGAGGATCAAAGCACCCATATGATGAAAAGTGGCCCTAGTTATAACATTACTTAGAGATCTACAGTTATTGATTAGAGTTTGTATAGGGAGATGGAGAATTATATTCCTTTGTAATTTCCAATTTGATTTGCATGCAGAAATTGGTTGGCAATTTTTGGAATTTTCTGCATTTTTTTTTGTTTCTGTAACACATGCCCTGTGAATGTAGACCTAGGTGGTATGTATGACGGCCACACATTACAGTTTTTTGGAAAGTACATTTAATCAGCATAAAGGGTTTCAGCAAGCTTGCACTTTAGTTTCAAGTTTAAATTTTTGGGCAGTTTTTGCTTCTTCTCACTGTTTTCTGAAATGTTGTAAGATGGTGGTTGTTAGAGATGAGCGATTTTCTCAAAAGTTCGATTCGGCAGTTCGATTAGAAGTTCCAAAAAAATTTGCTTCGATCCGAATTACTTCGCGGCGAATAAACAGCTATTTCCAGTCTTCAGAGAGCCGGGATGGGTGGCAAAATTGCGGAAGCCCTTGGATGCCGCGGTCACGTCTCTCTCTCCAGCACGGACAAGTTTTATTCATGTGGAAGGATCGGCTAACAAGCAAAGACACGTCTACCCAACCAACCACCTGGTCAATGACCTGAATAGAGCTGGGACCACAGTCTCCAAGATTACCGTTAGTAATGCACTATGCCATCATGGATTAAAATCCTGCAAGGTCCCCCTGCACACGCCAGCACATGTCCAGGCCCGTCTGAAGTTTGCCAATGATCATCTGTATGATCCAGGCATGGAAGAAGGTCATGTGGTCAGATGAGACCAAAATAGAACTTTTTAGTATCAACTCTTTAGAACTTTTTAGTATCAACTCCACTCGCCATGTTTGGAGGAAGAAGAAGGATGAGTAAAACCTCAAGAACACTGTCCCAACCGTGAAGCATGGGGATGGAAACATCAGATGGGGGCTCAGTCTATGTCCTGTGGCGTACTGATGGAGCAGTGATCTATGACCCCCAATGAGATAGCCCGCATGTTCCATGACTTTTACTCTAGGCGGTATTCCTTGCCGACAGGCCTTCCCACTCATCCAGGTGAGAGAACTGAGCTCTTACATAACTACCAACGTTCATGCCTTCCCCCTCCCTTCACTCCTGACGCATTTGCTCTATTGAATAAACCCATCTCTGTGGATTAAATAGAGTAGTTGTTAAGGAAATGGAAAGACCTGGGCCTGATGGCCTTCCCTATCTGTACTACAGGGTCTTTGGGGTTGAGCTCACTCTCCGTCTTGTGCTCCTGTTTAATGCTTTTATGACTGGTGCTCCCATTCCTAATTCTATTCTCCACTCATTCCTACTCTTATTCCAAATCCAGGTAGGGGATCTCTTAGACTGTAAAAATGTTAGTCCCATTGCACTTTTGTATACTGATCTTAAGCTGTTCACCAAGATTTGGCTTCCAGACATAATGCATGCCTCCCATCTTTGATTCATAAAGATCAGGTTGGGTTTGTCCTTTGCAGACAAGGGGGAGATAATACCAGGAGAACATCGATCTAATTGACGTTGTTTCCAGGTCTGGCTCTGAACTTCTGGTGCTTAGCTTAGATGCAGAGAAGGCCTTTGATCACCTAGGCTGGCCTTTCCTATTTGCTACCGATGAGACATTTGGCCTTAGGGGCCCCTTCCTAACGCAATTAGGGGCCTTTATTCGACTCCTTCAACTACAATTAAACTTCCTCATGCCTCCTCTTCCTTGTTCCCCCTCCATAATGGAACACAACAGGGCTGCTCTCTTTCTCCCTTTATCTTTGTCCAATATATAGAACCCCTAGCGGCTGCTATCCGCTTGGACCCGGATATTAGTGGAGTTAAGGTCCGAGATTGGGAATTTAAGCTTTCACTGTTTACAAATTATGTTCTCCTGGCCCTCACTAATCTTCATATTACCCTTCCTAACCTCCACACCCTTCTGAAACAGTTCGGCCCTTTTGGGGGACAAAGTTAACACTTATAAAAGAGAAGCCTTGCCCATCCAAATCTCTTCCTTCCCCCATCTTGCTAGTCATCGAGCCTCGTTTCCATATAGATGGCAGGAGACCTCTCTAAAATATCTTAGCATCCTCTTTACCAAGTCATTTTCCCACCTCTATCAGGCGAATTCAGACAAATATGAGCACTTCTCACTAGGTGGATGGCCCTTCCGCTGTCTCTCTTCAGCTGGATTTCTACAGTGAAAATGACGATACTACCTAAATTGCTCTATTTTTTTGAGCCAATAACGGTCCCTTTGAAGGATCTTTGATCTCTGCAGGGCTCCATTCTGCAGTTTGTCTGGGCCGGAGGGAGACATAGCCTCTCTAGATAAGTCACGATGACCCCCAAGGTTAAGAGGGTCTTTATCTTCCCATTTTAGTTCTCTATTATTGGGCCACCCAGCTGTGATGGGTGCCGACTTGGTCTACACTTTTTGCATACTCCAAGTGGATGGAGATTGAAAAGTTATGGTTAGCCCCTATCACCCTAATTCCCTCCTCTGATCGAATCCTTATAGTCCTCCAGCTAATGCCCTTTTAGGCCTATTGGCTCATATGAGGGATGTCTGGCGCACTTGTGCAGCCTGCATCCCTCTGTCCACCACGTGCTCCTCAATGACAGTCTTTCTATTTCACTGCAACTTCCCTTCGGGACTCATGACGATGGTTGTTGGTCCTTGGCTAAGGGCAGGTCTTTTCCACTTTGTCAATATTATAGATTACAGAACACGCTCCCTCCTTCCATTTGCTGACTTACAGTCTAAGTTTAATCTTCCCTTTATTCATATATCCAGATCTCCTTAGCTTGCATTATATTTAGGGGTGCCCGGGCTCCTGCTCCTATGCTGTTTGAGAAAATTTGCAAATCTGAATCCTCCACGGCTGGTCTCATTTCCGATATCTATGGGATTCTTTTGGATGAGACTCCTGATGTGCTACCTAAGCACACCTACACACGTGGACAAAATTGTTGGTACCCCTCGTTTAATGAAAGAAAAACCCACAATGGTCACAGAAATAACTTGAATCTGACAAAAGTAATAATATATAAAAATTCTATGAAAATGAACAAATGAAAGTCAGACATTGCTTTTCAACCAGGCTTCAACAGAATATTAATAAAAAAAAAAGAAAACTCATGAAACCGGCCTGGACAGAAATGATGGTTCCTTTAACTTAATATTTTGTTGCACAACCTTTTGAGGCAATCCCTGCAATCAAACGATTCCTGTAACTGTCAATGAGACTTCTGCACCTCTCAGCAGGTATTTTGGCCACTCCTCATGAGCAAACTGCTCCAGTTGTCTCGGGTTTGAAGGGTGCCTTTTCCAGAAGGTATGTTTCAGTTCCTTCCAAAGATGCTCAATAGGATTTAGGTCAGGGCTCATAGGCCACTTCAGAATAGTCCAATGTTTTCCTCTTAGCTATTCTTGGGTGTATTTAGCTGTGTGTTTTGGGTCATTATCCTGTCGCAAGACCCATGACCTGCGACTGAGACCAAACTTTCTGACGCTGGGCAGCACATTTCTCTCTAGAATCCCTTGATAATCTTGAGATTTCATTGTACCCTGCACAGATTCAAGACACCCTGTGCCAGATGCAGCAAAGCAGCCCCAAAACATATCAGAGCCTCCTCCATGTTTCACAGAAGGGACAGTGTTCTTTTCAAGATATGCTTCATTTTTCCATCTGTGAACATAGAGCTGATGTGCCTTGCCAAAAATTTTGATTTTTGTCTTATCTGTCCATAGGACATTCTCCCAGAAGTTTTGTGGCTTGTCAACATGTAGTTTGGCAAATTCCAGTTTTGTCAGATTCAAGTTATTTCTGTGAACATTGTGGGATTTTCTTTCATTAAACAAGGGGTACCAACAATTTGGTCCACGTCTGTATATGCGAAAGTTGGAGACCTACCTACCTTGTCAGATGTGTCTGAGAAGCGGAGACGGGCGACAAAGACCTCTCACTGTGTCACGCACAAAGAGAACTTTTATAAGATGTTGATGCATTGGTATCACATCCCATCCTTGCTCCACTATAATGTGATTATATCAGATAATTGCTGGAGGTGTGGTGCCCGTCCAGCCAACATTTTTATAAAACTTTAATAAAAATTACAATTGAAAAAAAAATGTAAAGTGTATAGTGTTATATTTACTTTGCAGGTGCACAAGCGCATCCAACATTCCGCCTAGGCGTTGTACCCTGGAGGAGTTTCTGATTACATCCCACCACACTAGCAATGGTGTGATTGTTTGTTAGGTGTGCTATATGAGAGCCTTGGGGTAGTTGGTGTGGCGAGGCCTAGTCCAAGTTACCGGTTAGCATGTGCCTTATCTTGTATGTATTTATTGCTTGCCTTCTCAACTGCAGTCAAGAAAAGTAAAGTTTATTTTTTACAAGAGCATTTGGTGGTTTGCATTTCACATGACTACACTGCTACACCAATCTATGTGTGTGTAACAATCTGAGACCCAAACCTTGCACCAGTCAGCTGTTTCAAGCATCCTTCTGCACCAGAACCTACACCGTGAGCAAAGCTGGAAGCAGGCTTTGTCCACTGTATGGCAGGAACTGAACCGCTGTCTCTGGCACCGCTGCTGATGTGGTGTTAGGGCCACAAGATTTTTTATTTTTATGTTGCTGCATTTAGAAAGTCTTATGAGCTGTATAACGGATTGTTGTTTGTCGGATGAGTAATGTTTTTTATTGTTGATATTTTGGGGAACATAAAAAATTTTTTTACCATCACCCTTCTAGGTTTATATATAGATACATATATATATATATATATATATATATATAAAAAAAAGTATATAAAATTCATAACATCCTGATGTACTGGTCTATTCTCTGAGGTGCCCAGAATGTGTAAAATGTTTTTTTCAGAGATCAGAACTTGTTAAACATCAGAGAATTCACACAGGAGAGAAGCCATATTCATGTTCTGAATGTGGGATGTGGGAAGAAAGCAAATCTTCTTAAACATCAAAGAATTCACACAGCACAGTAACCTTTCTTTTGGAACTTATCTTGACAAATAGTCATAGAAGAGTAAAGGAAAGCGTTTCAATCACTCATAAATGTTTGCTTTTATATCTGCTTGTGTTTGGGCCTTTCTTTCTTTTCCAGGTATGTGTCTTGTGTACAGTCATGGCCAAAAGTTTTGAGAATGACACAAATATTATATTTTCACATGATCTGCTGCCCTCTGGTTTTTATGTGTGTTTGTCAGATGTTTTTATCACATACAGAAATAGAATTGCATTCATATTATGAGTAACAGAAGCTTATATTGACAGTTAGAATGAGTTAATGCAGCAAGTCAATATTTGCAGTGTTGACCCTTCTTCTTCAGGACCTCTGCAATTCTCCCTGGCATGCTCTCAATCAACTTCTGGACCAAATCCTGACTGATAGCAGTCCATTCTTGCAGAATCAATGCTTTCATTTTGTCTGAATTTGTTGGTTTTTGTTTGTCCACCCGTCTCTTGATGATTGACCACAAGTTCTCAATGGGATTAAGATCTGGGGAGTTTCCAGGCCATGGACCCAAAATCTCTATGTTTTGTTCCCTGAGCCATTTAGTTATCACCTTTGCTTTATGGCAAGGTGCTCCATCATGCTGGAAAAGGCATTGTTGAGCACCAAACTGCTCTTGGACGGTTGGGAGAAGTTGCTCTTGGAGGACATTCTGGTACCATTCTTTATTCATGGCTGTGTTTTTAGGCAAGACTGTGAGAGAGCCGATTCCCTTGGCTGAGAAGCAATCCCACACATGAATGGTTTCAGGATGCTTTACAGTTGGCATGAGACAAGACTGGTGGTAGCGCTCACCTCTTCTTCTCCGAATAAGCTGTTTTCCAGATGTTCCAAACAATCGAAAAGGGGATTCATCAGAGAAAATGACTTTCCCCCAGTCCTCAGCAGTCCACTCCCTGTACCTTTTGCAGAATATCAGTCTGTCCCTGATGTTTTTTCTGGAGAGAAGTGGCTTCTTTGCTGCCCTCCTTGAGACCAGGCCTTGCTCCAAGAGTCTCCGCCTCACAGTGCGTGCAGATGCACTCACACCTGCCTGCTGCCATTCCTCAGCAAGCTCTGCACTGCTGGTAGCCCGATCCCGCAGCTGAAACACTTTTAAGAGACGGTCCTGCCGCTTGCTGGTCTTTCTTGGGCGCCCTGGAGCCTTTTTGGCACCAATGGAACCTCTCTCCTTGAAGTTCTTGATGATGCGATAGATTGTTGACTGAGGTGCAATCTTTCTAGCTGCAATACTCTTCCCAGTTAGGCCATTTTTGTGCAGTGCAATGATGACTGCACGTGTTTCTTTAGAGATAACCATGGTTAACAGAAGAGAAACAATGATGGCAAGCACCAGCCTCCTTTTAAAGTGTCCAGTGGTGTCATTCTTACTTAATCATGACAGATTGATCTCCAGCCCTGTCCTCATCAACACCCACACCTGTGTTAATGGAGCAATCACTGAAACGATGTTAGGTGGTCCTTTTAAGGCAGGGCTGCAATGATGTTGAAATGTGTTTTGGGGGATAAAGTTCATTTTCTAGGCAAATACTGACTTTGCAAGTAATTGCTGTTAAGCTGATCACTCTTTATAACATTCTGGAGTATATGCAAATTGCCATTAGAAAAACTGAAGCAGTAGACTTTGTAAAAATTAATATTTGTATCATTCTCAAAACTTTTGGCCATGACTGTATATGGTATGACACTCCAATTTACTGTAAGGGCATGACCCAAAGTCAGTTCAATGACCTGGTGCATAATAAAGCACAATGCCCAGTACAAATTTACCTGGAATTTGATCCTCCATCTAAATTTGATTTGTCCCCTTACACTTTTGACCAAGGCATACACCCCTTAAAATTAATTTGCCTACACAATTTACAAATACATTTTAATGGCAGGCTACAATTCTGACAATGTCTGGCCAACAAGGTATGGTATTAAAATGTTCCTTACTTCGAGTGGTACTGCAGCAAATAGCATTGTCCTCGAAAATCTGAGAGGCCTCCCTAGGTCTATGGTCGGGTAAACACTCAAAAAGAGCAACAGCAGACTTCTCTGCAATGACAACATATTGGTCAAATATGTAAATAAGAGGGATGTCCTTGTACTGACCACAATTCATGCTAAAAGTAGCATCCTCACCTCTGCCATGCTGAAAATTAAGGTGGGGTACAAAAAGCTGGCCATGTACAGATGGTGATGTATAACTTACACTCTGACGAGCAAAAGGGTATCAATGTTTTGAACTTGTGATTTTCAGGCTCCATATCTCACCATCTACTACAGCTTGGAACATCAGACTACTGTCATTTTATAGACAATCATCTTGGCTACAGGGGCTTGCAAAAGTATTCATACCCCTTGAACTTTTTCATTTTTGTCACCTTACAACCACAAACTTAAATGTATTTTTATTGATATTTTAAGTGAGCAAAACAAAGTAGCAGATAATTGTGAAGTGGAAGGAAAATGATACATGGTTTTCAATATTTTAATCAAATACAAATCTGAAAAGTGTGACGTGCAAAAGCCCCCTGTACTCTGATACCCCTAAATAAAATCCAGTGCGCAGAATTGCCCTTCAGAAGTCAGTTAATGAGTTAGTAGAGTCTGGCTGTGTATAATGTAGTCTCAGTATAAATCCACCTGTTCTGTGAAGGCCTCAGTGGTTTGTTAGAGAACACTAGTGAACAGACAGCATCATGAAGACCAAGGAACTCACCAGACAGGTCAGAGATAAAGTTGTGGAGAAGTTTAAAGCAGGGTTAGGTTATAAAAACATATCCAAAGCTTTGAGCATCCCACGGAGCACTGTTTAAGCTATCCAAAAATGGAAAAAGTATTCTACAACTGCAAACCTACTAAGGCATGGCCCTCCACCTAAACTGCCAGATCGAACAAGGAGAGCACTGGTCAGAGAAGCAGCCAAGAGGCCCATGGTCACTCTGGAGGAGCTGCAGAAATCCACAGATCAGGTGGGAGAATCAGTACAACTATACTTGTGCACTCCACAAATCTGGCCTTTATGGAGGAGTGGCAAGAAGAAAACCATTGTTGAAAGAAAGACATAAGAAGTGCCGATTGCAGTTTGCCACAAACCATAAAGGGGACACAGCAAACATGTGGAAGAAGGTGCCCTGGTCAGATGAGACAAAAGTTGAACTTTTTGGTCTAAATGCAAAGCGCTATGTGTGGCGGACAAGTAACACTGCTCATCCCCCCTGAGCACACCGTCATCCCCACTGTCACACATGGCGGGGGCAGCATCATGCTTGGGGGAGGCTTTTCTTCAGCAAGAACAGGGAAGCTGGTCAGAGTTGATGGGAAGATGGATGGAGCTAAATACAGGGCAATCCTGGAAGAAAACCTATTGGCTGCAAAAGACTTGAGACTGGGAAGGAGATTCACCTTCCAACAAGACAATGACCCTAAACATACAGCCAGAGGTACAGTGGAATGGATTATATCAAAGAATATTTATTTAATATTTAGAATGGCCCAGTCAAAGTCCAGATATTTCTGCCCCTGTGTGCTGAGGGGAGGGGAACTTGTTCTGCTGTTAGGACTATGGGAAAACAGATTAACAATTATCAATGATTCCCTTACATCCTACCAGCAGCACAATATGGGGATGTAGCAAACAGATACCATAGGGAGCGTTCTCTCACACTACAGTGCTTAAGAAAGTATGAATGTCCAAAGGCAGTAGCCTCTGAACTGAGGACATCTAACCGATAGTGTTTAACAAAGGTTAGTTGGGAATGACCAAAAAGCAGCTGCACAAATCTTCTCAAAAGGCAAGACCGACTCTCAGCCTAGGAGGCCGACACAGCCCTGGTTGAATGGGCTCTGATGAACTCAGGTAGTGTTAACCCGAGAGCAAAAAGAAGTTTTAATTGCTTCCTTAATCCATCTTGATAAAGAGGGTTTGGAAGCCTTGAGACCTTTGTCTCTACCATATATATTAATTAAGAGGTTCTCCGATCTTCTGAAGGGCCGTGTACACAGAAGATAAATTTGGAGACTCCTTACCACATCCAGTGTATAGAGTTTTTCCCTCCTCCTTGGAAAATGGAGCTGGGAAAAAACTGGTAAGGCGGCCATCTGGTTGATATTAACCCGAGAGGGCACCTTAGGGTTAAACCCAGGAAGAAATCTGAGTTGCACCCAAATATACTGTATATGAAATATATGGCTCTTCAGAAAAAAAGCCTGCAATTCTCCTACACCTTTTGCTGAGGTGATAGCTAGCAAAAAGGTGGTTTCGAAAGCCAGAAACTTAAGATCCAGCTCCTTCAATGGTTCCAATGTTGGGCCGCAGAGACCAGAAAGAACTGTGGATAGATCCCAGTGTGGAACGGGAGCTGCAAACAGTGTCCTAAGTCTTATAGCACCCTTAAGAAATCTAGAAATTAAGGGGTTCTGAGACAATCATCTGCTTAAGCAGGCGGAAAGAGCTGTAAACTGTACCTTAAGTGTGGCAGGAGAAAGGCCCTTATCTAAGCCGTCCTGAAGAAAATTTATGGGTGCGGTTTCCTTGTCGCACTCTGTATAAGCAAAATGTTTCAGCTTGGAGGACCTTTCCCTCCTGGAGTCACCAGAGGAAAAAAAAAACAAGGGGGAGAGGTCTCTTTTGCCCTCATATAGGGGTGTTGTCCTGCAATTAATTATGCTAATTTAAAATTCCGGCTGTCCTACCAGCACACAGGGGCAAAAATAGCCCTATTGTGCTGCTGGTAGGATGTAAGGGAATTGCTGACACTCTCCATCCAATCTGGCGGAGCTTGAGCTATTTTGCAAAGAAGAATGGGCAAAAATCTCAGTCTCTAGCTGCGCAAAAGTGGTAGAGACATACCCCAAAAGACCTGTAGCTGTAATTGCACAGAAAGGTGGCTCTACAAAGTTTTGATATAGGGGGGCTGAAGACTTTTGCAGGTCAACACTTTTCAGATTTTTATTTGATTAAAATATTGAAAACCAAGTATCATTTTCGTTCCATTTCACAATTATCTGCTACTTTGTGTGGGTCTTTCACTTAAAAAATACATTTAAGTTTGTGGTTGTAAGGTGACAAAATGTGAAAAAGTTCAAGGGGTATGAATACTTTTGCAAGGCACTGTATCTTAAACATAAATTTGATTTGAAACTATTTAGCATATGATAAGTTCTGAAGATCCTTGTCATTTAACTGCATTGTTACTGTTTTGCTCCTGGTGGTAGAAAAATCTTTTTCTTCTTATATACTACAAATTATAACCTGTTCTCACATTTCCTAATAGCTCAGGGTGTTATTAGGTGGATTCCCAAGTGAAAGGTCACTGGCTCTAATCAAGGATCAGCCATGAAGAAGGTCTCTCGACCAAGAAAATTGCCAAACTGCATCATGTGTGCCAGGACAGTTGGAAGAATACGAAATTAAGTCTGTCCATCCATTCAAAAGCCAAGAGGTGGAAGTTCAGGCAAAATATCGGAGTCAACAAGTCATCTCTTCACAAGGTCTATCAGTTCTGGTGCGACAAACACAGCAGTGGAGGTGGCTCGTATGCCTTGTAATAGTGAGATCACAGACGTCCATATAAGCTCTGTGCGACGCTGAGTCTGGAATGGTGGCCCGAAAAAAGGTGAAGACGCCTCGACTTCAATGACGTTTTAAGAAGTGTCAGCTCGAGTTTGCAAAAAAAGTACAAAAAGTGGACAGTAGAAGATTGGAATTAATGTATGAGATAGCCAAGATTATCGATAAAATGATGGTAGTCTCACATTCAAAGCTGTAGTAGATGGTGAGATATGGACCTGAAAGTCAAAAGTTCATAACATTGTTACTCTTTTTCTTGCCAGTGTACATGCTTTTCCAGGGTGTAGGCCAGACAGAATTATTCCAGGTGGTGACCAAGAAATTCTCAGAAGAGAGGGACCACGTATTGTAACAGGGAAACATTTTCTTGAGGGCCCCACAAGCTGCAGGGAACGGAAGAACCTAAAGAAAGATGTAAAGTGTGTTCCTGGCCCCTGCATAAGGGAATGATGCAAAATGTTATCCTTTCTGTATCCTGTTATCCCACCACCTTATTATGTCCTGCTCTTCTTAGTATACCACCACATGTAGGGGCTGCTGTTTTTATCTAATAAACAGAGAAGTGCTTAGACTCGGCTGTTACCTTCTCCGCCATACTGTACAAACTAATACTAATTTGGACCCACAGACGAACAAAGAGACTGTTTGAGTCTCACCAGCAGAGTTTCTCACTAGTAAGGCCCCGTATCTTATCATCTAAAAGGATAAAGAAAAATAGACCCAGCGCAAGCAGATAAGTTATGAAGAAAATGACGGCTACACACACGTTTTGAAATGGTTTTATATATTAATGTGAAATAATATTATGGACAGGATTGATACATAGGTGTGTTATTTGGATTCCAATTGCTTTTAGGATAATACATTCACTGGTAATGGTTTAGATTTCTTGCTCTTACATTGCTTTCTCAAGCCAAACCATCGACTCCAATGCCTCTATTTTTCCTTCATCCGACTCCAACTCCTGCTCCGACTCCTTTATAAGTGACTGATGGCCATGACCGGACAGAAGAGCAGTAACGCTCCTCTAATTTAACAAACTATACATTGGTTATACAATATTAAAAGTTGTAGAAAAATAATTTAAAATAATTTGGTTTTGAAACCAGAGTCGGTAACTTTTTTCCAATTCCACCACAGCCCTGTTGCACACGGCAGTATTTGAGGCAGTATTTTGCATTCATATTTTTAAGCCAAAAAAGTGGATACAGTACATGGAGAAGATGTAATATTTTCCATTTTTTGTTTTCTCCTATTCCTAGTTTAGACTTCTAAACCCATGGACCAAAATATGCTGTTAAGTTGCTTTCTCTTCTATGACGTCACTTTACTTTGGCTGGAACTTTATAATTTTCTTCTACTATTTTGGAAATTTTTTTTTTAAAGAAAATGGCTACTGCCCTGTCCAATGTCTAAGATGATATGAGTTTGGGTAAAGTATTCCCCACATTCTGGACATCAGAAGGTTGTTCTGTGTGAGTTCTTTGATGTGAAATTAGGTATGATTTTTGGATAAAACATGAACATGAAAATGGCTTCTCCCCCCGTGTGAGAATGTCTCACAAGATCTGACTTATGGGTATAATGTTTTCCACATTCTGAGGAAGAAAATGGCTTCTCCTTTGAATGAATTTTCAAATGTTCAACAAGACCCGCTTTCTTTAAAAAACATTTTTGACATTCTGGACATGGAAATGACTTCTCCCCCGTGTGAATTTTCTGGTGTTCAGTAAGATAACATTTTTTAGTAAAACCTTTCCCACATTCTGAACATGAAAATGGCTTCTCCCCCGTGTGAATTCTCTGATGTCTCACAAAATCTGACTTATGGGTAAAATGTTTTCCACATTCTGAGCAAGAAAATAGGTTCTCCCCTGAATGAATTTTCAAATGTTCAACAAGACCCGCTTTCCTTGAAAAACATTTTTGACATTCTGGACATGAAAATGGCTTCTCCCCCGTGTGAATTCTCTGGTGTTCAATAAGATGAAATTTTTTAGTAAAACATTTCCCACATCCTGAACATGAAAATGGCTTCTCTCCCGTGTGAATTCTCTGATGTCTCACAAAATCTGACTGATGGGTAAAATGTTTTCCACATTCTGAGCAAGAAAATAGATTCTCCCCTGAATGAATTTTCTGATGTTTAAAAAGATATGATTTCTGGGTGAAACATTTCGCACATTCAGAACATGAATATGGCTTTTCTCTTGTGTGAGTTTTTTGATGTTCAACAAGATTTGATTTCCGAGCAAAACATTTCCCACATTCTGAACATGAGAATATTTTCTCTGCAGCCTGAATTTTTTGATTTTCAACACCCGTTCTGTGACTTTTATTTTGCTTCAAAGTCTGTGATGAATCGGCAAATAGGACGTGTATAATAGGATCAGATGACAGATTTTTGCTGTGAAAAGCTGAGGGTTTATCTGGGGTAATGACATGTTCTTCATATGGATCTTGTATAATATCACAATCTTCTACTTTAAACTGTGTAAATATCAGATGTCCCTCTGAGCTCCTGGTACAGTCATCTGACAACAAAAAAATTTTTTTTATTATTTTTAAATAATATAGCCCAATTATATTGATATTTTATAACGATTAAACAGTGCTCAGTATAAATTAGTTCATTTGCCTTGCAAAGTAAGATTTTAATTAATATCTCACTGAACAATTTCAAAAATTTTGACAAGTTTTAAAGAACATTTGTTTAACCCATCACAAAGTCAGGTCAGTTTTACTCAAATGAGTTGATGCTAAAATGAATACACCCCACATCAAAAACTACTACAACTAGTGTTTTGTATGACCTCCGTGATTTTTAATGACTTGTAGGTCTTCTAGGTAGGGAATGATCAAGTTGGAGACCTACTGTAGCATCTATCTTTCTCCATTCTTCAAGAATGACCTCTTTTAGTAGCTGGATCCTGGATGGAGAGCAATTCTCAACTTGTCTCTTCAGAATTCCCCATAGGTGTTCATAGATTGGGTTCAGATCAGGAGACATACTTGGCCACTGAATCACTTTCACTCTGTTCTTCAGAAATTCAACAGTGGTCTTAGATGTGTATTTTGGATCATTGTCATGTTGGGCATGGAGTGATGGAAACATCTTCTCTTTGAATATAGAGCAGTACATCTGTGAATTCATGATGCCATCAATGACACTCAGCTCCCTGACACCAGCAGCCCTCATGCAGCCCCACATAAGGACACGGCCACAGCCACGACCACGTTTCTCTGTAGGCACCATGTATTTTTCTTTGCACTCATCACCTTTGCGACACCATACAATTGAAGCTATCAGTTCTAAAGACTTTTGTCTTGGTCTGATCACTCTAGATTATAGAGTCCCAGTAGTCTTCATCTTTTTCTTCATGGGTCCTGGCAAATTATAGGTGGGCTTTAGGAGAGACTTCCTTCGTGGATGACATCCATACATGGCATTACTCTGCAGTGTATGCCGTACTTTGTCACAGGAAACACTCAACCCAGTTTGGCTTTCTACTTCTTTAGCCAACTACAGTGAACTAGCATGATGATTTTCTTCAACCCTTCTCATCAGAAGACGCTGTCTTCTGTGAGATGGCTACTGTTCCATCCTTGTTAATTTTTGTAGCATTTTGATACAGTTTTCTGACCGATAAGTAAAGCTTTGCTGAACTTCTTGTAGCCTTCACCTTTCTTGTGTCTTCTGGGCGTCCTTTTATAGTCACCTGTCTGCTGGGAACTTGCTCAATGAAGAATTACCCTCACCTGGGGTTAAATTCTTGTTAATTCGAATTTCGTCGTGTAAACTTTAGCTTTGCTCCTAAGACTAGCATTGGGGTGTGCTCATTCTTGTACCATGGACTTGAATTAATTGAATAACAAATCTTGTTTGCAATCCATGGCCCACATTAGTGGGAGTATTTTGTAGTATGGTAACCAGAAGGAAATGTTGATTCTTGAAGGAAACCAAAGGTAATCTGACAAATCTGTTGGGGTGTACTCATTTATGACAAGCACTGTATATACACATACACAACGGGTGAAATAAGTATCGAACACGCCACCAATATTCAAAGTAAATCTATTTCTAAAGGTGCTATTGACATGGAATTCTCACCAGATATCGGTAACAACCCATCCAATCCACACAGGCAAAGAAACCAAACCAGAGATGTCCATAAATCATGTGTAATAATGAGGAATGTCACAGGGGAAAAGTATTGACCTCACTTACGGAAATGTATTTCATACTTGGTACAAAAGCCTTTGTTGGTGATGAAGCTCTAAGACACCTCCTGTATGGACACTGGTGGCCAGCATGGCTCAGGTGGGATTATGGCCCGAACACTCTTTCCATCCTGGAGATTAGGTGGGCTCCTTCTATGAACTCTGAGCTTTACATCCTTTCATAGATTTTCTATTAGATACAGGTCAGGGGATCAGCTTGGCTATTCTAGCAGATTTATTTTCTTTCTTCCTTGACTGTGTGTTTTGGATCATTGTCTTGCTGAAATGTCCACCCTACTCTCATCTTCATCATCCTGAAGTTTGCCAGTGCTGTATGCTGAAAAACTGCCCCACACCATGATGTTCCCACCTCCAAACTTCACTGTTGGTCCCGTCTTTTTGGGGTCATATGCAGCGCCTTTTGGCTTCCAAACATGGTGTGTATTATGGCATTCATAGAATTCAATGTTGGTCTCATCTGACCAGTCTATATTCTCCCAGGATGTCACAGGCTTGTAGTGAACATGCTTGTTGTTCAGTCTTGTGTGGTGAGCGTGCGTACAGGCCATGGAGGGTGAGGACATTACTTCTTCTACCTGTTGATTCCAGGTCTTTCTTTCGCGCTCCACAGGTGTTTCTTGGCTCTTGGACAACTCTTCTGATAATTCTTTTCTCTCTTCTGTGTGAAATCTTGCGAGAAGCGCCTGGTCGTGGCCAGTTTATGGTGAAATTATGTTTTTTCTACTTTCAGATTACGGCCTCAACAGAGATCACTAGAACCTTCATGTTTTGCAACAATAAGGTTGTGAAGGTCTTGAGACAGCTCAGTGGTTTTACCCATCATGAGATGTTTCTTGTTTGACACCTTAGTAATGAGACACCATTTTATAGGCCATCAGTTGAACCCACTGTTATTATTTTTCACTATTTTCATTATTATTCACTATTTTCCCTATTTTTCTAATTCCTAATTTCGGACTTTCCAGGGCTTTTTGCTCTTGTCTTTCTTCATGTGCTCAATACTTTATCTCTGTGTCATTTCTCATTATTACACATCATTTATGGACATCTCTGGTTTGGTTTCTTTACCTGTGTGGATTGGATGGGATGTTACTGACATCTAGGGAGAATTTCATGTCAATGGCACCTATAGAAATAGATTTACTTTGAAAATTGGTGACGTGTTCAATACTTCTCCCGCTGTGTATATATATATATGAAATATTTTCCATACACATTAGATTAAGGAGAGAGTATGATTAATCGGCATTTGGCTGACAGCTATCTGACATGTTCAGCCATCATTTTATTTCCAATCACTTTATAATCTGCTCAGAAGGTGGAGGAAAAGAAAACTATTAATCTGTTTTCCAATTGTGCACATTTATGGCACTAGAAAGTGTTGGATGACACTAATGCTGACAGGAGAATATTGCAAAGCCTACAATCATTGTCGGACTGGGATGTCGAGGGCCCACCAGTAGAATTGTTTCTAGGGGCCCACCGCCAGGACCCCTGCAGTACCGACACAGGGCGGCTAAAGGTAATAACATGTCAGGGAGCCATGCTGCTCACCCGCCATACGATGTGCACCACTGCACTACCTAAAGCCACTGCTACACCCTGTATGGCAAGTGAACAGCGTGGCTCCTAGAATTGTTACTATTACCTGTAGCCTTACTTTCCTGGAAAAGCTGATCTGCAGAGGTCCTGGCTGTTGTACCCCTGCAGATGTAATATTGATGGTCTATCCTAAAGACAGGCCATCAATATTAGAAAGATGGATAAATCCTTTAAAGAGGTTGTCCAGGAACTGGAGCAACCCATGTTTCGGGCAGGAGGTGTAAAATAAAAAATAAATAAAAAAGCATACTCCCCTGTCCTCGCGCTCCGTTGTCCGCCGCCAATGTCCATTCAGTCTCGTGCCAGCGCCTCCTTGCTGGGAGTCCGGAAAATCATGTGACCGCTAAGACCAATTAGGTACAGGATTTCCAGAAATGAGGCGCCACCCTGAAACCGAACACTGAGGATAAGACCAGAAATACCTGATCGCTAGGAGGCTGACACACGGCCTCATCAGCTGTATGGAGTCACTTATGGTGGGTCGGCAGCACCACTTCCCCCTGGTTTTGCGATCCGGTTCTCAAAACCGAATCACAAAATCGGGGAGAACCTGGCTGCATCACTTACCTCTCCTCTTCCCACTTCAGCCTGGGCCCTGTGCTCCACGATGATGTAATGTGTGGCGTACAGGGGGGGGGGGGGGGCCCTGGCCAGGAGAGGAAAGAGGTAAGAGAATAGGGGCAGTTACTGCACCTCCATTGCCTATTTAAAAAAAAGCAGTGGGGGTCCAGTAGGGTCCCCTATGAGCACGGGGCCCAACAGGGGATTCACAGATACCTCGGTAGGCCAGTCCGACCCTGCCTACACTAGTGAGCCATGTGATATTATACACACATATGTGAGACAGCCTATAACGCTATACAGAGTGTATGTTTTAAGGCTTACACATGTTTATTCAGTGGTTATTACTCACCTGGGCGGTTCCCTGTAGGAATGTCCTCCTCACACTCCTCATCACCACTCACATACGGCTCTTCCTTTATCTTTATGGCTGTAGAATTAATATCACACATATATTTATTCTGAGGGAAAATCTGTGACAAAAATAATGGAGAAGTCATCAGCATGGAGAAGAATGGAACATGATTGGAAGACAAGGACTTCACAGCCCATCTACACATCATAGGGAATATCTCCATCTACCTGATCATCCTGTGGAAGAAGAGGACTGGGACATCTCTCCGGTGTTGTCCTCTTACTGGATCTACCTGTAGGAAACACAGACAGGGACTGAATTCATTCTGTACATACAAATAATGGAAGTCCATGTGTATATAGTCATGTCTATTACCTGGTGATGTGAGGGGCTGGTGGTCCTCCATCATCACCTCCTTGTACAGATCCTTGTGTCCTTCTAAATACTCCCACTCCTCCATGGAGAAATAGACAGCGACATCCTGACACCTTATAGGAACCTGACAACACAATGATACAGTCATCACCCAGACCCCTCCAGTTACTGTATAATGTCCCAGCATTCCCAGCAGTGTCACCTCTCCAGTCAGCAGCTCAATCATCTTGTTGGTGAGTTCTAGGATCTTCTGTCCATTGATCTGCTCATGTATCAGGGGGTGACAGCGCCCACTAGAGGTCTTCTTCACTACTGTGTAATCCTGGTTATGGGGAGACACATTAATAAATATCACTACATACATGTCCAGAGTCCATCACCTCTCCAGTCATATCATCTGTTATTACTATAGATAAGTGTAGCCCTATTTGGGGGGGGGGTATGAGTATTATCCCTCCCGCAACAGACTCTGGCGCTGACCTGTGTGTATATGGGACCTGAAGCCTTCGCTGAAGGGAAGAGTGGGAACATATATGAAATATATCAGTGCCTCCACCCAGGATAGAGCCTCTGTATTACAGGGGGTCTCTTCCTGGGACTTACCCATGAAGTACAGTTAGTAGCCTTAACAAGGATCACTGTACTAATCTCACAGTCTGAAGAATACATACAGATACCACATAAGGTTATAACAGTAGCTTTATAAGAATCAACAGGGTAATAGTACATACATACAATATACTCAGAACACAGCAATACTACAACAACCAGCAAGTCCTCAACCGTCTTAGGTTATATACCCGGGTATATATATAGATATATAGCAAGAGTCCAGTGCACAATACCTCCAGGCAACAGAAGAGATGCAGGGGCCCCTGTGGATGACTGTGGATCCTCGGATTCTTCCAGGAGATGACAGACAACCGATCAGGATATGATGATGATGATGGTGAGATTCTTCACAGGCAGCAAACAGGGCGCGGTGACGCAGTAGATGCAGGCCTGACTACCCTAACACTGAGTCCTTAACCTGCCAGCTAAACTACTGTGCCACCGGGCCTCTAACTAGCTAGTTGGCCTTCGGAAGCCTAACCTATCACTGCCCTGAACTATATATATTTGATCCCTAACTACGGTTACTAGCTAGGTCCTGTGAGTATATAGGGGGTAACACATACCTAACTATATACTGTGAAGTAAAGAGGAACAAGTGGCTCTTAGACTCCCCCAGACATAACATGTCTGTCTCAGCAGCTCTGCTCACATCTCTCCCCCCACGCTCTGCCTCCTGTGTCTGCTCCTGTTTTACAACAAACTTGCACTAATGCCTGGGTCTCTGAAGCCAAACTGCGGGGCAGAAGCCAGATACATTATATACTGTAGAATGGCAGTTCCCTACCTCTCCCTCTGGTGAATCTTTCGTCCGTCGCTACAGTCATAGTATACAGTCAACATTACCAATGACAATATCAATTGGTTGCTTTTGCATTTACAGAGTCACAACAGGTTAATAGGTATACATGCCAGCAGGAGCGAAAATTGGTAACATATTGACCAAAGTGGACACTCCCCACCCAAGCATGGTATAAATGAGGCTAGTAGTAAATCTGGGGTCCCCCAAACTATCATATGTCAGCATGGTGGGGGTTCTAATTCTCTCTCCTCTCCTACCTCTCTCTGGGTAAACTGCTGTCCGGCCCTAAACTGGTTGTCTCCTGGGGGGATGGTGCGGGCTTCCCGCTCTCTGGACACGATCGGTCTCGGTTTGGGGTTCTGGTCTCCCTGGAGGTCTGGTGATCTGGACTTCGGGCCCTCCTCCTCTCGATTTCGGGTCGTGGTTCCTCTGAGAATCGCCCCCATCTTGGGATATCCTCCATCATCTGGGTACAGGCACTGATTTCTATGCCAGTCCTGACCTCCCCCCCCTTTATCTTCTGTATTCCGGCACCATCTCCACTGTAGAGTTCACTCCCCTCTCGCCACTTTGTTTTCGTACTCCCATCCGCGAACTTCCCCGTTCTTCTCTTCTTACTCTCAACTCCTTTTATTTCCTTCTTCCTTTGGCCCTTTTCCTCCCCTGCACTCTTAGCGTTTCTTTCACGTCCCGTATCGTATGATCTCGATGACTGTACCACGGTGAGACTCCCACATGTCAATGGTAGCCTGGCTCTCTTCCAACATCAAGTTGGTGAATATCCTGTGCTCTCTGCCTTGTCTTTATGGCATGCCCTGCCTCCACTTTTCTCTCCACTTACCCACTGGTACCAGCATATCTATCCTGTTAAATCTTTCGGCATCTCCCTCTATGTGGCTCTCCCTTTTCTGTTCACCGTAACTCTTTGATCGGTTACTCTCCCCGCCTTGATCGATGCCCGGTGTGTAGCCTTGGATAAATACTTTTCCCACACTCTTCACGTCCTTTTTCCTTCGGGGCTTCTTCGTGGTGATCGTCCCCCCTTTCCCCTCTGGTCGTTGTCTCGTCTATGCGACAGATCCATGGGGCCCACTCTTCGTGTCCCATGGGCCCTCCTGGCTCTTCCTCTCCTCTCCGCACCTCCCGTCCGTATCTCTCTTTGGCCTGACGGTCTTGTTTAGGCCTAGTCTTCTCAGGTCCCAATGACCATGATAATCATGCGACTTCGATCTCTTCTAGCGCTTGATCTGTTGGCGCCTTCCGGGTGATCTGATACAGCACCACCGATAAGTGGCCTTGTCTTTTCAACTTCTCCCAATCTCGTGGTTGACTCTTCGTGGGATGTCTTTACTTTCTCTGTCTTGGAACTCACTGCTTGATAAGGGTCCATTAAGGATCAGTCTTTTGACTCCAGATCATTCGCTTTGAGATATGAACAACTCTCAAGGATCCTAAAGCGGCGGGTGGCAACATGTCTGTACAGCTTCGGGCCTCCCCCAATAGAGTCAATGCCAGTTTCAGAAAGGCTCTCTCTTCCTCCCCTGGCCCGCTCCTACTCCGGACTTCACTTCTTCCCATTCTCCCTCTCCACTGGTCCGGCGCTGGCCTCCCCTGTTCTTGCCCATTTTCTTTGTGTTGGTGTTGGATAAGCTGCCACCGCGTGTCCTGTCTCGGTTTGCGTTGACAAACGTATGTCGTTTGTTGTCTGTTCTTACTTCACGTGGCTCCTTTTCTGTATTTATCACTGGCCCCTTCGCCAAAACTCCTTTATGTCTGGATATTTTTCTCCTGGGAAGACTTCCTTATGAGCTATGGGCCGTCCCGCCGTATTCTTGGTGCGCCGCCACCTAATCCTTCAAAGCTGCCTACTGTAGCATAGGCTTATGTCATCAGCATAAGCCGAACGGAGCTTCTGCTTTCTTCTTCCACTTTGCTTCTTCCACCGCGCCCCTACGCAGCTTTTGGAGACCCTTTCTTCTTTCCCTCCCTCCCTCTTCCGGTCGAGGGGGCTCGCTTTTTGATATCCTTCCCAAACGTCGATAGAATCCACAACCCCAAGTCAACTCCGTTTTTTCGTCGGGGCCAATTCCCCGCTTCAATCTTACCGGATCGGTAGCACTCCTTCAGCAGAAACAATATGACCTACATAAGTGACCGAAGATCTCAAATTTGCATTTGTCAGCCGCACTCGCCCCTCTTCTTTTAGCGTGGAGTACTCTCATGAGTCGTTCTTCATGTTCTTCCCGTCTTTCCAAACACAATAATGTCATCAAGATATACAAGGCATTCCCGGGGCCTACCCTACACTCTTTCCATCAACCTTTGGAACGTTGCTGGCGCACCTTTGTACCTTGCGGCTCGGTGAACTGAAGCCCAAGGGGCATATGAAGGCTGTCTTTTCCTGATCCTCAGGTGCCATTGGGACTTGATAGTATCCCGATCTTAGGTCCAGCACTGTGAACCAACAGTTTCCATTCAGAGCTTCCACTTCTTCTTCTCGGCGTGTTCTGATCGGTAAGGTTCTCCGGTTCAGGTTCTGTAATCCCACATAGGCGAATTGCTCCAGATTTTTTCTTACCACCACAATGGTGAGGCATGGGGCTCTTACTGTCCACAATGACCCCTGCCTTTCATTTGCTGTGGTCTGTCTTACTCATCAACCCTTTGGAGCAACTCTCCGTGGTCGCTCCCGGAGTGAATCGGTCAATCGGGTGTGTTGGCACTTTTAGCACAACCTACATCCATATCATCCATGGAGAACACTTCCGATAATTCGCACTTCTGGTCAGTCGCTATTCCGGCCTCTGGTAAATGTGGATCACTCAAGTCAAGATTGAGATTGGGATTGCATCTCGGTTTGAATCCTGCACACTTCAGCGTATGGATTTACTCCAAGCACAGGGTAGCAGTGGGCCACATTCTGTATGGTCCTTCGATCGGATGCGGTGAACAGTTCCTCACTGTCACACGGTAGATAACTCCACTTTATTTCTCCGTCCTTTCTCTCTGGGATCCCATCCAGCCATTCTGGTTAATCTTTCTTCGGGGTTTCCATAAGGGCATACCCCCCTTCAAGCAACGGGGCTGCTGGCTACTCCGTCCCCCCGCCGGCGACTCCCGTTCTCTCCCATTGTTCCATTCCTGTCGATAGCCGAGCGGGCCACGTTCTCTAGATCGAGTTTTCCCGGCTGGCTGCGGGTTCCATCTCTTCCAGAAACTTCTAAGCTATGCACTGCGGGACATTGTGCCAGTATCCGAGCTGCCGAACCCCTGTATCGGACGACAAGAGCCGTAATCTTCAGGGAGCGCACTCTGATCTTCTAATCAGGGCGCTTACTACTTGTGGCTGCCATCTCGGATATGTCCTGTTGCCCCCACAATTTCATTGTCCCGTAGCTGAGAGGTATATCCCTCAGATACTTTTGGTAGAACGAGCGATAAATCGGGTCACTTGATCCTGTATCAAACAGGGCGGGCGGCTGACCTTGACGTGACTTTGACAACGGACCTGGGCCCCGATAGCGCCTCTGGTCTTTACTCCCCGCCTTCCTTCGGTGTCTTTGATTCTGAATAGAGAGCAGCACTGTGTCCCAATCCCTCACTGCCTCCGTCACTGTCTGGCGTATGCCCGTCTGACCACATTTATAACAGGTTCTAGCATCCTTCCTCCATTGGTGGCGTGGGTGGGTGGCGGACTGTCTAGTTCTGACCGCTCCGCTGGTTTGTCCTTGTTTGAATTAGGAACAACATCTTCTTTAGAGATGCTTTTCGCTTTCTTAGGGGTACTAAAACTAATGTCAGCTTCTTGTTTCTTCACTAACTTCATTAAGTCAGGAAATGGAAGGACTCTATCAGATAGTAAGACCTTGAGTACTTGAGCAAGAGGATGATGAGGTTGTAACCCTCTCACCAACTGACTGGTTCTCATAGCGTCTACCTCTGAAGTAGATATAGCTGCGTGGTACACCAGACGTGAAAGAAGTAACTGTAAACGGTTAATAAAAGTAGAGACATTTTCCCCTTCTTTTGACGAACCATTCGGTAATCAGCAACCATCTGGGCAAGGTCATAGTATGGCTCAAAGTGATCAGACAGTACTTGTATATAGTCCAATGCACTCACTCCTTCATGAGAGTCTCTGTACAAGCGGATCAATTCTGCAGCAGGAGCCGCAAACTTTCACTGATCGCTGCCGCTTGCCTTCTTCAGGCAAGACCATTCCTTCAGGCATTGGAGAGTATGTTCTTTCCATATCTCAAAGTTTTCCTCCCCTTGTGGTACTGGGACATTACCAGAGAATACTTTTAGTTTCTTGTAGTGAGTGGCCTGCAGGCCCTGAGCTAACATTTCAGTCAGCCTGGCTAAGTGCTAATAGCACTGTCACTAGAGGAACTGCTAGCGCGGCCACTGGGGGGGTAACTGGCTGAGCGGGGTTCTTCCTTTACCTGAACCAGGGAAGGAACAGGAGGTCGGTAATCCCATGTAGTAGCTAGTGGGAGGTTCCCCTCTGAGCTATCGCTTCTCCATATCTGCTATTCCCACTCTAAATCTCAGCAGTGCCCCAAATGGCCCTATTTGGGGGGGGGTATGGTATTACCCCCCGCAACAGACTCGCGCTGACCTGTGTGTATGGGCCGCCTCGCGGGAAGGTGGGAACATATATGAAATATATCAGTGCCTCCCCCGGATGAGCCTCTGTATTCGGGAGGATCTCTTCCTGGGACTTACCCATGAGTACAGTTAGTAGCCTTAACAGGATCACTGTACTAATCTCACAGTCTGAGAATACATACGATCCACATAAGGTTATAACAGTAGCTTTATAAGAATCAACAGGGTAATAGTACATACATACAATATACTCAGAACACAGCAATACTACAACAACCAGCAAGTCCTCACCGCTTAGTTATATCCCGTATATATATAGATATATAGCAAGAGTCCAGTGCACAATCCTCCAGGCACAGAAGAGATGCAGGGGCCCCTGTGGATGACTGTGGATCCTCGGTTCTTCCAGGAGATGACAGACAACCGATCAGGATATGATGATGTGATGGTGAGATTCTTCACAGGCGCAAACAGGGCGCGTGCGGCGTGATGCGGCCTGACTCCCTACACTGGTCCTTAACCTGCCAGCTAACTACTGTGCCCCGGCCTCTACGCTAGTTGGCCTTCGGAGCCTAACCTATCACTGCCCTGAACTATATATATTTGATCCCTAACTACGGTTACTAGCTAGGTCCTGTGAGTATATGGGGGTAACACATACCTAACTATATACTGTGAAGTAAAGAGGAACAGTGGCTCTTAGACTCCCCCAGACATAACATGTCTGTCTCAGCAGCTCTGCTCACATCTCTCCCCCCGCGCTCTGCCCCTGTGTCTGCTCCTGTATTTACAAAACAAAACTTGCCTAAATGCCTGGGGTCTCTGAGCCAACTGCGGGGCAAGAAGCCAGATACATTATATACTAGTAGAAATGGCAGTTCCCACATAAGAATGATGTAATGTGACATCATCAGAATCTCTCACCTCTCCAGTAAGCTGGTAGATGATCTCTAGGGTGAGATTTAATATACTTTCCGCCATCTTGTTCTTGTCTCTTTCCATCCTTGATGGGTCAGTCTGATAAATTATTTTACATAGGTGATCTCAGCTGAGAAGACTCTATATGATAGGAACCTGAATGGAAAGAAGATGAGACATAAAAACACACAAAATCTATGATTACCAGATATAATAAGGGGAAACATTTGATGGGATATTTTATATACAGCATGTCGTCACTCATATAACAGCAATGTTACCTATAACTAAAACTTATAACTTGAGGGGAAGCAGATGGTGCCGTCGCTTCTGGGCCATGGAGCTTTAGACTACATATAAGGTGTCTCATCCCAATTTGGAGGAGACTGATCCTATAAATGATACTTTATAATGGGGGGTGGTTTCGGATTTGCCTGAATATATGAAACTTTTGGGGTTTCGTCACCCTTGAAACACTATTATACTCTGGGAACTCCTCAGACCCCAGCGTATAATAAGTGGAGGCCCAGTGGGAAAATAACAAACACTTATACTCACCTTGCCTCATTTCTCCTGGGCATCCTTGCGGCTTCCGGTGGTTCCTGACGTCCTCTTCAAGCCTTTTCAGGTCTCTGTCTGATGTCACTGCTGAGGGCTGTGACTGGGCTCTGACCCAACATTATGACATCAGAGTGCCACACGTGACCACTGAGGCCTGTGATCTGTGTGAGTGTTATGACGCTGGGTCAAAGCCCAATCACAGGCTTCAGCGGTTACCCCGGGGCATGTGATGTCAGATGGAGGCCAAAAGAGGGCGCCAGACGCCACTGGATGCTGCAGTGATGCCCAGGACAGGTGAGGCAAGGCGAGTATAACTGGTTATCAGTTTACTCACCACCTCTTGGCCTGCAGTCTGAGGAGACCCCCGAGTATAATAAGAACACTTCCGGTTCTATCCAAACAAGTTCGGCATGAAATAAACCGGAGGCCGAACAAATATTCACAAAACGAATCTCATGAAGTTCACCCATCACTAGTTGTGACTCAATACTGTACTTCATGAGGACCTTCTTGTTGGTCCCGACTACTTCACGTGGCACGTGTTAGCTGTGTGGACTGGTGGGTGCATGGTCCAAGTGAGAACAACGTGGACACGTGGTGGTACCAGGGCCGCTTTAACCATAGGGCCAATGGTGCACTTTCACCTTATAAAATCCCAGTTTTTGGCAGCTTTCAGATGGGTATAATAGCGGGTGGTGATGGGGCCCACTTATGAAACCTCTGCACTGGGCCCACCAATGTGTTAAAATGGCCCTGGGTGGTACCGTCAGGAGAGGGTTAATGGTAACCCCGGTCACATGGTGCTGAAATCACAACTAATAATAGTGAATGGGGCCAGATTGTGACCTGGAGGTGAAAGCAACAGGGTCAGCAGGAACACAAACCTGCTATGGCAAGCCAAACCCTGTGAGCGACAACCGTATTTATACCTCCTCCTGTACAGCAACCATGGTTACAGGACCTGTGATGATGTCACATGTGTGGGAGGAGACAACAAGTCACATGATCAGGTCCTGCTGTTATAGCTTCAACTGCTCCATAGATGCTAAAGGACCTTTGATGATGTCACAGTCATGTGATCAGTCATGTGTATGGGAGGAGTCAGGCTGTACTAGGGGAGGAGTTTCCAGAAGTTCTTTCTACATGATATAACAATGTCTGGATGAGAAGGTAATAGTCACACACACAGACATGGAAACACAAACACACAGACAGATTCACACACAGAAACACACCGACATACATGGAAACGCACACCGACATGCACGGAAATACACACCGACATGCACGGAAATACACACCGACATGCACGGAAATGCACACCGACATACACACAGAAATACACACTGACATACACGGAAATACACACCGACATACACGGAAATACACACACCGACATACACGGAAATACACACACCGACATACACGGAAATACACACACCGACATACACGCAAATACACACCGACATACACGGAAATACACACACCGACATACACGGAAATACACACACCGACATACACGGAAATACACACACCGACATACACGGAAATACACACCGACATACACGCAAATACACACCGACATACACGGAAATACACACACCGACATACACACGGAAATACACAAACCGACATACACACGGAAATACACACGCCGACATACACACGGAAATACACACGCCGACATACACACGGAAATACACACGCCGACATACACACGGAAATACACACGCCGACATACACACGGAAATACACACGCCGACATACACACGGAAATACACACGCCGACATACACACGGAAATACACACGCCGACATACACACGGAAATACATCACGCCGACATACACACGGAAATACACACGCCGACATACACACGGAAATACACACGCCGACATACACACGGAAATACACACGCCGACATACACACGGAAATACACACGCCGACATACACACGGAAATACACACGCCGACATACACACGGAAATACACACGCCGACATACACACGGAAATACACACGCCGACATACACACGGAAATACACACGCCGACATGCACGGAAATACACACGCCGACATGCACGGAAATACACACACACCGACATGCACGGAAATACACACACACCGACATGCACAGAAATACACACACCGACATACACGGAAATACACACACACCGACATACACGGAAATACACACACACCGACATGCACGGAAATACACACACACCGACATACACACCGACATACACAGAAATACACACACCGACATACACACCGACATGCCCAGAAATACACACACCGACATGCACAGAAATACACACTGACATACGCACCGACATGCACGGGAATACACACACCGACATGCACGCGAAATACACACACCGACATGCACGGAAATACACACACCGACATGCACGGAAATACACACACCGACATGCACGGAAATACACACACCGACATACACACGGAAATACACACGCCCGACATACACACGGAAATACACACGCCGACATACACACGGAAATACACACGCCGACATACACACGGAAATACACACACCGACATGCACGGAAATACACACACCGACATGCACGGAAATACACACACACCGACATGCACGGAAATACACACACACCGACATACACACCGACATACACAGAAATACACACACCCGACATACACGGAAATACACACACACCGACATACACACACCGACATACACGGAAATACACACACACCGACATACACACCGACATACACAGAAATACACACACCGACATACACACCGACATGCACAGAAATACACACACCGACATGCACAGAAATACACACACCGACATGCACAGAAATACACACACCGACATGCACGGAAATACACACACCGACATGCACGGAAATACACACACCGACATGCACGGAAATACACACACCGACATCACCGGACATACACACACCGACATACACACGGAAATACACACGCCGACATACACACGGAAATACACACGCCGACAACACACGGAAATACACACACCGACATGCACGGAAATACACACACCGACATGCACGGAAATACACACACACCGACATGCACGGAAATACACACACACCGACATACACACCGACATACACAGAAATACACACACCGACATACACGGAAATACACACACACCGACATACACACCGACATACACAGAAATACACACACCGACATACACACCGACATACACAGAAATACACACACCGACATGCACAGAAATACACACACCGACATACACACCGACATACACAGAAATACACACACCGACATGCACGGAAATACACACACCGACATGCACGGAAATACACACACCGACATACACACCGACATGCACAGAAATACACACACCGACATGCACAGAAATACACACTGACTATATGCACCGACATGCACAGAAATACACACTGACTACGCACCGACATGCACGGAAATACACACACCGACATGCACGGAAATACACACACCGACATGCACGGAAATACACACACCGACATGCACGGAAATACACACACCGACATGCACGGAAATACACACACCGACATGCACGGAAATACACACACCGACATGCACGGAAATACACACACCGACATGCACGGAAATACACACACCGACATAAACACCGACATGCACAGAAATACACACACCGACATGCACAGAAATACACACACCGACATGCACAGAAATACACACACCGACATGCACAGAAATACACACACCGACATACGCACCGACATGCACAGAAATACACACCGACTATACGCACCGACATGCACAGAAATACACACTACCGACATGCACAGAAATACACACAATGATATACGCACCGACATGCACAGAAATACACACTGACTATACGCACCGACATGCACAGAAATACACACTGACTATACGCACCGACATGCACAGAAATACACACACCGACATGCACAGAAATACACACTGACTATACGCACCGACATGCACAGAAATACACACTGACATACGCACCGACATGCACAGAAATACACACACCGACATGCACAGAAATACACACACCGACGTGCACAGAAATACACACACCGACGTGCACAGAAATACACACACCGACATGCACAGAAATATACACACTGACATACGCACCGACATGCACAGAAATACGCACCGACATGCACAGAAATACACACAACATGCACAGAAATACACACAACATGCACAGAAATACACACCGATATGCACAGAAACGCAAACGACATACATGGAAATACAGACACACAGAAATACACACTGACATACACACCGACATACACGGAAATACACACTGACATACACACAGATACACACAGAAACACCAACATACACTCCGAAATACAGAAACATAGAAATACACACTGACATACACAGAAATACACACTGACATACACACAGACACAACACAGATACACCCAGAAATACCGATATACACACCGAAACAAACACACAGAAATACAGACACACACCGACATATACACACAGATACACACACCAACATATACACATACAGACACACATACAGATACAGACACACATCGACATATACACATACAGACACACAGATACAGACACACACACCAACATATACACACCCATATACATACATACACACACAGCTTTGCACCTTTAATATGTTACACCCAAACATGGCACTATGTAGTTCACTGTGTACAACTGGCATCACATTTGCATTTTTCTACGGCTGTGTTCACATTGGCAGACTCCATTTAGCGTCCTGGACAGACCCTACTGTTGAGGAATACAGCAGGCTCTGTCCTTTATACAGCGGTCACACTGTACAGCTTCACTCTCAGTGATTATATATGTCAGGCTAAGTTCACATCCATTGGAGACTCCGGTGCAGAAATCGACTGTCTAACTATTAGTAAATCTGGACCAATGCGCGTCCCAATTGTGCCAAAATTTTATTGTAAAATTTTCAAAGTAACTCCCAATTCCTGCTCATGAAAAGTGTCAGTGGACCCCGTTCTGCTAATTTGTTCCCACAGAAAAATCAGTGTTTGGTCCTGTGGTTGGGGGGAGGGGGGATGTCTGTGTGTTTTGATGACCTTATTCACACTCACATCTACACTACATGTATGTAATAAGTCTCGATATTTCACAGATGACGTCCTCTGTGTGCCAAGAGTTCCTTCAGCTCATCTAGAAGTCTTATTTTCTCATCTATTTTGGTTGTCCTCCTAAACGACCCACCGAGAATGAACATGGACAGGAAGGAGTTTACAGAAAGATTATTAAACTTCACCCTGGAGATCATCTACCTGCTGACCGGAGAGGTGACTTTATTATATTTCTTGTATTATATAACATCGGTGTCCTGTAGAACAGTGAAACAGAGGAGGTAGTGGAGCAACCGTTTGTCAAGGATAGTCTTAAAGGGGTTTAGAAGTTAGCCCTTATCGATGGCGGAAAACTTCATGATTGGTGGGGGCCTTAGAGCCCCACTGATCCCAAGAATGGGGTATGGTTCCCCTACCCTGATGGAGCGGCAGGCACGCACCCTTCTGCTCCTAGGGTCATAATAACTTTCCCTCACTTCTCATGGGCTCTCTTGTGGCGTCTGGTGGTCCTTCGTGGTCCTCTTCTGGACTCTTTCGGCTCCTCGATGACATCAGTAGCCCTAGTAGACCACCGAGGCCTGTTGCAAGCATCATGATGTAGGAGGTGCGCCCCAATCACAGGCCTCACAGACCACTGACGTCAACCAGGGGGCCCAATGAGGACCAAAGCACCCATATGATGCCAATCTGACCGTGGCCCTAGGTATAACATTACGTAGAGATTTACAGTTATTGATTAGGGTTTGTATAGGGCAGCGATGGCGAACCTATGACACGTGTGTCACAGTTCAGGTGACACGCCAAGACATTTTGGGTGACACGCATCGGCAGCTACGTATTATGTTATTGCAATAAGCAGCTGTCGATACTTTTACTCACCTGTCCACGCTCCTGTTCTGGCCGCCCTCCACTGCCTCCACTTGGCGGCGCTACACTGACATCATGACGCTGAAGAACGCCGGGACACTGCGTACAGCGTCCTGGCCTTCTTCAGCGTCGGCAACAGCGCACCTGGAGACGGCAGCAGAGGTTTTTTGCTGACAAGTTGTGATGGTGGTTGTGGGTATATATCATATTTTACGGACTATAAAACGCACCGGACCATAAGACGCACCTAGGTTTTAGAGGAGTAAAATAGGGAAAAAAAATTTTGAAGCAACAAATGTGGTAAAATAATTAATATATGGGAGTTGTAGTTTTGCAACAGCTGCAAGGCCACATTGACAGGTGTCCCTGCAGCTGTACAGGGATGCATAGGGCGTCTTTTTTTGCGGGGCCAGGTGTACTTTTTAGTTATGCCATTTTGGGAAATGTCTATTGCTTTGATCACTTTTTATTCAAATCAGAGGCGAAACTGCAAAAAAAACGGCAGTCCAGCACTTTTGATTTTTTTTCCCGCTATGACGTTCACCTTTTGCAAGTCCCATAGACTGCAATACAAGTGTATTGCAGTCTATGGGAGATTCTGTACATTACTATTGAGGCTGGTCATAGACCAGCCGCAATAGTAATATTACTATGACAAGCCTGGGAGCCTTCATAAGAATCCCGGCTGTCACAGGAACAGGACAGCTCCCGCGATAGCCGTCCTTCAACAAGAAAGGTACAGCTTTACTACCTTTAGGGGGCTCACAGGTAATAATGCCCACTCTGATCGCGGACATTAGCTCCGGGTCTCCGAATTACAGCGGAGACCCGGTAGCTATGGCGACCGCTCTGCAGCAGAGAGGCCGCCATCATCTTCACAGATCCGGCATCCGCCGTAACAGCACAGCAGATGCCGGGAGGTTCACACCTACGGGACACCCTCTCAGCCCAAGGCCCGCAGCATCGCCCCACTACTCCCGCTGCAGGAAGCCAGCGGCGGCAGGAGTGGGGCGATGCTGCGACCCCGCTCCTCCACCCCCCCGGCAAAACACCCCACATTCGAACTATAACAAATTTGGGGGGGGAAAAAAAAGTGCGTCTATAGTCCGAAAAATACTATAGAAAAAGACTATATAATAATGTATATATTATTAGGGTGTATTTTTATAAATGGTAGTTTGTGCACTCTTTAAAAAAAAAAAAAAAAAAAAAATGGTTTTGCTAGCACTGTAGCTATTTGCTGTATATACAGTACTGTGTCAAAGATTTAGGTAGGTATGGAAAAAATCTTGGGAATGAAGAAAAGAGAATTGTAAATCCCATCCTTATTTGGTTTGACCTTTGCTCTTTGGAGGAGACCAACAAGCCTCCTAAACTTCTGGCTAAGCAACTGAGGGACCGGGTGGAGAGGAGCGCAGCCTATGCCCTGCGGTACACTGATGGAGCAGTGATCTATGACCTTGTTGAGATAAGCGCATATTCCATGACTTTTACTCTAGGCTGCATTCCTTGCCGACCGGCCTTCCCACTGATTCGGGCGAGGGAACTGAACTCTTACATAACTACCAACGTTCATGCCTTCCCCCTACCCTCACTCCTGTCACATTTGCTCCATTGAATAAACCCATCTGATGTTTTTTCCAGGTCTGGCTCTGAACTTCAGGTGCGATTAGAGGCCTCTATTCGACTACCTCAACTACAATTAAACTTCCTCCCGCCTCCTCTTCCCCATTCCCCTTCCATAATGGAACACGACAGGGCTGCCCTCTTTCTCCCCTTCTCTTTGTCCTATGTATAGAACCCTTAGCGGCTGCTATCCACATGCACCGGGATATTATTGGGTTTAAGGTCCGAGATCGGGAATTTAATCTTTCACTGTTTGCAGATTATGTTCTCCTGACCCTCACTAATCTTCATATTACCCTTCCTATCCTCCACGCTCTTCTGGAACTGTTGGGCTGCTTTTCTGGGTACAAAGTTATCACTTCTAAAACAGAAGCCTTGCCCATCCAAATCTCACCCCTCATGTCGCTAAACTTTGAGCCTCCTTTCCATATAGATGGCAGGAGACCTCTCTAAAATATCTTGGTATCCTCCTTACCAAGTCATTTTCCCACCTCTGTCAGACGAAGTACCCCCCAACTCTTCAGACAAATATGAGCACTTCTCACTACATAGCTGGCCCTCCCGTTGTCTCTGTTCGGCCGGATTTCTGCAGCGAAAATGACGATGCTACCTACATTTATTATACTATATTCATTCGAGACCCTCCCGATCCCAGTCTGTTTGAAGGCTTTTCGATTTCTGCAGGGCTTCATTCTGCGTTTTCTCTGGGTTGGAGGGAGACATAGTCTCTCTAGATAAGTCACAATGAGCCCAAGGATAAGAGAGATTTTCTCTCACCCCAATTTAGTTCTCTATTATTGGGCCTTCCAGCTGTGACGGGTGCCGGCTTGGTCTACCCTTTTGGCATACTCCAAGTGGATGGAGATTGAAAAGTTATGGTTAGCCCCTATTACCCTAATACCCTCCTCTGGTCGGATCCTTATAGTCCCCCGGCTAATGCCCTTTTAGGCCCATTGGCTCTTACAAGGGATGTCTGACACACTTGTGCAGCCTGCGTCCCTCTGTCCACCACATGCTCCTCGATGACAGTCTTTCTATTTCACTCCAACTTCCCACCGGGACTCACGACGACGGTTGCGGGTCCTTAGCTAAGGACAGGTCTTGAGTTAGTTACGTAGATGGGGCTAGTAGTCTGTGGGCTAGCTAGGGAAACGGAGGGGGTGTGAGAAGGGGATCATGGTAGTTGTAGGCTAAGACAGCAGGAAGCTAGGGAAGCATGTAAACAAATGCAGAGGATGCTAGGAGCTCCCAGAGAAACCCAGAAATCACTCAAAACCCTGGAAAAGGTATTTTGGTGCAATTATTAACCCATTAATAGTACTAAAATACCTTTTTTGAAAAAAAAAAGTTGTTGTTTTTTTTTTACCCGGAAAACCCCTTTAAGGGTGGCCTTGAATAGCTGTATGCCAGACTAACAGAATCCCGATCACTAGAGTACCTGACAGTTCTTTGAATAATGAGGAGGAGAAATTTGAGGTGGTCTGGGGACCTTGGGAACCATTTTGGGCTCTCCACAATTTATAGTTCCTTAGAGATATATTCCCCCTGTGTCTTTCTGTCCCTCTCCCCCTCCTCTTGGTTCTTGACTTGTATACTCCCTTAAAGCAGTATTTATGTCACAAATTTTGTAATATACTGACCTGCCGTCTCCGGCACCGTTGCTGATGTGGTGTTAGGGCCACAATATTTTTTTTTTTTTATGTTGCTGCATTTAATAAGAGATTTGCCAAAAAAAATTTCTCATCAGAAAACTGGCGTAACTAGTTGAATAAATTCTCTACATTGTGTTCAGTTGCCTAAATATATTTCTCTCCATAAACAGGATTACATAGTAGTAAAGAAGACAATTGGGGACGGTGTGACTCCAAACAGCCATTTCCATGAGCTAGGAGAATTGAACAGGAGCCGGAGTCCAATCCCGGGGCCTCCACCTCAACCCCTGATACAGGAGGAGATCAATGACCAGAAGATCCTAGAACTCACCAACAAGATGCTGGAGCTGCTGACTGGAGAGGTGACACTGCTGGGAATGCTGGGACATTATACAGTAACTGGAGGGGTCTGGGTGATGACTGTATCATTGTGTTGTCAGGTTCCTATAAGGTGTCAGGATGTCGCTGTCTATTTCTCCATGGAGGAGTGGGAGTATTTAGAAGGACACAAGGATCTGTACAAGGAGGTGATGATGGAGGACCACCAGCCCCTCACATCAGCAGGTAATAGACATGACTATATACACATGGACTTCCATTATTTGTATGTACAGAATTAATTCAGTCCCTGTCTGTGTTTCCTACAGGTAGATCCAGTAAGAGGACAACACCGGAGAGATGTCCCAGTCCTCTTCTTCCACAGGATGATCAGGTAGATGGAGATATTCCCTATGATGTGTAGACGGGCTGTGAAGTCCTTGTGTCTCTTTCCTTCGTTGCTGACTTACAATATTTATTTCACAGCCTCAGGATAAAGATCTGAACAATGTTATGGCCACAGCAATAAAAGCAGATCCCTATGTGAGTGGTGATGAGGAGTGTGAGGAGGACATTCCTACAGGGAACCGCCCAGGTGAGGAGTCACCACTGAGTATACCACAGGAGAGTCACCGACTACAATTTTGTGTTGGATTTATTTAAGTTCAGTTCTCAGCTATATATTCCGATGATGATGATGATGTAATAATACAGCTGGAATATGTACTTTCAATGCCCTCATTAACAAACAAAGCAAACTCAGATAGACATGCTGGATTGCAGCAAATCTCTGCATACACATGGTCTCAGGAGATCTGTAAATTGGTGCGGTCTGATTAGCCACTGGGTCTTGCCACAAGAGGGCATAAAAGTGCTTTGCCCCTTTGCCTTATAAAAGGCTTTCACAGGCTACTTTTGGGTAGTGTACCTTTTTGGTGAGAGATTGTTAACTACTGGACCTGCCTCTTTGATGCACTCAAAGACATTTTGTCCAGTTGACAGACTTTGAGAGGGGGGAACATCATTGGACAGAAAGAAGCAGGATTGTCATTTCGACAAATTGACTGTTCTGTCCTAAGTGTTAGGAGGTTTTTGGTCAGTGGTGAGGTGAGGCCATGCACACTCATTGAACAGACTCCGGACTGCTCAGACAAACCACCACTAGAGAAGATTGTTTCATCTTTAGACAAGCTGAGCAGCGCTCACAGTTTCCTTGTCCACCAGCCAGCCACTTGGCAGAAGGAAATCTGATGTCATGGCTCCCATTACGTGTCCGGATAATGACAACCAGATGTTGCCTTTGTTTGCAGTGATTTCTGTAGCGACAAATCCAGGTCAGAGTATGGAGGCCATGTAGTGAGCGCATCCATCCTGCCTTTCCTGGTTTCCCAGATTACTAGAAATTGCCAGCAGGGTCCTAGAGCCTGCGCTCATTTGTCCAGTTTCCCCAATAACCTTCTTCTTTGGGCGTAATATTGTAATCACTTCCATATATTGGCATTATATCACACTGAGGAAAACTCATTCTATTCCTATAAAATATTGTGATTAAGGGACTATTAGATTGTAAGGGAGACAGACCATGCTAGGTTCTTTGGCCCAGTGAGTGGTATATTGTCCTTTACACTAGAGGATGGTGCGGGTAATCCAGCAGATGTACTGAAAGACTGAGCATTTTCTCAAGATGAGACAGTATGTGTAAGGGTTACAAACCCTTAGAAGATGCAATTGGTTTGGTGGTTACAGACTTTATAAAATTCATAACAACCTGAAATACTGGTCCATGCTCTGATGTGTACTACTAGATTGTCATCTATTTTACCACCATATGCTAAGTCAGTTGCTAACTGTATTGTGGTACATGGATTTTTGTATGGAGAATTTATATACAGATGTTATTCAAAAATTGTAAAATATGTTTCATTCTTGGCAGATGACTGTACCAGGAACTCAGAGGGACATCTGATATCTACAGATTATAAAGCAGAGGATCATGGTATCACACAAGATCCATATGAAGAGCATGTCATTACCCCAGATATACCCTCAGCCCTTCACAGCAAAGATCTATCATCTGATCCTATTATAAACGTCCAATCCTCGGATTCATCACAGACTGTTGAGCAAAATAAAAGTCACAGAAGGGTTGTTGTACATCAAAGAGATCACACAAGAAAGAAGTGCTTTTCATGTTCAGATTGTGACAAATGTTTTCATCAGAAATCAGAACTTGATAGACATCAGAGAATCCACACAGGGGAGAAGCCATTTTCTTGTTCAGAATGTGGGAAATGTTTTACCCAAAAACCAACTCTTGTTGAACATCAAAGAATTCACACAGGAGAGAAGCCATATTCATGTTCAGAATGTGGGAAATGTTTTAGCTCTAAATCAACTCTTGCTAAACATCAAAGAATTCATACAGGTGTGAAGCCATTTTCATGCTCAGAATGTAGGAAGAGTTTTAGCTCTAAGCCAGCTCTCATTGACCATGGAAGAATTCACACAGGAGAGAAGCCATTTTCATGTTCGGAATGTGGGAAGTGTTTTAGCTCCAAGTCAACTCTTGCTCAACATCAGAAAATTCACACAGGTGTGAAGCCATTTTTATGCCCAGAATGTGGGAAATGTTTTACCCAAAAACAAACTCTTGTTGATCATCAGAGAATTCACACAGGAGAGAAGGCATTTTCATGTCAAGAATGTGGGAAATGTTTTACTCAGAAACAAACTCTTGCTAAACATCAGAAAACCCACACAGGAAAGAAGAAAGTGTCTTTTTCATGTTCGTGTTTACAATGTGGCAAATGTTTCTCTGTGAAATCACGTCTTGTTCAGCACCAAAGATGTCACACAGGAAAGAAGCCATATTCATGCTCACAATGTGGGAAATGTTATAGTGCTGAATCAAGTCTTGTTGACCATCAAAAAATTCACACGGGAAAGATGCCATTTTCTTGTTCAGAATGTGGGAAATGCTTTACTGTGCAATCAAATCTTCTTAAACATCTGAGGAAACACACAGGGGAGAAGCCATTTTCATGTCGGGAATGTGGGAAATGTTTCTCGAGGAGAGCACCTCTTGTTGAACATGAGAAAATTCATACAGGAGAGAACACATTTTCATGTTCAGAGTGTGGAAAATGTTTTACAGATAAATCAATTCTTGTTAGACATGAGAGAACTCACACGGGGGAGAAGCCATATTCATGTCCAGAATGTGGGAAATGCTTTTATCAGAAATCAAACCTTGTTCAACATCAGAGAATTCACACAGGAGAGAAACCATATTCATGTTCAGAATGTGGAAAATGTTATATTCAGAAATCAAATCTCATTGAACATCAGAAAATTCACACAGGGGAGAAACCATTTTCATGTTCAACCTTTGGGAAATGTTTTGCCCAGAAGCTAACTCTTGATGAACACCAGAGAATTCACACAGGAGAGAAGCCATATTCATGTTCACAATGTGGGAAATGTTATACTTACAAATCCCATCTTCTTAAGCATGAAAGAACTCACATAGGGCAGTAGCCATCTTTCAGAAATAAAATCACAGTCACAGTAAAGTCACATGTCATACAAGAGAAAGGGAAACTAGCTTAGAGCACTAAACAATGAGTAAAGGGGTGTTGCACTAATCTTAGGTGTATGACCACCAGGACCTCCGACAATCAAAACAGTCCTGTTCCTCCCCCTGAATAGAAAGGTAGGTGGAATATGTGCTATGCCAGATCATTCATTCTTTATAGGACTGCAGGAAACTTCTGAACGCTACAAGGGGCTCCCAGTCTCAAGATCTGCGAGACCTCCACAAAGCAAGGAGTTATCCCCTATCCAGTAAAAAAAGGATAACTAAATATTATTACAATACTAGAACCCATTTAAGAAACATTACAATAATCAAAATTCAGATAACACACCTTTACATCAACCCTGTGTATAGAATATTTCACATTCCTACATATACAGTAGTTCCCAATTGTTAATAAACTTCTGCCTTCATATCTTCTTGTGTTTGGTCTGTTTTTCTTTATCCTTTAGATCAGTGGTTGTTAACCTGCGGTACATCCTCCCCCCCCCCAGTCACTATGGATACACAAGCGAAGTCACGTGAGCGGGAGGAGTCAGCTGTGAGCGGGAGTCAGCGTTGCGGCGTTGCAGTGTGCAGAGGGCAGACCGCTGTGTCCCGGGGGCTTTTCACAGCGGCGAGCAGTGGCCCAGTGCGGCCAAGGAGAGAGCTGCCGGCCTACTGCCGGGTGGCAGCAGCGAGAGGAAGAGCGGAGGCGCCCTACACGGGAGGGACAGACACCCAGACCGCCACCCGGGGAGCAGCCCGCCGTGCCCGCTGGTCAGCTGTGAGCGGGGAGTCAGCTGTGAGTGGGAGTCAGCGTTGCAGCGTGCGGAGGGCAGACCGCTGTGTCCCGGGGGCTTTTCACAGCGGCGAGCAGCGGCCCAGTGCGGCCAGGAGAGAGCTGCCGGCCTACTGCCGGGCGGCAGCAGCGAGAGGAGGAGCGGAGGTGCCGCACACGGGAGGGACAGACACCCAGACCGCCACCCAGAGAGCAGGCCGACATGTCCAGGAGCCCTTCACGGTGGCGAGCAGCGGCCCAGCACGGCCAGGAGAGAGGAATATGGAAGAGGAGAAAACTCACATGGTGAGCTGCAGCATATGCTATATGTTTACAGATTTGCCTGACCATAAAGCCAACTTCACCTGTATGAAATGCAAACTAGTGGCCCTTTTAGAAGATAAGGTGCAGAGGTTGGAAGAAAGAATAGTGACGTTGAGAGGCATCAAAGAAAGTGAGGTTTTTATTGATGAGGCAGAGGCAAGCCTCTTGAATATAGTAAGGGAAGAAAGTATGAGAGAGCCTACAGTGGTGGAGGCTGAAGCAAACCTCCAAAATATAGTAAGGGAAGAATACTTGAGTGAACCTACAGAAGCAGATAATTGGATACAGGTGACCAAGAGATGCAAAAGGATCACAAGGCCATCACCACTTACACAGCTAGGTAACCGATATGAAACTCTTATGCAGACTGATGAAAATGATAAGAATAATGTATCAGCAAAAGAAGAAACAAAAGTCACCCAGAGACAAGAGGGAGCAACAAGAAATAGTGTTGCGAGGAAAAAAAAGAAGAGTAGTGGTTATGGGCGACTCACTGCTAAGGGGCACAGAGGCAGCTGTCTGCAGGCCAGATATAACTGCACGAGAAGTATGCTGCCTCCCAGGAGCAAAAGTTAAGGATGTGGCCGATAGGATTCCATGCCTCTTCAGCTCCAAGGATAACTACCCATTTTTGCTGATACATGTGGGTACAAACGACACGGCAAAAAATGATTTACCAACTATTCGTAAAGACTTTGAAAATCTAGGAAAGAAAGTGAAGGAACTGGATGCGCAGGTAGTATTTTCATCAATTCTCCCAGTTGATGGTTATGGTATCAGGAGAAGGAATAAAATACTTGAGGTAAACAAGTGGCTTCGGCAGTGGTGTAGAGAACAAGGATTTGGATTTCTGGACCATGGAGTGAATTACCTCTATGGTGGACTCCTTGCTAGAGATGGGATACATCTCACAAAGCCTGGGAAACACATATTTGCCAGAAGGCTTGCCACACTTATCAGGAGGGCTTTAAACTAGAAGAGGAGGGGATGGGAAGTAAAAAGAAAGACAAGAACATGCAGCTAAAGGATATACTAAACAAGGTTATTAGATGTGGTAATGAGGACCCAAGACAGGACACTCAGAAGGAAACTAAGAAAAAGGAAGTACCAGAGCGCAATCTGAAATGTTTTTACACAAACGCACAAAGCTTGGGAAACAAACGGAGAATTAGAGCTGATAATACAGAAGGAAAACTATGATGTCATTGGTATTACAGAAACTTGGTGGAACGATAAGCATGATTGGAATATACAGATGGAAGGATACAACCTATTCAAAAAAAATAGAACTAATAAAAGAGGGGGAGGAGTTGCATTGTATGTTAAAAAAGATCACATTTCCACGGAAATCACAGTTTTACAAAATGATAATTTATTGGAAAATATTTGGGAAACAATTCGTGGGAAAAACAATGATAAGGACATCATAATAGGTGTTTATTATAGACCACCAGGACAGACAGAAGACATGGATGAGATTTTTTCACAGCAAATGACCACGCTTTCGAAGAAATATGAAATTGTTATCATGGGAGACTTTAATTACCCAGACATTCATTGGGAAACCCACACAGCTACGAGTAAAAGCTCTATCAAATTTTTAACCTCTCTAGCAGACAACTTCATTGCCCAGCTAGTAGAAAAAAACACGAGAGGAACATCCATTCTGGACCTAGTTTTAACTAACAAGGAGGACATGGTTAAGGAATTAAGGGTAGCAGGGACATTGGGATTCAGCGACCATGCTATACTCGAGTTTGGGGTTGTAAGAAGAAGAAGACCTGAGAAGACAAAGACTAGAAGGCTCGATTTTAGTAGGGCAGATTTTAGGGGCCTAAAGGTAAGGGTTAGTAGAATTCCATGGCGAAAAATTCTTAAGCACAAAAATGCACATGAGGGGTGGGAAATTTTCCGTAGGGAAATCATTAATGCACAGAAACTAACAATACCTAGAAGCAAGAAAAATGGGAATCACCTAAAAACTCCAGGATGGATGACCCAAAAATTACATAACCTACTAAAAAAGAAAAAGGAAACATACAAGTGGAAGATGGGAACTATATCTAAGGGAGAGTATACAGCAGTTTGCAGACTCTGCAAGATAAGCATTAAAAAAGCCAAGGCTGAATACGAATTGAAGCTTGCAAAAGAAGTTAAGAGTAAGGTAAAAGGTTTTTGGGGATATGTTAAGAGCAAAAGAAAAGTGAAGGAAACCATTGGAGTCCTGAAGAACGATAAGGGTGAAAAAGTTAACATGGTGGATCAGCAGGCGGAGTTACTAAATTCATATTTTGTATCCGTCTTCTCCCAAGAAATGGATGGAAATATCAACATTAATGGTGACAGTGATGAGGGGAAAGAGGACTCCAAGCTGATTATAAGTAAAGGTTTGGTAAGAGAACATTTAGCTAAGATTAAGGAAACCAAGTCCCCAGGACCGGATGATTTACACCCTAGAGTTTTAAAGGAATTAGCAGAGGAAATAACAGAACCCCTTGCAATAATCTTTAATAAGTCATGGGAAACAGGAGTGGTCCCTCTAGATTGGAAAAGGGCAAATGTGGTCCCCATCTACAAAAAGGGGAATAGGGACGACCCAGGAAATTATAGGCCGGTAAGTCTGACTCCGATAGTAGGAAAAATCTTTGAACAAATCGTTAAAGAACATTTAATTAGGTACCTGGATGGGAAGGCTTTAATTAATCAGAGCCAGCACGGCTTTATGCCTAATAAATTTTGTCAGACTAATCTTATTTCCTTCTACAATAAAGTCACTGAATGGTTGGACCAAGGGAATGCAGTGGACATAGTATATCTTGACTTTAGTAAGGCCTTTGATAAAGTATCACATAACATTCTTATTGAAAAAATGATCAAGTATGGCTTTGATAAAATATCAGTGAGGTGGGTTCACAATTGGCTTAATGATCGGGCACAACAAGTAATTCTAAATGGCTATACATCAAACTGGAAGAAAGTAAAAAGCGGGGTGCCGCAGGGCTCTGTCCTGGGCCCAGTACTTTTTAATATTTTTATAAATTATCTGGATGATGGGGTTAATGGGGAACTAATAAAATTTGCAGATGATACAAAGATAGGAGGAATAGCCAACACTAGAGAGGAGAGAGAGTCCATCCAAAAGGACTTAGACACACTGGAACAATGGGCTGAGGTGAACAAAATGGTATTCAACAGGGACAAATGCAAAGTCCTACATCTGGGTAACAGAAATGCAAGAAGCATATATAGTATGGGAGGAATAGTACTAAGTGAGAGTACAGGGGAAAAGGATCTGGGCATAATAATAGATCACAAATTCAACATGAGTCAACAGTGTGGTGCGGTGGCAAAAAAGGCTAATAAAATTCTAGGATGTATCAAGACGAGCATTGAAGCTAGATCAAGAGAGGTAATTATTCCGCTGTACTCTGCCCTGGTCAGACCCCACCTGGAATACTGTGTACAGTTCTGGGCTCCCCAGTTTAAGAAAGACATCGATTTATTGGAGCAGGTCCAGAAAAGAGCAACCAAAATGGTGGAAGGTCTACAAACCATGTCCTACGAGGAAAGGCTAAAAGAATTGGGACTGCTTAGTTTGCAGAAGAGAAGGCTAAGGGGAGACTTAATAGCGGTATTTAAATATCTGAAAGGTTGTCACAGTGCAGAGGGATCTACCCTATTCTCATTAGCAGAAGGCAGCACGAGAAGTAATGGGATGAAACTAAGGGGAAGGAGATTCAGATTAGACATTAGGAAAAACTTTCTAACAGTAAGGGTAGTGAGAGAGTGGAATAGGCTGCCACGGGAGGTGGTGAGTTCTCCATCAATTGAAATCTTCAAGCGGAAACTGGATAGATATATAGCTGGGATGATTTAGGAAATCCTGCTTTTGCAGGGGGTTGGACTTGATGGCCCTTGAGGTCCCTTCCAACTCAAACAAACAAAAAAAAAAAAAAAAACAACACATCTGAGTGCTACTGCTGTCCCTTCAGCCAGGATGGATGCTTGTGCACGGCTACGGGCGCCATCCTTACTTTAGAAGTGCAACGAACATCAGTACTAGGGGTGAGCTGTATTCATCACATGCTCTCTGGGCTCCGAGTGTTGACGTCATAGCATGCCTTGGGGCAGAGTTGTGAGTTATCAATGTAGTTCACCACAGGCCCCTTAGACATCTCTTGGTGCTACGGCAATAGGTGGGGGTATTGATGGGGCTATCATACTACATGTGGAAGCATTGACGGAGCTGTTATATAACTGCTGATGCAGGCTATCAACTAAGCCTTATTTGGTTAAGACTGGGTTCACATCTGCTCCCGATCTCCGTTCGGGATTTCTATCCCCAAACTCATTTAAAAAATGTGCATTTTTCACCCCTTTCGGGCGGAAGCCCGACAGACCCCATTATAGTCTATGGGGTCTGCAGGTTTCCATGGGTAACCGCTTTTTTAAGCAGATTAGGTTTCCGTTTGGAGGAACACTATAGCAGGTGTGAACCTAGCGTAAGATTTATAACTGATCACGACTTTGGAGGTGCTCAGTTGGGACTTTTTCTCACTAGGTGGTATTTTGCTTGAAAATCAGCTTTTGCTGATAAGACACTGCCTCAGAACCTATGGGGTAGAGCTGTAGGTATCTGTGTATAAATACTGACCCCAGACTTCGTGGAATTGGTTCCCTGTTTTTAAAAACAATTCTTTCATAGATGGTAATTATATTAAAGGTTTTGTCCAATCTAAAATTTTATCTATTAATTAGGCCGGGGGAGGTGTAAAAAAATAAAAGAAAACCATACTCACCTGTCCCCAGTGCTGTGGCGTCTCCCCGTGCGGTCCGTCCCTGCAGCTCTGTTGTTGTCTTCCGGCAGAAGTATCCGTCCCAAGCTGAGGCTAATCAGCGGCCTCAAGAAGGGAACCGGAGAGGTCTCTTCCTTTCCTGAGGCCACTGATTAGTCTCAGTAGTCACGTGACCGATGAGGCCAATCGTCAGCGGAAAGGATCCAGAACGTTATCCACAAGAAGGCAGCCGATCGGACCACCCTTGGAGGACATCGGAGCATCGGGGACAGGTATTTTTTTGTTTTGTTTTTTCACCTCCCCCGGCCTAATTAGAAAATATTATTTAATCTCTTTCACCATTTTGTGCACCTGAACCAAGCAGGGAAGACGCCTATCCATCTTAATGCTATAGGTTTATCTTCTAGGAAGAGTCTCATGTAGCAATACACAGGTATGTTGCCTCTGTTTATTTCCAAGGTATCTGGTACTGGAGATCGGATCCTCTCAGAAAGAAGGTCCATTACTTTACTCCAGAAAGTATAAATATTGGAACAAACGTAAACCTGATGCATAAAGTCAGTGTGTATCTACTAACGTGATGTAGGAACTCTACCCATTCTTAAAAAAAAAAAAAAAAAGGAGCCTACGTTCCAGAGCATTTTTTGCTGAAGGAAGACCCAACGTCCCAGATATCTAAAGCCAACACAAAGATGAGAAAGTGCAAATGGCAATGGTGAGAGGGTTCACACTTATTGGGCACATTTAATACATATTCTTGGGTTCAAAATGTCATATATTCAACCATTTAATATTTTTTTTTTCCAAGTCCAATTCGATGCAGTTTCCTTCACAAGAACCTTCTTTCAAGTATACCAAACTTTTTCATTGCGTCAATTGAAAGTATTGGCCTTGTTTTTTTCAAGAAGCCCTGTCCAAAGTGTTATTAGTGTCCAACATTTTTTTCCTAGATTAAACTACATTAAAAAAAAAAAATCACAAGAAACTTTTTATTGAAATAAAAACTTACCTGCAAATCCTTCATTGACCATTAAAAAAAGAGATCATCAAGGTAGTCCAAATGATCATGCTAAGGGTAGGTTCACGCTAGCGTGCACTGTACGTTCAGGGTTTCCGTCCCCGAACTCGCTTAAAAATTGCAAAGAGAAAAATCCTGCAAGCAGGACTTTTCTCCCCACATTTTTACAGCGGAAACCGGACGGAAAGTTGGTGGACCCCATTATAGTCTATGGGATCTGCAGGTTTCCGAGGGTGTCCGCTTTTTCAGTGGGTTAGCTTTCCGAACGTCGAACGCTAGTGTGAACCTAGAGTAACCCAAAATACAAAAACATGAAAACTTTTATACTCACCAAAACTATCTTTTGTTTTGTTCTATGCATCACAATAGAAGTTAGAGGTCAATGATCCATAGTTTCTATTGGATGTATCGTGCCATGTGGTACAATACATGCAGTAGATACTACAGGTCATTGATAGTGATGGGCGAACCAGTTCATAATGAGCTGGGTTCGTTATGAATGTTCTAAAAATTTCAGGTTCACTAAAATAAAAAAATATTTTAAAAAATGGCTCTTTCCAGGGCTTTGTTATGACATCTTCCATATTTCAGTTCTTCTTTCTGGGCCATCCTCCATATCTGCCGGCCCCAGGTCACCCCGAGACCTGTGATTGAGCCTAAGCAGTCATGTAGGGGGTGTCAGTTCATCACATGCACAGTAGCACCAAAGCATGATGGCATTGACTTCCCAATGTGACTGCTGATGCCCTATCACAAGCCTCAGTGGTGACTTGGGGGCTGGAAGACATGGCAGAAGAGATGAGTATGAGTAAAAACTTTTACACACTTTCCCTGGCCACTGGTTATTGTACTCTGGAGCATAAGGGGGCCCCAAAATATAATAATCAACACTGCCCTACACTACATTTTTCTGGCGAACCTCTCGAATATTCACAAAATTAATCTCACAAGGTTCATTCATCACTAGTCATTGACCTCGTTTCTACTCTTGTCCAACAGAGACTAATCTATTGTTATGTATAGTGGCAGCATATTGAATAATTCCATGGTGTACACTATTATTATTCTAATAATTCAATTATTGTACAGTATTATATTATTTCCATGGTCTGCAGTATTATTATTATATTATTCCATAGTATACAGAAATTTTATGGTAATTCCATGGTGTAAAGTATGATATTATTTCCATGTGTACAGTAGTATTTTGGTAATTTTATAGCATACAGTATTATTATTATATTATTTTTAATGGTGTGCAGTATTATATTAATTCCATGGTGTATGATATTATTATTGTATACATTTTATGCCTTATAGTATTATTACATTAATTTTATTGTGTACAGAATTATTATATTAATTCCATAGTATACAGTATTATTAGATTAACGCCATAGAGTGCAATGTTATATTAATTCCATGGTGTACAGTATTATATATTTCATTGGTATATAGTATTATATTCCGTGGTGTGCAGTATTAATTCTATAGTGTACAGTATTTTTATATTAACTCCATGGTGTACAGTATTATATTAATTCTATGGTGTACTATATTATTAATTCCATGGTGTATAGTACAATATTAATTTTTTGGTGTACAGTATTATTATTATATTAATTCTATGGTGTACAGTAGAGGCAGGCAACCTTTTTTGTTCGGCGTGCTGATTTAAATTAAAAAGTCAAAGATGAGGTACTCGGAGTGCCAGTCAATAATTGCAAGTCTGATGACCCCAAAACTAAAGTCATATACCACAAACCATCACACAGAAGTGCTGCCCCCAGATGCTTTAGGACACATGCATTTACTGCTATTTCCTGGGACGCTCCTGTACTTTCTGATTAGAAGCAATGAAAGTCCATGTGCATCCCGCAATTACTAGTATGTATGTGTCCAGGAGCAGCGTATGGCGGCACCTTATGGTGGAAACACACTATGTATCTGGATGCAGCTATATTCTTAGGCCACTGGAGCTTTTACTTCAATGTAAAACTGCATTCACATAGTGTGCTTTTGCACACAAAAAAAAACTGCCTGCGTTTTTGTGCAAAAACACACCATTATACAGTATAATGTCCCAAAGCGGCCCCTGCACATGGTATATGTCCCATAGTGGCGCCTGCACACGGATTATGTTCCATAGCGTCCCTTGCACACAGTATAATGTCCCAAAGCGGCCCCTGCACATGGTATTATGTCCCATATTGGCTGTTGCACACGGTATTATATCCGATAGCGGCCCCTGCACACAGTATTATGTCCCATAGAGGCCCCTTCACACTGTATTATGTCCCATAGTAGTCCCTGCACACAGTATTATGTCCCATACTGGCCCCTGAACACGGTATTATGTCCCATAGTGATCCCTGCACACAGTATAATATTCCAACGAATTATCGCCATTCACTAGCTATTATTATACTGTGAGGTCTCAGACCCCACAGTATAATAAGAGGAGGGCCAAGAGTGGTGATCAAACATAAAAAACAATGTTACCTCTTATGCGCTCCGGAGCGGCTCTGTTCTCTTCGGTACTTTTGCCTGATGTCAGCAAGCAGATTGGTCTCTTACGTCAGTCAGAAGCACCAAAGACAGCAGGGTGTTGCTCCGGAGCCCAGGAGAGGTGAGTAAAATTTATTTTTTTATGTTTCATCACTTCTCTGCTTATTATTCTCTGGAGTCTGAAGAGACCCCACAGTATAATAACAGCAGTTTCGTTTCGGTCGTGTTTGGTCCGATTGAAACTGCTGGGCGAGGACTTGGGCTGCCGTGCCAGGGAAATAAGCCTCGCGTGTCGGGGGTTGCCGACCCCAGGTGTACAGTATTGTTAATTCCATGGTGTACTGTATTATTATATTAATTCCATTGTGTACAGTAATACATTAATTTCATGATGTATAGTATTATATTAATCTAAAGCTTTTTTTTTTGCAAAGCTTTAGATTTTTGAAGGGGTTAAAACATAAATAAAACTATAGAATTGTACCAACCCATTGAAAACAGGCAACATGTCATTTTGGCTGCACAGTGAACGCCATAAAAACAAAGCCCATAAGTATATCACACAAACACAGTTTATCTCCACCCCATTCTGAATTTTTTTTCCTGCTTCCCAGTACATAGTACAGAATAGTAAATGGTACAATCTGTCCTCCAAATATTAAGCCCTCCTATGTCTATGTGAACGGAAAAATTAAAAAGTTATGGGGTTTGGAAGGCGGGGAATCAGAAATAAAAATCAAAAAAAATGCCTGACGGGAAGGGGTTAATTGGACTATGGAATTACAAGATATTTTATCATTGGTATGTGAAAATATTTTTCATTTATAATGGTTATTGTTTCCTTTTACCAATGGATAAATACTCTTAGGCCCAGTTCACATCTGCGTTCGGGTTTCTGTTCGGGGAGTGCGCTTGGGGACCCCCCCGGACAGAAATCCGAACGCAGATGTGAACCGGGCCTAACATATGAACATATCTATACACATATCTACAAACACCTACAAACATATAGGGAAATATTTACTAAGAATATGCAATTGAAGTAAACTTTAACCTCTGGTTCTAAATGGAAAGGAAATTATATAAAGGTTTATATAAAATAAGTTATATCAAGATACGTATTTTGTGTCTGAGCATACACATCATATGTTAATTCTTCAACTTTTTGATTATGGCATATGTTATAAAAGACTCTAGAATATTTACTTTTAATAATATTCAATAATTTGTGGTGTTATACAAATGTATATACAGACGTGGACAAAATTGTTGGTACCCCTCGTTTAATGAGAGAAAAACCCACAATAGTCACAGAAATAACTTGAATCTGACAATACTGGAATTTGCCAAACTACATGTTGACAAGCCACAAAGCTTCTGGGAGAATGTCCTATGGACAGATGAGACACAAATCAAAATTTTTGGCAAGGCACATCAGCTCTATGTTCACAGACAGAAAAATGAAGCATATCTTGAAAAGAACACTGTCCCCACTGTGACACATGGAGGAGGCTCTGTTATGTTCTGGGGCTGCTATGCTGCATCTGGCACAGGGTGTCTTGAATCTGTGCAGGGTACAATGAAATCTCAAGATTATCAAGGGATTCTAGAGAGAAATGTGCTGCCCAGTGTCAGAAAACTTGGTCTCAGTCGCAGGTCATGGGTCTTGCGACAGGATAATGACCCAAAACACACAGCTAAAAACACCCAAGAATAGCTAAGAGGAAAACATTGGACTATTCTGAAGTGGCCTTCTATGAGCCCTGACCTAAATCCTATTGAGCATCTTTGGAAGGAGCTGAAACATGCCGTCTGGAAAAGGCTCCCTTCAAACCCGAGACAACTGGAGCAGTTTGCTCATGAGGAGTGGCCAAAATACCTGTTGAGAGGTGCAGAAGTCTCATTGACAGTTACAGGAATCGTTTGATTGCAGGGATTGCCTCAAAAGGTTGTGCAACAAAATCGTTGATTGTAATGTCAATCTGTATTCCCTTAGTTCAGACAGCAGCACAATATGGGGTATCTCTGCCCCTGTGTGTTGTTTAGGACAGGTGGAACCTTTAATTAGCACCAAAAAGGTGCCTCCTACTAGCCCTATAAGAGGGCACAAGAGACCTCCCTCCACTGTGTAAATTATAAAGTAACAGGAAACAAGCTTCTAGGGAGGGAAGCCTTGTGCTGCTGTCTGGACTAAGGGAATACAGATTGACATTACAATCAACGATTCCCCTTATGTCCGACAGCAGCACAATATGGGGAGATAGCAAGTAATTCCCCTAGGGAGGGTTTCCTCGCCTTACAAAGTCAAGGACTGACTGACCAAAGGCAGTTGTCTGGGAACTGCAGATGTCCAATGATAATGTTTAACAAAAGGTCAACTGAGATGACTATGATGCAGCCGCACAAATCTGGTCCAATGGTAAGGACCGATACTCAGCCAAAGAAGTCGACAACCCAGGTCGAGTGGCCGTAGAAAGACTGGAGGGAATAACTCCTGAATAAGAAAGGAAGACTTAATTGTCTCCTTGATCCATGTGGATAGAGTAGGCTTGGAAGCCTTGAGGCCTCTGTTTTTACCCTGCATATCAATTAGTAGGCTTTCGGCCTTCTTAAGCGGTTGAGTGTGGAATAGGTAAATCCACAGACACCTTACCACATCTAAGGTGTTGAGCTTTTCTTCCTCCTCAGAGGTTGGAGAGGGGAAAAACACAGGTAACGAAATTAGCTGATTGCTATTATAGTATGAGGGGACCTTAGGGATAAACCCAGGCAAACCTAAGATGCACCCTATCTGCAAAAACAAAATGTACGGTTCTCTAGAAGAGAGGGCCTGGAGTACCCCTACTCTTTGGCAGATATACTAGCCAACAAAAAAGTGGTTTTGTAGGCTAAATATTGTATCTCCGTAGTCTCCAAGGGTCCAAATGGAGGACCGCACAGGCCTGTAATGACTACCGCAAGGTCCCACTGGGGATGATACTGATGGCTTTAGCCTCATTGCCCCTTTAAGGAACCTTGCAACCAGAGGATCCTGAGACAGACGTCTGTTCAAATAAGCGGAGAGGGCCGCAATCTGCACTTTCAAAGTGGCAGGGTCAAGGCCCTTATCCAAACCGTCCTGAAGAAAATTTAAAATATCAGCCGTTGAAGGTTCTAGATTATTAATACCCTTCTTGGAGCACCACTCCATGAAAATCTTGGCTGTCCTCTGGTAGTTCTTATTGGTAGATTCTGCTCTTGCAGAAGAAAGGGTCTTCAGGACGGCCTCTGACAGTCCTCTATCCTGCTGTAGGGACTGCTCAACCTCCAGGCTGTCAGGTTGAATCTCCAGAGATCCTGGCACTTCAGAGATCCTTGGGAAACCAGGTTCTGGATGGGGGGAAGCCTCCAATATATCCCTCGACTCATCTCCATGAGTTGGGAAAAACCAAGCTCTTTTTGGCCAGAATGGAATGATGGCTATTACAGAGACTTGGTCCTATCTGATTTTCATTAATACCTATGGTATTATTGGAATTGGAGGGAAGATGTATGCCAGCCTGGACCTCCAAGGGATGGACAGGGCATCCACTGCCAAGGGATTGTCCTCCTGGTAAAGGGAACAGAACTTCTCCACCTTGGCGTTGAGTCGGGTTGCCATGAGGTCTATTTCTGGAAGACCCCTGTTCAGAGTAATCTGATGAAAGACTTCTGGATTGAGTGACCATTCTCCTGATACGGCATAACCCCCGACTCAACCGATCCGCTACTATGTTCAGGGAGCCCTTGATGTGAACTGCGGATAAATGGGTTGGATTTTTCTCTGCCCATGTAAATATCAGATCTGCCTCCCTAAGGAGGGTTGGTGATCTGGTGCCTCCCTGTCTGTTCACGTACAGCACTGTGGTCATGTTGTCTGACCGGATTTTGACTGCTCTTCCCTGGGAAGAGGCAAGAAATAGAGTAAGGCACGATATGCGGCTCTGAGCTCCTTCCAGTTGGACGAGGTCCTTTTTTCAGGAGCGCTCCAGATTCCCTTTATGGAGTTTTCGTCCAATGGGCTCCCCATCCCGAGAGGGATGCATCTGTAGTCAACAGGGTCCAAGAAGGTTGGACCGTGGACCTTCCGTCTTTCAGGTGCAACCACCACTTGAGGGAAAGACGGGTCCTGGGGGAGAGTCGAATCTTCTTGCTGAATGTAAGAAGGGAGCGATCCCAAGCCTCTAGTAACTCCTTCTGGAGGGGACGTAAGTGCCACAAGGCCCATGGGACTGCCTCCACTGAGGAAGACATCAAGCCCAGGATCTTCATCAATGTTCTGATGGAGGCTATCGGCTTTTTGAAGAGGTGCCGGACTGCCGCAACCAGCTTCTCCTTCCTTGCTGGTGTCAAGGAGATTTGCAGGCGGACTGAATCTAGGAAGTAGTTTTCTCAGAGGAACTTCCTTCGAGTTGAAGGGATCGTTTTTGACTTCTCCCAGTTTATAAGCCATCACAGACTCTGAAGGCTGTCTGTAGTTACTGGAGCAGAACAGACTCTGACTGGGCCTTTATCAACCAGTCGTCTAGATAAGGCACCAAGAATATCCCCTGAAGCCTGAGGGTGGCCGTTATGGGGGCCACTACCTTTGTAAAGGTGTGGGAAGCAGAGGAGATCCCGAAGGGTAGTGCTGTGAATTGAAAGTGCTTCCTGTGGCCGGAAAATGCTACGGCAATCCTTAGAAAAAAACCTTCTGTGTGGAGGTAAATAGAAATATGCAAATAGGCGTCTTTTATATCCAAAGTCACAAAAAACATCGCCTTAGAGGAGAAAGGTGGTGACAGACTTTATGGTTTTCCTATGGAAGCGCTTCTTTTTGATGAAGCGGTTGAGGTACCTTAAGTCTATGATCATTCTCCACTTGTCTGCCAATTTTGGCATCAGGAAGACGGGACAATAGACACGGGATCCTTCTTCTAGAGAAGGGACTTCCACCAGGGCTCCCTTGTGAATGTACTCTCGGATGAAGCATTCCAGGGAGGCTGCGAGTTAACACAAACCGATCCTGAGGAGGACGGAGGAACTTGATTACATAACCTCTTTGGATTACCTACTGGACCCATGGGTCTCGAATTTTTTCCTGCCAGCAGTTGAGAAAGTGGGAGACACAACCTCCGACAGGAATCTCGGCCACAGGAAAACTGCTTCTGATGTCAAAAGCTAGGCTTGACTTTTTTATCATCAGACTTCGGAATCTCCGGCCGGCGCCTCTAGAGGAATAACTAGAGCCTCTCTGGACTGCCTTCCACGACGAGGCAGATAGCCTCTACCACGGCCAGAGCCAGACCTACCTCTGAAGGCCTGGGGTTAAGTTTTACCCTTCTTGTCGGCCAAGCCCTCTAGGATCTCATCTAGGGCACAGCCAAAGACTCTACCCGGCTCAAAGGGTAATGCGCACAAATTATACTTTGAGGGGAACACAGCTCTCCAAGGTTTTAACCATAGAGGTCTTCCTGCTGCAGTGTTCTTGGTAAGTGCCAGGGATTTGGCCGCCAGCCTTAATTGATGGTGGGAGGCTTCCGTTAAATATTCAGCTGCTAGGGAAACTGAGCCTAGAAACCCTAGCAGCTCGTCTCTGGAGATTCCAGAGTTGGTCACTTTCAAGGTGGACCAGGTCAGTACATAATTTGGCTGACACTTCACAGGACGCAACCGCCACAGCGGTCTTGGACGAGGCAGCTGAATAAGCCTTCTTGAAGGTATTGTCAAAGCGCCTGCCATGGCGTCGTGCAGATTTGCTCCATCATCTGATGGTACCTTAGTGCGGCAGGACAATTTAGCCACCGCCATATCCACCTTGGGAGGAGGATCCCATTGATCCCATTGAGCAACTGGGAATAAAGCGCTGAACCTCCTAGGAACCACAAGAGGTTTTTCAGGACTTCTCCACTCTGAGGACATTAACTTTTGTAATGTCTGGTCCACTTGGAAGACCCTAGGCCCTCTATAGGTGGACGCGGAGGCTTCCCCGTCAACATCACGATCCTTAGACCGGATGAACTTCAGCAGCCGGCTTAATTTTTCGAGTGGAAGCACGGCCTGCTGGGATCTTCAGTGGAATTGTCAGATGAGAGTGTCTCGTCCACTATCTGATAATCTTCATCAGAGATCCGTAAGGAAGATTGTGTCTCAATCTGCGGTCTCTTGGCAATCTGGGCGATGGAAGAACGAATCTCCTTAAGAGACTCCTCATATAGTCCTTTACCCAAGTAACAACCTCTTACAGAAGGTACTTCCGGCGGAGGTCCACGACACTGGTGACAGCGGGTAAAATCATAGCCGTCAGGTAAAGGGGTGTTGCAATCCAAACACGTTAGGTGTTCAAGTTTAGAGGAATTTTTCCTCCTAAGCGCATCGCCATTACATGATGCAGAAGATGACATCTGAACATCAAAAAGCCACGTGACACTGAAACAGGGAAGATCGCCAAGCATCGCATAAAAAACCAAGGGGTACCTCTTTTTTTTTTTTTTTTTTTTTTTAAATCGGTCACTTGAAGAGAGAAAAAAACCGTCAGAAAAAAACCAGCCACCGCAACCCGCAGCAGAGGAGCTAGAAACCACTCACTCAACAAATAAAGGACTGCATTCAGACCTTTTAAATGTAATCCAGCAGCGAGGGGAGGAAGCCAACAAAGAAACATTTATACAGCACCAAAACAAGTCAAACATCATAATGGAACATAGAGGAGCATAAGCCTAAGCCAGAGGCTCAAAATACAAGCAGCAAAAATCAATTCTATATTTTGCCTTTAAATTTTAAATCTCCAAACTTACCGCACCTTTTTCCGAGAAAACCGGAAGTAGGGCGCGGTGGTGCGCAAAGGCTTCCTTCCCCTGGGAACACGGGACCGGAGAAAAGTTCCGGCCGAGGAGGTTCCCCGCTTACTTCCGGGATCGCGCTGCCTGCAGATGGATGCCGGATAACGCTGCGCTGCGGGGCGAACCCCTAGCAACGGGAGGTCACAAGAGACCTCCGTCCACCTGTTCCACACAGGACAGAAAAAAACACAGTGGGGGGAGGTCTCTTGTGCCCTCTTATAGGGCTAGTAGGAGGCGCCTTTTTGGTGCTAATTAAAGGTTCCACCTGTCCTAAACAACACACAGGGGCAGAGATACCCCATATTGTGCTGCTGTCGGACGTAAGGGGAATATTAAGTTAAGGGAACCATCATTTCTGTCCAGGCCTGTTTCATGAGTTTTCTTTTTTTTAAATTCTGTTGAAGCCTGGTTGGAAAGCAATGTCTGACTTTCATTTGTTCATTTTCATAGAATTTTTATATATTATTACTTTTGTAATATATTTTGTGTTTACATACTGTGAGAAGGTGACTGGTAAGATTCTGGAAGGTCACTATATTTCTCCCAGATTCCTTAATTATGTGTGGTAGATCAGGTAAAAACCTTTGTTGTGATAAGGCTGTCTTTCGTTAACCTCTTCCTCTCCTACTAGGGGAAGGCTTCAACCACAGGTGGAAGCTGGGCCTCATTAAAGGCCTAGAAAATGTAGGTCAGTTGATGATATTGTCATCTTCAGTCCTGATTGGGAAAGTCACTTGCCGAAAGTCCATGCTGTACTAGATTCCCTTCGGGCAGCCGGGCTAACTGCTAACCACAAGAAGTGTGCCTTGGGCCTTGAAGAAGCCCGGTATTTGGGGTACACAATAGGAAGGGGGATAATAAAACCCCAGGTTAATAAAGTAGAGGCTATCCAGAACTGGCCCCGTCCCTTGAGTAAGAAGCAAGTGAGGGCTTTCCTGGGAATGATGGGGTATTATCGCAGGTTTATACCCAATTTTGCCTCTATTGCAGCTCCCTTGACTGACCTTACCAAGGGAGGCAAAACTAGTCTCATCAAGTGGAGTGAAGAGGCTGAGGGCGCATTCCGGGAGCTAAAATCAGTCCTCTGTAAGCAGCAAGTTTTAATTACTCCCGACTATGCCAAAGAATTTGTGGTGGAAGAGTGAAGAAATCAGGCGATACCTTTTAGAGGCTAACTGAGTATATTTATAAGTAAGCTTTCAGGAGTACTAGCTCCCTTCATCAGACATGGTGTGATACAATAACTGAAAATTCACAGATTTTTATACACATGGTCTTCAAAGCATTTTAGAGTCCTTAAAAAAAAGCCAAAACAAAATGCAATCTAAGTAGAGAAGTTATTTACAACAGGTCAAAAAACAATCTGGAAAGTTGTGGTGTCGTGACAGAGGGATCTGTTATCTGTTTGCTATCATCGATATACCACAAACCCACAGACAGAACGGCCTACCTGAGAAACGACAGCTTCCACCCCAAGCACACAAGACAATCTATCATCTACAGCCAGGCTATACGATACAATCGTATTTGCTCCGACAAAACAGACCTGGACAAGCACCTCCTGGATCTGAGGACGAAATTTCTCAGATTGGGATACAAACCAAAAGTAACAGACAACCAATTAAACAAAGCGGCAGCCATTAACAGAGACAGTCTGCTCATATATAGAGAGACCCGGAAAGAAGCCCGAGTGCCCCTAGTTGTCACCTACAACCCACAGCTGGAGATCCTACGAAGGATTGCCAAGGAGCTCCAACCTGTGCTACATAAGGACAACAGACTCAAGGACATATTTGCAGTCCCCCTCTCTCCTTTCCTTTCGACAACCACCAAACCTGAGGCGTATTATCGTCCGGAGTGCCCTGAAGGCCCCAACTGAAAATGGCACCTCACCTTGCCTACACAAAAGGTGCATGACCTGCAAGCACATCCACACCGCTGACAGTGTACCTATCCCACAGTCACAACAGGTGCACAGAATTAGGGGGACATTCTCCTGCAGGTCTTCCAATGTGGTGTACCTCATAATGGGTGTGCAATGTCCCACCACAGGCCTCTATGTGGGGGAAACAGGGCAGAGACTCAGTCAACGAATGAACTCACACAGATCCACCATTAATAACAGCAGAACCGATCTCCCAGTGGCCGCACATTTCTCCGGAGAAAACCACTCTATTGAAGATTTGCGGGTTGTGGTTTTAATGGGACATTTTAAGACGCAGGAAAAAAGGAAAGAATCAGAATGCAAGTTTATGGAAAAATTTCAAACTCTGCAATTTGGACTTAATATTCATGCCAGCTTCATTTCACACTATGTATGACCTGTGAGGGTCACAAATCACCTCCTGATAGCAAACAGATAATAGATCCCTCTGTCACGCACCACAACTTTCCAGATTGTTTTTTGACCTGTTGTAAATAACTTCTCTACTTAGATTGCATTTTGTTTTGGCTTTTTTTTTAAGGACTCTAAAATGCTTTGAAGACCATGTGTATAAAAATCTGTGAATTTTCAGTTATTGTATCACACCATGTCTGATGAAGGGAGCCAGTACTTCTGAAAGCTTACTTATAAATATACTCAGCCTCTAAAAGGTATCGCCTGATTTCTTCACTCTTCCACTACTCTCAATGGCTAACACGGTACAACATTATACTACTAAAGAATTTGTGGTACAGACTGACGCCTCTGATGTAGGGTTAGGCGCAGTGCTTTCACAAGAAATTAAAGGTGAGGAACATCCAGTCACATACTTAAGTAGAAAACTTACTCCTGCAGAAAGGAATTACAGTATTGTGGAAAGGAAGTGTTTGGCCATCAAATGGGCACTGGAATCTCTATGGTATTACTTACTGGGCATATATTTTAGGTTGGTTACCGACCACTCCCCTCTCACATGGATGTCTCAGGCCAAAGAGAAAAATGCCCGAGTCACTAGATGGTTCCTCACCTTACAAAATTTCAAATTTAAGGTAGAGCACCGATTCAGTAGGTTACAAGGGAATGCAGATGCTCTATCCAGGGCACACTGTATGATGGCGAAAAATGTTCGCCCCTATAGGTTCGAACAAAGGGGGAGGGTATGTGAGAAGGTGACTGGTAAGATTCTGAAAGGTCGCTATATCTCTCCCAGATTCCTTAATTATGTGTGGTAGATCAGGTAAAAACCTTTGCTGTGAGAGGGCTGTCTTTTGTTAACCTCTTCCTCTCCTACTAGGGAGAAGCCTTCAACCACAGGTGGAAGCTGGGCCTCATGAAAGGCCTAGAAAAGGTTGGCCAGTTCTCACTACTGAGCAGTTCCTGGGGAAGAAAGGAGGAGCCGGGGTCTGTCCCCACATTGTAAAGGCTGGTGAGACTCTGGAGTGAACTCCTGCCATTGCTTTGCGCTGTTTATTGACCGTATGACTGAAGTAAGCCACACGTACAGATAGGACAGTTTTCTGTATAGCTAGTTGCTCAGACGAGCAGGATTTCTGTTATTTTTTTGCCTGAAAGGTAAGGCTTATTTGTTTTGCTGTTTTTTTGAGAAAAATAAATGCACAGGGTAAAACCTGTTGGACTTTTGTGTCTGTCTCTGACTGTCTGGGTCCGCTGCGGCTACCACTGAGCTGATTCCCCACAATACCTAAACAAATACAGTATTGTCATTATTATTTCAAATGTATTTCTAGTTTGTCTTATCTAAAGAAACATATTGGGGAGATTTATCAAGCAAAATGCACCAAAATTCTGCAAGAATTTGCACCATAAAACTGTCTAATATGCCTTGTATATGTAGCTGATTAGAAGGGCCAGCTCTGTCCTGGGGAGCCCACTGGACCCTGAGCAGGTGGGGGGTGACAGAAGGATACTGTCCGTGGTGAGCTCCATGCGGGAGAATAACTCCCATCCCATGCATGAGACTGTGATCGTGCTGGGCAGTACTGTCAGTGACCGACTGCTCCACCCTAGGTGTGAGAAGGAGCGCTATCGGAAGTCTTTCCTCCCCACCGCGGTTAGGCTGTACAACCAACACCGATCTAAGCGGAGATCATTACACACAGAGAACTGAAAGATCTTAAGTTGTGATATCCCCTCTGCTACTTTTTTACCTGTACCTTTCTATCTGTACCTACTGTCACTGTAATGCCTCTACCTTGGAGCGTTTTGTATATATTGTATTTGTATTATCTATGCTGCTGTAACACACTGAATTTCCCCGTGGTGGGACTATTAAAGGATTATATTATCTTATCTTGCACCACATTTTTCACTTTGTAGACACTTTCAATAAAAGGTATCACTTAACGGAAAGAAAGTGTATCTTCACGGGGGAAGTGGGCATGGCCCACTGTATAAAACTGTGCACCATAATTTTTCCGTATTTTCTCGGTGTAAAATAAGCCAACCAATAGGAGGTGTATAGATGTATATATCAAACAGCATCTGGCACTTCGATAAATCTGGCCCAGCTTAAGACTAGTCTAAGTCTAGTCTATGTCTGCACTGCCTAACAGACATTGGTATAAATACCGGGGTAGCAGTGGTAGCGGCTACCATAGGGCCCGAGACATTAGGAGGCCCGGCAGGCCCCCAATGTTTTTTCTTTTTTTTAATAGGCCGTTACCTGCTGGTGTAACACCAGCAGGTAACGGGCCCTATTTACTTACCGATCCCTGCTCCTGCTCACTGCCGCCTGTGCTTCCCATTCTGCAGAATCGGTAAGGCCGCGGGCCCGCGAACCCCATAAACACTGCTATCATTATACTCTCGGAGGCCCAGGGGAGGTGAGGGAACATAAAAACAATGTTACTTACCTCTCCTGCTCTTAGGCAAGCTTCACATCCTTGGTGACACCCCCGCCGTCACATGGGCCAGGCCGGCCTCATTATGCATTGCGACGCATGCCTGGCTCACATGACGATTGGTCCAATATTGAAGAAGGCCGAAAGTAGCAGGGACTGCGCCGGAGCCAGGGAGAGGTAAGTAATATTGTTTTTTTATGTTTATATCCTCCCCTGAGTCTCTGATCATTATACTCTGGCCCACTATGGACTAAAGGTTTCAAAAAACAACAGAGGTCTCCAGGTACATTGATTTAGGGGAAATTTTTTTGTTGTATTTATTGAAGAATGGTATAACAAGTTATACAGAGTTAGCATTCCTGATGAAGGGCGCATGGGAGTTGAAGAAATTTAGAGAACCAGCAGTAAACATTACAAAGTTACTACAGACCATGAGACAAGGTCGTCCATAATGAACATCAGTATGAGGTGGTTTTTTGTGGTTTTAAGATCTTTTGAATTAATAAAGTTGGGCATTACGTTCAAAAGTATGTTCAATTGAGAACATACTGATATTTAATAAAGTAGTGTTTAGTACAAAAATATTGCTATACATAATGATAAATATATAAATGAGTGATATAGCACATTGTGATATTACATGCTAGGAGAAATCACCTATTTTGGTGTACAATTAGAGAAGAAAATGTTGTCTTCAATCAAGCCCAATATCATGACAAAGACTGATATCGAATGTTATTTAAATATTTTACCATATTTGAAATTGACATATCCAAGCAGAAAGAGAAAGAACTGATGTGCAGATATCTCAAGGAAACAACTTGAAGGTCCAGTAACAAATCTTCTTTCCTAAGGTTACTCCAAGGACTATTTTCATTATTAGTCTCCCATAACATTTTTTACTATCATAATCTATTACAATGTAAATTAAATAGTTATTCATATAGGTATTATTAGAAGGTGTTGTGCTATAAAGTATGATAGGTAGGGAGCTGACAACTGAGACCGCCACCTATCCTGAGAATGGGGTGATGCTTTACACCCAATGGCAATGCAGCGGTGCCCCTGTTGGACAGGACACATCTGTGCTCCAATTCATTTCAATGGGGGTGCTTGAGATAGCCAAAGTGCAGCACTTTCTATCTCTGGCACTCCCATTGAAATGAATTGGAGCGGGGCAAGGGCACACCTTCATTTGGCCTAGCTGAATTCAGAAAGCATTCCCAAGTTACCCCATTCTCAGTATAGGTGGAAGTCTCAGCCTTTAAGTAAAGGTGCAAAAGTAGATATCCCTGGAGTAGACAAGACTACAAAATTTATGGGTGGGAGTAATTCTGCTGTTTTTGGGGGATTTTTATATACAGTAATACCTCATACACTCGCGTTTCTGAATTTGTGAATTCACAGATTCGCGATATTTTTATTGGAACATATAAGCATTTTGCTATTTTTCCGCACATCTGCGAAATTTAAAAAAAAAACAACCTTCACTATTAGGTAGTAGCGTCCCGTTTGTTACGTACAGTACAGTACCCTGTACTTAGTTTCATTGTACTGTGAGTGGAAAAGAAAAATGAATGAATGTATTAGTATACCGTACAGTACTATAGGGTAAAGTTTATTAATATTTAGGTGTTAAACTTTAGAAACAGGCATCAATTAGCATTGTATCATCATACCAAACATTTGCGATTCCTCGCGATCCACAACTACTTCTGGAACCTAACCTCGCGAATGTACGAGGTATTACTGTATTTATTACTAAGAGGACACTTTTTTTTCTGGGAACACAACATCGATGTGTTCCCTCCTGTTCCCAAATATAGACCACAGATTACAGTTTTTAATGGTAATATTAAGTTACAGTGATCTGTGTACACAGACATACAGAGAAGATACAGATTGTGCAACAAAGCATGTCTCCAAGTCCCCTCTGCATAGGAAATCCCTGACATCAATACTGACATCACAGGATTCCCTAGCATATGCCTGAATCTAGAAACAAAGGAGTTACTCCTCTGATCTTTGTAAAAAAAAAAAAAAAAAAAAACATTTACGACATTCTGGGTATGAAAATGGATTATGTGACATCTTCTCATAATCAGGTCATTTTCTTAAATGCCAAAGATGAAATATTGGTACAAAAGTAGGCGGTTACTGTAAAAATGAGAATCTTCTTTCTCCAGAGCAAGTCCTCGTAAAGTTCAGTAGCTTATCATCCAGCATTTGCACATTTCCACTTCTGTACATACATCTGAACCTGCAGAGAATAGTCACCCAAAATCCGGGTAATTGTATAGCTTACATAGGGAACAGATTATCCATATGCAGTATTCTCGATGGGAGACCAGGAATGTTTTTCTAGATTTTGTCAAACTATGTCATGTCTTTGATGTTAAACAAGATGAGATTTCTCGCTAACGTGAAAATGTCTTCTCACCCGTGTGAATTCTCTGATGTATAACAAGAGATTGCTTGAATGTAAAACATTTCCCACATTCTGAACAAGAAAATGGCATCTCCCCCGTGTGAGTTCTCTGATGTTGCAAAACATAAGCTTTCCGACTGAAACATTTGCCACATTCTGAACATGAATATGGCTTCTCTCCTGTGTGAATTATCTGATGTCGGACAAGTTCTGATTTCTGGTTAAAACATTTGCCACATTCTGAGCATGAATATGGCTTCTCTCCTGTGTGATTTCTCTGATGTTGTAAGAAATGTGATTTCTGAGTAAAACATTTCCCACATTCTGTACATGAAAATATTTTCTCCCCCTGTGTGGATTCTCTGATGTCTAGCAAGGTCTGATTTCTGGTTAAAACCTTTGCCACATTCTGAACATGAAAAAGGCTTCTCTCCTGTGTGAGTTCTCTGATGTCTAACAAGATCTGATTTATAGTTAAAACATTTCCCACATTCTGAACATGAAAGTAGCTTCTCCTCAGTGTAAAGTCTTTGATGTTCCTCCATTCTATGACTTTTCTTTTCCTTAACAGTCTGTGATGAATCAGAAGATTCGACGTGTATAATAGGATCAGATGATAGACCATTCTTCAGGGCTGAGGGTATATCTGGGATAATGACATATTCTTCATATGGGTCTTGTGTGAAAATGCGAACATCTACTTCAGGATCCGAAAATACTGGGTGTCCCTCTGAACTCCTGATAAAGCCATCTGCCAAAAATAAAACTCATTTTATTATGTTTCAATACCTGTAACATTTACATTGATATATTATAACATTTCTTTATTTTCTTTTTTTTTAATAAATTCTTTATTTAATAATTAGTGAGTTGAAGACAAACAAACAATAATAACAAAAACAAGCCACTGCGACCGCGGGGCCAGTACTATGACAATGGAACAAAACCAAATGCAGAACAAAGAGAGTAGTACGGGGCAAGACAGGACAAGAGCGAGGTCAAGAAAGGAACAGGAAAAAGTGAAAAAAAAAAAAAAAAAAAGGAGGGGGGCCAAAAGCAGAGTCCCAACGACACGACCTACAGGGGGTTAATCTGAACGTGTGATCACTCAGTTTTCCTCATGAGATCTCTATAGTCCTGTGAGCCATGGAAAAGAATCCAGGGAGTCCAGACCGCAATGAAAAACTTGTGGGTATTCCTGAGGGAAGCGGTAATGTCCTCCATGTATTGGACATCTTCTATTTTGTGTATCCAGTGTAAAAGCGATGCAAGGGGAAAGGGGGGTAGACTGACTTCCAGAGAGCAGGGATGCAAGCACTGGCTGCATTAATAAAGTGTTTAAGTGATCACTTAAGGTAGGCGCGTAGAGAATGATCAAAAAGATGAAGGAGATAGAAGGCCCGCATTCGGGGGAGGTTGATCTGGAACACCCTAGAGATCACCCGGTGGACCCCATCCAAGAAGTCTCTCACCCTGGTGCAGTCCCAAAAGATGTGTAGAAGTGTCCCCTCCTCGGAGCCACAACGCCAGCATCTCAGGGAGGCTGTCGGAAAGATTTTGTGGAGTTTAGATGGTACCATCTGGTTAATAGTTTGTATCCAGCCTCTTGATACGTGCTGGCAATTTTGATAACACTTCTATATAAATGTCCATACAAATTACAAGACATGTGGCAAAATTCAATTATTGATTAAGGCTGGCCATAAACATTCAATGTTGAATTGGATGTCTGTTGACATCTCGGCCAAGGATATATGTGTTATCTAAAGAGAAAGGTGACTAAGTCTCTCAAGTATCACTTCGCTTGGGGAATAACTGGTTTAGTTTCAAAATTCTAAGATTCATTTTGGTCTGAATAAATTCATTTCAAAGTACATTATAGCAGTGCCAACGAACATTTGTTAGACCCCATGCACACCACCTTCCTCTCTCAATTCCTAACAATATTTTATGGGAAGTGGTTGTGTGGACCGATGTGTCACCTAGTATAGGTGGCTGCTGATCAGGGACCAGACAGACTCCAGAGACACCAGAGTGGACAGGCAGAGGAATAGTCAGGGACAGGCCAAAGATCAGTGGCAGGTGACTCATAAACAAGGTCATAGATAAGCCAATGGGTCAGGGCGGGCAGCTTAGGTTCAGTACACCATGACAGGACAAGGTAATACAGTACATGGGTAGGCAGCAGTACCGAATCAGGATCAGAAACATGGTCAATAAACAAGCAGTGGTCAGTAAATGATAATCCACACACAGTATAGTAGGAACCCTTAGAAAATCAGAAGCAGCAGATTCAATGTTCTTGGGCATGGTTCAGAGAGTTGAGCAGACTAATATAAGCAGAAGCCGTCAGGGATTGGTTCAGGAGCGCACACAGTTGAGTTTGTTATGCCTCATGGACCAGGTGCTACACAGAAGGGAACACCCTGTAGCAAGGAGTGTCAGAAACCACATGGTGTGAACTGGAGGCAATTGGTGACTGCGTTTGGTAGAGAGAGAGCACAACAACAGACTGTTACACCATAAATGTTTGCTTTATGATATACATTAAATGATAATGCATTTTTCCCTGCTGCTGAGACATTTGGTGGCTTCCTCAAAAGGCTTCAGAGGACGACACACTTTCCTCATGAGCCTCCAATTGCATAATTCAAAATAACAGATTGTCTGTGGTTTTCTGCATACAGTAATCATTCACCACCTTCTGCTGCTAAAACAGATGCTCCAGCAAGTGCCACGCAATGTGAGCTTTACCTTACATCCATGAAATGAGGGAGAGTGGAAACAATGGCTTTCCCTGGTGAAGCTGAGGGTGGGAAACAGTCCAGTGAGGAGGAACTGGGGGAGGAGGATGGGTCCTTCCTGATGTTGAAACTAGGCCTACACCCAAGAGGTGATGACAGAACTAGTCTTGCTGAGTATTTGGATGGTGGTCACTGCTGCTCCAAACATTGACCCAGAGGGCCATGAAATTTATGTACTTGCCCATAACTGCTGCTCTATGTGTTGACAGTGGCCTTTCTCGAAATGGACATTTCCAAGGAGAGACCCACATGGCGATATCAATCAGGGACAACTTTTCTAGAGAAATGGTGACTATGTATTCTCCATTATGAGTGTGCCAGACACCAGCCGGAGGTCTTGATGCAGATTGCTGGACACACATTCCCTCATGGATAATGCTGTTGGTGTGGAGGAGTAAGAGAAGCAGACGAAGATGATAATGATAACAACGATGACCATTTGTTAGGTGTGGGTGTAACCTACCTACAAAAAAGATCATGGGGAGAAGTAGTAGGATGGTCTTCCTCACTTTGCCTGCATGTGCCACTGCAAAATCTATGTTGCCAAATGAGCTGGTTACACCATTTCAGTATGGAGAGACCTAGTTCCTACACGTTTGCCTTCACCGCCATTGATAATTTTCTGCTTGGAGATTTTGCACCTTGATACTTCATTTGGTAATGTACAAAAAAAATTCCCTTACGGGAGATGAACACACGTAGCTGCTGCAGCCAACACCAGCAGCAATCGAAATGTGTCTGCCAGTGCCACCACAATCCGAGTTTACCTTAGACCTTCTCCAGGCAGGTTTTCTGTATGTTGGGGCTAGACTATCATTTGGAATTCTTACTATTGCAGCTGCTACCACCCTCTTCTTCTAATGTCACCCTGACCCAGTTTCAGTGTCTTTTCTGCAATAGAATCATCATCGGATTCAGTAATTTCATCATCTTCTCCACTTTTTTATGTTTCATCATGACAACAGTATTCCACTATACTCTCACAATTCCCACCTCCAGATTTCCCCCTAGTGATCTTACTAGCAAGACTACCATTACCACACCCCCTGCCACCACTACTACCTCCACCACCACCAACAATCATATCTGTTCTAGCAGGAAGACACAGAACCCTGACTCAACATTTGTGTTTCGCTGCTTTCAAAAACATCTTTGTTCTCAGGAGATTTTGCACTAAGCCAACTGACTTGTCCTCCTCCTATAATTCTATATACTGTGCCCCACTAGTCCTCCTCTGATAATTATATAAACCATTCTCCACTAGTCCTCCTCCTATAACTCTATAAACTATGCTTCACTAGTCCTCCTCCTATAACTCTATAAACTGTGCTCCACTAGTCCTCCTCCTATAATTCTATATACTGTGCCCCACCAGTCCTCCTCCTGTAATTCTATAAACTGTGCTCTACTAGTTCTCCTCCTATAATTCTATAAACTGTGCTCCAATAGTCCTCCTATAATGAGGTAGTTCTTTTGCAATGTTGGTGTTGTTTCCCACTGGCAATAGCAGCAACAGATTTGGATCATGCAGTGAGTATGACACACCTGTCCCCAGCCTGGAATATTTTCTCCTTGCTGCAAACAGCATTATATTCTACATGTGATAACAGCACTTTAACCTTTCCACCTACCATTCTTTATTGGCTGAGAGGCTACCAGGAGATGCCAGAAGCCAACCTACATGACGCAGACCATGTCATCCTCCTTCTCCTCTGTATTTTAACTGCGTATTACATGTTGTGGCAGATATTTTAGTTCACCTGAGACGAATTGCAAAACTTTAAAAACTGAAATTTTTACAAAATTTGTGTGGAAATCAGTTTGTTACAAATCAATTCGCTCATTTTTAGTAGTGACTCCTCACCTGGGCGGTTACTTGTAGGAATGTCCTCCTCATATTCCTCATCACCACTCACATAGGGCTCTTCTTTTATAGTTACGTCTATAGCATTAATGTTATCCAGCAGCTGTAAAATAAATATTATAGAAGTCATCAGATACTTGTAGATGTAGTGGGGAACGTTTAAGATGAGGAAAAACGATTATTAGTCAGTATGACGACCAAAATGACCTGACAGCAGGAGTCTCCTAGAAACTGGACATAGATATTAGATGATACCTCAATGACAACCTCCACAACCTCATACACATGTATACTCGGCATTGCTAGATGTGCTTCAGGTTGTGTCAGTGGAGGAGATCAGATTCAACCAGATACATCCGGGATTGTTTGTCTGAGAAAAATAAAGGATCAGATCAGTAGAAATCCAACCTGATGGTTCCTTATTCCAACCAGCAGTCTCCATAGCCAGAAGATTGTGAGAAGATCCAGACAACATGTAATGTCTATGGTCAGCTTTATCCTCCATCTCCACCTCTCATTACACAAGTATAAACCATCTAATACTGCTGGATAACCCAAGACTGACCACAAGGACTTCACAGCCCGTCTACACATCATAGGGAATATCTCCATCTACCTGATCATCCTGTGGAAGAAGAGGACTGGGACATCTCTCCGGTGTTGTCCTCTTACTGGATCTACCTGTAGGAAACACAGACAGGGACTGAATTCATTCTGTACATACAAATAATGGAAGTCCATGTGTATATAGTCATGTCTATTACCTGGTGATGTGAGGGGCTGCTGGTCCTCCATCATGACCTCCTTGTACAGATCCTTGTGTCCTTCTAAATACTCCCACTCGTCCATGGAGAAATAGACAGCGACATCCTGACACCTTATAGGAACCTGACAACACAATGATACAGTCATCACCCAGACCCCTCCAGTTACTATATAATGTCCCAGCATTCCCAGCAGTGTCACCTCTCCAGTCAGCATCTCAATCATCCTGTTGGCGAGTTCTAGGATCTTCTGTCCATTGATCTCCTCATGTATAATGGGGTGAGGTGGAGGCCCCGGGATTGGGCTCAGGGTTCTCCTCCATCCTTCAGATACAAGAGCCTGACAGCGCCCACTAGAGGTCTTCTTCACTACTGTGTAATCCTGGTTATGGGGAGACACATTAATAAATATCACTACATACATGTCCAGAGTCCATCACCTCTCTAGTCATATCATCTGTTATTACTATAGATAAGAATGATGTAATGTGACATCATCAGAATCTCTCACCTCTCCAGTAAGCTGGTAGATGATCTCTAGGGTGAGATTTAATAGACTTTCCGCCATCTTGTTCCTGTCTCTTTCCATCCTTGATGGATCAATCAGGAATATTCTCTTATATAGAAGATACTGAGAGGATTCTATATTGTAGGAACCTGAATGGAGAGAAGATGAGACAATGGAATAAATTTCATAAAATCCAGGTAAACAGAATTACTGGAGATATTATGGGGGATTCTCTTGTTTGGTACAGAGAGGAACATGAGGTGAAGATCGTGTCCAGGCAGATCCTCCAAGTTTTCACACAGTCAATCAGTGTCTGCAGTAGAGATTCCAGCATGTGACCACTGTAGATACAGGCAGTAATGGTTGTACCATGGGAGTGTTGTTGTTGGTCCGTCTCGGTAACCATGGGAAATACAGTAATGGTTCACTCGATCATAATTTTACACTATTCAGAGCCTTTTGTCACAAGTTATTAACTGGAAAACCCCTTTAACGTTACAAACGCACCCAGAGGATTCATATATGGACTGCCATAATTCCATCCACCTATAGGAATGGTTCCCATCTTCTGTGTGCTGAGATCTATTCCCGTGGTCGATCTAAAGAACTGACCTCTCAGTTACTAAGTACTGGTGTGAACAATGCTTTAGGCTGTACTCGTACGTTGTGTTTGGCAGTATTTTTAATGTTGTTAATGGTATTTTATTTTCCAAATTGTGGCGGCCAGATGTTACTTTAACCCCTTCCCACTTAGCAGCGTACTATTATGTCTCGATGAGCATATAATTAATACACAGTGCTGTAATAGTACAGCGCTCTCGTGCCGCAGGCACAGGGTCACCGCTGTATTACATAACTGGGGCCACTGGCCCGAATCAGAAAGTACTCTGCAGGCTTAACCCCTCAGATGCTGTGATCAATTGCAGGCACAGCATCTGGGTGGTTAGGGAGTAAGATCATTCCACCATGATGAGATCCCGGGGTCTGAGGGGTTTTCATGGCCTATCAGCACCCCCCCTTGGCTGCCTTTCCATATTGCACCTATGGACTATACTTTAACATTGTAAACTCACTATTGAGCTTTGGTAGGAGAAAAATCTCCCATTGAGAAAACTGGAGAGACTGTGCTGCAAACATCATCATTAGGGGCTCAATAACATCACAGTGTAGTGAAGACTAATCAGACGGCAGTCCTAAAAGGGTTAATTATCCATGTATATCCACATACCTCAGTGTGTACGGTATCTGTGTGCTGCCCCTGGTTACAGGACCTCTGATGATGTCACATGTAGGGGAGGAGTCAAAAAGGTCACATGACCAGGTCCTGCAAGTATTAGTTTTCTGCACAATACAACCTTGTGGGTTAAAGGACCGTTGTTGATGTCACAGTCACATGTATAGTCTCCGTACTGTATATCTGTATATATATATATATATATTTATATACACACACACAACCATCACTGTACTGTATAATATATATATATATATATATATATATATATATATACACACACACATCACTGTACTGTATAATATATATATATATATATATATATATATATATATATATATACACACACACACACACACACACATCACTGTACTGTATACTATATGTATATACACACGTGGACAAACTTGTTGGTACCCCTCCCTCGTTTAATGAAAAAAAAAACCCACAATGGTCACAGAAATAACTTGAATCTGATAAAAGTAATAATATATAAAAATTCTATGAAAATGAACAAATGAAAGTCAGACATTGCTTTTCAACCAGGCTTCAACAGAATTTTTTAAAAAAGAAAACTCATGAAACAGGCCTGGACAGAAATGATGGTTCCCTTAACTTAATATTTTGTTGCACAACCTTTTGAGGCAATCCCTGCAATCAAACGATTCCTGTAACTGTCAATGAGACTTCTGCACCTCTCAGCAGGTATTTTGGCCACTCCTCATGAGCAAACTGCTCCAGTTGTCTCGGGTATGAAGGGTGACTTTTCCAGACATCATGTTTCATCTCCTTCCAAAGATGCTCAATAGGATTTAGGTCACTTCAGAATAGTCCAATGTTTTCCTCTTAGCCATTCTTGGGTGTTTTTAGCTGTGTGTTTTGGGTCATTATCCTGTTGCAGGACCCATGACCTGCGACTGAGACCAAGCTTTCTGACACTGGGCAGCACATTTCTCTCTAGAATCCCTTGATAGTGTTGAGATTTCATTGTACCCTGCACAGATTCAAGACACCCTGTGCCAGATGCAGCAAAGCAGCCTCAGAACATAACAGAGCCTCCTCCATGTTTCACAGTAGGGACAGTGTTCTTTTCAAGATATGCTTCATTTTTCCGTCTGTGAACATAGAGCTGATGTGCCTTTCCAAAAATTTTCAATTTTTGTCTCATCTGTCTATATAGGACATTCTCCCAGAAGCTTTGTGGCTTGTCAACATGTAGTTTGGCAAATTCCAGTTTTGTCACATTGAAGTTATTTCTGTGACCATTGTGGGTATTTCTTTCATTAAACGAGGGGTGCCAACAATTTTGTCCACGTGTGTGTGTATACAGTACAGACCAAAAGTTTGGACACACCTTCTCATTCCAAGAGTTTTCTGTATTTTCATGACTATAAAAATTGTAGATTCACACTGAAGGCATCAAAACTATGAATTAACACATGTGGAATTATATACTTAACAAAAAAGTGGGAAACAACTGAAAATATGTCTTATAGTCTAGAATATGTCTTATAGTCTAGAAGTAGCCACCTTTTGCTTTGATTACTGCTTTGCACACTCTTGGCATTCTCTTGATGAGCTTCAAGAGGTAGTCACCTGAAATGGTTTTCACTTCACAGGTGTGCCCTGTCAGGTTTAATAAGTGGGATTTCTTGCCTTATAAATGGGGTTGGGACCATCAGTTATGTTGTTCAGAAGTCAGGTGAATACACAGCTGATAGTCCTACTGAATGGAGTGTTAGAATTTGTATTATGGCAAGAAAAAAGCACCTAAGTAAAGAAAAACGAGTGGCCATCATTACTTTAAGAAATGAAGGTCGTGAGTCCGAAAAACTTTGGAAAGTGTCCCCAAGTGCAGTGGCCAAAACCATCAAGTGCTACAAAGAAACTGGCTCACATGAGGACCGCCCCAGGAAAGGAAGACCAAGAGTCACCTCTGCTGCGGAGGATAAGTTCATCCGAGTCACCAGCCTCAGAAATCGCAGGTTAACAGCAGCTCAGATTAGAGACCAGGTCAATGCCACACAGAGTTCTAGCAGCAGACACATCTCTACAACAACTGTTAAGAGGAGACTGTGTGCAGCAGGCCTTCATGGTAAAATAGCTGCTAGGAAACCACTGCTAAGGACAGGCAACAAGCAGAAGAGACTTGTTTGGGCTAAAGAACACAAGGAATGGACATTAGACCTGTGGAAATCTGTGCTTTGGTCTGATGAGTCCAAATTTGAGATCTTTGGTTCCAACCACCGTGTCTTTGTGAGACGCAGAAAAGGTGAACGAATGGACTCTACATGCCTGGTTCCCACCGTGAAGCATGGAGAAGGAGGTGTGATGGTGTGGGGGTGCTTTGCTGGTGACACTGTTGGGGATTTATTCAAAATTGAAGGAATACTGAAGCAGCATGGTTACCACAGCATCTTGCAGCGGCATGCTATTCCATCCGGTTTGCGTTTAGTTGGACCATCATTTATTTTTCAACAGGACAATGACCCCAAACACACCTCCAGACTGTGTAAGGGCTATTTGACCAAGAAGGAGAGTGATGGGGTGCAACGCCAGATGACCTGGCCTCCACAGTCACTAGACCTGAACCCAATCGAGATGGTTTGGGGTGAGCTGGACCGCAGAGTGAAGGCAAAAGTGCCAACAAGTGCTAAGCATCTCTGGGAACTCCTTCAAGACTGTTGGAAGACCATTTCAGGTGACTACCTCTTGAAGCTCATCAAGAGAATGCCAAGAGTGTGCAAAGCAGTAATCAAAGCAAAAGGTGGCTACTTTGAAGAACCTAGAATATAAGACATATTTTCAGTTGTTTCACACTTTTTTGTTAAGTATATAATTCCACATGTGTTAATTCATAGTTTTGATGCCTTCAGTGTGAATCTACAATTTTTATAGTCATGAAAATACAGAAAACTCTTAGAATGAGAAGGTGTGTCCAAACTTTTGGTCTGTATTGTATATATATATATATATATATATATATATATACAACACACACACACACACACACACATCACTGTACTGTATACTATATATATATATATATATATATAACATACACACACATTATATTAGGTGATTTTATCAATAGTAGTAGTGCCGTTTGGATGTCCATTACCATATGTCCTGTTGCTGTGTGTGGCTGCAGTTTTTTGTATATATATATATACATGTATATATATATGTGTGTGTGTGTGTGTGTGTGTGTGTGTGTGTACACACACACACACACACAGCACTTTCTGGCATTTTTGGTGTCACCTTTCTTGTTGAGGTAATAAGCAGTTGCTAGTTTGTCTGAATCTGGACTGTCTTATACTTGAAGTGATACAAGGGAATTCTCACTGCTTTGAGTTCCTGAAGGTTGAATGACAGCTGCCTCTCTGTTCTGGATCCTGCCCAGGATGTCTCTGCATGAGTACTCTGGCCTGAGCTGGAGCCATCCATGGTGAGAACTACTGGGCTTTGAGACTGGTGATGCAAAAAACAGTCACCACTTTAGGTCTGGCTTAGTGCTCATCAGAATTAGCATCATTTGAGAAGAAAACTGAGGTCTTTGATGCAAAACTTCAGGATGTGGCCTGCAGAATCCTGACGTGGGTTTGGCTCATGGAGCTGCTTCAGCAGCAGATGTTCGGAGGCTTAGGACTCTCATCCTAAAGTGTACAGGACAGGAATGGCGGCTGCACATTGCTAGTATAGACTGCGTGATGGTGTTGTATTTTCTCTTCCATCAGGAATAGTTTCATCAGCCTGGTATCTATGATGAACCCCAGGTATTTGATCCTAGAAGAAGGAATGAGATGAGACTTCTCTTGGTTTATTAAGAATCATGGCCCTGCAGAGTCTGAAGTGTTAACTGAAGATGGTCCTGTAGGACTTCTTATGATGGAGATCTTACCAGCCAATTGTCCAGATCCCTTGAAGCCTGAGGAAAGCTGTTAAAACAGCCGCCATTTTTGTGAAGACCACCACTTGTGGGCAAATGTGTCCCAAAGGGTAGGCAGGTGAATGGCAGATGGTGTATTTGCTCATGATGGCGAACACATATGGAGATAAGTGTTCCTTAAACAGATTGTTGCCATAACATCAAGGGGTTGCATCAGGTTTTTCACAGACTGTATAGTTTCCATTCTGAATTTCTTTCTGGAAATATCTGTTGTGGTATGTCCAGCTACAGACTTTGGCACCGAAAATATTGTCGAGTAAGCACCTAGACCTTGCACTTGGAGAAGTTCTTTCTCTAAGGCATGTTTTTGCATGAATTCTTGAAGGACCTGAAATATAACAGGATTTGACTTCTGTTGAGGACAAATCAATCTGTAGGATTGGATTTTCAGCTCCAGGGAGTAACCCAAGTCAATTGTGGAGGTAACCCAAGCATCGGTGGATGTTTTTGCCCATTTTGCTACACAATTTTTCAGGAGGATTTGGGAGCCTGGTATCCTTGTTTTTTTTATTGATCAGACTTGCAGGATACCTCTGCCTCTTTGATGGCTGGTAAGTACTATACGTCTGGATGTTGGTGACCTCTTTCTTCGGTCACGAGAGGACCTATGGCCTTTCTTCTTTTGAGTAGAAGGTAAATAGATGCTTTTATCTCCATTCAGCATTTTTAATGTTCTCATGCTCTGAGCATAACAAGTTGTTTTTGCTTGGGGTGTCCCCTGATGACCAAAGCTTCATCTATAATGGCCACCTTGCCATACTAGACAGTGCCATGGACCTGGAGACAACTTCATGGAAACATAAACTCAACTGCTGTTTTCATCATAGGCAGACCCTGTAATATATTTGTTCTCTGGCAATGCCAAACTGCAGATCTCTAGATAAATCTCTTAGCCAGACACAGATAGTCCTGGCTACCAGAAATGTGGCTGCTTCTGCCACGTTTCAACCATTAGTAGAGGCTACTGCCAGATTCACCTTAGGAGGCACTTCCCAAGAAGCCTGAGAGGGCATGCGATATGTGGGTCTTTGCTCCTCTCTTGTTATTCCTTGTAATTCTTAAGCCACTATTCCAGGACTAGATGAAAGGGAAGGCTTTTCCTTTAACAGGAGAAAAAAAAAAAAAAAAGCTGGTCCTGTTTGGGTTTAGCTGAATTTGAGACACAGCCTATATATGCTGATACAAACCGTTCCCCATGAACTCAGTACCATAGTTCTGTATTCTAACTGCAGGAGACCTTGTTCTTGATGATTCCTTAGAAAGTGTAATTTCATATCAATATGTTAGTTCTTGGGTTCACTCTTTCCATCTGGGCAATTGCAAGGCATCATTGGTTTCTTCAAATATTTTCTTCTGTCAATTCTCCATTCAAAAATCATATCTAAATGTTTCAGTTGCATTTGCTTTGTAGCTGCAACTGTGGGTAAAGTCCTAACTGTAGCTTATTTGGCTACCGGAGCGAATGTCTCATCATAGTCTTTTCCATGTTTGAGAATATCCTTTGGCTACTAACCTTGCTCTGTATCGTTCAATTGTGCCATCTACAGTGGGGGGAAAAAAGTATTTAGTCAGCCACCAATTGTGCAAGTTCTCCCACTTAAAAAGATGAGGCCGGCCTGTAATTGTCATCATAGGTAGACCTCAACAATGAGAGACAAAATGAGAAAACAAATCCAGAAAATCACATTGTCTGATTTATTAAGAATGTATTTGCAAATTGTGGTGGAAAATAAGTATTTGGTCACCTACAATCAAGCAAGATTTCTGGCTCTCACAGACCTGTAACTTCTTCTTTAAGAGACTCCTCTGTCCTCCACTTATTACCTGTAGTAATGGCACCTGTTTGACATTGTTATCAGTATAAAAGACACCTGTCCACAACCTCAAACAGTCACACTCCAAACTCCACTATGGTAAAGACCAAAGAGCTGTGGAAGGACCAGAAACAAAACTGTAGACTCCAGGCTGGGAAGACTGAATCTGCAATAGGCAAGCAGCTTGGTGTGAAGAAATCAACTGTGGGAGCAATAATTAGAAAATGGAAGACATACAAGACCACTGATAATCTCCCTCCATCAGGGGCTCCACGCAAGATCTCACCCTGCAGAAAGCTGGGACTAACGTAACAAAGGCTACCGTCAGTAACACACTACACCGCCAGGGACTCAGATCCTGCAGTGCCAGACGTGTCCCCCTGCTTAAGCCAGTACATATCTGGGCCTGTCTGAAGTTTGCTAGAGAGCATTTGGATGTTACAGAAGAGTATTGGGAGAATGTCATATGGTCAGATGAAACCAAAGTAGAACTGTTTGGTAGAAACACAACTTGTCGTGTTTAGAGGAGAGTGAATGCTGAGTTGCATCCAAAGAACACCATACCTACTGTGAAGCATGGGGGGGGCAACATCATGCTTTGGGGCTGTTTCTCTGCAAAGGGACCAGGACGACTGATCCGTGTACATGAAAGAATGAATTGGGGCCATGTATGGTGAGATTTTGAGTGCAAACCTCCTTCTATCAGCAAGGGGATTGAAGATGAAACGTGGCTGGGTCTTTCAGCATGACAATGATCCCAAGCACACCGCCAGGGCAACGAAGGAGTGGCTTCGTAAGAAGCATTTCAAGGTCCTGGAGTGGCCTAGCCAGTCTCCAGATCTCAACCCCATAGAAAACCTTTGGAGGGAGTTGAAAGTCCGTGTTGCCCAGCGACAGCCCCAAAACATCCCTGCTCTAGAGGAGATCTGCATGGAGGAATGGGCCAACATACCAGCAACAGTGTGCGCCAACCTTGTGAAGACCTACAGAAAATGTTTGACCTCTGTCATTGCCAACAAAGGATATAGAACAAAGTATTGAGATGAACTTTTGTTATTGACCAAATACTTATTTTCCACCATAATTTGCAAATAAATTCTTTAAAAATCAGACAATGTGATTTTCTGGATTTGTTTTCTCATTTTGTCTCTCATAGTTGAGGTCTACCTATGATGACAATTACAGGCCGGCCTCATCTTTATAAGTGGGAGAACTTGCACAATTGGTGGCTGACTAAATACTTTTTTTCTCCACTGTATATTACATTTAACCTTAAAAACCCATTTACATCCTATGCCTTTTCTTCCTACTTTTAGTTCTGTTAGTGTCCATGTTTTTGAGTCATTTATGGATTTTATTTCAGTTTCTGCTGCCTTTATCCATTTATTGGCTTTTTCTTCTGAGAGCCCAGATATATCTTTTTAAGATATGGGTTGACGTACACTCATCGTGCTTGCCTTATTCGAGAGACATACAGGTGGATTACCTCTTGTCGAACGCCTTGGTTCTGTATCTGTATGCGGTTGTACCTGTTGATTTCGAGTAATCGGGTTGGCCTTGATATCATCTACTAGTTCATTAGATGTTTCTGTGGTCACATCGCTGTTTTTCTCTTTTATTGTTCGCAGAGATATCATCATACTATTGTTTAGATCCTCGATGAAAGTTACGCTGTTACTAATTACAATTCTATCTGTTTTGGGATCTAGGATTCTGCACCCTTTGCAGTTGTCACTGTATCCAACAAATATTCCTTCTATGTGCCCTGTTCTGAAGTTTGGTGGGTTTCTCTTCTGGAATAAATGCAAATACTTTGCAACCAAAAAACTCTTAACAGTTTTACACTTGGTTTATCACCATGCCACCATTCATAAGGGGTTTTCTCCACTTTTCTTGAAAAAAGTCTGTTTTGCAGATCGGTGGCAGTCATTACAGCTTCACCCCAATATTTTTCTGGTAGATTGGAATCTCTTAGCATACCTCTGATCATTTCAGTTAGGGTTCTATTTTTTTCTTTCTGCTACACCATTTTGTTCAGCTGTGTATGGGACTGTCTTCTGATGTTCTATTCCATTCTGTCTTAAATAGTTTTCTATTTGATGTTCTGTGAATTCACCTCCATTGTCACTTCGAATACCAATTGGCCTTGACACATAATCTTCTAGTTTACTGAGAACTTCACTCATGTTCTTCATTAAATAGGTGACTGTGTATCTTGAATAGTCATCTATAAAAGTCACTATATACCTGTTACTTCCTGATGTAATCACTTTCATAGGTCCACTTACATCAGTATGAACTAAGTCAAGTGGTCGCCTGGCTCTTGTCTGGCTTTCTTTAGGTAGAGTCGTTCTTGTAGCTTTAGATTTGATGCAACATTCACATCTAACTGTAATTGAACAATTAGACATTATACGATCCTTTGTCAGATTTTGCTTTTGTAGTTCCTTTATACTTCTGGATATCTGTGACCTAGATGTCTATGCCACGTGTGTACTGTCATTGTGTTCTTGTACACAGTTTCATCTGTTCCTTCACTATGTTCAGATGATACAAATGCTCACCCATTTTTGCATCGGTTGTTACCGTTTTTCCCTCCGGGATGGTACACTCATTATTTTTGAATTTTACAGCGAGTCCTTTAGCTGTCATACGTTTTACGGATAATAGTCCTCCTTCTAGATCAGGAACATATAGTATATGTTACTAGTATAGCTGAGTTATGCCCATTTTTATCAAAATAGATTCGAATTCCATGTCCAATTCCTTCTTTATTCTGCAAGATAAATTGTTTCCTTGTTACTTCAGTCAAGTTTTGTAAAGAAGCTTTTATGACTTGTCATGTGACTTGTCGCTCCTGAATCAATACCCCAGCCTTACAACGGTTGATCATTTGTTACTTTATACGCACCATTCCAGTGATCTATATGCTGGTCGGATATTGTGCTTTTTACCTTTTGTTTAGTTAGTTTCTGTTTTTCTGCCTTCCATATTGTACAATCTTTCTTTAAAAGTCCCGTTTTCTTACATCTGAAGCATGTCCTTGTCTCTGTCCTGGTGGGTCTTTTATCTGTAACTTTAAGAGCTTTTTCGTGGTTATTCTCTATGGAGTCCTGAACAAGTTCCTTTCTTCGCTGATATTCATCGGTCTGGTCTTCACAAACTCCAACATCAGATCTTCCTCAGGCCTTGTCTCCAAAGCATGAGTCAGGGCAGTGTATGAATCTGGTAAACTGCACAATAATATGGCCGCTACATGGCTCTCCTTTATATCTTCACCGGCTGATCTCAGCTTCACTATTACTTCTATCATCACATTTATGTGCTCCTGCTTATCTTTGTCTTTACTAAGTCTCATCTTATATAGCTTCCTTAGAAGAAATAGCTTGTTATTTAAGTTGTATCTTTCATGCAGCCTTTTCTGTGCCTTTTGCTGTGCTTTCGTGTCTTATGTGCAGGGGCGCACCGCTAATGAGTTGAAGTGAGGCGGCCGCCTCAGGCAGCACTGTCCGTCACTGTCTGGGGGCGGCATTTTTAATATTCAGTGTAAACCAACCAGGCCGCTTTAAAAAAAAACAAAGCTGAGCGGGGCCTGTCCTGGGCTGGCTTACGAGACATCGCATCTCAGCGTAGGCGGCGATACATTGACGTCATCACGCCTCCTACCTGAGACACAGACGTCGCGGTCAAGAAGAGGAGGCGGTGGCTCCATCATGGGATTGCAGGTAGGTGCGGAGAACTTTTTTTTTATATATAAATAGGCCGTAACCAGCTGGAGTATCCCCGGCAGGTTACGGCCTATTTATTTACCTACCCCGCGTCTGCTCGTGGCCGCCTCTGCTTCCCCTTCTGCTATGGGATGCAGAAAGGGAAGTGGATGCCGCTGTGAGCAGCCGCGGGCATCGGTAAGTGAGGCTGCGGGCCTCAAATACTACTATTATTATAGTCCGGGGTATTTTCAGACCCCAGAGTATAATAAATGGAGATCTAGGGGAGGTGAGGGAACATAAAAAACACTGCTACTCACCTCTCCTGTGATCGGTGTTGCTCCGAGCAGGCTTGGGGCCTCTTGTGACGTCATCAGGTCGCGTCGCTGGCCTGATCACGTGACATGTGTGCGCAATTAAACAGGGCGGAAAGCTGCAAGGAGTTCACCGGTGTCCAGGATAGGTAAGTAACACTAGTTTTTATGTTTGTCACCTCCTCTGGGCCTCCAATCATTATACTCTGGGGTCTGAAAAGACCCCAGAGTATAATAATAGTTCATGGGTGGGCCACTATGGGGAATAATACCGTGTGCAGGGGCCACTGTGGAGCATAATACAAGTGCAGGGGTCACTATGGAGCATAATACCAGTGCAGGGGTCACTATGGAGCATAATACCGTGTGCAGCGGCCAATATGGAGCATAATACTGTGTGCAGGGGCCAATATGGGGCATAATACCGTGTGCAGGGGCCACTAGGGAGCATAAAACTGTGTGCAGGGGTTGCTGTGCAACTTAATACCGTGTGCAGTGGCCACTGCGGGGCATAATACCTTGTGCAGGGGCCGCTGCAAGGCATAATACCATGTGCAGGGGCCACTATAGAGCATAATACCGTGTGCAGGGGCCGCTGCGGGCCATAATACTGTGTAATACTGTTGTGCAGGGGCTGCTGTGGAACATTATAGTGCGTGTAAATGGGGCACTATAAACAGGGGCTATGGTGCCTGTTTATATTATACGCTGTCTGTTTATAGTGGCTGTGTGATGTAATTCCAGCCTTGTCACATACTGTAGACATGTACAGGACGAGCCTGTAGTTACATTACATGGCCGCTATGAGATGAATTAACCTATATAAATATTCAAACAGCTGATCAGTAGGGGTCCTGGCTTTTTGAGTCCCACTGATTAGTTTATTAATGACCTGGAAAACCTTTTAATTAGTTAACACCTGGGGCATTATTAATAATGGGCACTATTTACACAGGGTACACACGGACATTATTAATATAAAGATGCACTTGGGGGTATTAATCATTATGGGGGGTTATATCATATATTATATAATTGGGGGAGCAGCAGGATGGGGGTGCAGGTGAGGACAATGTGGGTCAGGTGCCTGGAAAAGTGAGGAGCCAAAGATGTCTGTGCTGCAAACTTTACAGAGACTGGAAGAAGTGGTCATGGCGGTCCAAAGGGAAGAGAAGGGAAATGTGAAGGATTAGTCAGAGACATCACCTGTAAGTCACAAAATGTTACTGCCCTGTATTCACCTAAATGATAGAGGCTAAATACCTGAGTGATGGGGGTCTGTCTGCTGAGACCCCCACTGAGCCTGAGAATTGGGTTTTTTTCCCCCCACTAGGTGAGAATTCAGCCTGACCGCAGCCATATATATAGGTGTGTCACTTGGGTGGATGGACGAACCCGCGTGGCTCTCATTCACTTCAATGGGAGAGCCAAAGATACCCGAAGTCCAGTACTCAGCTATCTGCGGGGCTCCTATTATAGAGAATGGGGGCCACGTGGGCTCGTCCATCCACCAAGCAGAAGATGTGAGAAGTTATTGTCATTGTTAATGCCGTGTTGTTGATCTGATACTGAAGTAATACAGGAAGAAGAATTCTTAAAAACTGTTTTATAACTTTATGTATTGTGTATATTGTGCGACGATAAAAGTGTGTTAAACTAGTAGCATGGAAATGCAATTTTTTTTTTTTTTGGGGGGGGGGCGTCTTTCTATAGTCCGCCTCAGGCAGCAAAGAGGCTAGGTTCACCACTGCTTATGTGGATTAGTTGGTCATCTTCCACCAATAAGCTGATGGTTGCCCTTGCCTGTCTGTTTTTCTTGTCCCATTCCTGGTTATCACCCTGTCTGTCTATAGTGATCGACTCTCGCAAATCATCTTTGATAGTAGCATCCCCACATTAAACTTCCATAGTTGGTGGCTATTATTATTCACTTTGGCCACTGTAAGTCTCGATTCTGCCAGCCATTGTAACCTGTAAATTTTACTTGTGTGAAGAGTTGATCTGTCCTGGAGGATTCTTCACATTCACCAAGTCTTGCTGTCTTCTGTAACTGGGCCCTTAACCTGCAGAATCAGCAGCAGGTAGACATTGTGAATGTTAACAGTGTTTACTTGTAGTACCAAAGAGCTACATACATCATGTACAGAAAAACATGGAGGAACTCTCATAACAAGGAAAATGGAATCACCCTAAATCAGAGTGAATAGTAAAATACATTACAGTTTATCAACCAGTTACTATAAGAACAGCGCCATCGGCTGTCAGTGCAGTTAAACTCCTGCAGCACACAATAAGACTGTAATCCGTTGCATATATTCCAACTCCTTGAACCCCATAAATCAGCTTAAAAGATCATTCAGGAGAGAGGGAAGTTGTCAGATGGTGAGACCATTGACATGTCATTTGGAAGACCATTGTTTGTAGGAATGGACAATAGAACTTGAAGATATCATTATCGTGGTGAGTGCCGCATGATTCTTTCTACTTTCTATGCTGAGCACCACTGTGTATTACTGGGATTCCCGATGTTGACGAAGAAATTGGGCCTTTTCTTTTTTTGGTAGTAACAACTTTACTGCATGAAACCATAAGAAACAAAAATTCTACACCCAACTAGAAGTTGCTTCTTTTACCACAAAATTCAAATGGATAACAACATCGAAATAAAGGTGTTCAGAGCTAAATATCAGATTAGATTTTCTTTAGTTTGCCATCTATCTGTTAAGGAATTGCCTGTTAAGCAATTCCCCAGTTGCTGCTGCTGGAACCTGGGAGGAAGTGAAAAAACGGAGACAGTGAGCCCTGATGCTTGACCCGCCCCGAAGTCCCTACTTGCCTCAATTACCCTAAGCAGTAGAGTACAACTGGGCGACGGTCCCTTCCTATAATGTGAACACTGAACGCAGACAAGACAAACAACAAGAACGGGAGGACAAACTAGCCAAGGGGTCGGAACCAGAGGGGCAACAGGGTACAAAATTGGAATCCAAGAGAGAAGTCAAGAGGGAAAAGCGAAGGTCAGAATACAGATAAGAAAGTAATATGCTAGCACGCTCTAAGAGGCTAATAGCAAGGACCCATGAGTGGATTAATGGGGTGTATATAGGAAGCCCGGAATCTGCCCCAGACGTGATTGGAAGGTAAGCTGTCAATCTTAGAGCAACAGGATAAAGACCCAAAACACACAGCTAAAAACACCCAAGAATGGCTAAGAGGGAAACATTGGACTATTCTGAAGTGGCCTTCTATGAGCCCTGACCTAAATCCTATTGAGCATCTTTGGAAGGAGCTGAAACATGCCGTCTGGAAAAGGCACCCTTCACACCCGAGACAACTGGAGCAGTTTGCTCATGAGGAGTGGCCAAAATACCTGCTGAGAGGTGCAGAAGTCTCATTGACACTTACAGGAATCGTTTGATTGCAGGGATTGCCTCAAAAGGTTGTGCAACAAAATATTAAGTTAAGGGAACCATCATTTCTGTCCAGGCCTGTTTCATCAGTTTTCTTTTTTTTTTTAAATTCTGTTGAAGCCTGGTTGGAAAGCAATGTCTGACTTTCATTTGTTCATTTTCATATAATTTTTATATATTATTACTTTTGTCAGATTCAAGTTATTTCTGTGAGCATTGTGGGAGGGGTACCAACAATTTTGTCCACGTGTGTATTAGTATTTCATGTACTGTTTGTTCTCCCTTGCATGATTGGAGATGTTTTTAGCTTTCATGATTAGAGCAAAATTTCACATTTTCGAATGATGCATTTTTAAGGCGAAATTTTTCTTTGTTAGTCTAACCCAAAATGTGTTATTTCTTTTTATTTCAGGACACAGGGCTTTGTAAGGATTTAAAATGGAAGAAGTCAATCAATTAATTATGTTAAAACTGAAAAAAAACTGCATTTTCTCATTTTCCTATGCAAAGTTTTAATTGTATTTACACCAAAGTGAATCATTTAATTCTTTTGTGTATTAAAATCTAAAAACATATTTTCATTTCTTTGAAATCAAAGATGCAAATAGTGTGGCCATGCATGTCTCCAAGCCCCCCTCTGCACAGGAAATCCCTATGACATCATTACTGACATCACAGGATTCCCCAACACAAAATGTGGCGATCATTTGTTCTGCACAGGCCAGTGCGGAAGGCATGCAGGAGGAATAATCGATAAAGAGATCGATCCCCCCACCTGTACTTACACAGGGTGATGTGCTGCAGATGATATTTTTGTTCTGCCGAAAGTAGCCGGTCACCATTACTACCTACTAAACTGTCCTGTCTAATATGGCCTTTACTTGTCAGATTTCTGAGAAAATCATTTGCAACATTCCGGGCATGAAAACGATATCTATGTGACATCTTTTTAAAATTAGGTAATTTTCATTAAAAACCAATGGGTATATGATCAACTAGCACAAAAGTAGGTGAGCACAGTAAGCACAAGAACCTTCATTCTCCAGAGCGAGTCCTCATAAAGTCCAGTAGCGATCATACAGCATGTGCGCATTTCCACTACCGTACGTACGTCAAAACCTGCAGGGCGTATTCACACTAGATTCAGGTCATTATGTGGACTATAAAGGGAAAAGATGATCCATACGCAGTGTTCTCGATGGGAGACCAGGGGTATTTCTAGAGATTTTGTCAAACTATCTAATGTATGACATAAAACACGATGAGATTTGATGATAAAACATTTACTTTAAAAGAGGACCTTTCACGTCCTCATAGATGTGCGGTATTATATACCGCTAGAAAGCCGACAGTGCGCTATAGAAGAGTACAGCAAGGGGGGGGGATTCTCATAGCCCAGCGATGAAGCTGAGTTGTAAGGCCCTCCCTTCTGACAGTGGAGTGCTGAAATTACCGATACGATATCTCCTGCACCAGGGCTCATGCTGGGAGTATATATTACCGCACGTAGATGAGGATATGAAAGGTACACTTTAACATGAAATTGGCTTCTCGCCTTTGTGAGTTCTCTGATGGGTAACAAGAGATTGCTTGAACGTAAAACATTTTCTACATTGTGAACATGAAAATGGCTTCTCCCCTGTGTGAGTTCTCTGATGTTGAACAACATTTGACTTCTGAATAAAACATTTTCCACATTCTGAACATGAAAATGGCTTCTCTCCTGTGTGAGTTCTCTGATGAACAACAAGATGTGATTTCCGGCTAAAAGTTCTCTCACATTCTGAACATGAAAATGGCTTCTCTCTCGTGTGACTTCTCTGATGACTAAGAAGTTGTGATTTTCGGCTAAAACATTTCCCACATACTGAACATGGAAATAGTTTTTCTCCTGTGTGAATTTTCTGATGATTAACAAGAGTAGCGTTATGAGTAAAACACTTTCCACATTCTGAACATGAAAATGGCTTCTCGGTTGTGTGGATTCTCTGATGACTAACCAGAGTAGAGTTATGAGTGAAACATTTTCCACATTCTGCACAAGAAAATGGCTTCACCCCTGTGTGAGTTCTCAAATGTCGAGCAAAATGTGACTTTTGAATAAAACGTTTTCCACATTCTGAACATGAAAATGGCTTCTCTCCTGTGTGAATTTTCTGATGTCTAACAAGTTCGGAGTTCTGTTTGAAACATTTTCCACATGCTGAACATAAAAATGGCTTCTCCCCTGTGTGAGTTCTCAGATGTTGGAAAAAATTTGATTTCCGGCTAAAACATTTCTCACATTCTGAACAAGGAAATGGCTTCTCCCCTGTGTGCGTTGTCAGATGTTGAACAACATGTGACTTCTGCATAAAACATTTTCCACATTCTGAACATGAGAATGGTTTCTCTCTCTTGTGAGTTCTTTGATATTTTCTCCTTCTGTTACTTTTATTTTGCTTCACAATCTGTGGTGAATCAGAAGATTGGACGTGTATAATAGGATCAGATGATAGATCTCTGCTGTGAAGGTTTGAAGATATATCTGGTGTTATGGCACATTCTTCATGTGGATCTTGTGTGATACCACTTCTGGTACAGTCATCTGCCAAAGATAAAACTGATCATATTATCATCGATCATGTTGATATACACACCATATACAGTGATAATTTCGAAATATACACCATATAGAGTGATCATCTAGAATTATACACCATATACAGCTATCATCTAAAAAATATATACCATATACAGCGGTCATCTAGAAATATACACCATATACAGCGATCATCTAGAAATATACACCATAAACAGCGATCATCCTTTCACAAATTTCTTTAGACTTCTTTTCTTCCTTCGTAAGAAATTTTATCACAGAACAACGATCCAAGTCACTCAATTTCTCTATAGCCCCGCACTGTACTCGTCATCCTGTCACTTCTAGTGCTTTCATCAGACTGAACTGCTACTGTGTGTGTGTTGCACATCCAGACATGTCTCAGGCTGCACAGACAAGCTCTGCTTTCTAACATTGACAGAACTATATGGAGGTAGATAACTTATTGAACACCACTCGTATATTGCCAGCTTAAGACAATGGTAGCAAAACTGATCACAATCTAACAGTATATCTCAGAGCACGGACCAGTAGATCATGATGTTCGGCCACCAGGCTGTTCTCCTCCAGTTTCCCACTTCTGTGGTGAGGCCAGCATCTTCATAGGTCCATGTTGCCGTGTGCCGATCACCACTCTTTTCTAGTGAAATGCTCATTTAATGGATCATTTAAAAAAATGGACACATTAACATCAGTTAGTGTCCAATACTGTCTGTTTTTAGACCATTTTTTTTATTATTTTTTTGTATATTCTCCCTGTGTTTGCATGGGTTTTCTCCGGGTACTCCGGTTTCCTCCCACACTCCAAACATATACAGATAGGGAATGTAGATTGTGAGCCCTATATGGGACAGAGACTGACAAGGTCTGTAAAGCGCTTACTTATTTTATAACTAAGCATAAAATAAATAAATCTGTTCCATCATGTTCCGCAAACTGTATTGTCTGGCATTGGTGCTGCTGCTCCTTGTTGTGTAGAGAGTGTAGTTGTATCTCACCAAGGATCAAGATAGTCCTGGGTAGACATGCAGTCAGCAGGCATCTGTGTGACTAAAGCTGTGGCAAGCTTGGGATAGAGTGCATCTATGGTTTGCCTCTCTTTCAGAAGCAGGAAATTTTCCTCCATTTTGCTTTTATATTGAGGGCCTAAACGGATGTCTATCCAATAGTTGTCCCTTTGCTTGATGATAACCTCCAGCTTGTGTCCGAGGACCCAGATGTTTTGCTGTCTGCCCTCACTGTGATGGTTGGTCAATGATCAGCATTGTTATCATCATCGTCGCCTGGCTGTGTCTGAGAAAACTCCATGTCCCCCTCGAGCTCATGTCCTGGAGCCTTATTTCCTGCACTTCCTTCTGTATGCGACACAAGGTGGCAAGCAAGATGGAGATAACACAGCTTCCAGAAAATAAATATCAGGGGGATGACATTGTTGATGTTACAGTCCCTAATCACAAATCTGGTGGCCTCTTCGAAGGGCCCGGCAAGGCGAGACGTATCCCAGCCAGATCTCAAAATAACACATGCTCCCTGCTTGCATGGTCTGGGGCATGATGTAATCATTGACTACTTTATGCTTCGCCTACAGCTGACCACTTTGATCAGGAGGGAGTGTCAGAAGTACAATCTGCAAGTTATCCCCTATTCTAAACTTTTGTGCAATTTAGAAGAAATTTGATTTGTGCCAACTTGATCTGCTCATCTCCACATAAACCCTCCAATTTGGAAGGTGATATTCATCGTTCATGCATGTCACATGCTCATGATTATCTAGTATCTCGGTCTCTTCCTCCAAGCCCAAGGTCAGCAACATTCCTAACCCTCATAGCACTGACCTACCTTGCTCCAAAAAAATTGTGAACAAATCAACCTTAAAACACAAAATTCTTTAAGTCTGTGAAGTAGAATCTGTAAATCTTCTGTGGTATATTCAGTAGTGACTCCTCACCTGGGCGGTTCCCTGTAGGAATGTCCTCCTCACACTCCTCATCACCACTCGCAGAGGGCTCTGTAGTATTAATATTCTTCCCATCTTTATTCTGAGTCAGAAACTGTGAAAGAAATATTGTAAATAACATCTAATACTGCTGGATAACCCAAGACTGACCACAAGGACTTCACAGCCCGTCTACACATCATAGGGAATATCTCCATCTACCTGATCATCCTGTGGAAGAAGAGGACTGGGACATCTCTCCGGTGTTGTCCTCTTACTGGATCTACCTGTAGGAAACACAGACAGGGACTGAATTCATTCTGTACATACAAATAATGGAAGTCCATGTGTATATAGTCATGTCTATTACCTGGTGATGTGAGGGGCTGGTGGTCCTCCATCATCACCTCCTTGTACAGATCCTTGTGTCCTTCTAAATACTTCCACTCCTCCATGGAGAAATAGACAGCGACATCCTGACACCTTATAGGAACCTGACAACACAATGATACAGTCATCACCCAGACCCCTCCAGTTACTGTATAATGTCCCAGCATTCCCAGCAGTGTCACCTCTCCAGTCAGCAGCTCCAGCATCTTGTTGGTGAGTTCTAGGATCTTCTGGTCATTGATCACCTCATGTATCAGGGGGTGAGGTGGAGGCCCCGGGATTGGGCTCTGTGTTTCTCCACATCCTTCAGACACAGGAGCCTGACAGCACCCACTAGAGGTCTTCTTCACTACTGTGTAATCCTGGTCATGCAGAGACAATAGAATGCTGTAATGTGAATCATCAACAGAATCTCTCATCTCTCTGGTTATATCATCTGTTATTACTATAGATAAGAATGATGTAATGTGACATCATCAGAATCTCTCACCTCTCCAGTAAGCTGGTAGATTATCTCTAGGGTGAGATTTAATATACTTTCTGCCATCTTTTTCTTGTTTCTTTCCATGCCTTGTGGAACCTGGACCTGAGTAGGGAGAAGTTGAGACAATGTAATAAATACATAAAATCCCAGGTGAACAGAATTACTGGAGATATTATGGGTAGAGATGAGCAAATCGAAGCTGATGAAATGGAATTCGATCCGAATTTCAGGAAATCTTCGATTCGCATCGATTCCGGATTTCCTCATGCTTTGTTGTATCGAATCGCACATTTCCGATCGGGGGTTTTAACATGACCGTGGCATTCAAGGGGTTCCGCCATGCTACCTATCACCCTTGGGACCCCCCGTGCTGCTTAAAAATAAAAAAAAATGCTGATACTCACCTGTCCTGGGCTCAGCAGTAACTTCGGAGCTCTTCCTCTCCAGGCCTTACTGCTGGGGCCTGTGATTGGGTGTAATGCACCGGTATAATTACATCATTACGCCCCCACATGACTCCTGAGGCCCAATCACAGGCCCCAGCTGTGACGTCCAGGGAGCAGGACTTCTTTCGCAAGGAAGAAAAGGAGCAAGGAGGACGGTCAAACAGCCGGGTTCCCAGGAGAGGTGAGGTTAAGGTGAGTATAAGTGTTTGTTATTTTTAATCACTTTCCCTGGGCCTCTGATTATTATACTCTGGGGTCTGAGGAGACAAGTAAATAATAAAAAGTTACAAGTGGTCAAAAAGTCATATATACCTGTAACGTCTCTGCCATTTCGGGTCTCGGCGCCGCCCTCCGCTCGCACGCTGTGGCGAAGGAGGCGTGTTCAGTTTGGTTCTTTGTGTAAGTTTCTTACTGCTCAGTCTGAACATGGTCCTAATCAGTGTAATGGATTTCCAGCCCCACCCGTGTTCTGAACATTTCTCTCTGGACGGTATAGAGTTAATCTCTTCCTGGCTTGTGTGATTGACAGCCTGTGTACCTATCAGGTCTGGGGGCTGGTCCCAGACTTTCTATAAACAGGTTGTCAGCCCTCACAGTCGCCGGTTATTGCTCTGTCTTTGTCTGCTCTCCTTGTTATATCCCTTGCTATTTTGTTACCTGTTTCTCTGACCCTTTGGCTTGCCTTTTTGACTATTCTCTTGGATTTCGATTTTGTACTGCTTTGCTCGTTTGTTACTGACCCCTTGGCTTGCTCACTCTGCTTCTGTGTTGTTTTTGTCTTGTCCTGTTCTTTTTGTCACTTACCCAGTATAGGGCTTGTCTTCGAGTTGTCCTTTTACCGTTTAGGGTAACTGAGGCAATAGGAAGGGACAGTGGCTGGGGTGAGATTAGAGCTCACTTGTCTCTGTGCTTCCTCCCAGACCCTGCAGTAGTGTCAGGGTTGCTACGGTTGGCAAGACCCTTACAGAATAAACGGCCCATACATTCTGCCATTGCTTCCTATAGGGTCAGCATGGACCCTTACTGATGCTGCTGCAGCATCCCCAGTTGTTTCTGCCCCTTTAAGGGTTAAGATGCTACTCCCCGACCGTTTTTCAGGGGATTGTGAAAAATTTTAGACTTTCTGGGAGTCTTGTCGCTTGTATTTCCGGATTAATCCCCATGCATCCCAGGCCCAAATGGTGGGAGTAGTTATATCCCTCCTACAGGGGGATCCACAAGCTTGGGCCCTTAAACTCCCTCCAGGGGCTGAGGAGTGGATTAACTTTGAAAAAATTTTTTTTGTCTTTGGGGTCTATATATGCTGAGCCAGACCACATTGGACTTGCGTAATCGCAACTCCTCACCATGCGGCAGGGCAAACGCTCTGCTGAGGAATATTGCGCAGAATTCTGCAAGTGCAGCGTGACTGCAGGTTGGTGTGAGTCAGCTCTAAAGGCCCACTTTAAACAAGGCCTGTTTGACCGTGTTAAGGAGCTCTGGGTTGGTCACCCAGATCCTCCCACTCTTGAGCAGGCCATGACTTTGGCTGTCCGTATTGACCGTAGGATCCGGGAAAATGTTAAAAAGAGAATAGGGTCTGCTTCTTCCAAGTTTTCTGTCTCTCCCTCACTCTCTCCTGAGAAACCTGTTATTTCTCCCATGACTCCTGGTGAGGAACCTATGCAACTGGGAATTATGGATGCCAAGATGCGACGAGAGCATCGTCTCAGGAACAACCTCTGCCTGTACTGTGGTACTTCCGGTCATTTCATCCTGTGACTGCTCCATCAGACCCCGCACACCAGGGGAAAAGCTTCAGTGCCTGAGTGGTAGTCGGAAGAACCACTCAGGCAACCAGGTATTTGCTAGTAATAACAATAAGATGTTGTTATCTGTGTCTCTGTCCTCTGTGGACAGATCTGTTTCTGGCCAGGCCTTAGTTGACTCTGGGTCTGCGGCAAACTTTGTCACATTCTCGTTTGTTTCATCTTTAGGCATTGAGCTTTTGCTACTTGACACTCCTCTGGCGGTTACTGGAGCGGATTTTGCCCCACTGGCCAGGAGTAAGGTCCGATTCAAGACCCCCTTAATAACGTTGCAAGTGGGTTCAGTTCATTCAGAGGTCATGAGCTTTTTTGTTATGGAGCATCTGTCTTCCGATATTATTTTGGGGCTCCCCTTGTTGAACCTCCATAACCCTATTTTTGATTGGGGTAAAAGGGAGTTGGTAAAATGGGGAGATCAGTGCTCATCCCACTGTATTGTTTTGAACACCTTAAATTGTGTTACTGAGGAGACTGTCTCGGCTGCAAAAGGTGGGAAACACCAGGTGAATAAAAAATGTTTGCCTGGCCCACCAGTGTCTGTGGTTGTGCAAAAAGACCCTGAATTGAAGGCAGAGAAAATACTGGGTCCTACTAAAACTGGTTTATCTGGTGAGGATCCGGTGGCCCCTCATAAAGGGGGGTACTGTAACGTCTCTGCCATTTCGGGTCTCGGCGCCGCCCTCCGCTCGCACGCTGTGGCGAAGGAGGCGTGTTCAGTTTGGTTCTTTGTGTAAGTTTCTTGCTGCTCAGTCTGAACATGGTCCTAATCAGTGTAATGGATTTCCAGCCCCACCCGTGTTCTGAACATTTCTCTCTGGACTGCATAGAGTTAATCTCTTCCTGGCCTGTGTGATTGACACCCTGTGTACCTATCAGCTCTGGGGCTGGTCCCAGACTTTCTATAAACATGTTGTCAGCCCTCACATAGTCGCCGGTTATTGCACTGTCTTTGCCTGCTCTCTTTATTATATCCCTTGTTACCTGATTTTCTGACCACTGGCTTTGACTTTGACTATTCTCTTGGATTTTGACTTTTTACTGCATTGCTCGTTTGTTACTGACCCCTTGGCTTGCTCAATCTGCTTCTGTGTTGTTTTGTCTTGTCCTGTTCTCTGTGTCACTTACCCAGTATAGGGCTTGTCTTCGAGTTGTCCTTTTACCATTTAGGGTAACTGAGGCAATAGGAAGGGACAGTGCCTGGGGGTGAGATTAGGGCTCACTTGTCTCTGTGCTTCCTCTCAGACCCTGCAGTAGTGTCAGGGTTGCTACGGTTGGCAAGACCCTTACAATACCAAAAATTGGTACCGAACTTGCCCTGTAAATAAAGAGCCCTGACGTATCACCAGCAAAACAACAGTGAAAAATTCATAGGCGTCAGAATACTGCGATCTCTAAAAGCGGTAAAACATAATAAAACCAGTATAAATCTGGTATCGCTGTAATCGTAATGGCCGGGTGCAAATTCTAGAAAAATCTACCTATGCAGTGTTTATGTTCTTTAAGCCTTTTTACATAAGGCAGCATGCTAAGAAGTTTTTCTGCCAGGTTTTTCAGACAAAAAATATCATGTCCTAAATATTCCTAACCTAAGAAAGTGACCAAAAACTGCTGTAAGGCTTGAAACAAAAGCAGTTTAGAACGCCCTGCAAAATGCAGGAATTTTTACAGGAGACTTCAATAGGCTCCCGGCTGTCATTATAAGAGACCTGGGGCCGGCGATGCACCCCAAAAATGGCGAAGCCTATGAGGCACTGGGAAACGGCGCCTTGTTCCACTTTGACTGCGGTGTCAGGGGGGTTAACGTCCACGATCAGAGTAGTCGCTCAGGAGTATTTAAATTACCAACATCCACCATAATAGTACAGCTGGAAAGGGTTAAAGTTTAATTCTATGTATTTCTTATTATGGTATGATCTAGGTCTTGAACCCAGGAGACGACGTCTTGAAGGCTGTCACTTTACTGCTTGAGCCACTGCCACCATGATCTTTAACCTCTTCCCGTCATCCGCCATAATAGTATGGAGGATACCGGGTGTTTAAAGATGGCGGCCGCTCGGGAGTCGGGCGGCCGCCATAGCCGCCAGGTCTCCGCTGTTTTATACAGCAAAGACCTGGCACTAATGCCCGCGATCGGTGCCCGCATTTTACCGGTGGCGCGCGGGCGCTGCCATTTTGCCGGGGAATGCCAGAACCTGGAGCAAGCTCTGGTGCCAGCGTCCCGTTACTATGACAACCGGGAGCCTTGTGAAGGCTCCCAGGTCTGTCTTTCATTAGTTTCTATTGCAGGCTACTCTATGTAGTTTTTGCAATGCATTAGCATTGTAATGCATTGCATTAGTGATCAGAGCCCCTGGGGTTCAAGACCCCTAGGGGGTCTAATAAATACAAAAAAATAAAATTAAAAAAAAAAGGGAAAAAAAAAATCTATAAAAAATAAAAAAAATATTAAAAGTTCTAATCACCCCCCTTTCCCTAGAACACATATAAAAGTAGTTAAATACTGTGAAACACATACACATTAGGTATCCCCTTGTCTGAAAACGCCCAGTCTACAAATCTATAAAAATATTTTTCCCGTGGTAAACGCCGTAGCGGGAAAATAAATCAAAAGTGCCAAACCGCCATTTTTTCACTGTTTTGCCTCTGATGAAAATTTGAATAAAAAGTGATCAAAGCAATAGCAATTCCCCAAAGTGGTACAACTAAAAAGTACACCTGGCCCCGCAAAAAAAGACACCGTATGCATCCCCGTAAAAGTTGCGGGTGTCAGACTATGGCAACTTTTAGAAAAAAAAATTTTTTTGCACAGTTTTGGATTTTTGTTAAGGGGTTAAAATGTAAATAAAACCATATAAATTTGGTATCCCCGGAATCGTACCGAAACATAGAATACAGGTGATATGTCATTTTGACTGTAGAGCGAACGCCGTAAAAACGAAGCCGCTTAAGAAAGTCGCACAAATGTACTTTTTCTTCAAATCCACCCCATTCTGAATTTTTTTCCAGCTTCCCAGTACATTGTACAAAATAATAAATGGTAGAATCATGAAGAAAAATTTGTCCCGCAAACATTAAGACCTTATATGGCTCTGAGAGTGAAAAAATAAAAAAGTCAAAAGTCAAAAACGAAAATCGATAAATTCCTCCAGCAGGAAAGGGTTAATGGGAGCTTTTTCTCTAACCAAACCTTAATATTGTAAGCTCACTATTGAACTTTGGTGGGAGAAAAACCTCCAATTGGGAATACTGGGGAGACTGTCCTGCCAACATCATCATTAGGGGCTCAATAACACCTAATAAAAATAGAATTATATCATAAACAGATGGGAGACCCCCGGGAACCCCTCACTAATATTCACAGTATGGAGGTGACCTCACAGTGTACTGAATACTGATGAGACGGCAGCCGAAGGGGGGTGGGGACAGTGACCGGGTGACCGGGGACGTGAAAAATGGGAGACTCACGGAAAAGCTGAGAGAGTTGGCATGTCTGCATTTAGGATCCAAATCCCCAGTCCTAAAGGGGTTAATAATCCATGTATATAAACATACCTTAGTGTGTACGGTGTCTGTGTGCTGCCCCTGGTTACAGGACCTGTGATGATGTCACATCTAGGGGAGAAGTCAAAAAGTCACATGATCAGGTCCTGTCAGTATCAGATTACATGATCACTAGATACTAGATCATAGTGGGTTAAAGGACCTTTGATGATGTCACAGTCATGTGACATCACTTGTGTTCTCTGTACTCTCTCTCTCTTTCTATCTATATACCTCTGTACTGTATACTATATAATAATAATAACTTTATTTATATAGCGCCAACATATTCTGCAGCACTTTACAAATCAGAATATATATATATATATATATATATATACAGCAATGTACTGTATACTATATACATATACATATATACACTGTACTGTACTGCATACGCTCTCTCTATATATATACAGTACAGACCAAAAGTTTGGACACACCTTCTCATGCCAAGAGTTTTCTGTATTTTCATGACTATAAAAATTGTAGATTCACACTGAAGGCATCAAAACTATGAATTAACACATGTGGAATTATATACTTAACAAAAAAGTGTGAAACTACTGAAAATATGTCTTATATCCTAGGTTCTTCAAAGTAGCCACCTTTTGCTTTGATTACTGCTTTGCACACTCTTGGCATTCTCTTGATGAGCTTCAAGAGGTAGTCACCTGAAATGGTCTTCCAACAGTCTTGAAGGACTTAGCACTTGTTGGCCCTTTTGCCTTCACTCTGCGGTCCAGCTCACCCCAAACCATCTCGATTGGGTTCAGGTCTGGTGACTGTGGAGGCCAGGTCATCTGGCGTAGCACCCCATCACTCTCCTTCTTGGTCAAATAGCCCTTACACAGTCTGGAGGTGTGTTTGGGGTCATTGTCCTGTTGAAAAATAAATGATGGTCCAACTAAACGCAAACCGGATGGAATAGCATGCCGCTGCAAGATGCTGTGGTAACCATGCTGGTTCAGTATTCCTTCAATTTTGAATAAATCCCCAACAGTGTCACCAGCAAAGCACCCCCACACCATCACACCTCCTCCTCCATGCTTCACGGTGGGAACCAGGCATGTAGAGTCCATTCGTTCACCTTTTCTGCGTCGCACAAAGACACGGTGGTTGAAACCAAAGATCTCAAATTTGGACTCATCAGACCAAAGCACAGATTTCCACAGGTGTAATGTCCATTCCTTGTGTTCTTTAGCCCAAACAAGTCTCTTCTGCTTGTTGCCTGTCCTTAGCAGTGGTTTCCTAGCAGCTTTTTTACCATGAAGGCCTGCTGCACACAGTCTCCTCTTAACAGTTGTTGTAGAGATGTGTCTGCTGCTAGAACTCTGTGTGGCATTGACCTGGTCTCTAATCTGAGCTGCTGTTAACCTGCGATTTCTGAGGCTGGTGACTCGGATGAACTTATCCTCCGCAGCAGAGGTGACTCTTGGTCTTCCTTTCCTGGGGCGGTCCTCATGTGAGCCAGTTTCTTTGTAGCTCTTGATGGTTTTGGCCACTGCACTTGGGGACACTTTCAAAGTTTTCCCAATTTTTCGGACTGACTGACCTTCATTTCTTAAAGTAATGATGGCCACTCGTTTTTCTTTACTTAGCTGCTTTTTTCTTGCCATAATACAAATTCTAACACTCCATTCAGTAGGACTATCAGCTGTGTATCCACCTGACTTCTGAACAACACAACTGATGGTTCCAACCCCATTTATAAGGCAAGAAATCCCACTTATTAAACCTGACAGGGCACACCTGTGAAGTGAAAACCATTTCAGGTGACTACCTCTTGAAGCTCATCAAGAGAATGCCAAGAGTGTGCAAAGCAGTAATCAAAGCAAAAGGTGGCTACTTTGAAGAACCTAGAATATAAGACATATTTTCAGTTGTTTCACACTTTTTTGTTAAGTATATAATTCCACATGTGTTAATTCAGAGTTTTGATGCCTTCAGTGCGAAACTACAATTTTTATAGTCATGAAAATACAGAAAACTCTTGGAATGAGAAGGTGTGTCCAAACTTTTGGTCTGTACTGTATATACAGAACTGTACTGTATACTATATATATATATATATATATATATATATATATATATATATATACATATAAACACTGTACTGTATACCATATATACAGTATATGGACAAAATTGTTGGTACCCCTCGTTTAATGAAAGAAAAACCCACAATGTCACAGAAATAACTTGAATCTGACAAAAGTAATAATATATAAAAAAAATTCTATGAAAATGAACAAATGAAAGTCAGACATTGCTTTCCAACCAGGCTTCAACAGAATTTTTAAAAAAAGAAAACTCATGAAACAGGCCTGGACAGAAATGATGGTTCCCTTAACTTAATATTTTGTTGCACAACCTTTTGAGGCAATCCCTGCAATCAAACGATTCCTGTAACTGTCAATGAGACTTCTGCACCTCTCAGCAGGTATTTTGGCCACTCCTCATGAGCAAACTGCTCCAGTTGTCTCGGGTGTGAAGGGTGCCTTTTCCAGACAGCATGTTTCAGCTCCTTCCAAAGATGCTCAATAGGATTTAGGTCAGGGCTCATAGAAGGCCACTTCAGAATAGTCCAATGTTTTCCTCTTAGCCATTCTTGGGTGTTTTTAGCTGTGTGTTTTGGGTCATTATCCTGTTGCAAGACCCATGACCTGTGACTGAGACCTAGATTGTTTAGATTGTTTCTTTATCTGTTCACAGCAGCTAAGACCCTTATAGCACTACACTGGAAATGTAGCTTGTATGAAGGATGTTCGCGGTCTAGAAAACCTGACTGCAATTTTAAATAATATAGTAGAGGCTTTTCAATCAGTTTGGACCTCGTAGGCTACCTACTGCATATTGCAAAGTCTGTGATGACCTCCTGTAGATCCTTTTGTGTTATCCCTTAGGGTCACACTTGCATTGGGCTATCCGTTGTTTGGGTCCATCGGGGGACTCGAGTGACAGAGATCCGGTCTGCTAAAAGAATAGTTACCCACGGACCCCTAGTCTATAATGGAGTCTGCCGAGTGTCCGTAATGTTTCCGCTGTTTTTATACTGAAGCCATGGAGAGGGCTTTTCTCTCCGTTGATATTTGGCGGTTTCTGCGGCTCTATTGTTTCTTGATTTGTTCCTGTTTTCTTCTTCTTTTTAATTTATTATTGACTATTGTTTGCACTTTTATAATACTGGAAAGTATTTTGTACATGTTTATACTTTTCTATATGAAACATTTAATAAATTACAGTTAAAAACAAAAAAAAAAAAAAAACCTGCAGGGCATATTCACACAATATCTAGGTCATTATATGGTTTACATACAGATTGGGTTATCCATAAGCAGTATGTGATTTTCAGATTTTGTCAAGCTATGTGATGTCTTTGATATTAAACAAAATGAGATTTAACAGTAAATAAGTAAGCATATTGTTAACATGAAAGTGGCTTCTCACCCGTGTGAATTCTCTGATGTATAACAAGAGATTGTTTGAACGTGAAACATTTTCCACATTCTGAACATGAAAATGGCTTCTCCGCTGTGTGTGTTCTCTGATGTTGTAAAACATACGATTTCCGACTGAAACTTTTGCCACATACCGAACATGAAAATGGCTTCTCCCCTGTATGAATTATCTGATGTCTAACAAGTTCTGATTTCTGGTAGAAACATTTGCCACATTCTGAACATGAATATGGCTTCTCCCCCGTGTGAGTGCTCAGATGTTGCAAAAAATGTGATTTCCGGCTAAAACATTTGCTACATTCTGAACATGAAAATGGCTTCTCCCCTGTGTGGATGCTTTGATGTCTAACAAGTTCTGATTTCTGATTGAAACGTTTTCCACATTCTGAACAAGGAAATGGCTTCTCTCCTGTGTGAGTTCTCAGATGTTGGGAAAAATGTGATTTCCGGCTAAAACATTTGCCACATTCTGAACATGAAAATGGCTTCTCCCCTGTGTGAATTCTCTGATGTCTAACAAGTTCTGATTTCTGACCGAAACTTTTTCCACATTCTGAACATGGAAATGGCTTCTCCCCTGTATGAGTTCTCAGATGTTGAATGAAATGTGACTTCTGAATAAAACATTTGCCGCATTCTGAACAGGAGAATGCCTTCTCCCCTGTGTGAATTCTTTGATGCTTAGCAAGTTCTGATTTCTGATTGAAACATTTGCCACATTCTGAACAGGAAAAGGTCTTCTCCCCCGTGTAAATTTTCTGATGTTTAACAAGTTCCGATTTCTGGATAAAACATTTCCCACATTCTGAGCTTGGAAATGGCTTCTCTCCTGTGTGAGTTCTTTGATGTCTAACAAGATCAGATTTTTGGTTAAAACATTTGCCGCATTCTGAACATGAAAATGGTTTCTCCCCTGTGTGAGTCCTCTGATGTTGTAAAAAATGTGATTTCTGAGTATAACATTTGCCACATTCTGAACATGAAAATATTTTTTCTCCTGTGTGAATTCTCTGATGTCTAACAAGATCAGATTTCTGCTTAAAACATTTTCGACATTCTGAACACGAAAATGGCTTCTCCCCCGTGTGAATTATGCGATGTCTATCAAGATCTGAGTTATAGTTAAAACATTTTCCACATTCTAAACATGAAAATCGCTTCTCCTTGGTGTAAAGTCTTTGATGTTCTCCTCTTCTGTGACTTTTATTTTCCTTCACAGTCTGTGATGAATCAATAGATAGGACGTGTATAATAGGATCAGATGATAGATCTTTGCTGTGAAGGGCTGAGGGTATATCTGGGGTAATGACATGTTCTTCATATGGATCTTGTGTGAAATTGTGAACAACTGCCTTACGATCTGAAAATACTGGGTGTCCCTCTGAACTCCTGATGCAACCACCTGCAAAGAAGAAAACTCAGTTCATTACTTTTCAATAATATCCCTTAACATTTATATTGAGATTGTGTAACATTTCTACAAAAAATGTCAATACAAATTGAAAGGTATATGGCAAAATTTTATTACTAACCGTAATAATAACTTTATGTAGCACCAACACATTCCACAGCACTTTACAAGTCAGAGAGTACATGAACAGATAGTATTTGACATTATAATGTGACAAAAAAAATAACATATCAAACAATAGTAGTCAGGGCCCTGCCTGCGAGAGATAACAATCTATAAAAAAATAGGGGGGACACAAGAGGTCAAAGGGCTTGTTTGGTACAATGGTCCAGCCATATATTAATAAGTGAGGTCATACAACTGAAGCTGTATGACCCGTCACCAGCCGGTACCTGTGAATATACAGATACTAAGTGCATGAAGTGCAGGGAAACTTCTAGATGAAGGGGTCAGGATCTGAGGAACAGAGAAGGAAGGATAGCTTAGGATAAGACATGTTAGTGTAGTGTGCAGAGGTGTAACAATGTGATCAGGTCATGTCATAACCCACCTAAAAAGGTTATTTTAAGGTATGTTGGGTATTAATCTGATTGTCCGGGGTAAAGAATTCTAGAGCACTGGTGCAGCTCGAGAAAAGTCTTGGAGATGGGAGTGGGATGTTCAGATAACAGAGATACAAGTCTAAGGTCATTAGCAGAACGGAGAGGACGGTTAGGGTGGTAGACAGTGACGGGGGAGGAGATGTAGAGAGGTCAGCACTATGGAGGGATTTATAGGTGAGTGTGATAATATTATATTGTATTCTGTGGTGGACGGAGAGCTAGTGCAGAGAGTGACACAAGGTAGATGCATTTGAGAGATTCTGGCGCTGCATTCAGGACAGATTGTAGTGGGGAGAGTTTAGTAAGAGGAAGACAAGTTAGAAGAGAATTGCAATTGTGAAGATGAGAGAGAATCAGAGCGACAATGAGGGGTTTTGATGTTTCCACAGTGAGAAAAGGACGGATTCTGGAGATGTTTTTGAGGTGAAGGTGACAAGAGTGTGCTAGTGTCTGAATACGTGGGGTGAAGGTGAGATCCAAGTCAAAAACAACACCGAGACAGGGCGAATTACCTCGGTGTAATAGTAAGGCCACAGACAGAAATGGAGATAGGTCAGTTAGTAGATGAAGGGAACACGAGAAGTTTTTGAAAGATTCAATTACAGATACGGCATGATATTAGAGACAGAGAGAGAGAAGTTAAAAATTTTAGTAAGGTGAGTTGTAACTGCCAGAAAGAGACCAGAGGAGGTGTGACAGGATAGGATCACTTGTGCAAGTTGTAGGGCGAGAAGAAGAAAGGAGCTGGGAGACAACTTCTTCATTTACTGGGTCAAAGAATGAGAGTTCACAAGGAGGTGCGAGGGAAGGAAGGGGACTGATACTGCTTGTGGATTGGGTTATTTCCAGACGGATGTTGTTGATATTGTCTTTAAAGGACGTGGCCATGTCTTGAGCACTGAGGTCTGTTACAGGTGGCTGCACCTTTGGGATAATGAAAGGTATTGAAGAGTTGTTTATGGCTACTTGAGAGAGAAGAGATGAGAGCCGTGAAGTCGGCTTGTTTGGTGAGGTGAAAGGCAGAGTTATAAGCTTTGAGCATGAACTTGTAGTGAAGAAAATCTGTAGATGTGTTTGGTTTTCTCCACAGACATTGAGCAAATCTTGAGCACCGCTGAAGAAAATGTGTTTGAAGAGTGTGCCAAGGTTGCCGCAGGTATTTTTTGAATTTTGTATTTTATGTCCTGCCTTCCAAAAACCATAACCTTCTTAGTACCAGTTCACTGAGTTGAATGAGGGCTTATTTTGTGAGGGACAAATTGTATTTCCTGATGACATCATATGATAATCCATATGCTCTAATGAGAAGCTGGGAAAAAAAAATCAGAATGGGCTGGTCTTACAGAAAAACTGAATTTGCACGATTTTCTTATGGGTTTTGTTTTTACAGTGATCGCTGTGCAGCCAAAATGATATGTTTCTTATATTCTTTCACAAGATGTACTTATTTATACTATTTTGGGGAATTCGGAAGTTTTGATCACTTTTTACTCAATTTTATTTTGGAGGTGAAGTGGCAAAAAAAATTTAGATTTTTATTTACTGCTGCTGTATTAACCTTATGAGATAAATATTTAATAGTTGGGGTGTTTATGATGCAAGGGTGCCTATTTTTTTTAGTTTTGGTGTGATTTTAATTTTTTTAAATATTTTTTTTATTTTGTTTTCCTTCAGGGTGCTTAAACCTGATTGCATGGGCCATAGACTGCTTTACAACTGTATTGTAGTGTATGGTAGAATCATAGTGTAACTAATTATGCCTGCCACAGGCAAGCCTCAATAAGCACTTTCCTATATTAGGTCTAGGAGCCTTCCAGAGAACAAAAGGATTGGCATGTTTAAATCCAAGATTCCTGACACTTCCCTACTTGACGTCTACCATCTAGAGAGATTCGAGCAGCCCCTATACACATGAAATGGTTGGCTGAAATAGATAGGTAGCATCAATCTAATGTATATGGCCAGCTTAAGACAGAGGTGGCAAAAATTACCACAACCTAACAGTTCAAATTAGAGTACGGACCAGTAGATCACGATGTTCGGCCACCAGGCTGTTCTCCTCCAGTTGCCCACTTGTGTGGTGAGGCCACCACCTTCATCGGTCCATGTTGCGGTGTGCCGGTCACCAGTCTTTTTTAGTTAAATGCGCAGTGTAGAATCATAAAGGATCCTGTGAGTCAGTGCTATTAGGTGGTGTCCGTCTCACACACTCCCTGACAGCTACATGGACTTTAGCACACAGTAGGATAGCGGCAATATGCCATGCCATTTGCAATAAGTCATATAGAAATAGCAATGTAACAGATATTGACATAAAACAACAGATAAAAACAAGAGAGGGGTCAGCAACTGACAAAGGGAGTACAATAGGAAGGGACAGGAGGGATAAGAGAGGGTGGAAAAGAACCGTTACAGACCTTGTAGAATACAGTATGTGTTCTACGGGTCCCAGGTAGCCTGGAATTTCACAACTGTACTATTCAAAGAAGCAGTCAAGAACTCCAGGCCAAGGACATCCTTCATTTGAGATAGTAATTCAGTACCCGTTTTTGCAACATTTTTCCAGTGTCTAGCTATAAGGGTCTTGGTAGCAATACACAGGTAAAGGAAGAGCCTTGAGGTCTTTTTGCCTAGGTGTCTAGGGGGAAAGTTAGTTGAGAAGGTAGGTCCAGGGACTCAAGGACCCTCCTTGAATAAAGAGAGCAACTGTCAGTAGACGGACCTCCGTCCAAAATCTCTGTATCACAGGGTATTCCCAAAAAATTTGGTAGAGTGAGCCCACTGCGTTGTGACATCGCCAGGATAGCTTGATTCAGAGAGTGCAGCAGGGCTGGCGTATGGTACCAATGCATGAGTAGCTTATACTGCATCTCCTTAAACGTCAAGCAAGTGGAAGATTTAGAGGCTCTGGATCAGATAATCTGACATTGAGCGGAGGAGATCGGTGTCCCCATAGCTGTCTCCCACTGGGGCATGTATTGGTGGGTTGGAGGATCTCGGGCCCCAAGGGAGAGATGATCTAGTATATGGTGGAGATCAGGCCCTTAGTTGAAGAACCTGCTCTGCAAAGTCTCTCAAACTAGATTGGGAGTGAAACCCGCAGACCACCATAAAGGGAGCAAATGAAATGAGTAACCTGCTGTTAGTGAAGCCATTCTGCTTCAGGGAGGCCCAGTGGAGGTGAGATATTCAAGAGGCCGGGGCTCCAAGGTAGCGGTATCAATCATATCAGCCACTCTAAACAAGCCCACGACTGACCATGCACATACCACTACAGATGTCATACCCTCCAGGAGGAGCGGGTTATATAAGAGGGAAACCATTGAGAAGCATCGAAAGGCAAGAGGAAACAATTTGCTACAGGTAGTGAACTGAATGGGGCCCAACAAGAAGGAGAAAGGAGGGAGGGCGGCGTGGAGGTCCATGGAAAAGCATTGGAATACAATGCAATGTTTTCAATAATTGCAGAGGGTAATTTTGTTGGTCACTCACTGCCACAATAGCCCCAGCAAACAGAGCGGAGCGGTAACTCAGCACGAGTAGAGAGGGGCATCCTGGGCAGACATGTAGTCAGCAGGCATCTGTGCATCTAAAGCTGTGGCATTTTAAGTACTGGTAATATACAAATTTTACCTGTCTTATGAAAACAGGAAAAATTCCTCCAGTTTGCTTATAGTGCGAGACTAAAAGCATGGCTATCCAATAATCACCCTGTTGCTTAATTAAAATGAGCAGCATGTAAAAGTACACAGCTTTTTTGTTATGGTTGGTCAGTAAAGAAGGCCGAACCTCTCAAGAGTTGTTTCGTTTGGGGTGGTTCAGTTCCAAGAGTTTTTTCACATCCGATGCGAACCACAGCTTAAATTGGCTTAAAACATAATGTATGACACTGTCAGCACTCCTAGGACTATATATGTATAAAACATAGTGTATGACACTGTCAGGGCTCCTAGGACTATATATCTATAAAACATAGTGTATGACATTATCAGGGCTCCTAGGACTATATATATATATATATATATAAAACATAGTGTATGACACTGTCAGGGCTCCTAGGACTATATATCTATAAAACATAGTGTATGATACTTTCAGGACTCCTAGGACTATATCTATAAAACAGTTTTTGACACTGTCAGGGTCCTAGGAACCCATCTATAAAACATAGTGTATGACACTGTCAGGGTTCCTAGGAACCTATCTATAAAACATAGTGTATAACACTGTCAGGGCTCCTAGGAACCTATCTATAAAACATAGTGTATGACACTGTCAGGGCTCCTAGGAACCTATCTATAAAACATAGTGTATAACACTGTCAGGGCTCCTAGGAACTTATCTATAAAACATAGTGTATAACACTGTCAGGGCTCCTAGGACTATATATCTATAAAACATAGTGTATGACACTGTCAGGGCTCCTAGGAACCCATCTATAAAACATAGTGTATGACACTGTCAGGGCTCCTAGGACTATAGATCTATAAAACATAGTGTATGATACTGTCAGGGCTCCTAGGACTATATCTATAAAACATAGTGTAAAATACTCTTAGGGCTCCTAAGAATCTTTCTATCCAATTTCTAAATTTCTAGCTCTCTAAGGCAAACACAGCAGAGGTTATGTCAAAGTGAATGTGACATGTATGTCTGTGGAATAACGGATGGTAAGCAAAGGATACAATTCCTAGTTTACCCATACACTGTGCTGACACTTGCTCCAATTTTTTTTTTTTTTTGGGGGGTGGGGAATGCTTGTCTGGGTTTTTTTTTTTTTTTTTTTTAGAGAAACATGGCAGCTATATTACAAAATGCAATGGTTTTATAAAAAAAATAGCCCTTTTTGATGACTTGTAAGATTTTTTTCAGATTGATGACAGATTTTTTCAGATAAGCAGGCTGCATCACACTGTTTATTGGGTGAGCAGAAAAAAACCCCAAGATTTTTTAGACTAGACCAGGAAGCTGTTTATTAGGTGAATAAAAAGCACCCCCTTAACCAACTGAGATTTTTTAAGATTAGCATGCTGCATCACACTGTTTATTGGGTGAGCAAAAAAACATGCAGGTGAAATCAGAGTTTGCTGTTAGAACAGCAGTTTGTTTGTATTTAATGTCTTTAAAAAAAGATTTTCACTAACAGGACTGACTTTGTCTTTAAAAACAATATAAAACAATGTGCGAACAGTCAAAAATCAAACTGCTCTATTGCAAAACAAACAAACAAAATCAGATTATTGGGAAAGAAAGGGTTAGCTTTCCTTTGTCTGTCTGTAGTAGTCTGGTCACATAGCACAGATATTCTCCCTCACTCCCATATATGATTTCTATCACTATCTGCCTGTAATTGATTAATTCTGACTAAACTTTGTTCTTACTCTCCTACTCCTAAGATTCTCTAGCTATATTACCATCTTTACTGCTCTCAGTGCAGTGTATTGCTAAAGAAAATGGATTAATTGCTTTGGATCTTGTAGTGATGAATAACACATCTATCCCCTACTTCCACCATCACTGATATGCCTTGTGTTCCTTCCCACAACATCTTATATACTGTATATGACATGAGCACTGCAAGGTGTCCACCTACCACTGACTGTTGGCTGAGAGGCTGTCAGGTGATGTCAGGTGACATCAAAACTTCACAGTGACTCACAGACACGTGCTTTCTGTATTTTCACTGCAAAATGCATGTCCTACTTTCCTTCAAGTGATGGCACCAACTCAGTTCCTTAGCCAGTGTCATCTTCATGACGTAGTACTATGTTAGTTCATGGGAACGGGTTTCTACCACTGATGTAATAGTATGGAGCAGGAAGCAGTTAAAACTAAATATTGTTGCAGCTGGTGAATTAGTAAAATCTGAGAATCTTCTAAATAAAGTGGTGACTCCTCACCTGGGCAGTTACCTGTAGGAATGTCCTCCTCACACTCCTCATCACCACTCACATAGGGATCTTCCTTTATTGTCACAGATATAGCATTAATATTAGCCAGCAGCTGTGAAACAAATATTGGAGAGGTCAGAATATACCTTGTGAAGAACGTTTCAGATTAGGAGTAAAGATCATTAATTAGCATGATGACCAACAAGACCTGACAGTAGGAGTTATCTGCTGGTCCCCTAGAAAGTGGACATAGATATTAGATGTCAACTCAATGAAAACCTCAAGAACCTCATACACATGTATACTCGGCATGGCTAGACGTGCATCAGGTTGTGTCAGTGGAGGAGATCAGATTCTACCAGATACATCCGGGTTTGTTTGACTCAGGGGAAATAAAGGATCAGATCGGTAGAAATCCAACCTGATGGTTCCTTATTCCAACCAGCAGTCTCCATAGCCAGAAGATTGTGAGAAGATCCAGACAACATGTAATGTCTATGGTCAGCTTTATCCTCCATCTACACCTCTCATTACACAAGCATAAACCATCTAATACTGCTGGATAACCCAAGACTGACCACAAGGACTTCACAGCCCGTCTACACATCATAAGGAATATCTCCATCTACCTGATCATCCTGTGGAAGAAGAGGACTGGGACATCTCTCCGGTGTTGTCCTCTTACTGGATCTACCTGTAGGAAACAGACAGGGACTGAATTCATTCTGTACATACAAATAATGGAAGTCCATGTGTATATAGTCATGTCTATTACCTGGTGATGTGAGGGGCTGGTGGTCCTCCATCATGACCTCCTTGTACAGATCTTTGTGTCCTTCTAAATACTCCCACTCCTCCATGGAGAAATAGACAGCGACATCCTGACACCTTATAGGAACCTGACAACACAATGATACAGTCATTACCCAGACCCCTCCAGTTACTGTATAATGTCCCAGCATTCCCAGCAGTGTCACCTCTCCAGTCAGCAGCTCAATCATCTTATTGATGAGTTCTAGGATCTTCTGGTCATTGATCTCCTCCTGTATCAGGGAGTGAGGTGGAGGCCCCGGGATTGGGCTCAGGATTCCTCCCCATCCTTGATGCACAGGGACCTGACAGTGCCCACTAGAGGTCTTCTTCACTACTGTGTAATCCTGGTTATGGAGAGACACATTAATAAATATCACTACATACATGTGCAGAGTCCATCACCTCTCCAGTCATATCATCTGTTATTACTATAGATAAGAATGATGTAATGTGACATCATCAGAATCTCTCACCTCTCCAGTAAACTGGTAGATGATCTCTAGGGTGAGATTTAATATACTTTCCGCCATCTTGTTCCTGTTTCTTTCCATCCTTGATGAATCAATTAGGAATATTCTCTTATATAGAAGATACTGAGAGGATTCTATATTGTAGGAATCTGAATGGATAGAAAATGAGACAATGTAATAAATACACAAAATCCCAGATAAACACAATTTCTAGAGATATTATGGGGTATTCTCTCTTTTTGCATGGACTAGAACATGAGGTAAAGAGCTTGTCTAGGCAGATCCTTCATGTTTGAGGTCAAAGGATGTGACACCATTACATGACCACTATGGTCAATCACTGGTTGCAGCGGTACAGCCTTCTCTGCTGCTCTCTGTTATGATGGCCTACAATTTTCACACACACCTAGACCTGAGGATAGACAGTGTGGAGGGGTAAGTGTCCTTCTATCAACACATTGCACTTTTCAGGTCATTCCCCCAGTACCATCACTCCCCTTCCACTCTTTCAGGTCCACACCATCAGACTTTTCCACCCTTTGAGAGTAACTGTCATCTACCACAACCCTGGCTCACCCTACTAGTTTTTAAATCACTTCACTTCATGGCGTCCCTATTTCCAATCCTGTGAAATTCCTACCCTCATCATGGGTGATTTTAACATTCACATTAACACCCGTCTCCCCATCTGCCTCTCGACTTCTATCACTAACCACCTCTTCTCACAGCTTACTACTTCCCTCACACACAAAGATGGTAATATCCTTGATCTGGTCTTCTTCCGGCTCTGATCTGTCTCTGACTTTACTCACCCATCAATTTCCGACCACAACCTTTCTTCCTTTACGATCCAAGGCTCTCGTCCTTAACATTACACTCAAACCTACCATACATACAGGAATCTACGCACTGTAAACATGCAGCAGCACCCCTCAGACACCCTACAGTCATCACTGTCTCCCATCTCTTCTCTCTCCTGTCCTGAACTTATTATCACACTCCCCCATAAATCCCTTCATAGTGCTGACCTCCCTACATCTCCTCTCCTGTCACTGTGTACCACCCTAACCGTCCTCTCCGTTCTGCCAATGACCTTAGACTTGTATCCTCTGTTATCCGAACATCCCACTCCCATCTCCAAGACTTTTCTCGAGCTGCACTGGTGCTCTGGAATGTTCTATCCTGGACAATCCGATTAATCCCCAACTACAGCAGCTTCAAACATGCCGTGAAGTCACATCTGTTTAGGCGGCTGATCACATGACTTGATCACATTGTTCTACACCTCCGCACACTACACTAACATGTCTTATCCTAAGCTCTCCTTCCTCCTCTATTCCTCAGATCCTGACCCCTCCATCTAGAAGTTCCCCTGCACTTATTAGCGGTGATTCCAGTATGTACAGCACGTGACCACTGTAGACTATTATGGACAGCAATTTCACTTGTACACACTGGCATTAATGCTGCAACCAATATTGCACCATAGGAGCACTGGTTCTCGCAGTGCTCTTGTCACAGTCGATCACAGTGGTGACCTGCCAATGAGTTACAGTTCTGATGTGTTGAGAGGGACCAAGAAGTGTAGACCAGCAGGGCGCACAGGCAGCATCAGAATGGGAATGGTAGGTACGGTGAACCCTCTTTGAATCGACCAGTCAAATTTGCACAGAAAAACTTTCACAGGGATGATCCCAAATAAAAAAAATTATACAGAATGCAGGTTAAAGTGTCTACAAGTATGTACAGACCCCCAAATAATGATGAAGGGGCCAAAAATCATGTATTATTTATCACATCAGCATATTACTCTGAACCAGACAGACAAAGAGGAATAAACCAGCCAAGGTACTGTACATGAGTCACTCCACACCACACACACATAACCATAGGGGGCCCCAACACTTCCTTATTCCCGTGGTGACCTGACATTTCCTGGTTCAAAGTAGTCCTATCATTCATGGTCCCCAGCATGGCTCCTTTATAAATCCTGGTCCCCAGCATTGCTCCTCTCATTCCTAGTTGCCAGCACCGTATCCATTTAAATTGTGGTCCCCATCATGGTATATCTTTAAATCTTGAATCTCAGCATGGTTCCCCATGATTCATAGCCCCCAGAATGATATCCCTTTAAATCTTGGTTCTCAACATGGTCCCCTTCTCATTCCTAGACACCAACATGGCTCCCCTTTCCACTGGCTCTCTTCATTGCCAATCTTGCTGACATTTCATAGACCAAATTCCAACTTTAGAGCCCTCCTGGGAACACCTCAAAAATGCCCATTTCGGTGTTGGGTATACATAAAACCCATCGCTTTTGTGGCCCAGTTCCTAAGACTGTCCTGGTAAAATAGGAACTGTTGTTATGTATGCTGGGCCCCTTGGGGGCAGATCATATTGACTATGACATGGGCTCTCTGCCCAGTGTGGCGCCGGTGACTTCTCTCCTCTGATGTCTCTTCGTCTTGTTTGCTGTAATCCAGTGATGTGGTCAGCACACAGCGGCCTCCATATTGGTCTCACACTGTAGGTAAGTCCAATGTGTGGTCTTTATAAAGAGTTTCCTACTGAAATATTTGCTCAAAAAAGTGGTCTTTGGCTGGATAAAGGGGCGATCTACTTATAGGAGTACAAAGCATCAGAAATCTGCCCCAGTGTGTACAGTATATGGCATAGATTACATATAGTATATATGTAGTATATACAGTATACAGTGGGTACGGAAAGTATTCAGACCCCTTTAAATTTTTCACTCTTTGTTTCATTTTAGCCATTTGCTAAAAGCAAAAAAGTTCATTTCATTTCTCATTAATGTACACTCAGCTCCCCATCTTGACAGAAAAAAAACAGAAATGTAGATATTTTTGCAAATTTATTAAAAAAGAAAAACTGAAATCTCCCATGGCCATAAGTATTCAGAGCCTTTGCTCAGTATTGAGTAGAAGCCGCTTCCTTTTGAGCTAGTACAGCCAGGAGTCTTCTTGGGAATGATGCAACAAGTTTTTCACATCTGGATTTGGGGATCCTCGGCCATTCTTCCTGGCAGATCCTCTCCAGTTCCGTCAGGTTGGATGGTGAACGTTGGTGGAGCCATTTTCAGGTCTCCCCAGAGATGCTCAATTGGGTTGAGGTCAGGGCTCTGGCTGGGCCAGTCAGGAATGGTCACAGAGTTGTTCTGAAGCCGCTCCTTTGTTATTTTAGCTGTGTGCTTAGGGTCATTGTCTTGTTGGAAGGTGAACCTTCGGCCCAGTCTGAGGTCCACAGCACTCAGGAAGAGGTTTTCTTCCAGGATATCTCTGTACTTGGCCACATTCATCTTTACTTCAATTACAACCAGTCGTCCTGTCCCCCATAGCATGATGCTGCCACCGCCATGTCTCACTGTTGGGATTGTATTGGGCAGGTGATGAGCAGGGCCTGGTTTTCTCCACACATACCGCTTAGAATTAACGCCAAAAAGTTCAATCTTCATCTCATCAGACCAGAGAATCTTATTTCTCATAGTCTGGGAGTCCTTCATGTGTTTTTTGGCAAACTCTATGCGGCTTTCATATGTCTTGCACTGAGGAGAGGTTTCCTTCGGGCCACTCTGCCATAAAGCCCCGACTGGTGGAGGGCTGCAGTGATAGTGACTTTGTGGAACTTTCTCCCATCTCCCTACTGCATCTCTGGAGCTCAGCCACAGTGATCTTTGGGTTCTTCTTTACCTCTCTCACCAAGGCTCTTCTCCCACGATTGCTCAGTTTGGCTGGACGGCCAGGTCTAGGAAGAGCTCTGGTCATCCCAAACTTCTTCCATTTAAGGATTATGGAGGCCGCTGTGCTCTTAGGAACCTTGAGTGCTGCAGAAATTCTTTTGTAACCTTGGCCAGATCTGTGCCTTGCCACAATTCTGTCCCTGAGCTCCTTGGGCAGTTCCTTTGACCTGATGATTCTCATTTGCTCTGACATGCCCTGTGAGCTGTGAGGTCTTATATAGACAGGTGTGCTCCTTTCCTAATCAAGTCCAATCAGTTTCATTAAACACAGCTGGACTCCAATGAAGGAGTAGAACCATCTCAAGGAGGAGCAGAAGGAAATGGACAGCATGTGAGTTAAATATGAGGGTCACAGCAAAGGGTCTGAATACTTATGACCATGTGATATTTCAGTTTTTCTTTTTTAATAAATTTGCAAAAATATCTACATTTCTGTTTTTTTCTGTCAAGATGGGGAGCTGAGTGTACATTAATGAGAAATAACATGAACTTTTTTGCTTTTAGCAAATGGCTGCAATGAAACAAAGAGTGAAAAATTTAAAGGGGTCTGAAGACTTTCCGTACCCACTGTATGTGTAACATACATGTATAAGCATCTGTATGTGGTTATTTATGTGTCATTTGTGTATGTGTCTAAGGCTCTGTCACACATAGTGCGGCATGCTGTGCTATATTGTCCAGCAACCACTGTATAATAGAATCTGCAATGTAAAGCAGGTTGCAGACGACTGTGTGCTAACTGGCTGCTGTGAATGAACAGTACGGGCGGCGCACGGGGAACATGCAGATGTGTTGCCCATGCACTGGCCCCTTTCATTCAATGAACAAGAGCCACGGAAGCAGGGCCACAAAATAGGACAGGAATAGGACCTGTTCTATATTTTGCAGCGCGGACTATCGGCCCACACACGTGACCATGTCATCCACAGTCATGTGTACGGGCCCATAGAAATGAGTCAGTGTGCTATCTGGGAAAAACACAGGTAGCACCCTGACCAGTCATATGGTTGTCTGCAAGGGGGCTAATGGTGAGTTCACACACAGATTTTTACAGGAGGGGAATCCTCCTCAAAAAACGCCTCCCATTAATTTCAATGGGAGTCAGGAGCAGATTTTCACATGACCTATTGAAAACCCATTGAAATCAATAGGAGGAAAAAAAAATGGAACATGTTTTTTTTATGCGGTTTTTGCAAAAATACGCATCTAAAACTGCTAGAATTTTTTTTACTGAAGTTTTCAGGTCCGTACAGTGTGCTAGAGTAAAAAAACACGACAAAAACCGCATAAAAAAACTGCATCATGTAAAAAAAAGCGTCAAAAAACATTTCCTAATTCCTGAAACAGATTTTATCAGCCTGCAAACAACTCTGTGTGAACATGCCCTAAGAGAGCCCAAAGCCTCATGTTCATATATGTACATACGATATATATGCACGTGTATGTGTGTGTTTTATATATGTCCATATATATATATATATATATATATATATATATATATATATACACACACACACATATATAGTGAGTGTGAACCTAGAGGGAGCTGGTGAGCAACCCAAAAGCAGGGTTGAAAAGGCCCTCGACCACACCCATACCTGGGGGGCATCACTCCAGAGGGAGTGCAGACAGCAGGAGAGTGCTGCTGAGAACCTGCAGGGAGCAGGTGGATTGTGGAACCAGCTGGAGACAGACAGGTGGTCTGTCCCAAGAGGACTGGGTTCCAGAAAGGACTGGTTAAGCTCAGTGTGAGCCAGACTGCAAAGAAGTAACCTCAGTAAAGCTTGCCCTCAGAAGTTAGTCAGGGTACAAGAAGTGAGGTATTGCCCTGTGTGGGGCTGTTTTGTTATTTTTGTTCCTGTTATCACTTACTAGCTGAATAAAAACATTTCTTTTCACCTCTGTAAAGTCCAGGAAGCTGCTACCTTTGATGCTAAACTACCCCCAATTGTCACATATGGTGCTTCGGATGCGGGCATAAAGAGATCCACTCAAGTCCTGGAAGACAAGTGTTTGGTAAACCGCAGTATTGCTAAATGTGCATTGTGGCCTACAACTGAAAAAGAAGTCTGTGATTTCAAGTGAGAAAGCCAGGAGGGGTGAGTGGAACTACAAAATAGCAAATTGTGTGCAAAACTGGTGAAATTAAACTCTGGAAGAGGAATCCAGGGAATGGACTTTGTGTATACTGTGGCATAGAAGTCTGTAAAGTGCTTGCTGATGGCAAGAAAGTAAGCAATGTGTATAGAAGATGGATATTGCAAACAGTCTATGTGTAAGTGATGCTGATCAGATTGAAATTCCCGTGAAAGGTTATGGTGCCATGTTTGTGTATTCTGTTGAAGACAGAAGAAAATGCTGGTTGTTATAGTGCCACATAAGTTAACTGTTTGCTGAATACACATGACTACAGAAGAAAGTAAAAAGTTGCTGCTGGTTGAACCCAAGGTTTCTGGTGAATATTATGTACTCTTGTTATTAAACCATGGGCAAGAAAAAGAAAACTTCAGTTTGTAAGAAAGCAGAAAAGCTGTGCACAGGTGTGTTACTGCAGCAGTCTCAAGGCAGAGACACAAAACCCGGAACAGAGCATGGGGAGTGCAAGTAAAGATAATGGGTTGCATGATGGTGACTCAGTTTTTCTGAAGCACCTCTGTTCTATGAATGAATATGTCCCTGCTGACTGTATGTCTCATACTGGAGTGCATGAAAGCGCCAAAGATGAAAATATTATGGTGCAGCAGCTTCAAGATGAGATTAAAACCATCAGGTTCATTTATGAGGATGAAATATCTGATTGGAAATGGCAACTTGAGGTATCAGCAAAAGAAAACTTGAAGTTAAAGAAAGAACTTGACTCTATAAAGAGTTTACATCCTAGTCATTGTGAAAATGTGGTGCTGGGTTTGCCTGGAATGGACAGTGTCACTAAGAAGGAGTTTGCAGAAATGAAATGCGCCCTATCTAATAAAGTTCAACAGAGTGTAGAGCAAAAGCAAGTGCTTGAGAAGCAATTGCAGGATGTAAAGGAGCAGCATGTCCAAGACTCCAGTGTCACTGAAAAATTAAGAGATGAGCTTGAAAGCACTAAACGTGAGAAAAGTGAATTTTTGAAACGTCAATCAGAATAGTTGGAGGCCCAAGTCGTGAAGTGTGAAAAACTTTTGGCTGCATTAACTGATAAAGAAAATGAAGTGGCAGAGCTGAGGAAGGAGGTGTCTGACCAAGAGAATGAAGTTGCAGAGCAGAGGAAGGAGGTGTCTGACCGAGAGAGTGATTTAGAATCTGTGGTGCAGACATTGCAGTCAGAGCAGAACCTGCATGAACTAAAGCAGGTTCGCCTAACCAATGAAGTGAAGGAATGGCGGAGCAGAGCTGGAGTTCTGGAACAAAAAGAAATGGAACTCAAAGCTAGAATATGTAGCCTGGAGAGGGCGCTGTCAGGATCTTGTGAAGATAATGAAAAATTGTCTGTTCTGGTGCAAAATAAGGACAAAGAGTTGATGGAGATGTCGTCTGTCCATGCTCAGAGTTTACAAACCTTACACATGAATCACAAAGAAGTGGAGAAAAACCTGAAATCTGTGCAGATACTGTATGAGGACAAAGCCAATGCCTATGACAAGCTGGAAAAGGCCAAGACAGAATTGGACCTCCAAATAGAAGACATGAGGATTCAGTCTGAGAAAAAATGTCTGATTTATCTGCTCAGATTGTACATCTAAAAATGCTTATTGCTAAACTAAAGGTGCAAGTGGAAAAACAGGAGGAAGACGTGCAAGTTGCAGTAGTAAAAACTGAGATCGAGGTTGCTCAGAAAAATCTGGCAATGAAGAAAGTTCTGGAGCTGGAATCAGAGATTTGTGCATTACAGAAGGCGTTAGAATCAAAGAAAGCTGTCATCATAGAGGCAGAGAAAGGAAAGTGGAATTACAAGATGACGTATGTAACAAATGAGGTTGTAGAGTCAACAAAAAGGGCGTGTAATCAGTCTTCATCTCTTGGTCTCTGCCTTGATGTTACAGGAGAGCCAAAAAGTCAGACAGACATGAGTGACCTGTCCAGTGATGGTGGTAACAATGATCAGATTATGATGGAGCAACATGATTCTGTAGAACATCAAGTAGATGGTATAGTTCCCCAGGAATATTTTGCTAAAGTGGATGATGCACAGTTCATAACACTTGTTGCTGAACAGCCAATTAGTTTGGGAGAACTCCAACCTCTTCTTGTTGTCGTAACTGCTAAAGGTGGGCTTCCTGCAAAATATAAGGTGGCCAAAGAAGGTCCAACAGAAGAAGAGACTGCGATTGATCACACACTGCCTGTGACAGAACGGGTCCAGCTTCAAACCAATGAGGTCCAGAGCTACGAGAGCTGTGAGATGGTAAATAAGGTGAAGGGTTGTCAAAAGTGTGGAACAAGAGTCCGTAAGAAGACTGACCAGGGGTATATTGTCCCAACTAGAGATGAGCAAATCGATTCTGCAGAAGTGGAATTCGATCCGAATTTCAGGAAATCTTCGATTCTCCACGATTCCAGATTTCCTGATGCTTCGTGGTAACGAATATTTAGTAAGGAACCTTTGTGACATCAGACGGTCACAAGATAATCTCTAGTGATGTGATTGGGTAGGCGTGTCTTTGGTTGTTAGCAGATCCTTCCACATGAATAAAAGTTGTCCGTGCTGAAGAGAGAGAGAGAGAGAACATCAACATAGAGAAAACGGAGTTCATAATCTTCACCCCTCAACGCACGACCCCCCTACCTGACCCATCTATCAAAATGAATGGAACCACTCTCATACCAGTCCCCACAAGCCCGCTGCCTTGGGATAACCTTAGACTCTGACCTATCCTTAAAGCTGCATATTCAAACCCTCAACATCTCCTGCCGCCTCCAACTCAAGAACATCCATCGAATCCGCTCCTTCCTCACTCCTGAAACTACAAAGATGCTAGTCCACGCCCTCATAATCTCCCGCCTAGACTACTGTAACACCCTTCTCCATGGCCTCCCAGCTAACACCCTCGCCCCCCTCCGGTAAACCTTAAACTGTGCAGCTCGCCTAATACACCTCTCCCCCCGTTCTTCATCGGCCACTCCCCTCTGCCAATCCCTTCACTGGCTACCCGTTGTCCAGCGAATAGAGTTCAAAATACTAATGCTGACATACAAAGCCATTCACAACCTGTCCCCTCCATATATCTCCGACCTAATCTCCCGATACCTGCCCGCACATAACCTCTGATCCTCCAAAGACCTCCTACTCCGCTCTGCTCTTATCCGCTCTTCACACAAACGTCTCCAAGACTTCTCCCGGGCAACCCCCATACTCTGGAACTCATTACCAAGACACATAAGACTGACCCCCACAATCACAAGCTTCAAGAAGGCCCTGAAGACTCACCTATTCAGGAAGCCCTACAACCTCCAATAACACTACTGTCACCACACCACCACCTATACAGCCTCTATCCCTACCTTCTGTCTCTATCCCTCTTCCCTCATAGATTGTAAGCCCTTGAGGGCAGGGCCCCCTATCCCACTGTACCAGCTGGTCACTGTTAGCATTATCTGTTCTGTATATCTGGTGTACTGTATGTAAATCCGCAAATGTAAAGCACCATGGAATTAAATGTGCCATATAAATAAACAATAATAATAATAATAATAACATGACCGCGGCATCCAAGGGCTTCCGGCATTTTGCCGCCCACCCCGGCTTTCTGTAGCCCGGAAATAGCTGTTTATTCGCCGCAAAGTAATTCGGATCGAAGCAAATTTTTTTGGAACTTCAAATCGAACTTTTGATCGCTAGTCCCAACAAATAAAGTGTCTGAAGCCATTGTGGATAAAGCTGTTTCTGTGCCTGTCCCTAGCCAAATGTCTGGTGGACAAGTGGTGAATAATGTCTCCATGTTATCTGTGAAGTGGCAGTCAGGAAGTAATACAGCCAACTCAAAAAGAAGAAAAGAGGCAGAATTCATTTTACAGCCTGATGCTAATACCAAGAAAAAGAGGCTGAGAAACCAGAAATGTTGACTGATTGGAACTTGGAAAATGAGACCGCCAGATCGGGACATGTGGAGAGTCACTGGACAAGTTTATTTGATTAAAGAGAGACGTTGTCATTGTATGTCTTGTCCCATTGTCGCTCACCACATAAGCGGTGAGCTGAGAGGGAGGAAATGTGAGGGTGTGAACCTAGGGGGCGCTGGTGAGCGACCCAAAAACAGGATTGAAAAGGTCCTCGACCACACCCATAGCTGGGGGGCATCACTCCAGAGGGAGTGCAGACAGCAGGAGAGTGCTGCTGGTAAGGATTGTGGAACCAGTTGGAGACAGACAGGTGGTCTGTCCCAAGAGGACTGGATTCTAGAAAGGACTGGTTAAGCTCAGTGTGAGCCAGACCACTAAGAGGAAACCTCAGTAAAGCTTCTTGCCCTCAGAAGTTAATCAGGGTACAAGTAGTGTGGTATTGCCCTGTGTGGGGCTGTTTTGTTATTTTTGTTCCTGTTATCACTTACTAGCTGAATAAAGCCATTTCTTTTGGATTGCCGTTACCTGACGTGCTGTTTATTTGGCACCCAGCGCCACAGACACCTCTGTTAAGTCCAGGAAGCTGCTACCTTTGATGCTAAACTACCCCCGATTGTCACTAAGTGCACATCCTACACAGCAGGGGGTGTAGGTGTGCCAATGCTTCATCATTTACCTCAAATCATTTGGTCCCGGGTGCCGCAATGATCCTGACATGTGTGACTATCCACATACCTCTGTGTGTACGGTATCTGTGTGCTGCCCCTGGTTACAGGACCTCTGATGATGTCACATGTAGGTGGAGGAGTCAATGAGTCACATGATCAGGTCCTGTCGGTATCAGGTGATCTGCTAAGTAGATACTAGATCCTAGTGGATTAAAGGACCTTTGATGATGTCACAGTCACATGATCAGTTACATGAGTGGGAGGAGTCAGGCTCCAGGCTGTGCTGGGTGAGTTTTTCTGATTTTTGGATGTTTTTAGGTCATCAAGGTCGGGCAGAATTTTGTCATTTTTGTGACTCGATAAAGCTTTGGTTGTACAATTTTTTTTTGTTTTTTCTACATTATTTATATGCTTTGGTGAGCTGTGGTTGTGTATGTCTGCACCGACACATATACATGTATGTAGTGAGCCTTGTATGTCACACATGATGTGGCCCCGGTAGGATTTAGAGCCCTTCCTGTTTTTATTTGGCCGCCTGCAGAACTGGATCCAACTAGTCATAGAATTTTCTCAATTTTTCTTTCCAATTTTCTCATCCAGAGCGTTCCTTCTTCTGAATGCCCCACCAGGGATGGACGTGGACAGGAAGATTATGGAAAGATTATTAGCCTTCACCATGGAGATCATCTACCTGTTGACCGGAGAGGTGAAACTTTTTATTCCTTTTACAGGTATCTTGACTTCTTTATATGGAGCCCACCAGGTCCTACCTCCTGGAGTGTACCGGGTACAGATAGACAAACTTATGAAGATTCATTTCAAAGCTTGGGTGGTTTGGCCTAAAGATTTGTTCGGGTTCAAATAAGTTTGTCACAAACCGGAAAGAAAAATATTATACTATGGGGTCTTGTCTGGGTATTCTCGCGGCATCCAGCGCTCCCTCTAGGTCCTCTTCAGGCCTCATGGGTGACATCATGTGCCCTGGGGTCACCACTGGGCCTCAGAAGTCACATGGGGCACACCAACATCATGGCACAAGTGACAAACCTGAAACTTTTGGCAAATTTGGGTTGAAACTGGTTTGCTCATGACTAGTCTTGGGACTATGGTGCAACACAGCAAAAATCAGGCAAATGCACAGTGTGTATACAGACTAAAATCAAATCAGACAGGATTGGTAACAGAGATACTCAAAAGAGATGGGCGAAGTAAAAGTGACAGTATTATAATCTGAGTTCTTCTCAGACTCCTGAGTATAATAGGTGGAATTTATTTATCAAAAAAAAAAAATAAGCCTGTCATGATAGACCAGAGAGTCAACATCATTGTAAATCCACCATATTGTTTTATGTTCCTCCAAGCGTATCTTTCCAAACACAGGATTACATAGTAGTGAAGAAGACATTGGGGATTCCCATGATAGAGCCTTTCCCTCACCCCCTAATACAGGAGGAGATCAATGGACAGAAGATCCTAGAACTCACCAACAAGATGATTGAGCTGCTGACTGGAGAGGTGACACTGCTGGGAATGCTGGGACATTATACAGTAACTGGAGGGGTCTGGGTGATGACTGTATCATTGTGTTGTCAGGTTCCTATAAGGTGTCAGGATGTCGCTGTCTATTTCTCCATGGAGGAGAGGGAGTATTTAGAAGGACACAAGGATCTGTACAAGGAGGTCATGATGGAGGACCACCAGCCCCTCACATCAGCAGGTAATAGACATGACTATATACACATGGACTTCCATTATTTGTATGTACAGAATGAATTCAGTCCCTGTCTGTGTTTCCTACAGGTAGATCCAGTAAGAGGACAACACCGGAGAGATGTCCCAGTCCTCTTCTTCCACAGGATGATCAGGTAGATGGAGATATTCCCTATGATGTGTAGACGGGCTGTGACGTCCTTGTGGTCAGTCTTGGGTTATCCAGCAGTATTAGATGTTACTTACAATATTTCTTTCACAGCTTCTGACTCAGGATAAAGATGTGAAGAATATTAATACTACAGATCCCTATGTGAGTGGTGATGAGGAGTGTGAGGAGGACATTCCTACAGGGAACCGCCCAGGTGAGGCGTCACTACTGAATATACCACAGAACAGTCACAGATTATTCTGAAAATGTGTATGTCTTTCATCTTGTATGTACCCCTGTTACCTGTGGCCTACAGGCTTCTGATATGTATTGTATGTACCTCTGCTACCCGTCCTGATGTCCTGCTTTGGATTCCTGCTCTAGACCTAGCCTCTGTTATCTGGATTTTCTGGTCTGTTCCTCATGCAGTACCTCTGTCGCTAGAGATGGGCGAACCACTTTGTCACCAGCTGGGTTTGACACGAATATTCCAAATTGTTTGGTTTCTAAAATGGCTGCCACAACATGAATTGCAGTAAATTATTATAATGTGGGGTCTCTTCAGACCTCAGAATATAATAATTGGAGGCCCAGGGGAGGTAAAATAAAACCAAAAACATTTGTACTCTCCTTCTCTCAACTCTTTTGGGCCTCCTTGTGACGTCCATTGCTCTCCTGGTGACGTGATGCACCTGGGGTCACCGCTGAGGGCTGTTATTGGGCCACAGTGGTCATATGGACATGAAGTGATGACACTCAACATACCCATGTCACCGCTGAGGCCCAATCGCAGGCTTCAGCAGTGACCCCGGGTGCATGACATTACCGAAGAGACTGAGAGAGCGCGCTAGACGCCATGAGGGGGACCAAAAGTGGTGAGGGGACGTGAGAATAAATGTTTTTATTTTTTTATACCTCCCCTGGACCTCTACTCATTATACTCTGAGGTCTGAAGAGACTCCAGAATATAATAATTTCACTTTCGGTTCTATCCGAACTTGTTCGGCCCAAAACGGGTCAGGATCCTGAACCAACCGAACCCGAAACATAACACTCCTCTCTATCCATTACCAGTCCTGGACTCCTGTTTGTTTTTACTCTCTGCATGTATTCTGTCTGTCTGATTTTATCCTGTATTCACACTTTTTGTTTTATCTGATTCTGTGGTGTGCTCCATCATACAGTGGGTACGGAAAGTATTCAGACCCCTTTAAATTTTTCACTCTTTGTTTCATTGCAGCCATTTGCTAAAAGCAAAAAAGTTCATTTTATTTCTCATTAATGTACACTCAGCGCTCCATCTTGACAGAAAAAGAACAGAAATGTAGATATTTTTGCAAATTTATTAAAAAAGAAAAACTGAAATATCATATGGTCATAAGTATTCAGACCCTTTGCTGTGACACTCATATGTAACTCACATGCTGTCCATTTCCTACTGATCCTCCTCAAGATGGTTCTACTCCTTCATTGGAGTCCAGCTGTGTTTAATGAAACTGATTGGACTTGATTAGGAAAGGCGCACACCTGTCTATATAAGACCTCACAGCTCACAGTGCATGTCAGAGCAAATGAGAATCAGGAGGTCAAAGGAACTGCCCAAGGAGCTCAGAGACAGAATTGTGGCAAGGCACAGATCTGGCCAAGGTTACAAAAGAATTTCTGCAGCACTCAAGGTTCCTAAGAGCACAGAGGCCTCCATAATCCTTAAATGGAAGAAGTTTGGGACAACCAGAAACTCTTCCTAGACCTGGCCGTCCGGCCAAACTGAGCAATCGTGGGAGAAGAGCCTTGGTGAGAGAGGTAAAGAAGAAGCCAAAGATTACTGTGGCTGAGCTCCAGAGATGCAGTAGGGAGATGGGAGGAAGTTCCACAAAGTCACTATCACTGCAGCCCTCCACCAGTCGGGGCTTTATGGCAGAGTGGCCCGAAGGAAGCCTCTCCTCAGTGCAAGACATATGAAAGCCCGCATAGAAAAAACACATGAAGGACTCCCAGACTATGTGAAATAAGATTCTCTGGTCTGATGACACGAAGATTGAACTTTTTGGCGTTAATTCTAAGCGGTATGTGTGGAGAAAACCAGGCCCTGCTCATCACCTGCCCAATACAATCCCAACAGTGAGACATGGCGGTGGCAGCATCATGCTATGGGGGACAGGACGACTGGTTGCAATTGAAGCAAAGATGAATGTGGCCAAGTACAGAGATATCCTAGAAGAAAACCTCTTCCAGAGTGCTCTGGACCTCAGACTGGGCCGAAGGTTCACCTTCCAACAAGACAATGACCCTAAGCACACAGCTAAAATAACAAAGGAGCGGCTTCAGAACAACTCTGTGACCATTCCTGACTGGCCCAGCCACAGCCCTGACCTCAACCCAATTGAGCATCTCTGGAGAGACCTGAAAATGGCTCCACCAACGTTCACCATCCAACCTGACGGAACTGGAGAGGATCTGCAAGGAAGAATGGCCGAGGATCCCCAAATCCAGATGTGAAAAACTTGTTGCATCATTCCCAAGAAGACTCCTGGCTGTACTAGCTCAAAAGGAAGCGGCTTCTACTCAATACTGAGCAAAGGCTCTGAATACTTAGAACCATGTGATATTTCAGTTTTTCCTTTTAATACATTTGCAAAAATATCTACATTTCTGTTTTTTTTTCTGTCAAGATGGGGAGCTGCGTGTACATTAATGAGAAATAAAATGAACTTTTTTGCTTTTAGCAAATGGCTGCAATGAAGCAAAGAGTGAAAAATTTAATGGGGTCTGAATACTTTCCGTACCCACTGTATAAAGTAACTGGCCCATTTCAGGACAAAAGACTTTCTAAGTACATGAAGGACTATAAGGAGACATCCCAGGAAAGTGACTCCACACTGAGGGACTTGTAATGGGGTCCTAAAAATATGTGAACTGTTGAAATATAATATTTATCTTACATGGTTGTTGGTACGGCTCCCTTGTTGAGAGATTGAGGGAGCTGTCCGGTTATCATGATGGCTAATAAAAAAATATCATGTCCTGCATGAAGTTCTCATATGGCTATACAGCTATGTTTGTTATGCAGCTAACCTTTTTTGTTTGTTTCGCAGGTTTCCAGGATTTTACTAGACATTGTCATATTTCTTAGACTATGTAGGATCAGCTTTTTTAATGAAATGGTCACAGAGGGTTGTGTGGGGGAGTTTTTTCAATATAGTGTGTATGTATTTATGTTTGCGTTTTTTTACTGTATTATTGCCTTGGCTGTGGAACTATCTCATTGACAACTGTCCATTACTAAGGCAAGGGCCAGTAAAAAGGCTAGCACTCAACCTCTTACTATTACCCCAGTACCCAGTACCACAAGGGGTACCAGAAAGAGCCAGGTAGCAGCAGTACTGGCTCATCAAAAGTAATGGTCAGACACTGGGGTCGGTGCAGGTTGGTATTTTTAGGTTAGAAAGAGCCAATAACTATGGATCTTCCCAGCAGTTAATGTCAGGCTGCTGCTGGTTGTATATGTCTGGTTATGGAAAAAGGGGGCTAACACTAAGCCCTAACTTTAGTAATAAACAGTCATCTATCAGAAAGTTCCATTATGAAGGTGGTAATATAATAAAAATAAAAAAAGAAACACTTTAGTGCGATAAAAACTGGCCCACACAACCCTTTGATCATTTCATAGAAGTAGAAAATAGGTTGGTCCACACTAGCTCAATGAATTAGAGTTCAACACAATCCAGGAAACATGCAAAACAAAAAAGGTTAGCAGCATGAAAAAAGTTTTTATACTCGCTAAATCTGTATTATTTCTTCTTCCTCACATGTGCCACATCAATGACCTAGAGTTACTATTGGGTGTGTTATACCACAAGTAATAATTATTAATAATTGTGGTGCAGAAAGTGAGGATTTAGCGCATGGCTAGCAGCTAGTGCAGGGACTCTTAAAGCTACAACTGAGTCCCTGCACCACCTGTGATTAGTGTTACTATTGGTAATTGAAAGTAGGTTAGTGACCTACTTACTATAACCAATAGTAACCCTAATTATATACAACAGTATAGGTATAAGTTGTCATTGCCTGTATGTGTGTCTGTCTGTAGGAAGGGTAGGTGGGAGGTGGCAGCTCATTTGAATCACTAGGGGGTTCCTGCAATCCAAATGAATGGAGAAGCTGCCCAACAATTCAAATGAATAGCCGGGTTTTGCAACTCAGGATGAGAGGTGGATCGTGCTAGAGAAAGATCTTAATGAATGCTACATCTGTCTGCTCATGGTTATATATATTATTCAGAACACTACAATTTATTTTATTTTTGGTAGATGACTGTACCAGGAGCTCAGAGGGACATCTGATACCTACAGAGATTAAAGCAGAGGATGATGGTATCAAACAAGATCCATATGAAGAACATGTCATTACCCCAGATATACCCTCAGCCCTTCACAGCAAAGATCTATCATCTTATCCTATTATACATGTACAATCTCCTTTTGCTTCACAGAGTGTGAAGCAAAATAAAAGTCACAGAAGGAAAGAATATCAAAGAGCTCACACAGGAGAGAAGACATTTTCATGTTCAGAATGTGGGAAATGTTTTAACCAGAAATCAACTCTTGTTATACATCAGAGAATTCACACAGGAGAGAAGCCATATTCATGTTTAGAATGTGGAAGACATTATAGCTCTAAATCAAATTTCGTTCAACATCAAAGATTTCACACAGAACAAATGTCATTTTTATGTTTAATATGTGGAAAATGTTATAGCTCAAAATCAATTCTTGCTCAACATCGAAAAATTCACACAGGGGAGAAGCCATTTTCATGTACAGAATGTGGGAAATGTTTTTCCCAGAAACATACTCTTGTTGCACACCAAAGAATTCACACCGGAGAGATGGATGTGTCATTTTCATGTTTAGAATGTGGGAAATGTTTTTCTGTGAAATCACGACTTGTTGAGCATCAAAGAAGACACACAGGAGAGAAGCCATTTTCATGTTCCGAATGTGGGAAATTTTACAGTGTTAAATCAAGTCTTATCAACCATCAAAAAATTCACAAAGGACAGTCTCTATTTTCATGCTCAGAATGTAGGAGGTGCTTTACTAAGCAATCCTATCTTTTTAAACATCTTAGGAGTCACACAGGGGAGAAGACATGTACATGCTTGGAGTGTGGGAAATGTTTCACCCAGATATCAGATCTTGTAAGACATCAGAGAACTCACACAGGAGAGAAGCCATATTCATGTTCAGAATGTGGGAAATGTTTCAGTCAGAAATCAGATCGGGTACGACATCAGAGAACTCACATGGGGGAGAAGCCATTTGAAAGTTTGTAATGTGGGAAATGTTTTAATAAATCAGATCATTAATGATGCAGGGTAGTTTGAACATTAATGCTCAACAATGTTTTTTTTTTCATATTCCATCTTCACCTTTCAAAATTCATAATTTTTTTTATTTTTCTGTCGACATAAGTAAGTCAAGGCTTATTCTATATGTGTTGGGTTGCACTTTCAATTGGTACCATTTTAGGGTACATATAATGTTTTGATTAGTTTGTATTAACGTTTTTTGGGCGTCGGTGTGAAAAAAATCTACAATTCTATCATTATTTTATTTATTTTGTTTTTAAGGTGTTCTTTCTGCATTAAAAATGACATAGCAACTTTGTCTGGTGGGTCATTATGATTATGGAGATACCAGATTTATATTGGTTTTATTATGTTTTACTGCTTTGACTAAATAAAACACCATTTTTCAAAAATAAACAACTGGGGGTCAACATATTCTGTGGTCAATTTTTTTTTTTTTACTGTTTTCTTGACTGAGCTATGTCAGGACTGTTTTTTTTTGCAGGGCAAGTTGTTTTTATTGATACCAATTTTTACATGTACAACTTATTTATCACTTTTTATTGCTACTTTTTAGGGAGGTATGACCAAAATACATGAATTTACACATTGCTATAATACACACATGGACAAAATTGTTGGTCCCCCTCGTTTAATGAAAGAAAAACCCACAATGGTCACAGAAATAACTTCAATCTGACAAAAGTAATAATATATAAAAAATTCTATGAAAATGAACAAATGAAAGTCAGACATTGCTTTCCAACCAGGCTTCAACAGAATTTTTAAAAAAAAAGAAAACTCATGAAACAGGCCTGGACAGAAATGATGGTTCCCTTAACTTAATATTTTGTTGCACAACCTTTTGAGGCAATCCCTGCAATCAAACGATTCCTGTAACTGTCAATGAGACTTCTGCACCTCTCAGCAGGTATTTTGGCCACTCCTCATGAGCAAACTGCTCCAGTTGTCTCGGGTGTGAAGGGTGCCTTTTCCAGACGGCATGTTTCAGCTCCTTCCAAAGATGCTCAATAGGATTTAGGTCAGGGCTCATAGAAGGCCACTTCAGAATAGTCCAATGTTTTCCTCTTAGCCATTCTAGGGTGTTTTTAGCTGTGTGTTTTGGGTCATTATCCTGTTGCAAGACCCATGACCTGTGACTGAGACCAAGCTTTCTGATACTGGGCAGCACATTTCTCTCTAGAATCCCTTGATAGTCTTGAAATTTCATAGTACCCTGCACAGATTCAAGACACCCTGTGCCAGATGCAGCAAAGCAGCCCCAGAACATAACAGAGCCTCCTCCATGTTTCACAGTAGGGACAGTGTTCTTTTCAAGATATGCTTTCCATCTGTGAACATAGAGTTGATGTGCCTTGCCAAAAATTTCAATTTTTGTCTCATCTGTCCATAGGACATTCTCCCAGAAGCTTTGTGACTTGTCAACATGTAGTTTGGCAAATTCCAGTCTGGCTTTTTTGAATTATTTCTGTGACCATTGTGGGTTTTTCTTTCATTAAAAGAGGGGTACCAACAATATTGTCCACGTGTGAGTGTGTGTGCGTGTATATATATATATATATATATATATATATATATATAAATTTAATTCTATTTTTTTACGGCGTTCACTGTACAGTACGCTATTTTTAAATAGGTAACCCACTTGCACTAACATATTTGAAAAAAAAATTCTTATAAATATAGCAGAGCGTAGATGTCCCTTTCTTAAATATAGAAATTCTGCCTAACTAGGACTTTAAAAACTAGTCTTTTATTCAGTATACATTAATATATATCTCTTGTTAATAGTTGATATTCAGTACGTGTATATTGCAGTACATTGAATTAATGATCAAACACCCTAGGGGTTAAGAATAAAAGTTCTGAAAAGCAAAAAGTTTTTAAAAATGTAAAAAAAAAAATACAAAAATATTAAAAATTCTAATTACTTCATTTAAAAAAAAAAAAAAAATAGTATACATGTGAATTAGAGAGAGGAGTGTAATAGTTCTTGGTTGAACGAAAGTTTGAAGGATAGTCATTGTAGGGACAGCTTTAATCCAAAAATTGGAATCTTAATATTCTAGCTGTAGTTTTGCATATGTATTTTTCTCTCACCTCTCCAGTCATATCAGTCATTACTATAGATAAGAATGATGTAATGATGACATCATCAGAATCTCTCACCTCTCCAGTAAGCTGGTAGATGATCTCTAGGGTGAGATTTAATATACTTTCTGCCATCTTGTTCTTGTCGCTTTCCATCCTTGATGGGACAATCAGGAATATTCTCTTATATAGAAGATACTGAGAGGATTCTATATTGTAGGGACCTGAATAGAGAGAAGATGAGACAATGTAATAAATACAGAATTACTGGAGATATTATCAGTTATTCTCTCTATTTCTATGGACTAGAACATGAGGTGTAGAGCTTGTCTAGGCAAATCTTCTATGATTGAGGACAAAGTATGTCACACTGTCACATGACCGCTATGGTCAATCACTGACTATAGCGGTGATTCCAGTACGTACAGCATGTGACCACTGTAGACCATTATGGGAAGAGTTGGTCTAATGATACCCAAGGTCAAAAATTATCCGGCTGATTGCTGGGTCCCCCAGTGACAAGTAGGACGGAGAGCTGAAAATCCCCCTAAGCCCTCCTTGTGAATGGAGGGCCTGTGCACTTGCGTGACCACTGCTTCATTCACTTTTATGGGGCTGGTGGGACTCCGGCAGCATCTGCAGCGCCATAGGAGTTACTGGCGTGCTGATCGCACAAACGCACAGGCCCTCCATTCACAAGGAGGCCTTATGGGGACTATTGGTCCTCCGTCCTGATCACTGAGAGATCTGGCGATCGGACACTTATCCCGTCCTGTGGATAGGTGAAAAGTGTCCATAACAGGACAACCCCTTTAAGATAGAAGGCAGCGTACGGTCAGTGGTGCCATACATTCTAGAAAGTTGTTTGATGGGGAGGGTCTCACATGGACGTTCAGGCAGGAATATAAGACTATTTAGGGGGCCAGGTAAAGAGGGTGAGGTGAGTATATAAGGGGCAGTCATATATCATAGTGAAACGTTTACAACATAACTGTACACAGTGGGTTGGACCAAACCCCACACTATCATGTATACTACCCAGAGGCGTAGCTAGTGGGGGGTCAGAGGGGGTGGCTGCCCCGGGCCCACTGATTCTTTGGGGACCCACCCTGGGGACTGTCATTAATACATGTTTTACTTTTAACTAGATCGATGTCTGCAGACACCAATGTAGTTAAAACCCATCCTGCAACTAACCTAATTTCAGGCCTATGGTTTACAAGACACCCGGCACAGGCGGCACGATGACGTCATAGCATCGTGCCTACGCCGAGACACAGACGTCCTATGCGTGAACCCTGTGCATAGAGCGTAGGGCCAAGAAGAATAGGCGGTGGCGGCTCCATTCACCAAAGGATCGCAAGTAGATGAGTGCAGTTGTGGGTATTTTAATAGTATAAGGGGGGAATTAGGAGGGGGGAATTATAAGGGAGGATTCATTTGGGGGGCATTATGACGATGGGGGGGTCATCTACGGTATATAAGGGGCATTGTGAACGTAAGGGGGAGTCATTTATATAAGGGCTATTAGGGGGCATTATGAATACAAGGGGGGGAAGTTATATAAGGGGTCATTAGGGGGTATCATTAATAAAAGGGGTCATTAGAGGTGTAGTATTTATGTCAGGGGCATAATATGAGGGGGCAATTAATTTAATTAAGGCGGAACTTGGGCTTTATTAAGAATAAGGTCCAACATAGCGGGCCGCAGCAAAAAAATGCTGCAGGGAAAACAGCGGCGGTAACTAATCACGTTTTTTTCCCGCAGTGCTTTTCACAGAAAGTCCGCAGAAGTTTCCTCTGCGGACTTTCTGCTTCCATTATACCTATAGGGAAGCCGCCAGCATCCCATCCACTTTGCAGGAACTGTAAAAGGCTGCATTTTTTCCGCGGCATTTACACCCTGGCCAAACCACGGCATTTACGCCACGTGGGGCTTCGGCCTTAAGGCGTTTTCCAGCTCATTTTTATTGATGATCTATCCTCAGAATAGATCATCAATAAGAGATCCGTGAATCCCCGCTGATCAGCTGTATGAAGGGGCTATGGCGCCTGTTTATATCACACGCTGTCTGTTTATAGTGACCGTGTGATGTAATTACAGCCTTGTCACATAGACATGTATAGGACGAGGCTGTAGTTACATGACATGGCCACTATGAGATGAATGATACTGTACACACAGAGAAGTGGTCACGGCACTTACACAGATACCACAGTCCATTCAAACAGCTGATCTGGGGGTCCCAGGTATTAGAACCCCAATAATTTTTTTTTTTACCTTTTAATTAGGAAACACCTGGGGCATTAATAATAAGGGGCAATATTTAGTGGTTCATGGGTGGCAAACCCAAAAAAGTTAAGAATCGACCAAACCTGTTTTTTTTTTAAATATTTGTAATGAACAGGCTTGTTATGAACCACTTCACGCAACCCTACTAAATACTATACTCAGAAACAACCATTTCTTAGGCACCGCCCCCTGTGTCCACGCCCCCTCCTGTTACTGCTAATATTGTGCAACACCACTTATATCCACTGCCCAATCCTGTAACTGTTATTATTAGGCGCCTCCCCTTGTAGCCATGGCCCTCCAGTTACCACGTCCCTCTTGTAACTGTTAGCATTAGGCTCCACCCCTTGTGTCCATGCCCCTCCTGTTACTAGTAGTATTAAGCTCCACCCCTTATGTCCACACCAACTCCTGTGACTGTTAGTATTGGGCTACGCCCCTTGTGTCTGTTAGCATTAGGATCCAAACATTTTGTCCACACTCCTCCTGTGACTGTATTAGGCACCGCCCCGTGTCCACACCCCTCCTATGACTGTTAGTATTAGGCTCCGCCCCTTGTGTCTGCACCCTTCTATGACTGATAGGAATAGACTCCACCCATTGTGTCCATGCCTCATCTATGACTGCACATATTAGACTCCACCCCTTGGGTCCACGCCTCTCCTATTACTAGTCTTAGGCTCCACCCCTTATGTCTACAACCCTCCTGTGACTGTTTTTATTAGGCCCCACCCATTGTGTCCATGCCCCTTCTGTGACTGGTAGTATTAGGCACCACTGATTATGTCCACGCCCTTCTGTGACTGTTAGTATTTAGGCACCAGCCATTATGTCCACGCCCCCTTTTGTGACTGTTAGTATTATGCTCCACCCCTTGTGTCCACGCCCCTCCTGTGACTGTTAGTATTAGGCTCCACCGCTTATGTCCGCACCCCTTCTGTGTCTGTTAGTATTAGGCACCACCCATTATGTCCACACCCTTTCTGTAATGTTCAGAATTAGGTACCGTCCCATGTGTCCACACCTCTTGTGACTGTATTAGGCCCCACCCATTATGTCCACGCCCCTTCTGACTGTTAGTATTAGGCCAGATCCATTATGTCCACGCCCCTCCTGTGATGTAGTATTAGGCACCACCCATTATGTTCACAACCTTTCTGTGACAGTCAGAATTAGGCACCGACCCTATGTCCACACCTCTTGTGACTGAGTAAGACCCACCCATTATGTCCACGCCCTTTCTGTGACTGTTATTATTAGGCCACAACCATTATTTCTCACACCCCTCCTGTGACAATATTAGGCACCACCCATTATGTCCACACCCCTTCTGTGACCGTCAGTATTAGGCACCGCCCCCTGTGTCCTCCTCACACAATGTAGTTTGGTAGCTTAGCCCACACTGAAACACATGCCGAGGTGGAGAATGTTACATGTGAATGCAGCGCCACCTACTGGATCCAAGTGACAGCAACAACCAGATCTTTAGGGAGAAAGGAATTATCCACATCCCTGTGGAAGAGTGAAGAAATCAGGCAATACCTTTTAGAGGCTGAGTATATTTGATAGTAGGCTACCGAGAGTACTACATCCCCATACCTCCCAACCGTCCTGCATCTGGCGGGACTGTCCCGCTTTGACACTGGTGTCCCACATAGCTTGCTGTTTGTCCCGCTATTCTGCTATTACCGGCTTCACTATTGTACCTGAGAGAATTGCTCAGGATTGGTTAAAGCTATAAAGAAACACTTGGATGAGAATCTCCTCTTTAAAATGATACCAAGATCACCATGATCGTCCTTAAACATCCTGAGCCATTCGCTGGTGAAAACGATGTTCAGCATTGAAATCCCAATGCAGATCTCAATTCCCGACATCGTTTTAACAGTGAATCGCTCTGAATCTGTAAGGTCTATCATGGCAATCTTGGTATCTTTTTAAAGATGAGATTCCCAGACATTTACCATCGTCCAGGTCGCAGTGCCTAAATGTGTTGCACCAAACACTTACACGACACATGCATAAAGTCACCAATAAAGTTTACATTTTTTCACTGTCCCTGTCCTGTCCATACCTGATCTTTATAGAGTAAAATACGCCGCCCGCCTCTCTAGTGATATCTGTTACACGCTAAAATAATAGCAATAGCGATTATCACTAGCGATGAGCGTATAAAATATTTCTGATAAACGGCAGTTCCGTCAGTCAGATAATACATTTTTACCCATTAAATGTCACCATATAAAATCCCAGTTTTTGCAGTTTCAGATGGTGCTTTTTTTTTTTTTTTTTTTGCACCCACAGTACAAACGAAATCCCTGCACCTCCAGTAGGTCATCAGACTCTCTAACACCAGTAATGATGGACCGCAGGAACTTCAGAGGTTGTGTCCATAATACGTAAGCAATAAAGTGGTCGTGTTACACCAATCTGACGCCAGCCCTAGTTATCACATTAGTTAGGTATAGGGATTATAATTATTCAGTAGAGATACAATTTTTATAGGGGGATAGAAAATTATATTCTTATGTAAGCTCGTATTTAATTTGCATGCACAGGGTTAAACTGGGGACAGCTGGATGGGGACATTATTTGTGGGGATAGCTGGAGGGGGACATTATAGTGTAAGGCGCCACTAGGGAGGCATTATACTGTGTTAGGGCCTCTAATGGGACATTATAATTTGTGTAAGTCGGGTATTCCTAAGTGGTGGTGATGGGGGGGGGGGGCACTTATGAAACCAAAGCACTGAACCCACCAATGTGTTAAAACAGCCCTGCTAAGGAGCAAACTGAGGAGGAACAATAATGGGAGCACTAATGTCAGTACCCACAATATAATGTTCCTTAATGCCCCCTTACAGTATAATGCCACTTTAGTTTCCCCCCACACCATGTAATGTCGTGTTAGTGCCCCCTACACAGTATAATGCTATGTTAGTCACCCCACACAGTGTAATGCCACGTTAGTCACTACCCACACAGCATAATGCCACTTTAGTTTCCCCCCACACCATGTAATGTCGTGTTAGTGCCCCCTACACAGTATAATGCCACGTCATTGCCCCCTGCACAGTATAATGCTATGTTAGTCACCCCACACAGTGTAATGCCACGTTAGTCGCCCCCCGATCTAATCCTTATTTTTCTTGTTTAAACCTGGGGAGTGTCTTATAGTCAGACGTGTCTTTTTGTCCAAAAAATACCGTAAATAGTGGACGTGTTCAGCTTGGACCTTTACTTGATGGTGGATCCCGGTCAATGGAAATTTACTAAAAGTAGTCGAGTACCCCTACTGTATTGGCCTCGGCAGGACATCATGCCTTGTGGACCATTTTGGTAAAAACTGATAGTAAAAACTGATGACAACTTATGACAACTGATGGTTTTGGAGTAGAAATTTATAAAAAAGCCTGATGACAACTGATGCATTTTCGCATCACTTTTGGCATCAGTTGTAATGACTAAGGGACAAAAAAACTGATGCTGATGCAACTGACATATGTGAACCTACCCTTACACAGTAGAGGAAGCTGCTGGGAAGGAACAATTACTGAAAGGTGAGGAAAGAAGAGACAGCTTGTGGGAACAAGAGGGGGAAACTGGTGGCAGATGAAGGGGGCATTAAATTGGTGGCAGATCATGAAGGGGAATATTAAACTTGGAACAGATGGAGGGGGGACATCAAACTAGGGGTTGTAGTGGGCTGAAGGGGAAGAGGGTGATATCTAACCTGTCCCTGTAATATATTGACTTTCCATAGAAGAGTGGACCTAGCCCTGTAATATGCTGTTCTAGTAGAGTAGACCTGTCCTGTAAGGTGTAATATTCTGCATCTAGGTGACAAATAATAACTATAACTTATAAAATACCGTTTTGAAATACTTAAGACTACCAAGGCTGCTTTGTGTACATGTTGTATTTGTATTTGTATCTGCTTATCTTTGCTGCTGTACCACACTGATTTCCCCATTGTGGGACTATTAAAGGACTATTATTATTATTATTATTGATAGTTTCATGCACTTTACTTGTTGGAAATTAATATTTTTATTTTTCTCCTTAATTATGTCTCTATTAATGAAAATACCTGGAAAGAGCAAAAGCAAGTGTTATATCCAAGGTAGGAAAAGTAACGCAAATAATATGCAACCTGATCCACAATGTTTGAGATATACATACACACATATATATATATATATATATATATATATATATATATAAAATTTTTTATGTTGGTAAAACTATAGGCTTACTAAAATGATGCTGAAGGAAATGCTCATATTTATAGGAAAAGTTGGGGCGTTTCTAGGGGCGTGAAGGGGGTGTGTCCAGGGGCGTGGCGTCATTATGGAAAATTTAACTATTGTCCCTCTTTGCATCCTTGAAGTTGGGAGGTATGCATCCCTGTGTGTGAGCGGATCTGTACTGACAAGACCAGTGATGATGTCACATGTAGGGAAGAGTCACATGACCAGGTCCTGCTGGAGAAGCTTCATCTGCTCATTAGGGGCTAAAGGACCTTTGATAGCATCACAGTCATGTGATCAGTCACGTGTGTAGGAGGAGTCAGGCTGTGCTGGGGGAGGAGTTTCCAGAATTACTTCCTTCATAATATGACAATACTCTGATGAGAAGGTAATAAAGACATAAAGTAATGTATAATATATATAAATATATATGTGTATATATATATATATATATATATATATATACACTGCACTGTACTGTATATACTGCACTGTACTGTATACTATATATATATATATATTACACTGTATACTATATATACACTGCACTGTCTTGTTGTCTGTATATATACACACTGTACTGTACCCTATATATATATATATATATATATATATATATAAATACACTGTATACTGTATATATTGCACTGTACTGTATATTATATACACTGCACTGTACTGTATACTATATATATTGCACTGTACTGTATACTATATATATACACTTGTAGCCCTATTTGGGGGGGGGGGGTATGAGTATTATCCCTCCCGCAACAGACTCTGGCGCTGACCTGTGTGTATAATGGGACCTGACGCCTTCGCTGAAGGGAAGAGTGGGAACATATATGAAATATATCAGTGCCCCCACCCAGGATAGAGCCTCTGTATTACAGGGAGGATCTCTTCCTGGGACTTACCCATGAAATACAGTTAGTAGCCTTAACAAGGATCACTGTACTAATCTCACAGTCTGAAGAATACATACAGATACCACATAAGGTTATAACAGTAGCTTTATAAGAATCAACAGGGTAATAATACATACATACAATATACTCAGAACACAGCAATACTACAACAACCAGCAAGTCCTCAACCGTCTTAGGTTATATACCCGGGTATATATATAGATATATAGCAAGAGTCCAGTGCACAATACCTCCAGGCAACAGAAGAGATGCGGGGCCCCTGTGGTGACTGTGGATCCTCGGATTCTTCCAGGAGATGACAGACAGCCGATCAGGAGATGATGATGATGATGGTGAGATTCTTCACAGGCAGCAAACAGGGCGACGGTGACGGCAGTAGATGCAGGCCTGACTACCCTAACACTGAGTCCTTAACCTGCCAGCTAAACTACTAGTGCCACCGGGCCTCTAACTAGCTAGTTGGCCTTCAGAAGCCTAACCTATCACTGCCCTGAACTATATATATATTGATCCCTAACTACGGTTAGCTAGCTAGGTCCTGTGAGTATATAGGGGGTAACACATACCTAACTATATACTGTGAAGTAAAGAGGAACAAGTGGCTCTTAGACTCCCCCAGACATAACATGTCTGTCTCAGCAGCTCTGCTCACATCTCTCCCCCCAGCAGCTCTGCCTCACATGTGTCTGACTCACTGTATTTACAAAACAAAACTTGCACTGAATGCCTGGGGTCTCTGAAGCCAAACTGCGGGGCAAAGAAGCCAGATACATTATATACTAGTAGAATGGCGTTCCCTACAACTGCACTGTATACTATATATGCACTGTACTGTATACTATATATACACTGCACTGCACTGTATACTATATATAAATATATATATATATATATATATACACACTGCACTGTATACTGTATATATTGCACTGTACTGTATATTATATGCACTGTACTATATACTATATATTAATACACTGCACTGTACTGTATACTATATATACATATATATATATATATATATATATATATATTGCACTGTATACTATATATGCACTGCACTGTATACTCTATATTAATACACTGTACTGTATCTGTATACTATATTATATATATATATATATATATATATATATACTGTATACTATATATATATTGCACTGTATACTATATATGCACTGCACTGTATACTCTATATTAATACACTGCACTGTACTGTATACTATATATATATATATATATATATATATATATATATATATACTGCACTGCACTGTATACTATATATAAATATATATATATATATACACACTGCACTGTATACTGTATATATTGCACTGTACTGTATATTATATCCGCACTGTACTGTATACTATATATTAATACACTGCACTGTACTGTATACTATATATATATATATATATATATATATATATACACTGCACTGTACTGTATACTATATGATATATATATATATATATATATATATATATATATATATATATACTCACTGTATACTATATATATTGCACTGTACTGTATACTATAAATACTGCACTGTATACTATATATATTGCACTGTACTGTATACTATAAATACTGCACTGTATACTATATATATTGCACTGTACTGTATACTATAAATACTGCACTGTACTGTATACTGTATATATTGCACTGTACTGTATACTATATATTACTACACTGCACTGTACTGTATACTATATATATATATATATATATATATATATATATATTGCACTGTACTGTATACTATATATATTGCACTGTACTGTATACTATATGCACTGTACTGTATACTATATATATACTGCACTGTACTGTATACTATATATATATATATATATATTGCACTGTACTGTATACATTGCACTGTACTGTATACTATATATATACTGCATTGTACTGTATACTAATATATGTATACACACACACGTACTACACTGTAGTATATACTATCTATATATACACACTGCACTGTATACTATATATATACATAGCACTGTACTGTATACTATATATATACACATAGCACTATACTGTATACTATATATATATACACTGTACTGTAAGGCCATGTTATTATGAGTGTGAGGCCGGGAACACACAGACAGTCCTCACAGAGGTTTATCTGCCATGAGCTCAGCAGCGGCTTCCTCTGTGATATACAGTATCAGTATACGGGATGAGGGGTCTATAAATGTTATCCATGTGGTGCAATTACAACCTACAGAGAGAACTGTCCTGTGCTGAGAGGTCGCAGTAACGCCTGTAGAAGTGTTTTTATGTGTTGTAATTTAATGTAATACACAGAAGAGTTTTGCGGACATTTTAACCTCTAAGCTCCAGTGTGTAGCAGCATTGTCCCTGGCCCGGATCACCAGTGTGTGAACAGGGGTCAGAACTCCCGCACACTGATACTGCACTATAATCTACTACAGCATCTAATCACCTGTTCCTCGCCAATGTCAATGAATAGGTTATCAGATGCTGTGGGGGACATACCCTCCCAGGCACTGATGTTTTACTCTGCGGAGACTCAGCGCTATGGCCCGCAGGCATTTAGTATATCTGAGCGTCGTAGAATAAAAACCCTAAATAGGATATTTATACATGAACGACAGTTCTAGCAATGGTTAAATTCAAAATATTATCCTACATATTATTTATTTCCAGTGCTGTGAGCTATAGGCTCCTCCGTGGTAAAATACTCAAAAATAAAAGGGGTATTTTTACTCTTCCCTAAAAATTGTAGCCTGACCTCTGACTCTGCTGTAGGTTTCATCCTTTGCTTGTTCAGAGCCTCTCCTGTTTTTCTATGGCCGCCTGCAGTGCGGGATCCTCCAGTTTATCCAACCCAGAACGCTCCTTCTCCTCAACGACCCACCAAGGATGGACAAGGACAGGAAGGAGATCAGCCGAAGATTATTAGACTTCACCTTGGAGATCATCTACCTGCTGACCGGAGAGGTGACCTTATTATATTTCTATGGGATTTATTGGGGTATTTAACACATTTATATCGTGATGCGTTTCCACCGCGATCTTTTCTGCAGCATTTCTTGGCTGCGGCCCACAACGCAAGGCCTTAGCCTAAATATACTATCCCAGGTGAGGAGGTCTCTAGAACTGAACACAGTAATCCAGATGTGACCTCTCTAGAGCTCTATGTCGTTTGGTCAAAATCTCTTGCATTTTATGGAGGGAGAAATACTGGGAAAGATTTACTAACACTGTCTAAGAGTTCATGTAATCCTTAGGCCTTATTCACACGTCAATGATTGTGAGCCAAAGCCAAGAGTGGAGATCACACAGAGATGATGTAAAATGGAGATTTGTTCTTACACTGTGTCAGATTTATCAAAGTGTCTAATAAATCTGTTACATTATTAGATAGTCTAATCTACCTTTACACCTTCTATTAGTTGGCTTAGTTTACACCAGAAAACTGTGCCAAAATTTAGTGCACACTGTCACAACCTAGGCCATGCGCACTTTCCATGAAGTCACGGCCCATTTCCAGTCATGCCTTTTTTCTCATGCAAGTTATAAAACTGTCAAAGTTTCTAAAACACTTGAGCACAAGACATTATAGACAGTTTTTTGGCATAAATTACACCAGAATTGTAGCGTATGCTGTAGTCCACTAAGCATCTCTCCATTCACAGGATTACTTCGTAGTGAAGAAGACATCGGAGGTCTGTCTCATTTCCAACATCCATCTCCATGAGTCAGGAGGATGGAGCCAGAGCCCCATCACAGAGCCTTCCCCTCACCCCCCGATACAGGAGGAGATCAATGGACAGAAGATCCTGGAACTCACCAACAAGATGCTGGAGCTGCTGACTGGAGAGGTGACACTGCTGGGAATGCTGGGACATTATACAGTAACTGGAGGGGTCTGGGTGATGACTGTATCATTGTGTTGTCAGGTTCCTATAAGGTGTCAGGATGTCGCTGTCTATTTCTCCATGGAGGAGTGGGAGTATTTAGAAGGACACAAGGATGTGTACAAGGAGGTCATGATGGAGGACCACCAGCCCCTCACATCACCAGGTAATAGACATGACTATATACACATGGACTTCCATTATTTGTATGTACAGAATGAATTCAGTCCCTGTCTGTTTCCTACAGGTAGATCCAGTAAGAGGACAACACCGGAGAGATGTCCCAGTCCTCGCCTTCCAGAGGATGATCAGGTAGATGGAGATATTCCCTATGATGTGTAGACGGGCTGTGAAGTCCTTGTGGTCAGTCTTGGGTTATCCAGCAGTATTAGATGGTTTATACTTGTGTAATGAGAGGTGGAGATGGAGGATAAAGCTGACCATAGACATTACATGTTGTCTGGATCTTCTCACAATCTTCTGGCTATGGAGACTGCTGGTTGGAATAAGGAACCATCAGGTTGGATTTTTACCGATCTGATTCTTTATTTCCCCTGAGACAAACAACCCCGGATGTATCTTGTAGAATCTGATCTCCTCCACTGACACAACCTGAAGCACGTCTAGCCCTGCCGAGTATACATGTGTATGAGGTTCTTGGGGTTGTCAGTGAGCCATCATATCTACCGTATGTTCAGCTTTTAGATGACCGGAAGGTATTTGGCTCTTATAACACCTGCTGTATTTCACACAACTTCTAAAACCATCTGCTGACTTTCACATTATTTGTTTCACAGATTTTCCATCAGGGCAAAGATCTGAGCAATATTAATGCTATAACAATAAAAGAAGAGCCCTATGTGAGTGGTGATGAGGAGTGTGAGGAGGACATCCCTACAGGTAGCCCAGGTGAGGAGTCACCACTATATCAAGAGTCACAGATTCTCCTCATTTACTGGCTGTAATAGCTGTGAGTAGATTTTTTGAGCTCAGTGTCTTGTTCAAGTGTTTGCTCAGTTTGGGGACTAAGAACCATTAACTTTGAAAGGCGTGATGTATCTGGGCCCCACTCCTGATTGGGGCAGGTACTCTGGCTGCACAGCAGATGCAGTGCATGAGGATGTTTACTCCAGATGAGATGGTAAGTTTAATTGTTGCAAACAAAGATGGACAATCCTGTTTTAAAGGAACCCAAATTTTTTTTTAGATGTTTCAGTGAGTAATGTTTTGCAGTATGTTTTGGGCTGACTGGTAAAAATGGCCGCCGCCACGTTAAACATCAGGAAGAAGCAGAGAGGATAGATAGATTTTGCATACTGTCCACAGTGTTACATATAATTTCTTGACATTATTTGTCAGTAGTTTAGGCCATGTTTACAAGCAAATTTGGCATACAGCTCATTCATTGTAAAATATTAGCAGTAAAATGCCAGGGAAAAAGGGCAGAGGACAGGATGAAGGAGTAGGAGGAAACACCTGTGTTACTGTCATCCCATCCACCACTGCAAGTAATAATGTGGGCAGCAACAGCAACACTACTTTTGCTCTTGACAGTGCCCCCAATAGCTGCAAGGTTGTTATAGTTCCTGAGAATGAAGAAGAAATGTTTGATATTTGGCTTGCTCATCTCAGTCACAACAGGATACATCTTACAGTGACACCATGACTTTGAGTCAGGGATCAGTGTTTTCCTTCTCTTCTTCCTGACACTAATCCCTAGTGAGGCCCAGAGTGCCAATGCCTGGGTTGCTGAGAAAAGTATTCCTCCTAGTCTTTCTGTTCTTGATGAGTGGGATGAGATTGAGAACAGTCCTTGCTTTATATCACTATGTGTCTAGTGTGTGTCCCACTTCTTGGACATATCATTGTGGGGAAAGGTGCACGCCACCATTGATACGTGGAGCAGCAATTATGTTCAAGGACAATATATGACTTTCCCACTGTTTTGAGTGGCCGTGGCCAGAATCCTGAAACACAGTAAGGCTAGGTGCTATTGCAGGTTTGTGCATGCCCAGTTCTAATACCATTTGCCACTGACTGCCTCCTCCAGTTCCTCCCCCCTCCCTTTTCGTGGGTGTATGAGAAGCGCAGCCTTGCAATTTTACAGTTAATCAGAGAAACTCCACAGCGGAGGATCTGCTTCACTGTATCCAGCCACAGATATCTCGTTGGTTGTCTCCTGGCCTGAGGAGTGATGCCAGTGAGAGTGGCATTGTCGTGGGACTTATCAAAATAAGTGATCTCACGGATGGATAAAAGCAGATAAATGTTTTATATAAGTGAGGTTACAGCAATTGGAGAATTGGAGGTGCAGGTAATTTTAAGAGAAATATTGAAATGAAATCAAATAGAAAAACGTGGCCATGGAGGCTTTTTGAAAGCTCATGTCCCAGTTTTCATATGCTACCAAGATCGCAGTTCTAATAAAATCAGAAATCACTAGATAAGACACAGTAGGGAATTTTTTTTAATGTGCAGCATATACGGCAAACAAGGTCCTGCTCCCATTAAACGATAATTTTTGGATTTTTTATTTTTTTTAAGCCACTTCACTTTTTGGCCAAGCACACTGACACAAATTTTTCTTCAAAATAACACTAAACCTGTTGCACTTGTAAGTCCCCAAAATGGGATAATTTTTGGTAAATTTGTAAAAACCATTACTTCTTCCACCCCATTTTATAGACAGTGTCCTAGGAGCCCTGACAGTGTCATACACTATGTTTTATAGCTATATATAGTCCTAGGAGCCCTGACAGTGTTATACACTATGTTGTATAGATATATAGTCCTAGGAGTCCTGACAGTATCATACACTATGTTTTATAGATATATAGTCCTAGGAGTCCTGACAGTGTTATACACTATGTTTTATAGCTATATAGTCCTAGGAGTCCTGACAGTGTCATACACTATGTTTTATAGATATATGGTCCTAGGAGTCCCGACAGTGTTATACACTATGTTGTATAAATATATAGTCCTAGGAGCCCTGACAGTGTTATACACTATGTTGTATAGCTATATAGTCCTAGGAGTCCTGACAGTGTCATACACTATGTTTTATAGATATATAGTCCTAGGAGCCCTGACAGTGTTATACACTATGTTTTATAGATATATAGTCCTAGGAGCCATGACAATGTCATACACTATGTTTTATAGATATATAGTCCTAGGAGCCCTGACAGTGTCATACACTATGTTGTATAGACAGTGTCCTAGGAGCCCTGATAGTGTGATAAACTGTTTTATAGATAGGGTCTGTTTCCAAACATTTTTTTCTGATTGAAGGGAAACTTCAGAGGTTTGTCCAGCTTTAGTTTAGAAATAGTCTCACAACTGACTTGGTGGTTACAGAGTCTATTGTAAAGCAACTACAGATGTAGCAAAGTTTAATTTGACAAATATAAGAGGTAACTATAACAAGTAAAAGAGGTAAAATGAATTTGTTAAAAATATTTACAAAAACTATCAAAAAAAATCACTCTTTCCCTATTTTTGTTACCGCAACAAAATCAAATACAAACAATTGGTACCAATAAAAAAAAAGGTGTTGCCCAACAAAAAACAAGCCCTCACACAACTTCATAGACAAAATTGTAAAAAAAAAAAAAAAAAAAAAGCTGTGTGTTTGAATATGGTGTCACAAAGGAAATCTTCCACTGTACCTAAGACTAGAATTTCCCAAATTATGGAATTACATGTGCCAGTCTCACTCCTTCTGTCTATATATATCTGAAATGGGTTGCTCCCTAGAAGCAGTGTGAAGCAGGCTCCAGCGATAAGCTTGTTTATAGGTAATAGATAAGTATATAGCATGTGTCAGCAGTATAGTACCTCAGTACCACTAAGTATTTATGAAGACAGGCATTATTAACACCAGTCCTCATAACCTCATTACCAACAGAGGGTGCGACTCAATAACAATGGTGCGCGTCATACATGAAGCGCAACGTCCACCGGACCTTGCTTCTGGAAGAAAGGCTCATAGCTGACATAGCTTCCCGCATCATGTACCCCAAATGTCTGATGTAAAGGATATTAAATCTAGCGGGACTAGTGGCCCTGCCTCCTGCATGCCCTTGTCACGCTCCCTTTTTTGAAAAAGTGCCGAGGGTAGCACAAAAATAACAAAATGTTGCAAATTTATTATACAAAATACAGATTTGCATGGAAAAATTGTGTCTTTTTATACCTTGGACACCAAAAAACAGAATATCTCTGACATTTGTTTGGTGTTCAGTGAAGCTGAGGTCAGTACTCCGCTCTTCACTGCACATAGATTTGGAGCCCTAATCCCAGCTGAATAATCGCATACTAAAGGTTTAGTGGTCCCAAACCAGCTGACAGGTTATCTTTGAAGTTATATTTTTGAAAAATAAAATCTGCTTTATTCTTGTCAGATGACTGTACCAGGATTCCAGAGGGACATCTGATATCTACAGATTATAAAGCAGAGGATCATGGTATCACACAAGATCCATATGAAGAAGATGTCATTACCCCAGATTTACCCTCAGACCTTCAGAACCAAGTTCTATCATCTGATAATATTATACACGTCCAATCTTCTGATTCGCAGACTGTGAAGCAAAATAAATATCACAAAAGGAAAAAACATCAAAGAGATGAAACGAAAGAGAAGCCATTTTCATGTTTAGTATGTGGAAAATGTTTTACCCAGAAATCAGTTCTTATTAGACATCAGAAAATTCACACAGGAGAGAAGCCGTTTTCATGCTCAGAATGTGAGAAATGTTTTACATACAAATCAGATCTTGTTAGTCATGAGAGAACTCACACAGGGGAGAAGCCATATTCATGTTCACAGTGTGGGAAATGTTATAGTACTAAATCAAGACTTGTTGACCATCAAAAAATTCACAAAGGACAGTCTCTATTTTCATGTTCAGAATGTGGGAAATGCTTTACTCAGCAGTCAAAACTGGTTAGACATCTTTGGAGTCATTCGAGAGAGAAGCCTTTTTCATGTTCAGAATGTGGGAAATGTTTTAGATACAAATCAGCTCTTATTAGTCATAGAAGAATTCACACCGGAGAGAAGCTGTTTTCATGTTCAGAATGCGAGAAATGTTTTATTAAGAAATCAGATCTTGTTACACATCAAAGAATTCACACAGGAGAGAAGCCATATTCATGTTCAGAATGTGGAAAATGTTTTACTCAGAAAGCAAGTCTGGCTGAACATCAGAGAGTTCACACTGGAGAGAAGCCATTTTCATGTTCAGAATGTGAAAAATGTTTTAGATACAAATCACATCTTGTTAGTCATCAGAAAATTCACACAGAAGAGAAACCATTTTCATGTTCAGAATGTGGGAAATGGTTTGTATACAAAAGAGATCTTGTTAGTCATCAGAGAGTTCACACTGGAGAGAAGCCATTCTCATGTTCTGAATGTGGAAAATGTTTTAGATACAAATCAGATCTTGTTTGCCATCAAAGAATTCACACAGGTGAGAAGCCATTTTCATGCTCACAATGTGGTAAGTGCTTTATTACGCAATCAGAACTTGTAACACACCAGAGAATTCACACAGGGGAGAAGCCATTTTCATGTTCAGAATGTGGGAAATGTTTTGCTCAGAAATCAAATCTTGTTTGTCATCAGACAATTCACACAGGAGAGAAACCGTTTTCATGTACAGATTGTGGAAAATGTTATAGATACAAATCAGATCTTAGTCGTCACCGGAGAACTCACACAGGAGAGAAGCCATTTTCATGTTCTGAATGTGGGAAATGTTTTATCTATAAAACAGACCTTGTCAATCATGAGAGAGCTCACAAAGGGGAGAAGCCATTTTTATGCTCTGAATGTGGAAAGTGCTTTACTCAGTCATCAAGACTGGTTACACATCTTAGGAGTCACACAGGAGAGAAGCCATTTTCATGTTCAGAATGTGGGAAATGTTTTACTTATAAATCTGCTCTTGTTGTTCATCGGAGAATTCACACAGGAGAGAAGCCATATTCATGTTCAGAATGTGGCAAATGTTTTAGGTGTAGCTCGCACCTTGTTAGTCATCAGAGAATTCACACAAGGGAGAAGTCATTTCATGTTTAGAGTGTAAGAAATGTTTTGATACAGAATCGCATCATTCAAAGAAGTGAGCTAAATTCACTGGTTACAGGTGTAGTAAAGTCACATGTCGATATATCAGCTGTGTATAGAAAATATATAATAAACGTTTTCTTATATAACTTATCTTCTTCTGTTTCCTTCCTTTAGATGATAATATATTGTTAGAACCTATAGATCAGGGGTAGGCAACCTCTTTTTTCCAGCATGCCGGTCAATAATTGTAAGTCTGACGACCCCTAAACTAAAGTCATATACCACAAACCGTAACACAGGTGCTGCCACCAGATGCTTCAGGACGCATGTGCTTACTGATATTTCCTGGGACGCTCCTGTAATTTCCGATTAGAAGCAATGAAAGTCCATGTGCAGCCCCCTATTAGTGGTAAATGTTTGTGTCCAGGATCACCGTATGGCGGCATCCTTATGGTGAATACACACTATGTATCTGGATGCAGCTATATTCTTAGGCCACTGGAACTTTTACTTCGATGTAAAACTACATTCACATGGTGCATTTTTGCACAAAAAAAAAAAATGCATGAGTTTTCTGTGCAAAAAACACATCCTTAATACAGAAAACACACCGTTATACAGAATAATTTCCCATAGTGGCCCCTGCACACGGTTTTATGTCCCATAGCAGCTCCTGCACACGGTATTAGGTCTCATAGCGGCCCCTGCACATCGTATTATGTCCCATCGCGGCCCCTGCACACCGTATTATGTCCCATAGTGGCCCCTGCACACCGTATTATGTCCCATAGCGGCCCCTGCACACCGTATTATGTCCCATCGCGGCCCCTGCACACCGTATTATGTCCCATCGCAGACCCTGCACAAGTTATTATGTCCCATAGCAACCCCTGCACAAGTTATTATGTCTCATAGCCGCCGCTGTACACCGTATTATGTCCCATAGCGGCCCCTGCACACGGTATTATGTCCCATATCGGCCCCTGCAAACCGTATTATGTCCCATTATACTGTGCGGCCCCTGCACACAGTATAATATTCTAACTTTTGTAATATTCCAATTTTCGCCACTCACTAGCTATTATTATACTGTGGGGTCTCTTCAGACCTAAGAGTATAATAATTGGAGGGCTAAGAGAGGTGACAAACATAAAAAACAATGTTAACTCACCTTCCCTGCACTCTACAGCCGCTCTGTTCTCTTCGGGCGCTTCTGCCTGTAGTCAGCGACCGCTGATTGGGTCTCAGGGGTCACGTTGCGGTCTCTTACATCTGACAGAAGCGCCTGCAGAGCACAGAGCCGCCATGGAGCGCAGGGAAGGTGAGTAACACTGTTTTTTATGTTTGATCACTACCCCGGGGGCTCCGCTTATTATACTCTGGGGTCTAAAGAGACCCCACAGTATAGTAATAACAGTTTTGTTTCGGCCATGTTTGGTCTGATCGAAACTGCTGGGTGAGGACTCCGCTGCCCGTGCCAGGTAAATAAGCCTCGCGTGCCACACTTGGCACACGTGCTGGGGGTTGCCGACCCCTGATATAGATACACCTAATGAAATAATGAATACTGAAAAAGAATATTCTTTATATCTGTCATAAGAAATTAGGCTCTAGAAGTGGAAATCCAGATAAAATCCTTCTACAATGTTTCATTCAGGTTTGAATGACGGATTCACGTTTATACCGTATATAACCATTGGAACATACTGTACCAATTCCGTACTGTTCTCTTTCAGTCATAGTGTTAACTGTTTTTTTCAGAAGCTTCCATTAAGCCTCGGCGTACATGTCTATATGCAGATAGGGTATTATTGACCCTTTAATTTACATATATTGATTTCTTCTTGTGGCTCCTCCCCTATTACTATAGTGCATATATTGTAGTAATTCCAATCTTTACAGTGGATATATGTATAGTTATATTTCTATGTGGTAGGGATAGTGATATATTGGTAAACTATGCGCTAAATTGAGTCTCCGTATCTCCTATTTTAGTCCATTCTTGGTATGTATCTGATGGCAATGAAAATTAAGTCAATTCACATGCGTGATTCATTCGATAAAGTTACGAATAGATTTTAAGTCCCCTCTCAGGCGCAATACTTACGGTGCTGGTTCCTTAATGCACGATGAATCCAATGAAGTTATAAACAGATACCAAGATTGCCCTGTGTCCTTATTGCACATGCTCAACATATTAGTTCGCACTATGCATTTCTATTGGGCCATGTAGCCTATGCATTCATTGGCCACCTTTGTCCTTATGATATGTAAGGAGTCTACAGAATCAGCATCAATCTGATTTGCTGGCTAACAATATACAACCTAGGACTAGGTTATGTTTAATTATTCTTCTATGTGGAAGAGAAATGTGCGGAATTGTTAAAAAAAGAACAAAAAATTTATGTATATAAAAAAAAAAGTCATAGACACAGTGTCAGAATTGTTGCCAATCACCATTATAATTAAGCAGTTTGCAATAAAATGACTGGAAAAAACCAGGGCAAGGAACAGACAGGAGGAAACATGGGTGGCAGCAACAACACCACTTCTGGTCTTACTCTTGACAGCCCCACCAGTTGCCGCAGTGTTGTCTCAGTACTTCCTGAGAAAAAATATGTTTTTGAAAGCAGTGAAACACACATGTTGAGTCAGGGTTCTGTGTGTTCCTCTGTTTCAACAAATAATTTACCCATTGTCTTTCTGTACTGTCAACAATGTCTTCTTTCTCTTCACTGACACAGATCCCATTCTCTAGTAGTCTGGAGGCATCTGCTGAGAGAGATATTCCTCATAGCCCAAGACTTCCTCTTCTTACTCTTGTTGATGAATTGGCTAAAACTAGCCAGTGTTTTTTGGCTGTAGGGGAGGTAGAGGTGGAACACATGAGTGTTGGTGAAGGTAGTAACTGGTAATAGTGCTGGTAGGGTCACTAGGGGGAAACCTGTTAGGAATTGTGAGGGCATAGAGGAATCCCATTGCCATGATGAGTAAAGATGATGAAATTACTGAATCTGATGATAATTCTATTGTAGAGAAGACCTGGCGGTGGCATCCGATGTGCAGCCCAAACATCCAAAAGACATGCCTGGGGTAAGTCTAAGGCAAGCTTCAGTGGTGGCACTGGCTGCTGTTTTTGGCAGCAGCAACTACATGTGGTCATCTCCCATATGGGAATTTTTTTGTACATTACCAAATGATAAATCGATGGCAAAGTGCAAGATCTGAAAACAGATAAATAGCCATGGGCATACAGGCACACATGTAGGAAATAGGTCTCTCTGTACTCTCATGAAATGGCGACACCAGCTCATTTGGCAAAATAGAATTGGGAGTGGCACCAAGTGTGCAAGACCATTCTATTCCTTCTCTCCATCATCATCTTTGTAGATAGGCCAAATCCACACCTAGTATATGTCATCGTCGTTATCATTATTGTCTCCAACTGCTTCTTCTTCTCCTCCACTCCAATGTCAGTCATCCATAAAGGAATGTGTGTCCAGCAAACAGCAATCTACTCCTAGTAATCTGGCTGGTCTGCATCTTTAACTCCCACCTGACCAAGTTACTGGCAGTGCAGTCGCTGCCGTGCCACTTAGTAGAATCCACTGCGTTTCACCAACTGATGGGCCTCTCCTTGTAAATGTCCTTGTGGAGACAGGTGTACCCCACCATCAAAACGTGGAGCAGTAATTATGGGCAGGGACATTATATAGCTTTCATGGCTTACTGGGCCAATGTTTTGACTGTAAGCAGCCACAATCTAGAAACGCAGCACGGCCTGATAATTTCTGTTACTTTCTTTCTAGGAACTTGTGGGTGCAGACCCAGTTTCAACACCAGGAGGGCCCATCCACCTCCTCCAGTTCCTCCACACCATTTGCCACCTGCAACTTAACCAGGGCAAGCCATTGCTTACACCCCACCTCTCATGTCATGGTTGTAAGGTGAAGTGCACATTGAGTGTCAGTGTTGCACATGTTGGACCATCAGTTTGAGCAGCAGAATATCATTACTGCATGTAGCACACCACAGAAACAATGGGGTAGACAACTGTGAGATCACTTGTGGAAGATAGTCCAGGCATACAGAGATAACGGATGGGATAATTCAGGTTCTTTTCAGCTTCCCAAGTGCTATATCTCAGCAGCAATGGAATACTTTCCATCTCAGAGTATATTCCAGCTTTTTCAGCTGGCGGGCCAGGCATGCTGATAGTGTCACAAATGATTCTAAAAATTCTGCAATTGTCACTCATTGTTGCTGCATCTGCTACTATAAAGGGATAATTTTTGGTGGATTTTTTTCAATTCTTTATCAATTCACTTTCAAGTGGCAGGTACCCTGGCAGTGTGCCACAAATTTTTATTCAAATTGTATAGTTGCCAGCATAATAAGAAGACAATAAAAGAAACAACCACACCATTGCATCTTACAAATAACAAGAAGCCTGTAGGACTTACAAACCATCAATGTGTAGAAAGAAATAAAAACAAAAAAAAAAACAGCACAGAGCGCTAATAGTGTAAAACCAAAGGATGATAGATATCAGAACACTGATACAAATTGCTCACCTTGGTGGGTTGTGATCAGCTCACAACAACTTAGTAGGCATGTAGAATCAGATTATCTTCATTGGGACCTTGTGAAGCAGCTGCTAGCCTCGGAACCGTGGTATGAAGCACGTGTGGAAGAATCCAAAAGCAGGTGGAAAAGAGGAGGCAGATGAGCGCTGGTCCAGAATAAATGTAGTCTTTAATCTAATTGAATAAAACAAGACATGCACACTTGAAAAAGGGCTTGTCCCGAAACGCGTTGTGTGTTTTATTCAATTGGATTAAAGACTACATTTATTCTGGACCAGCGCTCATCTGCCTCCTCTTTTCTACCTGCTTCTGGATTACAAACCATCAAAACAGGCAAATTTTTCTACAAAACTTTTGCTTTTTTGCATTATAACTGCCATGTGTGTCTAAAAATCCACAGGCATCCACCTTTCCTCGAAAAAGGGTAATTTTGGAGCATTTTATATGTTAAAATCCGAGTGTATGTTAAAAGCGAGTGTCTGCAGTGCAGTGTATAGCTACACAGAGTTTGTATCCACTATCCGTTGTTCCATAGACATACATGTCACTTTCCCTTTGATATAACTTAAGCTGTGTTTGCTTTAGAGAGATAGAAATTGGATAGATAGGGTTCTAGGAGCCCTAAGAGTGTAATACACTATGTTTTATATATTATTATTATTATTATTATTATTATTATAGCACCATGAATTCCATGGTGCTTTACATTTGAGAGTTTACATACGGTACACAAGATATACTAGACAAAACACAATGCTAACAGTGACCAACTGGCACAGTCGGATACAGGGCCCTGCCCGCAAGGGCTTACAATCTATGAGGGAAGAGGGATAGAGACAGAAGGTGGGGGTATAGGCTGTACAGGTGGTGGTGTGGTGACAGTAGTGTTATTGGAGGTTGTAGGCCTTCCTGAATAGGTGAGTCTTCAGGGCCTTCTTGAAGCTTGTGATTGTGGGGGTCAGTCTTATGTGTCTTGGTAATGAGTTCCAGAGTGTGGGGGATGCACGGGAGAAATCTTGGAGACGGTTGTGTGAAGAGCGGATAAGAGCAGAGCGGAGTAGGAGATCTTTGGAGGATTGGAGGTTACGTGCGGGCAGGTAGCGGGAGATTAGGTCGGAGATATATGGAGGGGAAAGGTTGTGGATGGCTTTGTATGTCAGTGTTAGTAATTTGAACTCTATTCGCTGGGCAACGGGTAGCCAGTGAAGGGATTGGCAGAGGGGAGTCGCCGATGCAGAACGGGGGAGGTGTATTAAGCGAGCAGCACAGTTTAAGGTGGACTGGAGGGGGCGAGAGTGTTTGCTGGGAGGTCATGGAGAAGGGTGTTACAGTAGTCTAAGCGGGAGATTATGAGGGCATGGACTAGCATCTTTGTAGTTTCAGGGATGAGGAAGGAGTGGATTCGATGGATGTTCTTGAGTTAGAGGCAGCAGGAGGTGTTGGGGGTTTGGATGTGCTTATATATATATATATATATATATATATATATATATAAAAGTCCTAGGAGCTCTAACAGTGTCATACACTATGTTTTATAGATATATAGTCCTAGGACCCCTGACAGTGTCATACATTATGTTTTATAGATATATAGTCCTAGGAGCCCTGACAGTGTCATACACTATGTTTTATAGATATATAGTCCTAGGAGCCCTGACAGTGTCATACACTATGTTTTATAGATATATAGTCCTAGGAGCCCTGACAGTGTCATACACTATGTTTTATAGATATATAGTCCTAGGAGCCCTGACAGTGTCATACACTATGTTTTATACATATAGAGTCCTAGAAGTACTGACAGTGTCATACACTATGCTTTAAGATGCGGTTTCCTGTCAAACATGTTTGACCTGAAACGAATCTTGGTCCCAAACTCGAAACAAATCTTGAGAGGTTCACTCATCTCTATTACTGACTTTCTGTAGGAGTTCTTGAATTGCATATATGTCACACCTAGTGTAGTTATTTGAATAGGTATATCCATAGGTTCTGAAGTAATATCTTTGTATCTAAATATTGTTTTCAAATATTGTTATCTTTGTATCTAAATGATAAAGAAATAAAGAGGATACAGATAAGTTATATAAGAAAAAGTTTATTACATACAATATATATTAGTGAGATTTTTTTATACACATGGCTGATATTTGCATAGATAACAGAAGCTTACTCTTAGTTCTATACATTTCCTATTCATCATTTACTGCTCTACATCACTTTCCCTTTCTATTGTATGGCATGTGACTTTACTTTGACTGTAACCAGTGAACTTATTTCTTATAGTACTTGTCAATAAAGTGTATAAAAAAAATAAATATGTATGGCACTGCATGACTTTATATTAAAACATTTGCGCCCCTTTGGGAATTAGTGAAAACATTTCAATGTGAAATTGGCTTCTCTCCTGTGTGAATTCTCTGATGTCTTACAAGATGTGATTTATGAATATAAGATTTCCCACATTCTTCACATGAAAATGGCTTCTCTCTTGTGTGACTCCTAAGATGTATAACCAGTTTTGATTGTGTAGTAAAGCACTTATCACATTCTGAACATGAAATCAGATTTTGTCCTTTGTGAAATTTTTGATGGTCGAAAAGACTTGATTTACTAGCATAACATTTCCCACACTGTGAACATGAAAATGGCTTCTCCCTTGTGTGAGCTCTCTCATGACTTACAAGATCTGTTTTATAGGTAAAACATTTCCCACATTCTAGACATGAAAAGGTCTTCTCACCTGTGTGAATTCTCTGATGATTGACAAAATCTGATTTGTATCTATAACATTTCCCACATTCCGAACATGAGAAGGGCTTCTCTCCTGTGTGAATTCTCTGGTGAACAAAAAGATATGTTTTCCGACTAAAACATTTCCCACATTCCGAACATGAGAATGGCTTCTCTCCTTTGTGAATTCTCTGGTGAACAACAAGATTAGTTTTCCGTGAAAAATATTTGCCACATTCTGAGCATGAAAATGGCTTCTTCCCCGTGTGAATTATCTGATGTGTAACACGTTCTGATTCCATAGTAAAGCACTTACCACATTCTGAGCATGGAAATAGCTTCTTACTTGTGTGAATTCTTTGATGACTAACAAGGTCTGATTTGTATCTGAAACATTTCCTACATTCTGAACATGAATATGGCTTCTCGGTGTGAATTTTTTGATGACTAACAAGATATGATTTGGATCTAAAACTTTTTCCACATTTTGAACATGGAAATGGCTTTTCTCCTGTGTGAGTTCTCTGATGAGCAACAAGATTTATTTTCTGAGTAAAATATTTTCCACATTCTGAACATGGAAATGGCTTCTCTCCTGTGTGAATTCTCCTATGTATAACAAGCTCTGATTTCTTGATAAAGCATTTACCGCATTCTGAACATGAAAATGGTTTCTCTCCTGTGTGAATTCGCAAGTGCTCAGAAAGATTTGCTTTCTGGGTAAAAAATCTTCCACATTCTGAACATGAATATGGCTTCTCTCCTGTGTGAATCCTGTGATGTATAGCAAGTGCGGATTTGTATATAAAACATTTCCCACATTCTGAACATGAATGTTTCTTTTCTCTCGTGTGAGCTCTTTGGTGTTCTCGCCTTCGGTGACTTTTATTTTGCTTCACAGTCTGTGATGAATCAGAAGATTGGACGTGTATAATAGGATCAGATGATAGATCTTTGCTGTGAAGGGCTGAGGGTATATCTGGGGTAATGACATGTCCTTCATATGGATTTTGTGTGATACCATGATCCTCTGATTTATAATCTGTAGATATCAGATGTCCCTCTGAGCTCCTGGTACAGTCATCTGACAAGAAGAAAACTGATTTTATTTTTCAATAATATCACCTAAAAGAGAACCTGCCAGATGATTTGGGGCCATGTCATTACACAGCTTGCTGTAGGGCCTCAATCCTATGAGTAGTGAAGAGAGTTGTACTGACTTCTGCTTCACTGCACACAATACACATGTGCCAGAGACCCGCAGGGGACTATGATGACTGGACCCTCGCCCACTTCTGACATTGTTTTTTTTTTTAATTTTGGGGATGGGAGGCAGTAACCTACAAAGGTTAAGGACCCTAAACTGTACCTGCCTAACAGCATTCTGGTGATTTAGTGGTCCCAAACCAGCTGACAGGTTGGTTTAAAAATTATATTGATATTTTCTAACATTTCTTTATGAAAGGTCCTATTAGACTGCCTAGGATTTTGGCAGGCAGGTCCAAAACTCTCATAAGTGGGCCCCCCATCACCACTTAGAAATACCTGACCTCCACAAATTATAATGCCCCCTCAATAGCCCCCACATAGTATAACTCACCTTAATGACTCTCACACAGTATAACGCCTCCCTCGTGGCCTCATACAATATAATGCCCCTCGTAATGTCCCCTTCCAGGTTTCCCCCACATTTTCATGTGTCCACCCCCCAAGTTGCTCCCACACGGTCATGTATGTAATGACATGTATGAATTTGACGTTGAGTTTGGCAAGCAGATTTTTTCTGCTTGACAAAAACCGATGCAAATTTTTACACTGAAGTTAAAGCGGAATTTGGAGAAGAGTGCCACTGTATTTTGCCTTTATTGGGCAGGGCAAATTTTGGATTTTGGCGAATTCTGCATCAAATTCCACATCCAATTCTACACCGAAAAGACAGAATCCACCTGAAGAACGAGCAGGACGCTTAGTTTTTCCGCCGGCTGAATAAATCAGCATCTACTTCCCATTGAAATGGGCAGAATTGAGGCATAATTTGAGGTGGATTCTATAAAATCACAGGTCAGTGAGTAGAGAGCTAGCTATCTTTTTCCAGACATTTTACGCTAAGTTTACATCTGAGTCGGGGTCTCCATTGCTCGGGTCCACCAGCAATTTTTTTTCCCACTGTCCCTTCTGTCTGAGATCTCTCCCTGCTCTCTCAGCTTTCTTCTCCACAAAATGGCTCCTCCCTGTGTATAATCTTATATGGTACCTATAACATCATCACTGTGATGTCACCACCCACAACCCCTCATGGTTTGCTGAGAAGATGATAGAAAAAGCCCGTTTGGTAAAAACTCATGTGATCCATCTCCTCTCTGCTTCTTCCTGATGTTTATCATAGCAGCAGCCATTTTTCTCAGTTCGTCCAAAACAATTTGCAAAAGTATTGATTCATTAGAATGTGGGTCGAATCCAGCTCTCAATTTGCAACCATTTCACTTACCGTCTCATTTGGCGTAAAAACCCTCATTCAGTGTCCACCAGAAGTGTTGCCCAGATACTCCACTTACAGGACCAAAGATCCTAGTATGATCTGTTCCCTTACAAGCTAATGGCTCCTTAGTTGCAAAACTGAGCAAACACTTTTCCTTATCAATACCGACAGCAGAAGATGAAGTAATTGGCCTTCTTCACATAGAATCTGTGACCCTTCTTTGGTATATTCAGTGGATACAACTCACCTGGGCGGTTCCCTGTAGGGATGTCCTCCTCACACTCCTCATCACCACTCACATAGGGCTCTGTAGTATTAATATTCTTCACATCTTTATCCTGAGTCAGAAGCTGTGAAATAAATATTGTAAGTAACATCTAATACTGCTGGATAACCCAAGACTGACCACAAGGACTTCACAGCCCGTCTACACATCATAGGGAATATCTCCATCTACCTGATCATCCTGTGGAAGAAGAGGACTGGGACATCTCTCTGGTGTTGTCCTCTTACTGGATCTACCTGTAGGAAACACAGACAGGGACTGAATTCATTCTGTACATACAAATAATGGAAGTCCATGTGTATATAGTCATGTCTATTACCTGGTGATGTGAGGGGCTGGTGGTCCTCCATCATCACCTCCTTGTACAGATCCTTGTGTCCTTCTAAATACTCCCACTCCTCCATGGAGAAATAGACAGCGACATCCTGACACCTTATAGGAACCTGACAACACAATGATACAGTCATCACCCAGACCCCTCCAGTTACTGTATAATGTCCCAGCATTCCCAGCAGTGTCACCTCTCCAGTCAGCAGCTCCAGCATCTTGTTGGTGAGTTCTAGGATCTTCTGTCCATTGATCTCCTCATGTATCATGGGGTGAGGTGGAGGCTCTAGGTTCTGGCTTCGGCTCCATCCTCCTGAATCATGGATATGGATGTGGGACATCACACAGTCCCCTGATGTCTTCTTCACTACTGGGTAATGCTGTGTATGGAGAGAGACACTTGGGGAACTGAATACAGTAGGGGAGACTCAGCAAGAAGAACTATCTCATAGTTTACACCAAAAAACAGTCTATCCAATAAAGGCACCAATATGACATTAGTTGGGGGAAGATCAGAAGTAATGTCAGTGAATATTATAATACTATAAGAGTAGTAGATGTCAGTAATAAACTTCCAGTGATTGGGAAATGAACATTGACAGTAAGCCTGAGATAAACCAAGATCTATCTTAAGATCCAACAGACATAATATAAGGGCTATCTCCTGTGTCTCTTTTATACAGATGTCACTAGTGCAGGGATCCTCTCCTCTCCCATATAGATGTCACTAGTGTAGGGATCCTCTCCTCTATCTCTATATAGATGTCACTAGTGCAGTGATCCTCTCCTCTATATAGATGTCACTAGTGCAGTGATCCTCTCCTCTATATATATGTCACTAGTGCAGGGATCCTCTCCTCTATCTCTATATAGATGTCACTAGTGCAGTGATCCTCTCCTCTATATAGATGTCACTAGTGCAGTGATCCTCTCCTCTATATAGATGTCACTAGTGCAGGGACCCTCTCCTCTATATAGATGTCACTAGTGCAGGGATCCTCTCCTCTATATAGATGTCACTAGTGCAGGGATCCTCTCCTCTATCTCTATATAGATGTCACTAGTGCAGGGATCCTCTCCTCTATCTCTATATAGATGTCACTAGTGTGGGGATCCTCTCCTCTATCACTATATAGATGTCACTAGTGCAGGGATCCTCTCCTCTCCTCTATATAGATTCACTGTGCGGGTCTCTCCTCTATATAGATGTCACTAGTGCAGTGATCCTCTCCTCTATATAGATGTCACTAGTGCAGTGATCCTCTCCTCTATATAGATGTCACTAGTGCAGGGATCCTCTCCTTTATAGATGTCACTAGTGCAGTGATCCTCTCCTCTATATAGATGTCACTAGTGCAGGGATCCTCTCCTCTATCTCTATATAGATGTCACTAGTGCAGGGATCCTCTCCTCTATCTTTATATAGATGTCACTAGTGCAGGGATCCTCTCTTATTATATAGATGTCACTAGTGCAGGGATCCTCTCCTTTCTATATAGATGTCACTAGTGCAGTGATCCTCTCCTCTATCTCTATATAGATGTCACTAGTGCAGGGATCCTCTCCTCTATCTCTATATAGATGTCACTAGTGCAGGGATCCTCTCCTCTATCTCTATATAGATGTCACTAGTGCAGGGATCCTCTCCTCTATTCTATATAGATGTCACTAGTGCAGGGATCCTCTCCTCTATCTCTATATAGATGTCACTAGTGCAGGGATCCTCTCCTCTATCTTATATAGATGTCACTAGTGCAGTGATCCTCTCCTCTATTTATAGATGTCACTAGTGCAGTGATCCTCTCCTCTATCTCTATATAGATGTCACTAGTGCAGTGATCCTCTCCTCTCCTTTTGTGTACTAGTGCAGTGTCTTCTCTCTCTATATAGATGTCACTAGTGCAGGGATCCTCTCCTCTATATAGATGTCACTAGTGCAGTGATCCTCTCCTCTATCTCTATATAGATGTCACTAGTGCAGGGATCCTCTCCTCTATCTCTATATAGATGTCACTAGTGCAGGGATCCTCTCCTCTATCTCTATATAGATGTCACTAGTGCAGCGATCCTCTCCTCTGTCGCTATATAGATGTCACTAGTGCAGTGATCCTCTCCTCTATCTCTATATAGATGTCACTAGTGCAGTGATCCTCTCCTCTATATAGATGTCACTAGTGCAGTGATCCTCTCCTCTACCTATATAGATGTCACTAGTGCAGTGTCCTATCCTCTCCTCTATATAGATGTCACTAGTGCAGGGATCTTCTCCTCGGCCCTTCATCATCTGATTGTTTGTTCCCTTTCCTCCTGGTTACCTCCTGTCTATTTACCATTCTTATTGCTCCTCCTACATGACTATTGTGATCGGTTACCATGATACATAACTGATCATTTGGGTCACATCTTCACATTTCCTGCTGTTCTTCTCCATCACTTGGAAGGTCTGGACGCTCTTATACGGCACTGGTCCTTCCTATATAGATGTCACTAGTGCAGTGATCCTCTCCTCTATCTCTATATAGATGTCACTAGTGCAGTGTCCTCTCCTCTCTTATATAGATGTCACTAGTGCAGTGATCCTCTCCTCTATCACTATATAGATGTCACTAGTGCAGTGTCCTCTCCTCTCCTCTATATAGATGTCACTAGTGCAGGGATCTTCTCCTCCAGGCCACACTCCATCATCTGATTGTCTTGTTCCCTTTCCTCCTGGTTACCTCCTGTCTATTTACCATTCTTATTGCTCCTCCTACATGACTATTGATGATCGGTTACCATGATACATAACTGATCATATTGGGTCACATCTTCACATTTCCTGCTGTTCTTCTCCATCACTTGGAAGGTCTGGACGCTCTTATACAGGACACTGGATCCTTCCTATATAGATGTCACTAGTGCAGTGATCCTCTCCTCTATCTCTATGTAGATGTCACTAGTGCAGTGTCCTCTCCTCTCCTCTATATAGATGTCACTAGTGCAGGGATCCTCTCTTTGTTTGTGTTCTCTCCTCTATCTCTATATAGATGTCACTAGTGCAGGGATCCTCTCCTCTATCTCTATATAGATGTCACTAGTGCAGGGATCCTCTCCTCTATCTCTATATAGATGTCACTAGTGCGGGGATCCTCTCCTCTATCACTATATAGATGTCACTAGTGCAGGGATCCTCTCCTCTCCTCTATATAGATGTCACTAGTGCAGTGATCCTCTCCTCTATATAGATGTCACTAGTGCAGTGATCCTCTCCTCTATATAGATGTCACTAGTGCAGGGATCCTCTCCTCTATATAGATGTCACTAGTGCAGTGATCCTCTCCTCTATCTCTATATAGATGTCACTAGTGCAGGGATGCTCTCCTCTATCTCTATATAGATATCACTAGTGCAGGGATCCTCTCCTCTATCTCTATATAGATGTCACTAGTGCAGGGATTTTCTTTTTTAGATGTCACTGTGGGGATCTTTCTATCTCTATATAGATGTCACTAGTGCAGGGATCCTCTCCTCTATCTCTATATAGATGTCACTAGTGCAGTGATCCTCTCCTCTATATAGATGTCACTAGTGCAGGGATCCTCTCCTCTTCTCTATATAGATGTCACTAGTGCAGTGATCCTCTCCTCTATCTCTATATAGATGTCACTAGTGCAGGGATCCTCTCCTCTATCTCTATATAGATGTCACTAGTGCAGTGTCCTCTCTCTCTTATATAGATGTCACTAGTGCAGGGATCCTCTCCTCTATCTCTATATAGATGTCACTAGTGCAGGGATCTTCTCCTCGGCTTATATTGTTTTTGTTCTTTCACTGGTTACCTCCTGTCTATTTAATTCTTATTGCTCTTCCTACATGATTTGGTTGGTTCCATATACATAACTTTTTGGTTCTTTTTCCTGTTTCTTCTCTCACTTGGTCTGGCTCTTTCGGTTTTCCTATATAGATGTCACTAGTGAGTGATCCTCTCCTCTATCTCTATTAGTGTCACTGTTTTTATAGAGGTCACTAGTGAGGGATCCTCTCCTCTATCTCTATATAGATGTCACTAGTGCAGGGATCCTCTCCTCTACTCTATATAGATGTCACTAGTGCAGGGATCCTCTCCTCTATTCTTTATAGATGTCACTAGTGCAGTGATCCTCTCCTCTGTCTCTATATAGATGTCACTAGTGCAGGGATCCTCTCCTCTACTCTATATAGATGTCACTAGTGCAGTGATCCTCTCCTCTATCTCTATATAGATGTCACTAGTGCAGGGATCCTCTCCTCTATCTCTATATAGATGTCACTAGTGCAGTGATCCTCTCCTTATATAGTGTATGTGGGGTTTCTTTTATTAGATGTACTAGTGTAGTGATCTTCTCCTCTATTTTTGTTCGTTTGTGTTTTTTTTTTGTTGTGTGTCTCTCCTCTATCTCTATATAGATGTCACTAGTGCAGTGATCCTCTCCTCTATCTCTATATAGATGTCACTAGTGCAGGGATCCTCTCTTTTATCTCTATATAGATGTCACTAGTGCAGGGATCCTCTCCTCTATCTTATATAGATGTCACTAGTGAGTGATCCTCTCCTCTATCTCTATATAGATGTCACTAGTGCAGTGATCCTCTCTGGTCTGGGCTCCTTATCTCTTATAGATGTCACTAGTGAGGGATCCTCTCCTCTATCTCTATATAGATGTCACTAGTGCAGGGATCCTCTCCTCTATCTATATAGATGTCACTAGTGCAGGGATCCTCTCCTCTATATAGATGTCACTAGTGCAGTGATCTTCTCCTCTATCTCTATATAGATGTCACTAGTGCAGGGATCCTCTCCTCTATTCTATATAGATGTCACTAGTGCAGGGATCTTTCTTTTTTATAGATGTCACTAGTGCAGTGATCCTCTCCTCTATCTCTATATAGATGTCACTAGTGCAGTGATCCTCTCCCTATCGTATATAGATGTCACTAGTGCAGGGATCCTCTCCTGTATCTCTATATAGATGTCACTAGTGCAGGGATCCTCTCCTCTCTCTCTATATAGATGTCACTAGTGCAGGGATCCTCTCCTCTATCTCTATATAGATGTCACTAGTGCAGTGATCCTCTCCTCTATATAGATGTCACTAGTGCAGTGATCCTCTCCTCTACTCTATATAGATGTCACTAGTGCAGGGATCCTCTCCTCTATCTCTATATGATGTCACTAGTGCAGTGATCCTCTCCTCTAATAGATGTCACTAGTGCAGGGATCCTCTCCTTACTCATCCTAGATGTCACTAGTGCAGGATCCTCTCCTCTATCCTGCCTATATAGATGTCACTAGTGCGGGATCCTCTCCTCTATATAGATGTCACTAGTGCAGGGATCCTCTCCTCTATCTCTATATAGATGTCACTAGTGCAGTGATCCTCTCCTCTCCTCATATAGATGTCACTAGTGCAGGGATCCTCTCCTCTATCTCTATATAGATGTCACTAGGGCAGGGATCCTCTCCTCTATATAGAGTCACTAGTGGGATCCTCTCCTCTATATAGATGTCACTAGTGCAGGGATCCTCTCCTCTATCTCTATATAGATGTCACTAGTGCAGGGATCCTCTCCTCTATCTCTATATAGATGTCACTAGTGCAGTGATCCTCTCCTCTATCTCTATATAGATGTCACTAGTGCAGGGATCCTCTCCTCTATCTCTATATAGATGTCACTAGTGCAGGGATCCTCTCCTCTATCTCTATATAGATGTCACTAGTGCAGTGATCCTCTCCTCTCTCTATATAGATGTCACTGGGGGCTCTTGTGTCCTGTGGGGTCCTCTCCTCTCTCTCTATATAGATGTCACTAGTGCAGTGATCCTCTCCTCTATCTCTATATAGATGTCACTAGTGCAGGGATCCTCTCTCTATCTCTATATAGATGTCACTAGTGCAGGGATCCTCTCCTCTATCTCTATATAGATGTCACTAGTGCAGGGATCCTCTCCTCTATCTCTATATAGATGTCACTAGTGCAGGGATCCTCTCCTCTACTCTATATAGATGTCACTAGTGCAGGGATCCTCTCCTCTATTATAGATGTCACTAGTGCAGGGATCCTCTCCTCTATCTCTATATAGATGTCACTAGTGCAGTGATCCTCTCCTCTGTCCTATATAGATGTCACTAGTGCAGGGATCCTCTCCTCTATCTCTATATAGATGTCACTAGTGCAGGGATCCTCTCCTCTCTCTATATAGATGTCACTAGTGCAGGGATCCTCTCCTCTATCTCTATATAGATGTCACTAGTGCGGGCCCCTCTCCTCTATCTCTATATAGATGTCACTAGTGCAGGGATCCTCTCCTCTATCTCTATATAGATGTCACTAGTGCAGGGATCCTCTCCTCTATCTGATCACTAGTGGGGATCCTCTCCTCCTATATAGATGTCACTGGCCCCATCTGTGGTCCCTCCTCCCTATATAGTGTCACGGCTTCCTCTTTGTGTACTAGGGGGTCCTCTCCTCTATATAGATGTCACTAGTGCAGGGATCCTCTCCTCTATTCTAATAGATGTCACTAGTGCAGGGATCCTCTCCTCTTTATAGATGTCACTAGTGCAGGGATCCTCTCCTCTATATATAGATGTCACTAGTGCAGGATCCTCTCCCTACGATGCACTAGTGCAGTGATCCTCTCCTCTATCTCTATATAGATGTCACTAGTGCAGTGATCCTCTCCTCTGTCTCTATATAGATGTCACTAGTGCAGGGATCCTCTCCTCAGTGCACTGGGGGCCTCTCCTCTATCTCTATATAGATGTCACTAGTGCAGTGATCCTCTCCTCTATCTCTATATAGATGTCACTAGTGCAGGGATCCTCTCCTCTATGTCTACCTAGTGCACTAGGCCCTTTGTGTCACTAGCCCTCTCTCCTCTCCTATCTCTATATAGATGTCACTAGTGCAGGGATCCTCTCCTCTCTATAAGATGTCACTAGTGCAGGGATCCTCTCCTCTATCTCTATATAGATGTCACTAGTGCAGTGATCCTCTCCTCTATCTCTATATAGATGTCACTAGTGCAGTGATCCTCTCCTCTGTCTCTATATAGATGTCACTAGTGCAGGGATCCTCTCCTGTATCTCTATATAGATGTCACTAGTGCAGGGATCCTCTCCTCTACTCTATATAGATGTCACTAGTGCAGGGATCCTCTCCTCTATCTCTATATAGATGTCACTAGTGCAGGGATCCTCTCCTCTATATAGATGTCACTAGTGCAGGACCTCCCTCTATAAGCACTGGGGCCCCCCTGGCCCGCGGGCCCCCCCCATATAGATGTCACTAGGGCAGGGACCTCTCCTCTACCCATAAGATGTCACTAGTGCAGGGATCCTCTCCTCTAAAGATGCACTAGTGCAGGGACCTCTCCTCTATAGATGCACTGTGGGGTCCTCTCCTCTCCGGCACGCCCTATATAGATGTCACTAGTGCAGGGATCCTCTCCTCTCATATAGATGTCACTAGTGCAGGGATCCTCTCTCTATATAGATGTCACTAGTGCAGGGATCCTCTCCTCTATATAAGATATCACTAGTGCAGGGATCCTCTCCTCTATCTCTAATAGATGTCACTAGTGCAGGGATCCTCTCCTCTCCTCTATATAGATGTCACTAGTGCAGGGTCCCTCCTCTCCTCTATCACTAGTGGCCCATAGGATGTCACTAGTGCAGGGATCTTCTCCTCTATCTCTATATAGATGTCACTAGTGCAGTGATCCTCTCCTCTATATCTATATAGATGTCACTAGTGCAGGGATCCTCTCCTCTATCTCTATATAGATGTCACTAGTGCAGGGATCCTCTATCTCTATATAGATGTCACTAGTGCAGGGATCTTCTCCTCCAGGCCACTCTCCATCATCTGATTCTCTTGTTCCCTTTCGTCCTGGTTACCTCCTGTCTATTTACCATTCTTATTGCTCCTCCTACATGACTATTGGTGATCGGTTACCATGATACATAACTCATCATATTGGGTCAGATCTTCACATTTCCTGCTGTTCTTCTCCATCACTTGGAAGGTCTGGACGCTCTTATACAGGACACTGAATCCTTCCTATCACTTCCTATTATAGATTAGGTAAATACCCCAATAAATCTCATAGAAATATAATAAGGTCACCTCTCCGGTCAGCAGGTAGATGATCTCCAAGGTGAAGTCTAATAATCTTCTGCTGATCTCATTCCTGTCCTTGTCCATCCTTGGTGGGTTGTTGAGGAGAAGGAGAGTTCTGGGTTGGATGAACTGGAGGATCCAGCACTGCAGGCGGCCATAGAAAAACAGGAGAGGCTCTGAATACTACAGGGATGTGAGTTCAGGTCATGACACCTGTGGTCAGGCTGGGAATTGTAGTCATAATACAGAGGCTGTAATGTAACACACTACGATTGTCTGACTTTGTGCTATGTCTGAGGACACGGGACGGGCACACAACTGAATGTCTGTCAGGGAGACGCCTGAAAGTCACAACAAAAACCACCCAGAATCATCGCACTGTAAGGGTTAAAAGTCACAGATGAAACCTGCAGCAATAACTGAGATACTGCGGGTATATACAGTGCTGTGTGTGTATATGTATATGATATAAATATATTATACATAGTATACAGTACAGTGCTGTGTATATATATATATATATATATATATAAATATATATATATATATATACAATACAGTGTGTATATATAGTATACAGTACAGTGCTGTCTGTACAGGTCTCTATTACCTGCTGATTAGAACTTCCGGAAACTTCTTCCCTAGCACAGTCGGGAGCCTGACTCCTCCCATACATATGACTGATCACATGACTGTGAAATCGTCACAGGTCCTTTAACCCACTAGGGTCTAGATAGTATCTACTGGGCAGATAAAATTACCTGGTCATATAACTCGTTGACTCCTCCTCTACATGTGACATCATCAGAGGTCCTGTAACCACCACACAAATGGAGTGGGCAAAATCAGGTCCTTACACAGAGATGTAACTTGAAGCTCGTGAGCCCAGGGATGAACCTCGCCTCTCTGCTGCCTGAGGCGAACTATAGAAAGGCACCCACAAAATACCCAACCCGGCTATCTTTGGTTGCGTGATGGGGACCCCCCTAATTATAATTGTAGGACACTCCCCCCTATATTTGCTGATCAAAAAATCCCCTTATTTGGCCCGCACGGTATAAGACCCCTTTTTTTTGGCGCCCTACACAGTATGCAACCCCTTTTTCTAAACCAACAAACAGTATATGTCCTCCTATAGTATATGACCTCATTTTCTGCCCCCCGACAGTATATGACCGAGGTTTTTTAGCCCCCCCACAGTATATGACTCCCCTTCCCCCCACACACAGTATATACTCCTTTTTTATAGCCCCCACAGTATATGTTAGGCTGCTACCTATTGTATTATTGAATTAGTTAGCGGCTGATAATTCACTTACATATCCACGCTCCTGTCCAGGGCACGCTGTAGCCAATGCTGATGAATGCCAAGATGTTGGACGTAGCTTCCTGGAATTCTTCAGTGTTATGACTTAAGGGCAGCACCGCCTAGAGGCAGCAGCGGAGGCCGGCCTGGACAGGAGCGTGGATAGGTGAGCAAGTTATTGGCCACTACCTATTGCAATAATACAATAAGTAGCGGCCAATTAAAAAAATAATGCCACCCCCCAATTTATTCCACGAAGGCCTCAGGTTGTCTCATGGAAGATGTGCCCCTGGTAGTCGTATACTCCTACAAACTGTCTATGTTCTGTGTTAGGCAGCCAAATAGAAAATCCCTGGTGATGGCTCTTAGAAGTTGTATTGTCTCCCTATCTGAAGGATATCAATAATATCTGACGAATGTGGACCATCTGGCTGCTTTGAAGATGGCCGCTAAAGGCGCCCCCTGGGCTGCTGTTCTAGAAGAGTCTGCTGCTTGTAGAGAGTGCGGTTTGAAAATTTTATATCGATACCGGCATCTCTCATAGCAGAGAGAATCCAGCCTCTAACTGTATAAGCTTTAGCAAATGAAAAAAAGGAGATCTAGAAATAATAAGCAAGTTTTTAAACTGTTCCCTATGGGGTCTTGATAAATCAAGATAGTGTCCACGGACAATACAGAGAGATGGGTCTTCCTCACCACGGGAGAGGCATCTAAGGATGATGTTTTTTCGATCTCTCTTTAAGTATAACATGGAAACCACTTGGGTTTAGTGGGTTCCGAATTATGCTCAAATAACATAGCAAAATTTCGACATCTTAAGTCGTAGAATATTTAGGCATTATGGGACATGGGGCCACAATCTCCTTTAGGAAACGTAGGTGCAGGTTGTTCTCGGTAAATTGGGGAATAACAATGTTCAGAGCTTAAAGAAGCTGTGATTATATAATTTGCTTGAGAGGAGAGACCTGGAATAGAGAGCAGCCTACTAGAGCTGCGATCTAAATCACATGAAGTAGTTTGGCTAGAAGGTCCGGTGTTTCCTGAAAGTAATCTTTCATGAACCCCAGAGAAGGCTTGTATCCAAGAGAGAAGGACTGACGTCTCAGATACCAGGGTTTTGATACCCACACTTGATATACCAGCACCATTTGTCGAACCAGATCCGCTACAATTTTCTAAAAAACCCTCAGAAGGAAAGGAAAAAATGCATAAAGACCTTTGAGGTATCCACAAGGGAATGAAAAAATGTATGCTTTCCATGCCTTCGGGGGCGACATCCTTGAAACAATCACTGGAAGCTGAACGTATGTCTCTGGCACAAAAGGTCCACTTCCAGTTTCCCTAATCATGTACTGTAACTATGGTCTGAAAGAGCTCTCATTTTAGGGAGACTGAAGAGAGAGACATCTGCTAGCTTGAGAGAGAATCCGCTAGTTCATTCTCCTGGCCTGGAACGTAGTGGGCCTTCAGATGAATTTGGTTCGTAAGTAGAGATGAGCGAATTGATTCTGCAGTAGTGGAATTCGATCCGAATTTCAGGAAATCTTCGATTCACCACGATTCCGGATTTCCTGATGCTTCGCGGTAATGAATATTTAGTAAGGACCTTTGTGACATCAGACGGTCACATAATGTTCTCTAGTGATGTGATTGGGTAGGCGTGTCTTTGCTTGTTAGCAGATCCTTCCACATGATTAAAACTTGTCTGTGCTGGAGAAAGAGATAGATATGACCGCAGCATCCAAGGGTTTCCACCATTTTGCCGCCCACCCCAGCTCTCTGAAGACCGGAAATAGCTGTTTATTCGCCGCAAAGTAATTTGGATTGAAGCAAATTTTTTAGGAACTTCGAATAGAACTGCCGAATCGAACTTTGGAGAAATTCGCTCATCTCTATTCATAAGGGCCCAAGACCAAATTTCCAAAGTCTCTGCACAAAGAGACCTTGATTTTGTACCCCTCCATCCTTTTGACATATGCTACTGCCGTTCAACTGTTCATCTGTATAAGGACTGAGAGGTGACAACATGGAGAAACTCAGAGCCAATATGACTGTTCTGAATTCGAGCATATTGATATGAAGGCGGGATTCAAAGTATGACCATTTTCCCTGAACTTCCTGGTCCCTTGTAAATGCTCCCCAACCTGTCAGAGATGCATCCATTGTAACTATAAGGTCTGTGGAAGGATTGGAGCTGGAATTGGATGGGGAAAAGACAATATTGTCCTTAATTCTTCCACCACTGAGGTAGAAAAGTGAACTACCCTGTCCCAACTGAAACCCTTCCAGAGCAGAGAAGACAGCCAAAATTGCATCTGTATGCACATCATTGGTGCAGTCCTGAAACCAGGTCTTCCCTATGAGGCTCTCAAGTTGTCTGACTGGCAACTGATTCTGGGTCAGAATCCCTGTCTCTTGGTCTACTATTATTTTCCAATTCTCTACAGAAACGCTCATTGAGAATGATATGGTGTCTATGGTGAATCCCAAGAACACTAGGGAATTTAGAGGGTGGAGAATGGATTTTCTCAGATTGACTGTAAAGCCTTTGTTGGCCCACAGGGTTAGAATATGGTCCCTCTGGATGCACAAGGTCTGCTGATCATGGTGGAAAACTACAGGTCATCTAAATAAATCAGGCAAGAGATGCCCTGTGAGCTAAAATGGGAAATAACTGCTTATGAAATCTAGGAGAATGTATGATGGGCATTGGATAAACCGAAAACCATGACAATAGAATAGAACAACTGGTTTTTGCATCCGGACTGTAATAGGATTCTGTTTTTCTAATATGCTTTCAGTATCAATTCCTTGCGGTTTTCTAGATCTATGCTTGCTTTCATTCGTTCTCCTTCCTTCCAGTGGATACAATTCAGTCCATGGTCATGTGATGAACATGCAGTTGAACAGTTTGTTATAGTTACAGCACAGTATTCAGACACCGGCCTGGTAATGAGCTGTACACCTGTGTTTATCACATGATCATGGACTGAATGAACTATGAGTAAATTTTTGAGGCGTGGAAACGTATTCTTCTCAGGATAGAGACGCTGGGAATACTTATTTGACTTTTTGCGAAGTGTCCAAGGGACCTTTCCAGGCTGTTCAGGAACTGATGGAGGCCATGCTGCGACCAAAACAGGTCGTTATAGTCGAAGTTAAGGCACACACTAAGGCTGATACAAAAGAAAGCAGTGGGCATATGCTGCCGTCAAACTAGCTGCAGGAAAGCCTAGGAAACATGTCTCAACCCAGGTGGTCACCATACCGGACCAAAACCCTCAGCTCTCTTTTCAGGTGCTAAAAACAGTGCAGGACCAAGCCGACTCAGAAGAAAAGTAGACTTGGGAACAGCAAGGAGCAAAAAAGGATGAACAAGGCCTGATGACCAGTGGTAAGAGAGTATGTTTACTGACTGCATAATTCTCAATGATGGCCCAAGCAGCTCACTCCCAAGTGCACCACTCAAAAACAGCCATGAATGACCTAGTGAATAAGCAAGAGGTAGCCCCAGGTTTTAATAATAATAATAATAATAATAATAGTAGTCCTTTAATAGTCCCACAGTGGGGAAATTCAGTGTGTTACAGCAGCAAAGATAAGATAAGCAGATACAAATACAACATGTACAGGAATGTTCCAAGGTGAGAGGCATTACATTAATAGCAGACAGACAGATAGGACGTAGCAGAGGGGGGGGGGGGGATTTAACAGCCAGATACAGTGCCTTGCGAAAGTATTCAGCCCCCTTGAACTTTTCAACCTTTTGCCACATTTCAGGCTTCAAACATAAGGATATAAAATTTTAATTTTTTGGTGAAGAATCAACAACAAGTGGGACACAATTGTGAAGTGGAACGAAATTTATTGGTTATTTTAAACTTTTGTAAAAAATAAAAAACTGAAAAGTGGGGCATGCAATATTATTTGGCCCCTTTACTTTCAGTGCAGCAAACTCACTCCAGAAGTTCAGTGAGGATCTCTGAATGATCCAATGTTGTCCTAAATGACTGATGATGATAAATATAATCCACCTGTGTGTAAGCAAGTCTCCGTATATATGCACCAGCTCTGTGATAGTCTCAGGGTTCTGTTTAAAGCGCAGAGAGCATCATGAAGGCCAAGGAACACACCAGGCAGGTCCCTGATACTGTTGTGGAGAAGTTTAAAGCCGGATTTGGATACAAAAAGATTTCCCAAACTTTAAACATCCCAAGGAGCACTGTGCAAGCGATCATATTGAAATGGAAGGAGTATCAGACCACTGCAAATCTACTAATACCCGGCCGTCCCTCTAAACTTTCATCTCAAACAAGGAGAAGACTGATCAGAGATGCAGCCAAGAGGCCCATGATCACTCTGGATGAACTGCAGAGATCTACAGCTGAGGTGGGAGAGTCTGTCCATAGGACAACAATCAGTCGTACACTGCACAAATCTGGCCTTTATGGAAGAGTGGCAAGAAGAAAGCCATTTCTCAAAGATATCCATAAAAAGTCTCATTTAAAGTTTGCCACAAGCCACCTGGGAGACACACCAAACATGTGGAAGAAGGTGCTCTGGTCAGATGAAACCAAAATCCAACTTTTTGGCCACAATGCAAAACTATATGTTTGGTGTAAAAGCAACACAGCTCATCACCCTGAACACACCATCCCCACTGTCACACATGGTGGTGGCAGCATCATGGTTTGGGTCTGCTTTTCTTCAGCAGGGACAGGGAAGGTGGTTCAAATTGATGGGAAGATGGATGGAGCCAAATACAGGACCATTCTGGAAGAAAACCTGTTGGAGTCTGCAAAAGACCTGAGACTGGGACGAAGATTTATCTTCCAACAAGACAATGATCCCAAACATAAAGCAAAATCTACAATGGAATGGTTCACAAATAAACGTATCCAGGTGTTAGAATGGCCAAGTCAAAGTCCAGACCTGAATCCAATCGAGAATCTGTGGAAAGAGCTGAAAACTTCTGTTCACAAATGCTCTCCATCCAACCTCACTGAGCTCCAGCTGTTTTCCAAGGAAGAATGGGCAAGAATTTCAGTCTCTCGATGTGCAAAACTGATAGAGACATACCCCAAGCGACTTGCAGCTGTAATCGCAGCAAAAGGTGGCGCTACAAAGTATTAACTTAAGGGGGCCGAATAATTTGGCACTCCCCACTTTTCAGTTTTTTATTTTTTACAAAAGTTTAAAATATCCAATAAATTTCGTTCCACTTCACGATTGTGTCCCACTTGTTGTTGATTCTTCACCAAAAAATTAAAATTTTATATCCTTATGTTTGAAGCCTGAAATGTGGCAAAAGGTTGAAAAGTTCAAGGGGGCTTGTGATGATTCTGCCTAAATATGGCCATAACTCAGAGATGTATTTTGGTCTCTGGGTAGCGTATTTCTCTCTAGTTCCATTTATTCATACTGTGCGCAGCTATGAGCCTAGGTGTATATTGGCAGTAGTGGCAACACTGGAACAATAGGGCTCCATTGAATTCATACACAGTCCTGGCTGATCAAACAAACATGCATTGTCCAGCTGCACTGGTTGACCAGATATGGCTGATAACATTGTATCAGGTCATTTGGTCTCATCTACATACAAAAGATCTGGACTTGATTGCATTAACTCATCAGACATGCTGTTGCCGGTGACCTCATTCTGGGAGGTGGCATAAAGGGTATAAAAGATGAGGTAAGAGTCAGTGGGTGGAGTTGATGCTATGGAGATTATGCTATGGAGTTGACAGAGACAGACCATCACAGACTACAAGAGATTGGTGTTGGGATTACAAGCGAACACCATGAGGGGATTTTTGTGATGAGACTATTGGACTAATGCTGAGAGACTGTGATGCCACATGCTAGGAGTTAATGCCACATGCTGAAAAGCCTCCACTGGTGATCTCCACATGCTATGTGTGAGTGTTGGACTACAGAGCCACATCAAGGACATGTGTGGTAAAGTAATCATTTCACCTTTTATTTTATTTGTACTGTATCTTGTAACTAGTAACTGTTAATGCTTGCATATATCTGCATATCTGTTCTGATCTGTATATGTTAGATGTTAATACCGACCCATTTAGGGGTTAATAAATATATAAAATTTAGAAAGCTTGTCTTGTATTTATCTGGTGAACCCGACATTCACTGGCGGTGAGTGTGGTTTTTATATGAAAGAGGACTCAGGGGTGAGCCAAAGCAGTTTGGCGCACTGAGGATCTTTCACAGGGCTGAATACTTTCGCAAGGCACTGTATGTGCAAGTCTGCGTAACATGGGCCAAGCACAATGTAGGCCTGTAAGGGTTGCAGGTGAATGGCGATAAACTCACTCAGACAACTGAGTAAAACAGGAACGGCTTTACTGATTATGATTCTGGCACACAGCAACAAACTCTTGAACTATTGCAACAGGTAGATCATATACAGTAGGGACATTGTCTCTATAAGAACTTGGGTAAGTAACAAGAGGGATATAACTACAGCCTTTGTGGCACTGTATCACTTTTTGCAGTCTCTCAGTGGATCTTGCTTACTGATCCTGCTGGCGGTCAGTGGACTCCCCTGGGGCTCATGCTCTGTCTTTCCAAGGCAGTACCTTCCTCCTTATTGCAATGGAGAAGCTGGCTGAACACTCCTGTGTCCTTGCTTTTGCTTCGCAGGTGCTTTGCACTTCACTTATTTGCCCTGGTCTGTGTTGCTCTCCTTCAGCGGAGTCCTGTGCTCTGATTGCTGCAGCACTTCTGGACCTGGCTGGGCTGTTCTGCTGGGCTTGGGTCACTATGTCACACCACCCTTGAGCTCTAACAGACACTGCTTCAGATCTCCAACACTGCACTCTTCTCTTTCTCCAGGACCTGTATGACCCAGACTTCCCGTGTCTCCAGCTTTTTCTTCCCCAGGTAACTCTATTATTCCTAGCTGGGAACTGGTTCCCTCTGCTGGATTGGGATGATAGCAGCAAATCTCCATGTTCTAATATTGTAGCAGAACCTCATGGCATTACAGGCCAAAAAGTAAAAATTCCTCTGAAACACACCTCAAAGCCCTTGTACCCGTTCCAGAGATCGTAGGTTAACTATACAGTTACCAAAGGTGGGAAAGTATAAGTACGTGCTTGTGCGCGATCTCCTTTCAGGATGGCCTGAGGTACAGAAAGCCACCGCAAAAGGAACTGCAGATAAACTACTGAAAGAAGAGTATGTTGTGTCATTGCATCATGAATTTAGAAAAATACACGATAATGCCTATAGTTCTTTCCCAGACCCTGAACAAGTGACAGGATAATACTCAGTTGGGTACAATGACAATCATGATGGTGAAGGCATCTCTCTGAAGGTGCTAGACCAAAAGGTATAACATATCCATGGGGAATGAGGTGAAGTTTCCGGAAAAATCCTCAGGAAATGATTAGCAGCTCCTCATGTACCCTGGGTATGGGTTATATAATTTATAAAAGGAGGGAAACGTGGAGGATGCAGCTTGAGCCTGTTCTCCATCTTAGAGTCCTTTCTTGGGTGCTGCCCAGAGCTCATCCCCTCCTCCTTTATATAAAACTGTTATCTGTAATGGGATGAAACTTCTTCTTTGTACCTTATCCAATAGTTATATGCTAAATCTTATGTTACAACTTTATAGCCAAACATGTTATTATACTAATCACACCTTCTCTTTGTCTATATAATGTATAGCCACACCTACAATGTATAACCACACCCACAATGTACAGCCACACCCACAATGTATAACCACACCCACAATGTACAGCCACACCTACAATGTATAACCACACCCACAATGTACAGCCACACCTACAATGTATAACCACACCCACAATGTACAGCCACACCTACAATGTATAACCACACCTATAATGTATAACTACACCTACAATGTATAACCACACCTATAATGTATAGCCACACCCACAATGTACAGCCACACCTACAATGTATAACCACACCCACAATGTACAGCCACACCTACAATGTATAACCACACCCACAATGTACAGCCACACCTACAATGTATAACCAAACCCACAATGTACAGCCACACCTACACTGTATAACCACACCCACAATGTACAGCCACACCTACAATGTATAACCACACCCACAATGTACAGCCACACCTACACTGTATAACCACACCCACAATGTACAGCCACACCTACAATGTATAACCACACCCACAATGTACAGCCACACCTACACTGTATAACCACACCTACAATGTATAACCACACCCACAATGTACAGCCACACCTACAATGTATAACCACACCTATAATGTATAACTACACCTACAATGTATAACCACACCTATAATGTATAGCCACACCCACAATGTACAGCCACACCTACAATGTATAACCACACCTACAATGTATAACCACACCCACAATGTACAGCCACACCTACAATGTATAACCACACCCACAATGTACAGCCACACCCACAATGTACAGCCACACCTACAATGTATAACCACACCCACAATGTACAGCCACACCTACAATGTATAACCACACCCACAATGTACAGCCACACCTACAATGTATAACCAAACCCACAATGTACAGCCACACCTACACTGTATAACCACACCCACAATGTACAGCCACACCTACAATGTATAACCACACCCACAATGTACAGCCACACCTACACTGTATAACCACACCCACAATGTACAGCCACACCTACAATGTATAACCACACCCACAATGTACAGCCACACCTACACTGTATAACCACACCTACAATGTATAACCACACCCACAATGTACAGCCACACCTACAATGTATAACCACACCTATAATGTATAACTACACCTACAATGAGCACGGTGGCTCAGTGGTTAGCACTGCAGCCTTGCCCTGTCGGAGTTCTGGGTTCGAATCCTGCCAAGGACAACATCTGCAAGGAGTTTGTATGTTCTCCCTGTGTTTGCGTGGGTTTCCTCCGGGTACTCCGGTTTCCTCCCTCACTCCAAAGACATACTGATAGAGAATGTAGATTGTGAGCCCTGTATGGGACAGCGACTGACAATGTCTGTGAAAGAACTGCGGAATATGATGGCGCTATATAAGTAAGCATAACAAATAATTATGTATAACTGAAACCTATAATGTATATAAATTGTCCATATTGATCACATAACGCTAGATGTGACTGTGTGATTCTCTGAGCCGCCTCATATCAGTTGTACTAATTTGGACTTCAATACGATGATACTTAGCTATAGGGGAACCCTGAGGGGTGTATATAGCCATGTCCTTTCCAGGCACCCAATGGTTTGCCTGTGAAGCAATTCATCCTCCTCAGAAGAGCCACTGTAAGAGGTGTATCTACCACAAAACAAGTGACACTCCTTCAGGCAGCAGTGCCCTTCTGAAAGCCAGCTGTTGCTAGGTAACTGCCTGCTTTGCACAAATCCTACTGAGCTAAAGGACCTTTGATGATGTCACAGTCATGTGATCAGCCACATGTGTGGGAGGAGTCAGGCTACAGGCTGTGCTGGGGGAGAAGTTTCATGTGACTCTTTGTTGAGTGATTGACCAAGTCTTCTGAGCAGGTTAGAGAGACGTGTACACAATATTATACTATATATATATATATATATATATATATATATACACACACATCACTGTACTGTAGACTATATATATATATATATATATATATATATTATATATATCATCACTGTACTCTCTCTCTATATATACACACCACTGTACTGTATACTATATATATATATATATATAATATATATCACACACACATCACTGTACTGTATACTATAATATATATATATATATATATATAGACACCACATCCTTACATATAT